>CP106709.1:103346760-104546760 GCA_025503065.1 Gossypium bickii
GATAATTTCTACGTTTTCGTAATCGTTGCTTTGTGCTTTACAAAACCCATGTTATAATTTTATAAATTGATGATGTTTATAGAATGTACCATTGATGAAATGAGGAGTTTTGTGATGAGTGTTGCTGTTAAATGAAAGATATGTGTTTAATAAACATGTGTTGTTCTTGAAATTTTGATGAATTTAGCTAATTAGGGCTAAATTGTGAAAATAGCATTTTGAAGGACTAGATTGTGAAATAAATAAAATGTGTGGATTTATATAAGTATAAGAAGAATTCGGCTAAGCACATGTATATTGAAATTTTGTGTATTTGATGATTTTGTGAATTAAGGACTAAAGTGTCGAAATGTGAAAATGTGAGGACTATTATGCAAAATGCCTTAAATGTGTGTGTGGACTAAATTGAATGAAATAGTGATTGAATGGATTGATTTTAAATGTGTATAGACCAAGAGAGAAGAGGTTCGGATCGAGATCGAGGCAAAGATAAAGTACTCGATTAGTCAACCTATCGATAGTCGACGTCCGAGGTAAGTTCGGACATAATACCTGTATTTAGCTATGTTTAATGTTATGGAATAAATGGTATGATATTATTACTATGTGAATGTTATGTGATAGATCGAGTTAAATGGCACTAAGTGTGCGAATTTGAAAACGTGATCGAGATAAATAGCACTGTGTGTGCGGAATAATTAAGCTTCGGCTTTGTGGTTGGCACTGTGTGTGCGATGCCGATTTAAGATCAGTTTGGGATGGATGTACTAAGTGTACGATGCTAATTAAGCTTCGGCTAATTAATTATGCACTAAGTGTGCGAATGAATAGAGGAAGAAACGAGTGTGGATCGAAATGAATCGTGATTATTGATTAGCAAAAGTATTTGATAACTAAGTGTTGGCTAAGGTACGCTCGGAATCTATGTGATTGGTGAAACTATGAATGTGGGTGTGGATGAGTATATTGAGCATATTTGTGGTAGTAAACATTAATCTATGTGATGCCATGTTGGTATTATGTATTATGTTATGAACTTACTAAGCTTTATAAAGCTTACTGTGTGATTTGTTTCTCTGTTTTGTAGTGTCAGTAAAGCTAGCTCGGATCAAGGGATCGTCAGCTTCTCAGTCACACTATCGGCAATCTATTTTGGGGTATTTTGGAAAGATGTATATAGTTAAGATAAGTCATGTATAGGCTAGTCATTTGAATCATGTTTGATAGTTTGTAAGTAGCCATGAGATGTGGCTAGTTATGTGTTAGTTTTAGCATGAATGAACTTGGTATATGTGATGCATCTTTTGGCATGGTTTGTGGTTTGAGAAGTTGACTTATGAATGGTAACTTGGTGTTGATAAAATGCTAATATGAATTAGTGAATTGAGAAGAAATGATGTTTGGTATTGAATTTGTTATGGTTGTAACGAGAGTTGAATGCATAGATTGAATGGTCATTTGGTAAGTTCCTGGTTGCCTTATGTGCATGATATGTTTTGGGATGTGTTGCTTGTAGGTTTGACCCTAAGTGGGTGGCATTTTGGCCTTGCAAAATGGCCTATAATGTCACACGGTTGTGGCACACGAGCGTGCCTAATGATTGTGGGTGAATTGTAGGATGTAGTTTAGCATCACATGGCCTCGACACGGGTGTGTCATCTGGCCGTGGTGTGTAAGTCAGTAGCTAACTAAAAATTACACGGCCTCGACACGGGCGTGCTTGGTGGTCGTGGTGGGGAAGTCAGTATATGACCTAAAAGTACACGGCCATGGCACACGGACGTGCCTAATGACCGTGTTGGTATAGTTAGTATATAGACACGGATGGATACACGGGGGTGTCTAGAAGCCGTGGAGGGCACACGGTCTCCTTCCACGGGCGTGTCTCCCCTGCATTTTAGTAAAGTTTTAAATTTTTCGAGAAATTTTCTATGTGTTTCGATTTAGTCCCGACTCAGTTTATAAGCATGCTTAGGGTCTTAATGACTCATTTAAGGGACACTATGTTTGTAAATAAATGCGAACAGTAAGAATTGACTTTGTATTGAAATTTTTGGATGTTTAAGGTTCTGTTTGATCGGTAATGCCTCTTAACCCTGTTCCGGCAATGGTCTCGGGTTAGGGGTGTTACAACAAGTTCTCTACCTACTGAGCATAATGAAAAATGGGTACTCAACTTCTATCCATTTTGATATGGATGAAATGGATGGATGAGTGTGTGGAACAAGATCGTAAAGTTTGTGCAAGTTGCGGATTTAACTTAGGGCTCTAGATGTTTAGAAAGAAACTTGGATTTTGACACAACTTGAAACGTAACCGAATCCAAGTCAGATAAAACAATTAAAATAAATAACTAAAATAAATAAAGTAGAACAATAAATCAAAGATTAGAACAATAAAGATGAAAGTAAAGAAGATAGATGGAAAAGATAGAACGTAGCGTGTAGAAGTCCTAAGGAACCTTGAAAATAAGAAGAATCCACAACCTCCTTCAAGCGACTCTAATTTTCCCTCAAAGAAAGAAAATTTAGCAAGAAAAATTTGAAGATGATCCCCACTGAAAAGATTTTTAAAACTCTTCTAAAAAAAAAAAGAAACTCAAGAAAAATTCTTTAAAAAAAAACTCAAAAGAGAAGTTGTTAAATAATAATGAATTGATTCTTTTGTGTACAATGAAAAGTCCTTTATATAGGCTAGTTAAATAAATATAAATAAAACTCTTAAGTATACTAGAACTCTAATTAACCTAAACAAGTAGTTTTAAACTAAACTTTTTTGTTGTCATAAAACTCCTAAATAACTTAAAATACTTAATAATTATAAATAAATTGGAATAAAAAATAATAAAATAATAAGAGTTGATAAATACAATATTGGACTCATATGTAATAAAAATTAAGCCTAAAACTCGAACCTAATATGATTTAAACTAAAAAAAAGCTTGAAACTCGTAATTCTTGTCATAATCCCGTCTAGAAATTTTGTTCACACAGTCTTCACTAAAATGATCATAACTTGAGTTCTCAAACTCGAAATCAAGTGATACAAAGTGCGTTTCGTAGCTAAAAGATAGATCTTCAAATGCTAGAAGACATCTTAATCCAAAAATGTCTGGATCCTATCCAAAAATTTGTCGCAAGTTGACTAATCTTTTCAACTTAAAAATTGACAGCTTGGTTGAATTGACTTTAATACGTTTCACCCGTTCTGTGCATGTATCATTCTTGGTTTCCTTGAAAAGAGTCATCCTCACATACTGGCTTTGGTCGAATCTTAGTTTGATTTGCTTGACCTTTAACCTTTTTGTTGGGCCTTGAGGTAGTGTAAGCCCATCACATACATGGTGCTAAAATTGGGCATTGAGACTCATATAACATTTATCCCTCCAAAATTCAATGGTTTTCCCGTTCCCAAGATTCTAAATTATGCCATCTTAAACTGCTCCACAAATTGTAGAGATACATTTCCATAATCTAGAGAAACTATTCAAATATCGGCAAAACATAATGTTTTCATTCCACTTATAATTTGACTTTAAAACTTGAAAAGGATTATATTAATTTTGGACCAATTGGAATCCGAGTTTCATAAGAAAATACTTGTTAATAAAATATGTAGTGTGCAAACAAGCCTGAGACTTAACATCCCACTTGATTAAATTAATGCATCGTTTAGCATCATAATGACTCAAAATAAAATTTCTAATAATTCTATCAATATCCAGACACATGCCTTATGAAATTCATTGTCCACATGGCATAAGATGGAATGGCAGCGAAAACTAACTTCGCAAGCATATTCCTTCCTATTAGCTAAAGTGTACGTGATTTTCATCCAGCTAGCTTATCCTTCACCTGACTGATAATATACCCATTACGCATCCTTCGTGACCCAACGATGCAACAAAGGAACACCTATGTACTTTCCACATCATCAACATTGGAAAATCCAAGTGTTGGAAACTTCCATTTCTTATTCAAACGACAGATATAACAACATTTATAGTGTAGTCAAAGTTATTTGGTTGGCATGTTTAACTATTTCATGAGTCTTGATTGCATATAGTTAAACTAGCAAATGAAGAGAATTCCGTGCTAAAATATGAATTAATTATCCTCATCCATTCGACTAACATGAAAAAGAAGGGCAGAGTTTGATTTGCTGAAGATTCTTATCCAAATCATTATCCTTATCTTGATTAGAGTATTTGAAGTTATAAAGACACTTGTTTATGACATATTTTGTAGGATAATTACTCAAGATAATTACCAACACTTGGTAATTGTAGGATAATTACTCAAGATAATTACCAACACTTGGTAATTGATCTTCTTATAACTGAAATTGTTTCTATTAATCAAGATATTTAAAAGATGAAGGTTTCTCTATGACTTGCAAAACAACACTTGGTGAGTCCTTTGACATTATTGTTAGAAAAGGGGAAAACTAAGAAATTGGCAATGACACCGACAACTACAATAACAAATCGAACGGGAGTTGGCTTTTCATAAACTTCCAAACTTTTGTTTTATTTTATGTCTTGTAATAAGCTAGATGCTTGACTGGATGCTTGATGTTTCTGCATACTCCTTTTTTATGGTTTAGAATGCACGATTTTACTCATATGCTTGATGATTGTGTTATTAACTATGTAGTTTATTTTTTATATGAGACTAATAAATTTTTTTTTGCAGATTTTTATCAAAATATCAAAAGGGAAGATTGTTGGTGTAGCGATGTAAAATTTGCTACGGGCGCTAATTGAGAAAATTATTGAAAATTTGAAAACAAAGTTTCAATTTTATTTAAAAAAGGGAGTCGCCACCGATCCTTTTTCCTAGGTGTGATCGAACACCTAATAAATCCTCTTTTTAAAAAAAAATTCTTAAAAAAGGTTCGGGAGTTGGTTACGTGCGAGGAAGGTATTAGCACCCTCGCAACGCCCAAAATTGGTATCTCGTTAAGCGCGCGTTGCCTTGATTTTCAAAAAATACGAGTTAAATTTAATATTCAATCGTGATCCAATTGAAACGTTAGAATTTTTGAAAACACGAAAATTTTTGAAAACACGAAATTTTTGAAAACACGAAAATTTTGAAAAACGAGAATTTTCGAAAACACGAGAATTTTTGAAAACACGAAAATTTTTGAAAACACGAAAGTTTTGAAACTCGAGAAATTTTTAAAACCCGAGAATTTTTGAAAATACGAAAATTTTTGAAAACGAGAATTTCTTGGAATTCGAGAATTTTTAAAAACACGAAATTTTTTTGAAATACTAGAATTTTTGAAAACACAAAATTTTTTGAAACACGAAAATTTTGATAAATTACATATTGGCGTATTATACAATTTAAAAATGAAATTTTTATAATTTATAAGTAACCATGAAATAAACATTTTATTTAAAAAAAACTCGAAATTTTTTTAATTTTTCGATTTTTCTAAAGGACGTATCGTATTTAATACGAACCGATGATATTCACCCAACATAGCAATGAGATCAACGATTTAGTGTCAAATCGATTCGTTGTCTTATTTATTAAAATTATTCGAATAATAATAAAATAAAATTAAATAAAATTAAAAACATAAATACAAAATAAAAATATGCTTAAAAATATCAATAATATTAAAAACAAAATGTCATCAAAATACACGAATTAAAATAAAAGTGAGTAAAGAAAAATTACTGAAAAGCCCAAAACTACGGGCTTGAAGAACGGGATACACAACCTTGGGTCTTTTTTTTTTCTTTCTCTTTTTCTTTTTTTTTCTTTTCTTCTTTTTTTTCTCTTCTTTTTTTTTTTTCTTTGTTGGGCGAATTGGGCTCGTTGATCCATTTGCAGTGGGTCACAGCTCTGCTGCCGCTTTGCTTGCTTCTTTGGGCTTGGGTTCTTTGTTGAAATTTATTTCTTTTTTTTTTTGGGCTGCTTTTTTGGGCCTGTTTCCTTTTTTTTTGCTTGGCCTATTTTTTATTTTATTCTGATGGGCCTGCTGCTGGTGGGCCTACTGGACGCGGGTCGGGTCATGGGTCGGGTCGGGTCGACCCTACTGATTTTGATTCTTTTTTCTTTTTTCTTTTTTTTTCCTTCTTTCTTCTTTCTTCTTCTTCCTTCTTCTCCTAGCCCGCCGCTGTAGTTGTCATCTCCTCCATCGATGGTGCGACGCCCCCTCTTCCTCTCATCTTCTTCTTCTTCTTCTTCTTCTTCTTCTCTCTTCTTTTTTCTCTCTTTTTCTCTTTTTTTCTTTCTTTTTTTTTTCTTTTTCGTGGGTTATGGTTTCCTTGAATGTTTTTTTTTATGGGGTTTCTTCTCCTCCAATTTTTGGGGGGGTAAGAGCCCTTTTTATTGCTGTTTTTTGCAAGTAGCAGTTGAGGAGGGAGTGGCCACCCATGCTGGTGGCCGGAAAATCCGGGGAGTGGGTGCCCCAAATCATGTAATCTGCCAGAATGACCAGATTGCAATCGCAGCAAAACTTGTGGGGTCGACACATAATTTTGAGAAAGTATCAAGGTCAAAGTGTAATTTTGAGAAAGATGAGGGGTTAAAATATAATTTTGGAAAGTTTAAAGGCTAAAATGCAATTTAAGGAAAGTTTAGGGTCAAAATACAATTTTTATTTTTTGTATTTTTTTCAAATTTTTTTTTAATTTTGAAAATTAAACACATAGTTGAGCCGAAGAAAATTTAGTGCTTACAGCTGCCTCTCTTTGCTTATCGTTGTGAAACAGGGATAGTGCAAAGACTTAAAAGCACTAAATTTTGTTCGATTGTCTAATCTTTATTCTTTATTGAAAAACATAAATCGAAAATAACTCGGTATGTGACCCGAAGCTTAACTTACCTCTCGGATTATGAGTTGATCTTTGAAAAAGAAGAAATTGAAAATACCTCAGCGTGTGACCTGAGGCTCAACTCAACTCTCGCAATATGAGTTGATTTTTTTTTTTTTGAAAAACAGAAATTGAAAATACCTTAGCTTGTGACCCGAGGCTCAACTCACTTCTCGCAGTATGAGTTGATTTTATTATTTTTTTTAAAAAACAGAAATTAAAAATACCTCAGCGTGTGACCCAAGGCTCAACTCACTTCTCGCAATATGAGTTGATTTTTTTGAAAAACAGAAATTGAAAAATACCTCAGCGTGTGATCTGAGGCTCAACTCACCTCTCGTAATATGAGTTGATTTTTTTGGAAAACAGAAATTAAAAATACCTTAGCGTGTGACCCGAGGCTCAACTCACTTCTCGCAATATGAGTTGATTTTTTAAAAAACAGAAATTGAAAATACCTCAGCATGTGACCTGAGGCTCAACTCACTTCTTACAATATGAGTTGATTGTTTAAAAAAAAAAGAAATTGAAAATACCTCAGCGTGTGACCCGAGGCTCAACTCACCTCTCGCAATATGAGTTGATTTTTTTGAAAAACAAAAATTGAAAAATACCTCAACGTGTGACCCGAGGTTCAACTCACCTCTCGCAATATGAGTTGATTTTTTTGAAAAACAGAAATTGAAAATACCTCAGCGTGTGACCCGAGGCTTAATCACCTCTCGCAATATGAGTTGATTTTTTTGAAAAACAGAAATTGAAAAATACCTCAGTGTGTGACCTGAGGCTCAACTCACCTCTCGCAATATAAGTTGATTTTTTTTGAAAAACAGAAATTGGAAAAAACCTTAGCGTGTGACTCGAGGATCAACTCACCTCTCGCAATATGAGTTGATTTTTTTTTTTTTTTGAAAAATAGAAATTGAAAATACCTCAACATGTGACCCGAGGCTCAACTCACCTCTCGCATTATGAGTTGATTTTTTTAAAAGGAAATTAAAAAATACCTCGACATGTGACCCGACGCTCAACTCACCTCTCGCATTATGAGTTGATTTTTTTGGAAAAAAACTAAAATGAAATAAATTTTTTTAAAAAAAATATCAAAATTTCAAAACATATCATCTGGTGGAGCTCGGATGTGTTCTTTTTCCTTTATTCAGTACAGCTATCATCAAAACTTCTTGCTCTACTGGAGTTCCTGTATATGTCATGCGTGATGTTATCATGATATGCACGTGTTTGTCTTAAATGCTTCTATGCCTACATGATTATGCCATGCGCCTTGGGCTAGTTTGTCATATATCTCTTTTGGTTACGATTTTCATGATGACCTGCATTCATTGCTTCGATTCTTGACTTTCCTTTCAGGTTTTGTACCCGTCCTCAAGCTTTACGAGTAATCTGTGTTTCTCGTATATCACCCTTTTGCCCCCTATTGAACTTCGTCCTTGCTTTGAGGCTCTTGTACTTACCAAATTCTCATCCGGGTAATACTCAACATTCCTTTTGTTTAGAGTATGTCATTTTACTATTTATTATTTAAACAAACCATACATGAGATGTATGAAAATGGCAAAGTAGGTATGAAAGGGATACCTCACGTTCATATTTATTTCAAAAGCAAGACAAGGCATAGTTCAATAAATAAAACATTATAAAGAAAGGAAAGCAGATTCAATTGTCACAAATGCTCTAGATATCCAACGCATGAACTTCTCCACGTTTCTTAATCCTGGATCTTTTCGAGCACGCTTCTTGTGTAGAAAATTTCGAGCTTCTGAGAATGCTTTAAATATTGTAACTTCGTCCTTTGACTCCCTATTCAAATCGCCTTGCTCCTTAAGCCTAAATCTGCTTCATTAGGACGCCATTTCGGGTTTTTATCCTTTTTTTTTTGTTTATCAAAATGCCCTTTCCGAGTTTTCATCTTGACGATTCTTTTTTTATTTATCAAAATGCCCTTTTTGGGTTTTCATCTTGATCCTTTTTTTATTTTTTACCAAGACGCCCTCTTCGGGTTTTCATCTTGATCTCTTTTTTTTAAGACGCCCTTTTCGGGTTTTCATCTTGATCTTTTTTTTTTCAGGCATAATATTTCTTCACAACATCTGAGTTCACTAGATTAGGTAACTCCCTCCCATCCATCTTAGTGAGAATCAGAGCTCCACCCGAGAAGGCTTTCTTTACGACTTATAGCCCTTCCCAATTTGGTGCCCATTTTCCTCAAAAGTCTTTTTGTATTGGGAGAATCTTTCTTAGTACGAGTACTCCCTCGCAGAATTCTCTTGGCCACACTTTCTTGTCATGGGTCTTGATCATTTTCTTCTAGTACATCTGTCCATGACAGATTGCCTTCAAGCGCTTTTCTTCGATAAGATTAGCTGGTCATATCAAGCTCGAACCCATTATGGTTCCTCTAGTTTCGACTCCATTAAGACTCGTAGAGAGAGGATCTCAACTTCGACGGGCAAAACAGCTTCCATTCCATAGACTAGAGAGAAAGGAGTTGCTCTCGTAGATGTCCGCACAGATGTGCGATATGCATACAAAGCGAATGGTAGCTTCTCATACCATTCTTTATACGTCTCAGTCATTTTCCTAATAATCCTCTTAATATTTTTGTTAACCGCTTCTACTGCTCCGTTCATCTTTGGGCGATAGGGTGAGGAATTATGATGCTTTATTGAAATTGCTCGCACGCTTCTTTCATTATTTTGTTGTTCAGATTTAAAGCGTTATCTGAAATGATCCTCTCAGGCAAACCGTGTCGACATATGATTTCCTTTTTTAAGAACCTGTAAACTGCAGTCTTCGTTACATTAGCAAACGAAGCGGCTTCTACCCATTTTGTGAAGTAAACTATGACCACAAAAATGAATCAGTGTCTATTAGAAGCTTTTGGGGAAATTGGCTGATTGCTATAAATCAGAGTTTTAAAATTTATAAAAGAATGATCAAAACTTGAAAACTAACTCTGACAACGATTAAAAGCAAGTGTACCTATCGAACAGTAGTATAGCTTAGGCAAGACCGGATATCGAACCCAAAGGAACTAAGAGTACTAATACTAACTTTCTTTTTATTATTTAGCCTTTAAAAATAGATTGAAGTTGCTTTAAACTATACTGACGACGACTAAACTAAGGACACAAAGACAAAAAGGACGAATAGGAAAATAACTTTGAAGGAAAACTCAGTTGATTAATGATACCCTTAGGAAGAATCCACCTAAACTTCGCTTGTTATCTAACCCTAAATTATATGATTTCTTGTACTTAGCTTGATCCGTAAGTCTCCCTAACCTATATTAAACCCTCTCTCGAGGCGAATAACGTCTAACCCTAGGTTCATTAGTGGAACTCCCGTTCGCTTATAATAACCCCCTAGGATAGCAGTAAATTGATCAATGGACTCTCATATTAGGTTTCACCCTAATCCGACAAAATCTCGTAACCCTATCTCTAGGCGTTCGATCAACTCCACTTAATTATGTTAGATCTACTCTTAGGCAGGGTCTATTCCTCCTCCACCCAAGCACATTAGATTTGGATTAAGCAACATAATTAAGAACAAACTAAGTAATTATCATATAACTTAAAAATCAAATAAAAAGATCCATCTAGGTTTCATCTCCTTCAGGTATCTGAAGGGTTTAGTTCGTAATGAATAAACAAAACATAGCAAGAGAAAAGATAAAACAAAACATAAGAAAATCCTAAAACTCCCTGAAGGAATTAAAGGAGAATTTCTCCGTCTTGAGTATAATTCCGGATTCTTGGGATGGATTAACTGGCTATCTTCGCGTTATTCCCTAACTCTGACCTTCTCACCTTGGCTCCTTGGCCTATCTTTAATGCCTCTTCAAAGGTGGTACTGAGGGGATATATATAGGCTCTTGGAATGCGATTCTTTCTCCCTAAGTATCCTTTTCTGACTGAAATTGCTTTTTCTGACGACAAAGGCACGGCCATGTAGCACGCCCATGTGGATCGACTCTAGGCTGTGTTCGGATTTCTAACTTGAGATACGGCCGTGTGAATCGGGGGAGAGACTGTGTACTAGATGTTAGGCATGGCACGACCGTGTGGTCACCGGGCCAGGCCGTGTTGAATTCATGATATGGCCCATTTACTCCGTTTTGGGCCCGTTTTATATTCTTTTCATCCTCGGGTGCTTTTCTGGGTATAAGACATGAAAAGAAAGGATTAAGAGCACCTTTTTACATAAATCAAGGGATAAATCGTCCAAAAGCATACTAAATGTGGGCTGAAAATATGTTACTTTTACGGTTTATGAAATACCCTCACACTTAAGCTTTTGCTTGTCCTCAAGCAAAATTCTCAACTTATAATTAAAACGAACTTTTCATGATTCAAAATTCCTATCAACAATACCTTATCCTAATTCATAGATAATTTATACATGGATAATTCAACTCAAAGATTCCTAAAGATTCAAACAAGATAAGTCATACATTTGTAGCACGAAAACATAGTTGTTTCCCTTCATCTAAATAATTACCTTTAATTCAAAACCTACAAGGATTGACATCCTCACAAAAGATTCACTCAAATCACTCGAAAAGTGTTTAAGGGTCAAAATTAAGCACTCATAAGTCAAACTTGAAAAGTTAATCCCATAAGCTTGCCTGAAAATCAAATCTCCATCACTGTAAAATGAAATGATACACAGATCAAAAGGTCTTTGTTAGGGTTGTAACGGGGCTAGGGTTAAAAGTGTGGATAAAGGCTGAAATTAGAAGGTTAGAATCGAGATTGAATTGATAAGTTACCTACCTAACAATTATATCAACTGAAAATAATTCTACTAATACGAGCTTCTCTTTTGGAAATAGACTTTGATTGTATAAGCTCACTTTGACTACTTCGATTTTTTTTTTTTAAGAACAAACTAAATACAAGATAAATTTAACTACCAGAATAATATACTTAGGTAACTAGCTCAAATCAAATCTCGATTAAGGGGTAGTCAAAGGAAAAGGTGATAACAAATATAAAGGGTTTTGGGTTAAAATTAGTGGGTGAGTCAATAAAAGGGTTCTTAGGCTCAACGGGGTTCACCAAGGGTTAATTATAAAGGTAGGTTATTTAGTGGAGTAAGTGGGTTAAAACCTAAGTGCCTTTATCATCTCGGTATATCAAATCATAACTGTGGTCTTGACATGTATAATCGAGGCAAGTTCTAGAATAAAGTTCATAGTTGACACACTCATAATCAAAAAGTGAGCATGAAAAAGAATGTATGCTCTATAAGGCTCAAAATCTCACAAAAATTATGGGTGTTTTTGACATCAACCTTGTAAATTTCAAATTTCAAGATAACATTCAAATTCTGGTTGACAACCTAAAATTTTAATTTTTAGAAATTTAGACTTATCATGCTTGATTCCCTAGTATTCTTCAAATTTAATCATCAATCCACAATTAAATATGACTTATTTAAAAGCACATCAATAAAAATCACAAATCATCAGAAATTTCATCTTAATTAGTAATATGAGAAAATTACTTTAAAACAAGATTAAATTCAGGGATTTGAGAATCATGCAAAAAGTTAGGCATTTTCTCAAAATAATTATTCACCCCCCACACTTAAGATGTACATTGCCCTCAATGTACAAACATAGATAATAGCATGTAATGGATAAATCAAAAGAGAAGGGGAAAGAATTACTCCCTAAACTTTCTGATGAGATCCTTGAGGATGTGGCATCAGGTGACTGTTTGCATTTCGCCTTAATTGAGCCTTTGTGTAGATGGAATATATGATTTATTCTGCAAAGTCAATTGTTAATTTTTTTTTTTTGTGAAAGATATGTTGTTAGAGATGCTTTGAACAATTGAATAGCCAATGATAAAAATTCGTACTAAAAGTTCAAATTAGACAATATAAAATAAGATAAAGTCTTAAAAATAAATTTTAAGGGAAACAAATTAAAAGGACTCAGAAGTCCTCGTCGTTGGTTGGAGGTGGTGGTGGTGCTGATGGTGAACTTTGGAGGTGCTGGCATATTTGTTGGAGCGTCGCCTCTAATCCGTCAAAACGTCGAGCGTTTTCAGCAAAATGCATCTCGAATCGATCAAGTCGAGCAGAGATGTTTGCGAATGATGTTGCCGCTCGGTATAGATGATGGCTTGGAATTGTTGCCTCCTCTGATGGTGGTGGGACATCATCAGGAATGTCCTCGTCCTCTTCCTTGTTGATTGGTGTTTTTAGTTTGTACTGCGGAGGATCGGTCCCTCGTCGTTGTTTTATCATCCTCATATGAAGCATGGTTTGGATGCCTTGAGGAACCATGTTGCCCATCAGTGTGAGAGAGGTGATCTGCTCGTCGGAGTTGAGGAGGTTGAAGTGTCGAGCTATCCTTGTAATGTATGGCCCCATTAACAAGATTCCCTTCCTATGCTGCTCTGTCTGGTGTTGAATCGCGCATGCGATAAAATATGCTAAATCAAAGACATGTCCCTCAGACGTGCAAGATAGGAACTAGACGTCTTGCTTATTTACTACGCCCGTGCTTTCTTTGCGACCTGTGATGGTTTGTGCGAAAATAGAGTGAATATACCTTAGGGCGGGGTGTAGTGCCGTCGCCTTAGAGCGACTGGGGTCGTAGTCCATTGTAGTGGGGTGTAGGGCGTGCCAACATTCGATCGGAGTGCGGTGGAGCTCACGGTTTAATTCAGCAAGTGGATGTTCTACTATGAACTCCGGTGTGTAAAGTCCGAGAGCTGTGTCGAATTGTGGTACACTTAATCGACGCACTGAACCCCCTAGACGAAATTGAATAGCACCTGGGTCGTCGAACTGAGTCGTTACTGCTTGCAAAATGAATGTGGTGCAGAACTCTAATGTAAGCTCCATGTACGTGGGTTCTTCAATTTTGAAGAAGTTCTCCCACGATTCTGTTGAGATAAGTGCTTTAATGTCAATTTCGAATCCCACTTGTCGTACTACATTCCAGTCGATACGTCGACCGGTGCCTATGGGTCTTCCCTGGATTACTTTGTATTTTTCATCTTGTGTTGCTTGGGGAAACCGGAGAAATGGGTGTCGAGTTTTGGTGGAGGTGCTTGCGGATGATGACCCGGGCCATTTTATTTTCTTACTTGGGACGGATCGTTTGACTCGTGACAACGACATGGTACCTGAAAAATCATTTGAAAATAACAGGAACAATGACCAATGTATCTCATATCAATTGCATTTGATATCAAGAAGATTGGTAGATTTATTGTCTACGGATGGAATCTATCAGCAACCAAAAACAATTTAGCGATTTAGTCATGAATGTTGTGAGCATTTTCACTAACTAAAAATCAGGGATGGTTCTAAACAAAATGAAAAATAAAGTTGTAATCAAAGATTATAGGGACCTAAATAAATCATGCTTCTAAATTCTAACAAAGTATGAAAAAAAGTACAAATGTCATCAAAAGATTTTGTTAAGAAAATGAAACCAGGGGTGGAGAGGATGATCGGCACGGACGGAGCACGGCGGTGGCATGGGCTGCTGTAGCACGAACACGGCTGTGGCGTTGGCGTGGAGCTTGGTAGCACAGCTGTGGTGCGGCTATGCGGAAGGTTTTGGTTTATTTTTGGAAGAAAAAGGTGAGGATAGGTGGTTTTAATGGGAGGGGGTGAGTGTTTGGCCGGTTTTGGGAGGAAGGGGCTTTAAATTTGATTTAGGGTTTGTTTTTTGGGAAGATGACGGTTAGATTCTATTTATAGGAGAGGGGGCACGGTGCGTTGACACGGCCGTGTCAATTTAAAATTGCCAGTGTTTTTCGCGTTTTTCAGGTTTGGGTGCGTTCAGGTTTAGTGGCACGTCTGTGTGTCTATATAGCATGCTCGTGCATAATAAATCAAAATTGTGGGCACGGTGAGGTTACACGGACGTGTCTTACCTGTGTTCGACAAGTCAGTAGCTTCGCACGGTTTGAAGGCACGGGTGTGGTCTGCCCGTGGTGTGGAAGTCAGTAGTTTCACACGGTTTGAAGGCACGGGCGTGTTCTGGTATCACAGCCCGTGTTATCTATCGACATTTTTCTCTATTTGGGCACGGCTCTTGGCACGCCCGTGGATCGCCCCCTGTTTTGTACACGGCCATTGACACGCCCATGTTCAAGGCCGTGTTAAAAATCCTGTATTTTCCTGTTAGGCTATTTTAGTGTGGTGTTAGAAAAATAAAAAATATGTTAGTATGTTAGTGCTCGGGTTGCCTCCCGAGAAGTGCTTGTTTATACTCTTAAGCTAGACTCTCCCTGTTTTCGTTTCTAGAGTATGGCTCATGGAGCATAAGCTCTTCTCTCATACCTCCAAAATCTGTACCATTATAAATTTTAAGTCAGTGGCCATTTACCTTGAATGTGCCTTTAGTGGGATGAGTTACCTCAATGGTGCCATATGGAAATATTGTTTTGATCATAAATGGACCTGGCCATCTTGATTTCAACTTTCCCGGAAATAGTTTAAGCCTTGAGTTGTATAGAAGGACTAAGTCTCCTACTTCGAATTGCCTTGATCTCTTGAGCCGAGCATTGTGGCGTCGCTTTGTTGCTTCCTTGTACAGTTTGAGTTCTAATAGACTTCTGTTCTCCACTCGTCTAACTCGTCCATCTGCATCATTCTCCTTTTTCCTGCAATTTTGAGATCAGTATTCAAGAATTTTATTGCCCAAAAAGCTCTGTGTTCTAGCTCAAATGGTAGATGACAGCTTTTCCCGTATACAAGTTTGTATGGGGATGTTCCTAGAGGTGTTTTGAAAACGGTTCTATAAGCCCATAAGGCATCATATATTTTAACTGCCCAGTCTTTTCTATTTGATTCAACCGTTTTTTCTAGAATATGCTTAAGTTCTCGGTTTGCTACTTCGACTTGCCCACTGGTTTGAGGATGATATGGGGTGGCTGTCCTGTGGTGTACTCCATATTTTTTAGGACTTTTTCAAATTGAGTATTACAGAAATACGTACCCCTATCACTAATGATGGCTCTTGGTGTGCCAAATCGAGAAAATAGTTTCTTGAGGAACTTGACTACTACCCTAGCGTCATTGGTAGATAAAGCTTCTGCTTCTACCCATTTTGACATGTAATCAACTGCCACTATGATGTACTTGTTTCCAAACGAACTAGGAAATGGTCCTATGAAATCAATACCTCATACATCAAATATTTCATATGATAACATATATGTTTGAGGCATTTCATCTCGTTTAGAAATATTACATATTCGTTGGCATTTATCACACGAGGTAACATACCTGTTGGCGTCTTTAAATAGAGTGGGCCAATAAAAACCTGATTCGAGTATTTTGTGTGCTGTCTTAACACCACTGTAGTGTCCTCCGGATAGTCTTGAATGGCAATGCTCCAAGATTTTGTTTGCTTCTGTCTTTGTAACACATCTTCGAATTACCTGGTCTGCATAAATGCGGAAAAGAAAGGGATCTTCCCAAAAATAATTTTTCACATCAATAAAGAATCGTTTCTTTTGGTAATGTGTTAATTTTCTTGGTAAGATGTTAGCTGCTAAATAATTCGCGATATTTACAAACCATGGTATCTCAGAATGTGATATAGAAAAGAGTTGTTCTTCGGGAAACGAATCATTTATTTCACCTTCGTCGAGCTCTTTGGTGTGTGGATTTTCAAGTCTAGAAAGATGATCCACTACAAGATTCTCAGCTCCCTTCTTATCTTGTATTTCTAAGTCAAATTCCTGTAAGAGTAAAATCCATTGTATGAGTCTGGGTTTTGCATCAGATTTGTTTAAAAGGTAACGAAGAGCTGAATGGTTGATATAAACGACAACTTTGGATAATATTAGATACTGCCTAAATTTATCAAAAGAAAAAACTACAGCTAGTAATTCTTTCTCTGTGGTTGTGTAGTTTTCTTGCACGGGTGTTAGTGTTCTGCTAGCATAATAAATTGGCTGAAAATGCTTGTCTCTTCGTTGTCCCAAAACTGCACCTACTGCAAAATCACTTGCATCACACATTAGTTCAAAGGGTAAGTTCCAATCAGGTGCAATTATAATCGGCGCATTTATTAGTTTATCCTTAAGGATATTAAATGCATCTAAACATTCATGACTGAAATTAAAAGGAACATCTTTTTCTAGTAATTTTGTCAAAGGCTTAGCTATTTTAGAAAAATCCTTAATAAATCTTCTATAGAATCCTGCATGTCTTAAAAAACTTTTAATGGCTTTAACAGAACTAGGGGAGGTAATTTTTCTATGGCTTCAACTTTTGCTTTATCTACCTCAATCCCTTTACTAGAATTTTATGCCCTAACACAATTCTTTCTCTAACCATAAAATGACATTTTTCCCAATTCAAGACAAGATTTGTTTCCTCACATCTCATTAGAACTCGTTTTAAATTTTTAAGGCAGATATGGAAATAATTACCAAATACCGAAAAATCATCCATAAAAACCTCCATGATGTCTTCCACGAGTTCTTCAAATATTGCTAACATGCAATGCTGAAAAGTAGCAGGAGCATTACATAATCTAAAAGGCATTCTACGATAAGAAAACATACCGTATGAGCATGTGAATGTCGTCTTTTCTTGATCTTCAGGAGCTATGGGGATTTGGAAGTAACCGGAGAGTCCGTCCAAGAAGCAGTAGTACATATGTCCAGATACTCTTTCCAACATTTGATCAATGATGGGTAGAGGAAAGTGATCTTTTCTGGTGGCATCATTCAGTTTTCTATAGTTGATACAGACTCTCCAACCTGTAACTGTTCTTGTGGGAATTAACTCACTCCTTTCTTTGGAACTACCTGCACAGGACTTACCCAAGTACTGTCAGAAATAGGATAAATTATTCCTGCATCTAGAAGTTTAATTACCTCGGCTTTGACCACTTCTTTCATGTTAGGATTTAACCGTCTCTGGGGTTGCACACACGGCTTATATTCTTCTTCCATTAAAATTTTGTGGGTGCAAAACGCTAGGCTTATTCCTTTGATGTCAGAAATTTTCCAAGCTGTGGCTTTTTTGTGTTCTCTTAGTACTTTTGTCAGCTCTTCTTTTTCCTTGGGTTTTAGTTCTGAAGAGATAATTACCGGTAGAGTAGAATTGTCCCCAAGGAATACGTATTCTAAGTGTTTTGGTAACTGTTTTAATTCCAATTTGGGCGGCTCTTCGATAGAGGGTTTTTGCTTTATTTCGTTATCATTTTCAATGCTTTCTTCTTTCATTTGTCTGGATGATAAAGTATTCAGATTCAACTCATCGTCTTCATCTTCTTCCCCCTCTTCTTAAACCAGGCACAGTTCCAACATGTCGTCATGTATGATTTCCTGTAATGAATTTTCAATGATGTGATCAGTAGTATCATCAAAATAACAGGAATTATCTTTCTCTTTAGAATATCGCATGACATCATAAGTTTGAAAAATAATCTCTTCATCACCTATCCTTAGCACGAGTTTACCATCACCTACATCAGTAACGGCTCTAGCAGTGGCTAAAAATGAACGCCCTAAGATTAAAGGAACATTAATGTCTTCATCCATGTCTAACACAACAAAATCTACTGGGAAAATAAATTTGTCAATTTTTACCAAGACATCTTCGATAACTCCTCTAGGATATTTAATAGATTTATCTGCGAACTGAATACTCATCCTAGTGGGTGTTGGTTCCCTAAGATCTAGTTGTTTAAACATTTTATAAGGCATTAAATTTATACTAGCGCCTAGATCAGCAAGTGCTTTTTTTAATATTTAAACTACCAATTAAACAAGGGATAGTAAAACTTCCTGGGTCTTTTAATTTGGTTGGTAGCTTATTTTGGAGAATGGCTGAACACTCTTCGTTGAGTTTCACCGTTGATACTTCTTCAAGTTTTTGTTTATTCGTCAAAAGTTCCTTTAAGAATTTTGCATACTTCGGCATCTGTGAGATGGCTTCAATGAAAGGTAAGTTAATATGTATTTGTTTAAAAAGTTCAAGAAACTTACCGTATTGGGCATCAATTTGTTCCTTCTTGAACTTTGTTGGATATGGGATTGGTGGGTTGTTCTCATTGCGTAATGGAGTTACGTCTTCCATTCCCTCATTTCTTGCTTTGCTATTCTCGTTTGGGCTTTGTTTCTTCAGTTCACCTAATTCCTTTCCACTTTTTAGTGTGACTGCTTTTACCTATTCTGTTCCCTTAGGAAAAATTTCTACTCGGTTTTCACAGATCATCTTATAAAGTATTCCAACCACTTTAGTGAGTTCCCCAAATGACTCAATAAAATTTTCAATTAAAGCTTGTTGATCTTTAAGGGTTCTTTCGATATCTTGTATGCATTTTTATGTGTTTTCCGATTCCTCCTCATAGGTTGGTCTCTTTCCTTATGGATAGGGTTGATTTTGAAAGTTCTGAGGAGGTTGTTGCCCTTGATTTCTTTGATTGCCTTGACCTCCCTATGAAAAATTTGGGTGGTTCCTCCAACCTGGATTGTAAGTGTTACTATAAGGATTATTATTGGATCGAAAATTATTACCTATATAGTTCATCTGTTCGCTCTCTACTTCCAGTTGGTAGGGTGGGTACTCAGGATTCGCCACGGTTCTACTTGCGTCACACTGCATGACTGGATGTACGTTGAAGACTCCTGCCGATTTCGTTGGTTTAGTCCTCGAAACTTGCCACTGATAATTGTTTAATGGCATCTCCTCAATGAACTCGTAGGCTGCTTCTGGAGTTTTGTTGTTCAGAGTTCCACCGGTCGCTGAATCAATTAGTTACCTTGTTGATGGGTTGACACCGTTGTAGAATGTTTGGACTTGTAGCCACAAGGGTAAGCCATGGTGTGGGCACCTCCTCAAGAGATCTTTGAATCTCTCCCATGCATCATATAGTGTTTTTAAACCCATCTGTACAAAAGAAGAGATATCATTCCTTAATTTGGCCGTTTTGGTCAGTGGAAAATATTTCATTAAAAACTTTTCAGTTATCTGATCCCATGTAGTGATTGACCCTCATTGTAACGAGTTTAACCACTGTTTAGCTTTATTTCTCAATGAAAAAGAGAATAATCGAAGACGTATGGCATCATCAGAAACGCCATTTATTTTGAAGGTATCACAGAACTCTAAAAAGTTAGCTATATGCATGTTTGGATCTTCGTCCTGCAAACCATCAAATTGAACAAACTGTTGAATCATTTGTATTGTGTTAGGCTTTAATTCAAAATTGTTATCAGATATAGCCGGCCTAATAATACTTGATTCCGCTCCTATTAAATGCGGCTTCGCATAATCAAACATTGTACGTGGAGCATTGCGTTCTCCCACATCGTGTGGTGGTGGGTTGTTTTCGTCCATCCTTTTAGTAGGATTGGATCTCTCTTCTTCCTCTCTTTCTATGTAATTTAGGGCTCGCCTGGTTTCTCGACGATTCCTTCGAGCGGTAGCTTCAATATCACTTTCGTATACTAAAGGTGCTCTCGGGTTCCTTCTAGTCATAAACTAGAGGTACCTGGAAAGAAAAGCAAGAAAGAAAAAATTAGCAAAATTTAAAAATTAACCTAAAAAAAAATAATAATAAATAATGGCTGAAGTAATAAAAATAGAGTTTTCTTAATATTTTAGTTCCCTGACAACGGCGCCAAAAACTTGATCGCTGTAAATCAAAGTTTTAAAATTTATAAAAGAATGATCAAAACCTGAAAACTAACTCTGACAACGATTAAAGGCAAGTGTACCTATCGAACAGTAGTATAGCTTAGGCAAGACCGGATATCGAACCCAAAGGAACTAAGAGTACTAATACTAACTTTCTTTTTATTATTTAGCCTTTAAAAATAGAGTGAAGTTGCTTTAAACTATATTGAAGACGACTAAACTAAGGACACAAAGACAAAAAGGACGAATAGGAAAATAACTTTGAAGGAAAACTCAGTTGATTACGATGATACCCTTAGGAAGAATCCACCTAAACTTCGCTTGTTATCTAACCCTAAATTATATGATTTCTTATACTTAGCTTGATCCGTAAGACTCCCTAACCTATATTAAACCCTCTCTCGAGGTGAATAACGTCTAACCCTAGGTTCATTAGTGGAACTCTCGTTCGCTTATAATAACCCCCTAGGATAGCAGTAAATCGATCAATGGAGTCCCATATTAGGTTTCACCCTAATCCGGTAAAATCTCGTAACCCTATCTCTAGGCGTTCGATCAACTCTGCTTAATTATATTAGATCTACTCTTAGGCAGGGTCTATTTCTCCTCCACCTAAGCACATTAGATTTGGATTAAGCAACATAATTAAGAACAAACTAAGTAATTATCATATAATTCAAAAATCAAATAAAAAGATCCATCTAGGTTTCATCCCCTTTAGGTATGTGAAGGGTTTAGTTCATAATGAATAAACAAAACATCGCAAGAGAAAAGATAAAACAAAACATAAGAAAATCCTAAAACTACCTGAAGGAATTGAAGGAGAATTTCGCCGTCTTGAGTATAACTCCGGCTTCTTGGGATGGATCAACTAGCTATCTTCACGTTATTCCCTAACTCTGACCTTCTCAGCTTGGCCCCTTGGCCTAGCTTTGATGCCTCTTCAAAGGTGGTACTGAGGGGATATATATAGGCTCTTGGAATGTGATTCTTTCTCCCTAAGTATCCTTTTCCGACTAAAATTGCTCATTCTGACGATAGAGGCACGGCCATGTAGCACGCCCGTGTGGATCGACTCTAGGCCGTGTTCGGATTTCTAACTTGAGACATGGCCGTGTGAATCGAGGGAGAGACCGTGTACTAGATGTTAGGCGTGGCACAGCCGTGTGGTCGCCAGGCCAAGTTGTGTCGAATTCATGATATGGTCCATTTACTCCGTTTTGGGCCCGTTTTATGTTCTTTTCATCTTCGGGTGCTTTCCTGGGTATAAGACATGAAAAGAAAGGATTAAGAGCACCTTTTTACATAAATCAAGGGATAAATCATCCAAAAGCATACTAAATGTGGGCTTAAAATATGTTACTTTTACGATTTATCATTGGCTCTATAACATCCATGCCCCACATAGAAAAAGGCCACAGAGAAGTCATGACATGAAGGGGCGAAGGGGTTGCATGAACTTTATCACCATAAATTTGACATTTGTGGCACTTTCGTGCGTAACTAATGCAGTCGTTTTCCATCGTCAGCCAGTAATAACCGAGTCTCATTATCTGCCTAGCCATAGTGAAACCATTGGCATGCGTCTCACAAATTTCTTCATGAACATCTTCAAGTATTTTTCTGGCTTCAACAGCATCCACACATCTTAGAAGCACTTGATCTTTTCCTTTTTTGTACAGAATATCCCTATCAAGGACAAATCCCACCGCCATTCTTCTGATTGTTCTTTTGTCATTCTCATTTGCTTGCTCGGGATACCTTTGATTCTTGACATATTCTAAGATATCATGGAACCACGGTCGTCCATCTGTCTCTTTTTCAATGCTAAAACAATGTGCAGGGACCTCATATATGCTCATTTGGAGAGGCATTATTTCTGTTTCCCTGTTTGCTTTGAACATTGAAGCTAGGGTGGCCAGGACATCAACCAATTGGTTTTCTTCTATTGGGAAGTAGTTAAAAGTCACTTCTTTGAATTCTTTAATTAGTTTCGCAACGAGATCGCGATATTTAACTAATTTCGAATCTCTCACTTCCCAATCTCCACGGATTTGGTAAATCACCAATGCTGAGTCCTCGTACACCTTTAAGATTTTAATGTTTCGTTCAATAGCTGCACGAAGTCCCATGATGCAAGTCTCATATTCCGCTACGTTATTAGTACAGAAGAAATTTAATCTGGCAGTGAACGGATAATGGTTCCCCTCTGGTGATACTAAGACTGCTCCAATCCCATGCCCCAATACATTCGATGCACCATCAAAGCTCATCTTCCATGATTTCTCTTTTGACGGCTCAAATCTCAATGACTCGTATTCCGCTATTGTTTGAGTTGCTAAGAAGTCAGCTATTGTGCTCCCCTTTATTGACTTTGGCTCACATAGACGATGTTGTACTCCGATAGTAGGATCTGCCATCGTGCCATTTTTCTTGAGAGTGCAGGTGACTCCATCATGTACTTTATTAGGTCCAACTTTGAAATTAACCACGTCGTATGATACAACATATATTGTCTGAGCCTTCGAACTACCCAGACTAAAGCACAACAAAATTTTTCAATTGACAGGTACTTTGCCTCATTCTCTGTGAACTTTTTGCTGAGATAGTAAATCGCCTTTTCTCTTTTCCCTGACTCATCATGTTGCCCCAGTACACAACCCATTGAATTTTCGAACACAGTCAGATACAATATTAACGGTCTTCTGAGAATTGGCGGTACTAGCACCGGAGGGCTAGACAAATACTGTTTTATCTTGTCAAAAGCCACTTGGCACTCCTCGTTCCATTTTCCTGGATTTTGTTTTTGAAGGAGTTAAAAAATTGGGTCACACTGGTTGGTAAGTTGAACAATGAATCGAGCGATGTAGTTCAACCTCTCTAAAAATCCTATGACTTCTTTTTGTGTGCGCGGATGTGGTAGTTCTTGTATGGCTTTTATCTTATCTGGATCAACTTCAATACCTCTCTCGCTGACAATGAAGACTAGTAATTTTCCTGAGGTAGCCCCAAACGTGCACTTGGCTGGATTAAGCTTCAGCTGGAACTTTCTTAGTCTTTTGAACAACTTCCTGAGGTTCCCAATATGCTCTCTTTCCCCCCGAGATTTGGCAATCATATCATCGACATAGACTTTTATTTCTTTGTGCATCATGTCATGGAACAACATCACCATTGCTCTCTGATATGTTGCCCAGCATTCTTTAATCCGAACGGCATCACCTTATAGCAGAATGTCCCCCACATCGTTACGAAGGTAGTTTTCTCCATATCCTCGGGAGCCATCTTTATCTGATTATAACCCAAGAATCCATCCATGAAAGAAAATAAAGAATGTTTTGCTATATTATCCACCAACGTATCAATGTATGGCAAAGGAAAATTATCCTTAGAGCTTACTCGATTTAGATTGCAATAATCCACGCACATCCGTACCTTGCCGTCTTTCTTCGGTATTGGGACTATGTTTGCTACCCATTCTGGATATTTGGAGACTTGTAGGAAGCCAGCATCAAATTGTTTCTTGACTTCTTCTTTTATCTTTAACAGCATTTTAGGTCTCATTCGTCTTAGCTTCTGTTGAATGGGTTTGCATTCTTGTTTCAGTGGGAGTCTATGGACCACTATATCATCGTTCAACCCTGGCATGTCTTGATACGACCATGCAAATACATCTTTGTACTCACGAAGTAAGGCGATCAAATTATGTTTGATATTCTCTAAAATGGAGGTCCCAATTTTCACTTCTTGCCTCTTTTCTTCATTTCCCAAGTTTACTGTCTCAACAAATTCTTGATGGGGTAGAATCTATTTATCTTCTTGTTCTATCATTCTTAATAAGTCAGGATATGAGACATAATCCAGCATTTTCCTCAGCTTCGAATTCTCCTAAACAAATAGTTTTCTCGAAATCGATTTCAAGACTTGTAACGGGGTTGCTCATGTCGTTGATATCTGAGCACCTGCAAGTTGAATGGAAAAGAAAACTATAGAGGAGCATCAAAGTATTGGAACCAACAAGCATAATGTTATGGAATGATATGAGATACATGTAAGGACAGGCTGTGAGAAAGGGGAATAATTATGAAGTTAATGAGAATGAAAAGACTATAACAAAATGCATCTCCATTAATGTTCATTTAAATGATAAAGAGCAAACATAAGCTCTTACAAAAGAATCCCACTATTACTTAGGGGCGCACTAAAAGAGAGAGTTAACATTGAGCATTACTCTGGAGAGGACTTAGAAACTAAAAGAAGATCTACAACAGTCCAATTATTCAAAACGAATCCAGGAAGACCAAGGCGTATCATTGAAACATCTTTAATTTCACCATCCCCTTTTGTCAATAACATTTATACTGACGTTCTGAAGACCCATTTCAATCAATAACAGTGTGCTTCGTGAATTATCTTGCCCTGGGTACATCATTCCTGCAGATGTAAATGTTTTTGACAAAGGATGATACACAATGAGCTCCCATTCTAATTCCCGACCTGAGGCTCTTGCGACTCTCTTTGGGTCTTTTCCATTCTTTCAATTCTTTCGTTGAGTTCAGCATCCATAGCTCTAGCTCTAGACGCATCCAATAAGAATGACGTGATTCCAGATTCGTAGTGTCGCAACTGTGGATTATACGGTTTTAGCCTTAGTAAATGATTAGGGTGATATGCACATGCAATGAATGGATGAATGAATAAATGACAAATGAATGTTAGTCATGGATAAATATGCAAGAATTTGGTGTTGATTTCAAGATAGCCCCATACTTAGGCATTTCATTAATCAAAAGAGTCAATTACAAAACGTTTTGCCGTATCTGATTTAACAGTTTTACAAATTTCCTAGCCTTCTCAGTTACTTGTGTAACTAACTCCTTCATCAGAAACCCGTTTTTGGCAACCAATCTTTAATCAACACCTTCCTAACAAGATGCCTATGATGCATGATGAAAAATAAAAATGTAGACAAAGAACCTTGGTTAGTAATCACAACAAATATAAACGGAGAAAAACTATGGAAAATCTAACAAATTAAGCTATTCAATCGTGCTTTTTGGTGAAACCGACCTACGTTTTTTTTTACCCCATCATACTTTACAAAATAAACTTACCCCACATGCTCATCAGATAATCTACCCTATCCAATTTGATTAAATAGACCTAATTCTCTTGCAAAAACAAATATAAATGTAAAGAAATAAAAAGTAAGGGGCATTTCTCCCATGTACTTATTTTGGTGACTATTCGACGGACGAAGTTTTGGCATGGCTCTAATCGGGTGGCTCATACGGTTCACTATATGCGGTTTCTGTTCTAAAAAGGTACTCGAATTGTCCGTACTGCCGCCTACTAAAGCTAGTACGGAGCCTCGGTTATCGCCCATCATAGGCTCGTGAGCTCAAATCGAGGGATTACATTTACTTATGCCTATATGGAGGGACAAATTAACTCACAAAAGCATAAGTCATATGTAACCCGGAAGTATTCACTAGCCTGTTCGGAGGGACGAGTTAACTCACGAAGGCATAGCGTTTACTTCCACTTAAGTGGACGGAGCCCGGGTAGAGAGCTCATGTTATGCAAAAATGCAACTGCATGGTGTGTGGGGAGAAACTCACAAACCTTTTCGTTTTTATTAAAACTAAAAAAAAATTAAAACCGTAAAAACTTAGAGCTGAAAAAAAACAAAAAAGATAAAACAAGTTAGAAAAATATTTACAACATGATGCAAGTGCATGACTTTTCCAAAAAAAAAAATATTTAAGGATCACGACTAAATATTAATTTGAACAAGGAGTTTCGAAAATTTTGACAACGCGCATTTAATTCTAGACTCGACTCTCAAAAAAAAGTCCCCAGCGGAGTCGCCAGCTGTAGCGACGTAAAATTTGCTACGGGCGTTAATTGAGAAAATTATTGAAAATTTGAAAACAAAGTTTCAATTTTATTTAAAAAAGGGAGTCGCCATCGATCCTCTTTCCTAGGTGTGATCGGACACCTAATAAATCATCTTTTTAAAAGAATTTTTTTTTCCTTAAAAAAGGTTGAGTTTAGGTCTACGTCAAAATTCCAGAGAAAAATAAGGTTCGGGAGTCGGTTACGTGCGAGGAAGGTATTAGCACCCTCGCAACGCCCAAAATTGGTATCACGTTAAGCGCGCGTTGCCTTGATTTTCAAAAAATACAAGTTCAATTTAATATTTAATCGTGATCCAATTGAAACACGAGAATTTTTGAAAACACGAAAATTTTGAAACTCGAGAAATTTTTAAAACTCGAGAAATTTTTTAAAAACCCGAGAATTTTTGAAAATACGAAAATTTTTGAAAACGAGAATTTTTTGAAACGCGAGAATTTTTAAAAACACGAAAATTTTTGAAACACTAGAATTTTTGAAAACACGAAATTTTTTGAAACACGAGAATTTTGATAAATTACATATTAACGTATTATACAATTTAAAAATGAAATTTTGATAATTTATAAATAACCACAAAATAAACATTTTATTTAAAAAAAACTCGAAATTTTTTGAATTTTTTGATTTTTTAAAGGACGTATCGTATTTAACACGAACCGATGATATTCACCCAACATAGCGAAGAGATCAACGATTTAGTGTCAAATCGATTAGTTGCCTTATTTATTAAAATTATTCGAATAATAAAAAAATTAAATTAAATTAAATTAAAAACATAAATACAATATAAAAATATGCTTAAAAAATATCAATAATATTAAAAACGAAATGTCATCAAAATACAAGAATTAAATTAAAAGTGAGTAAAGAAAAATTACTGAAAAGCCCAAAACTACGAGCTTGAAGAATGGGATACACAACCCTGGGTCTTTTTTTTTTCTTTCTCTTTTTCTTCTTTTTTCTTTCTTTTTTTACTTTTGTTGGGCGCGAATTGGGCACGTTGATCCATTGCATGAAATTTTGTTTGTGATGGCCGCTTCTTTCTTTGGGCTTGGGTTGCTATTGGGCTCCTTTTTTTTTTGGGCTGCTTTTTTTTGGGCTTGTTTCCTTTTTTTTTTTTTGCTTGGCCTACTTTTTATTTTATTCTGATGGGCCAGCTGCTGGTGGGCCTGCTGGACATGGGTCGGGCCGTCGCGGGTCGCGGGTCGGGTCGTAGGTTAGGTCGGGTCGACCCTACTGATTTTGATTTTTTTTCTTTTTTCTTTTCTTTTTTTTCCTTCTTTCTTCTTTTTTCTTCTTCTTCTTCCCTCTTCTTCTTCTTCCTTCTTCTCCTAGCCCGCCGCCGTAGTCGCTGTCTCCTCCACCGGTGGTGCGACGGCCCCTCTTCCTCTCCTCTTCTTCTTCTTCTCTCTTCTCTTTTCTCTCTTTTTTTCTTCTTTTTCTTTCTTTTTTTTTTCTTTTTCGTGGGTTATGGTTTGCTTGAATGTTTTTTTTTTATGGGGTTTCTTCTCCTCCAATTTTTGGGGGGTAAGAGCCCCTTTTATTGTTGTTTTTTGTAGGTAGCAGTTGAGGAGGGAGTGGCCACCCATGCTGGTGGCCGGAAAATCTGGGGAGTGGGTGCCCCAAATCATGTAATCTGCCAGAATGACCAAATTGCAATCGCAACAAAACTTATGAGGTCAAAATGTAATTTTAAGAAAGTATCAGGGTCAAATGTAATTTTGAGAAATATGAGGGATCAAAATATAATTTTGAAAAGTTTAGGGGCCAAAATGCAATTTAAGGAAAGTTTATGGTCAAAATGTAATTTTTATTTTTTGTATTTTTTTCATTTTTTTTAATTTTAAAAATTAAACACATAGTTGAACCGAACAAAATTTAGTGCTTACAGTTGGAACATTGATTCTAAAAGTAAAACAATCAATACATGTTTTTATAGATTGATAGATTTGACTTGTATATTTGTCACATCCTAAAAACTAGGTTAGTAGAATCGGGTAAATGACTAAATATTAGAACCGGATACCGAAAAGAGGATTAGAGTGTTTAATAATAAAATATTAAAATAATTATCTATTCTAAAATTAGGTGGTCGGTTATTAAATAACTTAAAATGGATTTTAAAAATAAAATCGGGTTTAAAATTAATTGAGAAAAAATGTGTTTTAATTAAACTAAGAATTGATTTAAAAAACAAAAAAAAAAACTGAGAGTTTTTAAAAGGTAGTTTTTCCTTAATTTAAAAAATTTGTCCATCTCCATTCTTTAAAAGAACTTAATGTCCCCTTTCCTCTCATTTTAGCTTCACATCCAAATTTTTCCAAATTCAAATATGATATTTTCTGTCAAAATTAACTCATCTTTAATGATTTCCTATCCAAACACCTCAACACCTTCCAATTTTAAAGAAAAATCATTAAATCTGCATCAAATTCGTCATTATCCTTCTCACGTTCAACTTCAAATTAGCTCGAAAACTTGGTGTTTTCTTCAAATTGAGGTAATGTCTTAACTTATCATGATTAGATTAAGGTTTTTGTTTTTCTAATTTGGAATTTAATCAAGTGCCTTGAGAGTTCTTAAGATTTAAAGTTTTTTAATCAAATCTTGGTTGAACAATGGTGAAATCGGAAATAATAGGTAAACCTATTATTTTTGATTGATTTCTAACATATTTTGAACTAAATAGAAGGTATTTGAACTCAATTTGATAGACCAGTATCCAATTTTAATGAATTTCGAGTTTCTCCTTTTGTGTGTTCATACAAGCTTTATTTTTCAATAAATTTGGTCATGAAAAAATTAAAAAAACCAAAAAAATAAGAAAAATAGTTTGTGGCCATGAAAAGAACAATTTTACTTATATATATATATATTGTGCATATATATTTTTAATGTACATATTTTCTTCTCTCTCTTTTTTTAAATTTTTGTTCAATTTTTTTTGTATATTATATATTTAAAAACTGAAAAGTATTGATGGGAGTTGAAATCACCAAATATAAATTCCTATGACAAAATAACACTAAATAGCAGTATAAAGTAGTAGGGTCGAATCCACAGGGACTGGTTATCCAATTTTGCCTTTTTCTCGTGACCAGAATTGTTGTCGCGGTACAGTTGTGCCCACGATCTGTGGACTGCAAGCTGAAAAATAAAAGGGGGGTTTAAGTTGACAGAGAAAATAAAATAAATAAATATGTAATGTAATAAAATAAAAACAGATTCGAAATTGCAAAAATAAATTTAAGCAAATAAAATAAATGGGTAAATAAAATATTTTAAGTCGTAGCCTTAGTCTCGGTACACCCCGAACTTGAACCGATCCTTGAAAAAAGATTTTTATTCTAGCTGATAAGTTGGTTATAGCGATCGAGGATGCCTCAAACCACCAACTTTTCCTCTTGTAGTCGATTTCGATACGACCTGCAAATCGACCATTGTTGAATTTCTAACCACGTGACACGTGCCCGTAATTTAAGACTTCGACAACCTTGCGATCTGAAAAGCCCAACTCAAATCAACGGCCTCAACCGTGTAGGTCGTTTAAATTCGATCACTATCTCCCTTGACGGAATCTAACTAGTGTTTCCCACTTGAACACGCCGATTTGTTCGCGGGATTTTGAATAAAACACAGCCGACTCAACTTTCCAATTGTACGCCAAATGATTCCAACCAAACACGCGCTTTTTGAGTTGAAATCGAATAAACTTTAAGGGACGAATTTGTACTATCCCATATACCAGATAGATAATGAATATTGAATTGCAAAGTATTTAGTGTGAGTTCATATCTTACGATTACTTTGTCGGAGCGATAAATCGGACTAAGGCTAAAAAGGACTTACTTAAACATGAAATAAATCATTTTAAATGGTGAATGGAAGTGGCTTTTAATGGAAATTGTGAAAAGTGGAAAGGGGAAAGGGCTTGGAAGGCAAATAAGCCAAAATGTTGAAAGTAAGAGAAAGAAAATAAAATGGAAGAATGAAGTACTTGACTCAGGAAATGAAAAGGAAAAAGAAAAGAATTTTTTTTATGCCAAAAGCCAAGTCTGCCCAGGTATTTATACACACTTCTAGTGCCAAAATTTAACTAGATTTTTCTTAAACATTATCACTAGATAAATCAAAATTTTAAAAATCAAATTTAAGCGAAAGATCAACTTTAAACTAATTACAAAATTTTAAGAATATCAAAAATAATTTGATCTTTATCTAGCAAATTTCAAATCTTCAATATTTATCCAGCCAACTCCAAATCTTCAATATTTCAATCTAGCCCTCTTCTTCGTTTTTTGTTCTAATTTAGCCCCTTTTTGGGTATGAATTTAAATTTCAGTACACTAACTTCATTCATGATAAGAAAAACTCAAGTTTAGTAGCATCTTATTTGATAATTAGCCAAAAATAAATACATTGAAAACACAAAGTTATCTTGTTATTAAGTACATTTTTTTATTAATTTTTTTATAATTTCTGAAATTTTTATTAACTTTTTAATTTTCTCTTTTTATTATATATTTAAAAAAGAAAGTATATATTAAAAAGACAAATACATTTTAAATTTTTTGGAAATTTTCTATATATTTTTTTATTTTTCAAATTTTTTTTTGATATTTTTATGACTTTTTGAGATTTTTTATGTTTCTTTTTTATTTTATATATTTTTAAAATTTCGGAACATTTTTAATAGTTTTATTTTTTTAAAATTTGAGATTTATTTTTCTTATTATTTTTTCTATTTTCTAATTTATTCAAAAGAAAAAATACAAACCGAGTGGCGCGCCATGTCATCTTTTTTTAACGGCTAGGATAAACTGATAAAGTGATACATCATTGGAAAATTTAAATATCAAAATAATACAAAAAAAAATTATAGATACCAAAATAATAATTGAGTTCAAACTTTAAGCCACAAATATTAATTAACCAAGTTTAAAATACAAGCTAATAGGATGATATTATCTAAGTTTAAATGTCACATGTACTCCCGTGGACTTATGCTTAGCAATGGTTTTTAAGAGCTTTATTCAATTCATTTTGAGAACATTTTTAGGGTAGTTTAATTTTTGATATCTTAAGCTTTAGTGGAGTGTTTTCATTCACCTGTAAGTTATCTAGGTAAAGTTGGTGCAAGCAATTGTATATTAGTGAGGCTACTTTTGTACTCGTGTTATAAGTAGAGGTGTTCATAGGTCGGGTTCAACTAAAATTTTAAACCCGTTTGTTAGGTTTAGGTCTGGTTTGGTCCGAAAAATAGGTTTAAAATTTTATCCAAGCTCAGTCTGGATAAAAATACTAAAACCCGGGCTCAACTTGGCCGTATTAATTTTTTTATATAATTTTAAAAAAAATATAATACATCAAAAATACTAAAAACATTAAAATAAATGTTTCCCAACAAATTAAAAAATTATATGTATGCTTAAATAACACTAAAATATATGCAATTTAACAAGCAAATACCTGTAAAATAGTAACAAAATTAATAATAAAATAAGCGTTATACAATATCCAAATAATAACAACAAAATAGTAGCAACATAATAGTGAAATGGTAGCAAAATAATAAAAAAAACAATAAGAAAATAGCAACAAAACAATAAAAACAACACGAAAGCAGTAAAAAAATCCATTTTTTTGGCATATTCGAGCTAGGCCAAAAAAGCCTTGCCCGAGACCCGATCCGTATTCTAAACGGGCCTTATTTTTTGCCCAATCCCATTTTTCGGGCTTATATTTTTACTTAAACTCTCTTACTTTCCAGACGGACCTTCAAGCCGAGCCGAATAGTTCGACCCATAGACAGGTCTAGTTATAAGCTAGTTAGGGCCAAAGGTGGATTCTCTTTAAGGGTCTTGGTATACAAAATTTTGATTTCTTTTTTTGAAATTTTTAGAAAATTTTAATTCTTAATAATCTTACAAAAATTTTATTAAAAAATTCATTAAAGTCTTTAAGGTTTTTAAAAGTTTTATTAGTCTCCCAAAATTTAATATCAAAATCTGCCACTGACTAAGACTTTAATTACTAGTTGTATTTTAAAAAAATAATAATAAATTCATTCTTAAATTAAAACTTTGAAGTGATAAAATTGGTTTTGGAACTGCTTATATAATCTTAATCCCATTTTACACTTTAATTCTTTTATTATATTTTGCTTCAAAGTTCCGTTGTAACAATTATTACAACATTAATTTCTACATAAAAGTCCAACAAATTGCAAACCAATGTAATACACGTTAAAATGGATGACTCATAACTAAACTTAAATTATTAGATGGACGGTGGGGTATGATGTGATTAGTTTAATTTATTTTTTGTTTTACGCTATAGTATTGTTACAATATTTAATGTTATTATTACCATTATTTTTACACTAACCACAAGTAAACGTACTATTCATTTAAATCTACCTTTAATACTAGTACCCACTGTTAGAATTAAGTGACCCAAATTCTTATTTAAATAAAATACAATGGTAAAATAAAATAAAAGAAGAATCCCTATAGAACTACACTTCTTTTATTTTATTTTGAATAAGGTTTTTTAAACCTTATTAAACTCCATCTATTTGATATTGATTAGAATAAGGAGTTTCAATCTTACTACACTCCTATTAGAATATGGCTTTATAAGCCTATAAATAGACATGGTCTATTCCTCTTGTAATTGATTCGAATTCGACATAGTGAATTTTCTTCTCCTCTGCCCGTGGTTTTTTCCCGAAAGGGTTTCCACGTAAAATCTGTGTGTTTTTTTTTTTTTTTTATTTCTTTTTTTTTATTTTTTCAAATTGGTATCAAGAGCTTCCGGGTTTTTCATCTCGATCACGGTAATGGCGTCTTTGAAGTATGAAATTCCGCTGTTGGATCGCAACACCAGATTCGCGTTGTGGCAGATAAAGATGCAGGCAGTTCTTGCACAGATGGATTTAGAGGAAGCCCTGTTAGGGGTAGATAAGATGCCTTCGACATTGACAGAGGAAGATAAGAAGCGCAAGGATCGAAAGGCACTAACACAGTTACATCTGCATTTGTCTAATGAAATTTTGCAGGATGTGATGAAGGAGAAGACTGCCGCAGCATTATGGAAGAGGCTAGAACAAATATGTATGTCGAAAACTTTAACTAGCAAGTTGCATATGAAGCAACGTCTTTATGCTCATCGTTTGGAGGAAGGTGCGTCGTCAGGCACGAACACTTAATGATGTTTAAAGAAATTCTCTCAAACTTGGAGGCCATGGAGGTTGAGTATGATAAGGAAGATCTAGGGTTGATTCGCTTTGTTCGTTGCCCCGTCTTATTCAACCTTTAGAGACACGATTTTATATAGCCGCGAGTCTCTCACGGTTGATGAGGTTTATGATTCTTTGACCTCGTATGATAAGATGAAGCATCTTGTGGTTAAACCGACTCTCAAGGAGAGGGTCTCATCGCTCGTGGGAGACAAGATCGGAATGTCGATGATGATCGTGGAAGGACACAGAACGAAATCCTCATGATAAATCTAAGGGTAGATCAAAGTCTTCAAACAGAGGTAAAACTTGTAACTTCTCGCAAGAAGAAAGGGCACATTAAATCTCGAGTGCTACAAGCTACAGAACAAAATTAAAAGGGATTTGCAAATCAAAGGAAAACAACCGAGAAAATTTCGGTGAAGGCGATATTGTAGAAGACTACGGTGATGGTGAACTTCTAGTTGCCTCTGTCAATAATTCAAAAGAGAGCGAGGAGTGGATACTTGATTCATTTTGCACCTTTCACATGAGTCCCAATCGGGATTGGTTTACAAATTATGAAACGGTATCCGAAGGTGTTGTTTTGATGGGAAATAATGCTTCGTGTAAAATTGCGGTGTTGGAACAATTAAAGTTAAGATGTTTGATGGAGTTGTCGAACACTTAGTAGTGACACGGCATGTTCGTAATTGAAGAGAAATTTAATTTCGTTGAGTACTCTTGATTCAAAAGGGTACAAATACATAGTGAAAGTGGGATTTTGAAGATTTCCAAAGGTTCCCTCATTGTGATGAAAAAGGCGGAGAAAGGCTACCAAGTTATATGTTTTGCAAGGTTCTCATTGTTATTGGTGATGCAATTGTCGCTTCTCTCTTCTTTATCGGATGATGATATTACTAAACTTTGGCATATGCGCCTAGGGCATATGAGTGAGAATGGCATGGCAGAATTGAGCAAAAGAGGACTTCTTGATGGGCAAGGAATTTGCAAACTGAAGTTCTGTGAGCACTGCGTTTTTGGGAAGCAAAAGAGAGTTCGATTCACTAGAGGAATCCATAACACGAAGGAACATTGGAGTATATTCATTTCGATGCTGTGGGGCCATCAAGAGTGCCTTCGAGAGGTGGAGCCAATTATATGCTAACTTTTATTGATGATTTTTCTAGAAAAGTTTGGGCATTCTTCTTGAAGCAGAAAAGCGATGTGTTTTTCGCATTTAAGTCTTGGAAAGCTATGATTGAAAAACAAACAGGAAAACAAATAAAATACCTCCGCACAGACAATGGCTTAGAGTTTTGTTCTGATGAGTTTAATAAAGCTGTGCAAGTCGAAAGGATCGTGAGACACTTTGATTCGTCATACTCCACAACAAAAGCGGTGTTGCAGAAGCGAATGAACGAACGATCATGGAGAAGGTTCGATGTATGTTGTCAAATGCCAACTTACCAAAGTCGTTTTGGGGTAAAGCGACTCTCATCGCATGTTTTTGATCAACCGATCTCCATCCATTGCCATTGAGAAAAAGACTCCACAAGAGGTATGGTATGGTAATCCCGCTAATTATTACGATTTAAAGATTTTTGGGTGTTCTGCGTATGCTCATGCTAATAATGGAAAATTGGAACCAAGATCTATTAAATGTGTTTTTCTTGGCTATAAAGTGGTGTAAAAGGGTATAAGTTATGGTGTCTGAAAATAGAAAAGTTGTGATTAGCAGAGATGTTGTTTTTGATGAAACCGCTATGCTACCTAACTTATCTCTTAAAGACTCTTCCAATAAAGAAAATCAAAAGCGGTGGAGCATCAAATTAATCTGAGTCAACTCCTCAAGCCGAGTACAAAAATTGAGAATAGAGTTGCTTCTTCACAAAAAATACTCTATCGCCAAAAGCAGAACTAGAAGAGAAATTAAACCTCCAAAGAAGTATCTTTGAGGTGACCTAGTTGCTTATGCTTTAAATGTGGTGAAGATATAGATGCAAACCAAGATCCGTCTAATTATTCTCGAGGCGGTGTTAATGTGAAGACTCGAGAAAAGTGGATGTTTGCTATGCAAGAGGAAATAGAATCACTCCATAAAAATAGAACATGGGATCTTGTGAAACTTCCTAAAGGTAAAAAGGTTGTTCATTTGTAAATGGGTGTTTAAAAGAAAGAAGGGACTCAGGAGTTGAAGAATCCGGATATAAAGCAAGGCTTGTTGCAAAGGGTTATAGTCAAATTCAGAGTGGACTTCACATGATGTGTTCTCCCGGTTGTGAAGCATAGTTCGATTCGAGCTTTGCTTGGTATTGTGGCTATGCAAGATTTGGAGCTTGAGCGATTAGATGTAAAAGCGCATTTTTGCATGGAGAGCTTGAGGAAGATATTTACATGCAACAACCGAGGGTTTTACTGATCTCGAGAAAAAAGGACTATGTTTGCTTGCTGAAAAAGTCTCTTTACGGTTTGAAATAGTCACCAAGACAGTGGTATAAGAGCAAAAGATAAAGGAGAGATAAGAAAGGTCAAATCCCAACTAAATGAAGAATTTGAGATGAAAGATTTAGGACCAGCAAAGAAGATACTTGGTATGGAGATTCTCAGAGATAGAAAAGCAAGTAAATTGTACCTAAGTCGGAAGGGTACATTGAGAAAGTTCTTTGCGAGTTCAATATGCAGAGTGCTAAGCTGTTAGTACTCCTTTAGCGACCATTTGAGACTTTCATCGGTTTTGTCTCCACGATCGATGATGAGATTGAGTACATGTCACATGTTCCATACTCTAGTGCAGTGGGATCTCTCATGTATGCTATGGTTTGTTCACGTCCAGATTTATCATATGCGATCGGTGCGATTAGCGAGATACATGGCGAATCCGGTAAAGAACATTGGAAAGCGATTCGATGGATTTTAAGATACTTGCGAGGTACTCACGATGTTTGCTTACGATTTGGAAGAACTAGAGATGGAGTCATTGGGTATGTTGATGCCGATTTTCTTTGGAGACCTTGATAGAAGAAGATCTCTCTTTGGTTATGTCTTTACAATCGGAGGTTGTGCAATCGGTTGGAAAGCTACTTTGCAAACTACGATCGCTTTGTCTACCAATCAAGGCGAGTACATGGCGATTCACGAGGCTTGTAAAGAAGCTATTTGGTTGAAGGGACTCTTTAGTGAGCTCAATGAAGACCTTCAAATTAGCACACGATATTTTGTGACGATCGAGTGCTATCTTCCTTACAAAAGATCAAATGTTTCATGAGAGAACAAAACACATTGATGTTCGGTATCATTTTGTTCGTGATATTATTGCTCGTGGTGATATTGTTGTGAGCAAAATTAGTACTCATGAAAATCCTGCGAGATATGATGACTAAGTCATTTTCCTATAACCAAGTTTAAGCATTGCTTAGACTTGGTTGGTGTTCATTGTTGAAGTTAAACCCTTAAGGGGTTTTATGGAAGAGGTGGAGAACTTGTTCGTTAAGAGTTCGCGATGAAGAACTTGTTTATTGAGAATTCGTGTCAAGGTGGAGATTGTTAGAATTAAGTGACCCAAATTCTTATTTAAATAAAATACAATGGTAAAATAAAATAAAAGAAGAATCCCTATAGAACTACACTTCTTTTATTTTATTTTGAATAAGGTTTTTTAAACCTTATTAAACTCCATCTATTTGATATTGATTAGAATAAGGAGTTTCAATCTTACTACACTCCTATTAGAATATGGCTTTATAAGCCTATAAATAGACATGGTCTATTCCTCTTGTAATTGATTCGAATTCGACATAGTGAATTTTTCTTCCTCCGCTCATGTGTTTTTTCGAAAGGGTTTCCACGTAAAATTTGTGTGTTTTTTTCCTTTTTTTTTATTTCTTTTTTTTTATTTTTCACCCACATATTTGTGGAAGAAGTTTGGGTTGGGTTCTTCCCGAAGATTACCCCCAAATTCACTTTTCACACACATTTTTGGGGATGGAGACAAGTAACTATCTTAGAATTAAAGAAAGTTAATGGGATAGGAGTAAAGTACTTGGATGTCAATGACAAAGAAATTTTATTTTGAATATTAAGTCAAGATTTTATATGTTCAACTTTTTCTCCAATTTTGATGGTGTCGACTAAATGTGATGAAATGGTTCCAAAGAGGAGTATTCTTGGCAGCTCAACTTTGACTTAAAAAACTACCCCACAATTTGATGAATTTGACTGTATATGTTAAAACCCAAATTGGGGTCATTTCAAATTTCAATATTGGATGGCCGATATCCTACAATATTGTATTACATGATGTGCTCATATGTTGTGGTCATGTCGTCATGTAAAGCAAACTCCAACAAAGAATATGTTGTCATATTAACGATACATTTCAGTCATTCACCATATCGCATATATACAAACATCCATCCCCTCAAATCTCTTACCTTTCTTCTTGCTTTTGAATCATGAATTTAGATCTTTTACCTGATGATTGCTTTGCACATATTCTTTCCCTCACATCTCCCATTGATGCCTGTCGAATGTCGCTTGTTTCTTCCTCCATTCGGATTTCAGCTAATTCCGACAATGTTTGGGAAAAATTCCTGCCACCAGATTATCAACAAGTTCTCACCAGGCTACGCCATCCTTTAATTTTCTCCTCCAAAAAACACTTGTTCTTCAGGTTATGTAACCCACATCTAATTGATGGAGGCCTTAAGGTAAAGCAATTTTAATTTCAGGTTTTTTTTTTTTTTTTTTTCAAAAACTAACAAGTTAATGCAACATTATTCACTAGTTTACTACAGTAGTTACTTCATTATGAACAAATTTTTTAAAACTATTTACCACCTTCTGAAAAAGTATATGAAGGCTTACTGTATGTCTGCTCACACCATTCATTTATGTATCAATGGAGAGCTATATATCATTGATCCATAGAAAGCAGGTGTCAGCAAATGCAAATATGCAATCTGCTTTTTAATTCATAAATTCTGAGTTTGGAGGAATTAATGCAAAAAACAAAACAAAAACAGTTTGACCAAGGTTGTTTTTCTGTTGACAGGTGGTGGATCAAATATGAGTTCTTCAATGTAAAAATTCATATTTGTTCCACCCGCCTGTGGATGCAAAACATGACCCTGGTAAACTGCCCCCCTTCCAATAGCCAGGTCAAATGAGAGATCCATGATTTCTCAACTTGGATGGCTATTGCTCAATAACACCATGAAAACTTGGCAATCCATGAGAGAGATATAATTTTGCAATATTTGACAGACGTTTTCATTAGAGAAGACAACAGGTAAAAAACAATATATGTTGAGTGCAAGGGAGTTGAACATAGCATGGGCCGACAACCCTCTCTTCTGGTCCTGGAAACCTTTCCCAACATCAAGGTCTCTCACATTTATTCAATTTCTTTTATCTTAAACCTCTCCCTTTCATTGTCCCAACCGTTTAAACTACTTTTTCATTCCCAGGTTTGTTGAAGCAGTAGAACTTCGAACCATATGGTGGTTGGAAATCCAAGGCAAGATCAATTCTGGTATGCTGTCTCCAAAAACAACCTACGAGTGTTATGTTATTGTGAAATTTGTGGATCGTGCATATGGGTTAGATTTTTTGCCATCAAAAGTTACAGTGGAAATTGGAAATGTGAAATCAGAAGGGAATGTTTATCTACGGCAATACGAAAGTAAGAAACAATGTTTAGAAACACTCTGGTATTCGAACCGGATGGAATTAGTTCTAAGATCAATGGCCTTTAGAGGGATAATGGAAGAAAGGGTTGCTTGCAAACGTGAAGATGGATGGATTGAGATTGAATTGGGAAGTTTTTATAATAATGGAGGTGATGATTTAGAAGTAAAGATGTCCCTAAAGGAAGTCACAGGAACGCACCTTAAAGGAGGGCTAGTTGTGGAGGGGATTGAGCTTAGGCCAAAGCAACAGACAACCACCAGTCATATGTGACAGCAATAACGTCGAGGAATGCTGTTCATAAGGAGTCTTTCTTTCTTTCTTTCCAACCAACTTGTGCGTTATTCATGCAATATATCTTCCATTTTAGTTGATTACTGTTTGTTTCAGTTACAATACTGACTTATCATTAAAAGAAAATTTAATTTCATGGAACATGTTTTTGCTACAATCAACATGCCGCAGGATGTTTTTAGGGGAAGAGGTGGGTGATATTCGCAGCCCTCGTGCCCATGGAAATCCAGGATCCGGGTTTTCTGCTGTTTCAGACTTTAAAATGGATGGGTTTGATTTGCCATATGACTCCTCTGCCTCAACTTTTGATTGTTGATGATGGTTCTGGCCCTAATTTTAACTAATGCTGTTTCAGACCACATTTAATTAGTTTCTTTATGGTAAAATATTAAAAGGAATCTCAAACAGTTTAAAAAATCTCAATGTTTTTCGTCTCAATCTTTTAATTTTTAATTTTATTTATAAACTTGTCTTCAATTAAAAATCTATATAAACAGTATTTTAAACAAATTACAAATAATTATATTTTGTATATTAAATTTAAGTAGTTTTATACTTTATTTAAATAAAAAAAAGATTAGTATTAATATTCATTTAAAACTTCATCTATAAAAATTACAAAAATGATATTAAAAAATATCTATAAATCAACCAATCCTACTAAAAAATTAGTATTAGTAAATTAGTATGAAAATTAAAAATAATATTAAAAATTCAGTATTACAAATCCGGGTCTGTCCGGGTTGGGCCCGAGAAAAAAATTTGTACCCGAGGTCCAACCCGTTTTAAAAACGAGCCTCATTTTTGTCCAAACCCATCTTTCGAACCTAAACTTTTACCCGAACTCTTCCACTTTTTGAACGGACCTTTAGGTCGGATTGAATGACTCGACCCATGATTAAATCTATTATTTATAAACTCTATCTACCATAAAATAGAATATAGATCCGGGCTATTGGACCCCTTTATTTACTCAAAAACCATTCCAGCCTTTGGGGCTCCAATAATTCGCTACAACTATCATTAAAATAAAAAGATTTAACTTTGTTAGAATTTCGATTTTATTATTTTTGAATTAGTTTTTAATAAAAATTTTAATGATATTAGTGTGACAATACACATGTAATATATCAACATATTACTATTTTTCTTATATACACATCAAAAAATAATTTAAAAAATTTAAAAAGTTCACAAATTTTAAGAAAAATGTTAAATACACGTAAATTACTATACGAGCTGTTATATTTAAAAATTTAACGTTGGTCAACATTTTCATTAAAAACACTTCACTGTTTTTGAAAGATTGATAGTCAAATTTAACTTTCTTTAAAAAATTTGAGAACCAAATTCAATTAAAAATAAATAAATACCAAATTAATAAAAAATGTAAAACTTAAAGGTTAAATTTGTCATTTCACCTAATATTAAACCCTATACCTTCTCATTTCTTTCCCTTTAAATATCTGGCTATCTTAACCGTTGGCCGCCGCCTTCTCTTGTTCATCTCTTCTATTGATAGACGATGTAAAAGGTTAAATTTGTCAAAATACCTAAAATTAAACCCTATACCTTCTCATTTTTCCCCCTTTATATATCTCGGTCTCTCAATCGATAGTCGCCGCCTTCTCTTGTTCATCTCTTCTATCTATTTTTCTGGTGTTATGAATTTTCTTCAAAGAGGAAAAAAAAATTGTTTTGATTGTTTGTTTTGTATTTTGTTTACCCAGTTTTTTTTTTTATCAATATGTCGTCGATGATGATGAATGTCTAATCCCAGCTCTATGAGACCTTTTGAAAAGGTCTGGGAATTGAATCATAATCCAACATTTATCTGAGCCATCTTTTTTAGTTTGAAATTTTCCCCTATTTTTCATTTTTAATATTTATGTGTGTTGGTGTTAAAAATGTTCCCTATGATAACTTTTAAACCATGCTAATGCTGATAATCCAGTGATTAAAATATCTTTTGGATTCATTTCTGATCTGAGGGAACTAAAATTTCTCTCTTCTTTTTAGAAGTTTTCTGTTCAGTGGGGTTATTATTATTATTATTATTTGCAAGCTTATTAACTGTTGCCATGGATTTCTTTATCTATTTTGAAACAAACCAAGTTTTCTGGTGCCAAATTTTGTTCTTCCCGTAAGCATCTGAATTGTGTTTTATATATGGTTTTATTTTCAAACATTTGAAGAAAGGCGTGCATGTAGTAGAAAAATCACAGATAGATTGAAATGATAATGAAAAAATCTTTTAATTGCTTAATTTTGTATGAGTATAATGCTTAAATATTTTATATGTTATTTAATAATAAATTATTTTTATAAAATTACACAGAAATTTGGTAAGTTCTTGTAGTTGGTAAAGTTTGAGACTTTTGAGCAATTTTTTGCACTATCTTTTTATACTGGTGAAGCTAAAAAAGAAATAATTGATGGGAGATTTTCTATTTGGGGTTTCCAAAAGTTTTAGTTCGGTTCTTGAAAATCTAACGAGGAGGTTTTGGGGTGGCAAACTGAGGTGGTGGCTTTGGGCTGCGATTAGGGTTATGTTTCAGTAAGATAAAGACAGTGACGCAAGGAAAGAATTGAAGCATTAAAGAAAGCAAATGAAAAATCTTTATAATTTTAATTTATTCGATTTTTAAAGAAAGCAGAAAATTGAAAAATATCAAAATGACATCCTTTAAACGAATGTGTCATATAACTTCTTGATGTATGTTTCATGTGAGAAAGTAGTGGCACCTAGTATTGCATTACAGCAAGATATGTCAACTAAATCTAAAACAAACCAATTGAGGCATCCCCTCACAACTAGATTTGGAGAAAACTTACAATCAACCCAAAACCCCAACTACACCTATACTTCAACCCAAAGGCAGGCTGTATTCAGACAAATATAACAAAAATGCTCTTAAACAACCCTTTGATTCCTTATTAATGTTACATTTCTCTTTACCTTCAATCAATCAACTGTTGAAGAGATGGAAGTGGCAATAACACTAACCTGCACCGGAGATGAGACCAAGCCCTTGAACTAAAAATTGTAATACAATTATAGTAATTTAGATTATAAAAGAGTATAGTTTGAGTCAATTTTTTCTATTGAAGTATATACATTTAGATTATTTCCTAGTCATCGTCAGGTTATCTATCTAAGTTTGGAAGCTTTAATCTTTGTAAAGATATTATGCCCAAAAATAAACTTAGTCAAACTATTTAAAATATAAGTTGAGCTTAAACTTTAACATTTAAAGCTTGAGCTTAATCCAATATATTTTAAAGTTTGTAATTTTTTATATTATGTTATTTTTATATATTATTATATTTATACTACAAAAATTAAATTTATATAATATAAACTTTAAAACAAATGTTATAATAATTATAATATAATATAAAATTTTAATTTTTAAAAATTATGAGTTAATCAAAAATGGGCTTGAGTTAATTATTACAAATATGGATAGGGTTAAACAAAATTTTAAACATATTTTAAGCCGAGCTAAGCTTAGAGTTTTAATATTTATGCCTAGGCCCGACTTGAACCTAATCTAGCTCACAAGCACTTGTATTATTTTTAAATAATATTATTTGTATTTTATTAATTAAATTAAAATTGTTATTGATTATTTGTGGAATTTGAAATTGCCTTCAAAAATAAAAATCAATATGTGGAGAATCTCGTGGAATTTTATCCTTACATTTGCTAATTTGTATTTTAAAAGATGGGTAAATAATAGCGCTTGTCTCGGATGTGGTATGGCTGTTGAGATTATATGGCATGCTTTTCAGGATTGTCCTGTATCGATTGATGTATAGAAGATGTTAAATTTTGATTATATGTTGTCCAGATTGGATTTAGGTTGTTCTAAATGGGTTACCTAAGTCTTTGAGGGAAGCTCCGTACCCCAATACGATTGTTTTGCTACGCTCAATGGGCCCTGTGGTTTGACAGAAACAAAAGAGTTCATGAAATGATGGTTCAATCAGGCACTGAGATAGCTTTTTCATTTCAATATATATACAAGAGTTAGATAGGATTGAGGCAAAGACTCATACCTTTTTGCAAGTACAAGAGGAATAGAAGCCCCTAATTAAGGTGGGTTCTAAGGTAAATTTCGATGCCGTGTATGACTTTTAGATAAGGGATTGTAGCGAGAGACGCTGTGGGGAAGGTCTTGTTCTTGGAAACAGTACTGCACACGGGGGTTGGGTCGGCTTTTGCAACAGAAGCCCTCACATGTTTGATGGCAGTACAAGCGAGGGTGGACATGGGTTTGACAGTGGTGACAATAGAAGGAGATTCAATGTCAATTATTAAGAAATGTCAGCTAGATCTAGTTGACAAATAAGAAATCAAAGCATACATCAAATATATTCAGAGGGATAAAACCGGATATTGGAGTATCATTTTTAGACATGTACATAGATTGGCGAAACAGTTAACTCATTTGTTGGCAATAGAGGCGTTAAAGAAAAAAAAAAAAAGAGATTTGACTCACATGGAAAGAAATGTTCCCGTTTATGCTCTTTGATGGACGGAGGTGGAGTGGGCTATGGGAACCTAACTAAACAACGTCTTGTGGAGGAAGGATCTATGGGGAGAAGAACAATCCTAGGCCCAGTTTAGCTGTGCTTCCAAAAAGTGCTTTTTACTCAAAAAACACTTTTGGCTTTAAAGGACCGCTGAACAAACACAATTTCAATGTTTTTTTTAAAAAAACTTTTAAAACGTGTTTTTCATCAGTAGAAAAAGCTAATAGCTTTTTTTAAGCCAAAAGTGCTTTTGGCTGACTAATTACTTATTTATCCTCAATTTTTCATCGTATAAGGACAATTTCTTCTTCCAGAGAATCTCTTTGGTTCTCTTTTATTTCCTTCCATTTTCTTCAAGATTAGGGTATTCTCTCTCTCTCTCTCTCTCTCTTTCTTTCTACTCCTCTAATCCTATCTTCTCATTTTAATTTGTTGAGATTCAGTTTGATAAGCATGAAAGAATATCAGGAGCAATAATCAGGACTTACCTTTTAGAGATATATCGTGTTTGCCATGTTTTCGACCTGGAACACAACTATCACTATTTTTATCTTCTTTGTGTTGTGCCGCTGGAGCTATTTTTGTTGGTTTCTTATGAGATCATCTGACTAATGGTGAATATTAGCCATATTATTTTTCCTGTAACAGCCAGTTTTTAATCAAATCGGAATATTGGTTTCAGAACACAAATTCGAAGTTAAAATATTTATTTTATTAAAGTTATAGCATGATAGAATTATTGCGTGAAAGTTTCGTAAAGAAATTTTACTGTTTGAATACTTAATTCGGTAAAAAGGACTAAATCGCGTAAAGCGTAAAACTTGTGTTCTATTAGTTAAAGGTGTCAAATAGCTATAGAACATTAAAGTTAAGGTCCTAGTGGTAAGTAGACCAATGATACCATGAGTGGACAATTTTGGACAACCATTATGTGATTTTAATGTTTTATTAGTAAGGTTAATATTGTAATTTATAATTAAAAGTTATTAAGTAAAGAAAATAAAATAAAAACATGCATGTTCATCTTTCTCAACCGATTGTTGAAGAAAGGAAAGCCATTTTAGAACACCCAGCATTCGGCCATAGTTTAATCTTGCTTGTAAGTCTATTTTTCAATCCGTTTTTAATGATTTTTATGTTTTTGATATCGTTGCTTCGTAATCTAGCTAGCTCGTACCTTAGATTTTGAAACTGTTAAAGATTTATCATGTTGTCATTGTTGAATTATTGAGTAATTTGATGATATTGATGATAGATTATGAAGGTTTATTGATAGATTTACTAGTTTTGTAAAGTGATTTTTGACAAAAATGTCAAAAAGGGATTTATTTGTGAAAATGTAAAATTATGTGGGTAAAAGTGTGATTAAACAAAAGATATGGGCTGCTAGGGACTCCATTAAAATTCAGCTAAGCATGGGTTGTACTAAATTGCATGAGTTTGCAATTTTATGTGATAAGGACTAAATTGTAAAAATGCGAAAGTTTAGGGGAAAATGTGTAAAATAGCCCTAATGTGTGTTCTGGACTAAATTGAATAAATAGTTGATTAAATAAGCTGATTTTAATAATATATAAATCAAGAAAAACAGAGATCGGGATTAGATCAGGAAAAAGGAAAGGTTGACGATTAGTCGATATTTCTATCCGAACAACTCGAGGTAAGTTCGTATAATTAGAATTGAGCTTTTAAATACTTGTAATTATTTGAAATGAATGTATGTAATTGAGTAAATGATCTAGTTGAAATTCAAATGCCTTATTGATGTAGTCTGATGGTTACCGAGTCCCGTTTGAACCGTAAGAATTCGTAGGATACGAGTGACATATCATTAGGGTTACTATTTAGGTTGAGATCCTGCAGGTGTTGCAGACTCACCGCAGCTCGTATGAGCTTACCGATGTACCAGCTCGTAAGAGCTTACTATTTTCAGCTCGTTAGAGCTTACCGTTTCAGCTCAATAGAGCTTACTGTCTATCCGCTCAGGACTGATCATAGCTCGAAAGAGCGAAAATGATAATGAATTGACGGATTACTGGTTTATATGTTATGTATATCATCCGAGTATCCTTCGACATTTAAATAGGTTCAACAGGCGTAAATTATGTTATTGGTTATGTGAATAAGATATGTGTTATACGGATGAATTACTGTTTAAACGGATGAGTTATTATTATCGAATGATTTACTATTTATATGATTGAGAGTGAAATGTTACAAATGATATACATGATATATGAATTTGATATGATACAATGTATTGAGTATTAAATTGAGATAATGGATGATTATATGCACTAATGTGACTAACTTATTAATGAATGCTTGTGTGTAGGCATTTGGCAAGTGAATTTGATATACTTTGTTTAATTGTTTGATTATGTATAAATGGTAAGTTAAATTCTGAATTATACGGGCTTACTAAGCTTAAAAGCTTTCTTTGTTTCTTTTTCCGTGTTTTATAGAGGTTCAATAGCTCGTTCAATCCGGATAAAGTTGGAGTTACGCATCACACTATCCAGTTGCTGTTTGGTACTTTTAAACTCTTGGATATTTGTAAATATGGCATGTATAGGCTAGTTATAAAGATGATAGTTATGGTTACTTGAGATAGTGATTTTGGTACATGTTGTGGTATAAGTTAAAGCCATGTGAATTGGCCTAACTTGGTGTATTGTTTTGGTTGTGTATAAGTGTTCAAAAATGGTATGTTTTGGCAAGTAGTAGATGGAATGAAAATATGCAAATGTTGTTTTGATATGTAATAGGCATATGAATGGAAAATGCATGATATTAATTAGGTATTTGAATACTATGTCGAATTGGTATAAAATGTGTATGAAATGTTGTGGATTGACTGCCTATTAGGTTATAAAATGTTGCAATTTATGCTTGTGCATGCATATATAAATAGGGTGGCAAAATGGCTTTGCAAATAGCCTCTTTTTGTCCACACGGGCAGAGACATGGGCGTGTGGCTCGACCGTGTGCGACACATGGTCATGTTACACGGCCATGTGTCCCCTAGTGTTGATATTAAAATGAAGTCAGTATGCTCCACATGGTCTCACACACGGGCGTGTGATTAGCCGTGGCACACGGCCTAGCACACGGGTCTGTGACTTGGCCGTGTTTCATAAGTCAGTATACTTTACAATTTGGCACGACCTAGCACATGGCCTAGCACACGGGCGTGTGTGGCCACTTCGAAGGGCACAAGGGCTAGACACACGGGCGTGTGGTTGGCCGTGTGACCCAAATCAGTATGTACCCCCTGTTTTCACATGGCTGGTGACATGGGCGTGTTTGATGGCCATGTGAGACATACAGCCTGGCCAACAGGTGTGTGCCCTCTATATTGAGAAAAATTTCAAAGTTTCATGAAAGTTTTATAAGTTATCGGTTTAGTCCCGAACCACTCTTAAAGCATGTTTAAAGCCTCGTAGGCTATTATAAGGGACAAATTGATTGAGATTGAATGATGATTGTATGAATTGATTGAATGCATGAGAAAAGTACGGTTATATGTGTTATAAGTCTGGTAATGCTCCGTAACCCTATTCCGGCGTTGAATATGGGTGAGGGGTGTTACATTTCCAATAAGGTTTAAGTTTCCATTGTTAATAGGAAGTTGAAAAGTACAAATTGGGAAAACCCCAAAGTTATCGCCGATGAGTTTTTTCTCTTCTACACCCATTTTTTTTTCTTTTCCGTGGCATTTTTATTCAACCTTTATATTTTTCATCTTTTTCAACTGAGATGGGATATATGGCCATTCAGACGACTTTGAACTGTGAACCCACTTGTCTCGCAACTTATTTTTTATTGTCCATTTTGTTTCTTATTTTGACTATTTTATATATATGGATAATAGTATGTACAAGTAATGTTTTGGTCAGAGTAAAAATAAAGTAAAAAAAAAATGTTTCAAGTGATAGGGATGGTAATTGAGTGATGAGATTGACTAGAGAAGTGCTGTTGCATATCCTCCAATTTAGGTACAATACTTACTAAATCTTGTAAAGATGCATGGTGAGAAGAATTTGCTTATATGTCTGGTATCTGTTGCACCTGCTCTAAGAGGTAGCATGAGTTGGTTCATGCTTCATTGTACTGGAATTTAAGATATGAGATGCAATTTTGAGAGGTGCATAAATTTTGCACAAAATAACCTTAATGATTCAGATTGAATGCTAAAGCTATTGGTGACATAATATTTGTTGAACTTCTAATCTAAAAGGACTGTTTATTTTTTTACCAGAGATTGTTCATGAATAGAAGATGGTAGACCTGTATCACTTTCATTGCCATTGTGTCTAATTTTTTTTTATCAAATTATGACTGTGTAAAAAAAGTCTGTGTTGCACAGTTTGAGTTAGCTCAATTTCTAAATAAATCAATTGATATTCTAAATCTTTTTTGGTAGACTACTCTTTTGTACTTATAGTATGATTTCATTAGAATTTTCCTACTTAACTTGTTGTATCATATATTCATATCAATCTGTGGATTGTTTCATGATGGTTTATCCATTTTATGCATTCAAATTTACCTATTTATCTCGTGAGTCAGTTTTAGTGAGGAAGCAGGTGAATGATTTAGTCCTAGGGTTTCTCCCAACTATTCCTTTCTTTTTAAGTAATTTAACTTGGAGCGCGACATGAGTGATGTGTAGATAAAGTAAGAGGACTGGTGAGCCAAAAAAGTAGGAATTGTATATGGTGTTAAAATGTAAAAACAAATCTAGACAGATGTGTTGTTTAATTGGTACTGCACTTAATAACTTGTCCTTCTTCCTGTAAGATGGCATTTACTGGAGGCCATGATTGGGAGAGGTATGGTGAGACTACAGTCAAGGCATAAGATGAGACTGAATTTGATCGAAACTTTTGGAACACGTCATAGCCATTTTGAGTTCATTTCTTGAAATTTCTAGTTCCCGAAACCTATATCACTCCATTATTTCCTTTTGGTTTGGGAGATAGAAATCTGAAAATTGATGTGCTTGCATTCAAGATTGCTTTTGCATTATGTGGGACAAATTATTTATTGCTCTGTCTTTATTGCATACCTCTTTAGATAGTTTCTAACTTGTAGCAAAAAATGTTATGAATTGCGGGAAACAGGAAATCATCCTTACCTCTTCACTTTCTTGATATTTTATGATAGGGGCTAGGAAATACTAGAATATTATTAAGTTGCTAAGGTTTTGACTCACAGGCAAGTTATGATCTGTATTTCTTTTCTTGTTTTATAGGCAAGTTACCTTTCTTTGCCAAGTGATGATGATGGTGGTGGTCAATCAAAAAATTCAAGTGGTTTTGAAATGGAATTAACAAGAGATGCTATAGCTTCTAGTTTAATGAATTCACTTTAAATTGTAAATGTTAATGTAAAATTTTTGATGATGTATTTGGTATATATATTATCCCTCTTTGGAACTTTAATTCAAATGCATGTAATATTTTAATTTGTTAGGTTTATGTTTTCTATGTTATGTTAATATCTGATATTGGTTATATATTCAAATTATATTTTAAAATAAAATAATACAAATGTGTTAAAATTATTAATTAAAAATATTTTTTAAAATAGTACAATTGTATTAATATCTAATTAAAATTTATAAATAATTAATATTAATTACTAAAAAATATTTAAAATTATTATTTCATATATTAAAATATTAACAATAAGTCATATTAAATGATTTTTTATATTCTTGCTAAAATATCATAATATTAATAATTTGAATATTATTTAAATATATATTTATTAATTTATAATACTATGTCTAAAATAAATATTTTATTTATCAAAAGTATTTTTTGATAGCAATACTAAATACTTAAATTTTAAACTAAAATTTTTAAAAGTATTTCTAAAAAATACTTTTTTACTGCATTTTTGAAAAATATTTTTTAAATGTAATGCTAAATTAGCCCTTAATATTGAGGAGTGTGTACTAATCTTACTACGCCTTCTTTGTTTCATTTAATTTGCTTCTAGATTTTTCTTTGTTTGTTGTTTTTGGGTCTTAAGATGTTTGCTATTCGTCAGCCGTTCTTTTAAGTTTTGTTGTTTTTTAGTTTTTTCCTTTGTTCTGTTTCTGGGACCTGGGCTCTGGTTTTTTATTCGGCTTGATAGTTATAAAGCCCTAGTCTGATGAATTTTTTCAAAAAAAAAAATAAAAAAATTTGTTATTAAATTGATTTGTTAGTCAAATTTCGTGTAATAATTTTAAAGTAAAAATAAATTTATAAATGAAACTCTAAATAAATTTATAAAAAGAAGTATTTATTATAAAATAAAGAGAGATAGGGAGAATAAAGAACAAAGAAAATATGAAAGCAACAGAGAATGTGCTTTATTAATCAAAGGGATGATTTATAATGCTTCATCAGAGTCTCTATTTATCGGCATAAGAAGTATAAAAGAAGTAGAGATCTAATTCTAATAACTATTAGAATTTAAAGTACATCAAAAATTTATCTTTATCATGATGGACATCCACTTAATAAGATATTCATAACAATATTTTAATTTTTAAAGAAAATTGTAAACAAATCAGGTATAAATGAAAAATAGGACTATCTTTTGTTATTTGTTAAATTTAAATTTATGATATTTTATAAAAATTTTAAAAAAAAAACTATGTAAAATAATTATTTATGTACATTGTATTTTAGACAATAAAAAAAAAAAGTCATCAAAAATATAATTCTAAGAATTTGATAGTAGATAATTGAAAATTAAACTTGAATAATTATAATAAAACATAAGAGTGTGTTGAATGTGCATGCTATTCCATTAAAATAATTCAAAGTGAAATAATGAACACATTATTTTTGTATATATTGTAATCAAAATACATTTTCTCTCCCCCTTTCCTCAACCAACGTCCCACCGCAACAACAGAAGACAAAATATAAAGATATAATCTTAAAAGAAAGCATAACTTGGCGAGGGGAAAAGCATAAATCTAGTTGTTTTCATAACTCAAACCTCATTTCCTTTCTTTCAAAGCAAACAATACCTTAGTTCTTTGCATTATAAAAATATTTACGTTCTCTGTAAAAACAAAACCCACAATTCCCTGCCTCTCTCCTTCAACTCCTAAGACAATGGCCTTTCCCAATTTTTTTCTTATTATTCTCTTACTCTTACCTTCATCTCAAGTTTTATCTGATGTCCAACACAACTTAAACACTCAACCATTGCTCATGCAGGCTTGTGAGGGCATTGATGACCGTGATTTATGCCTCTCAAATATTCTAACTCACCTTCAAAACTTGGAGCCTCACGCCCCATCTTCTGTTTTGCATGCTGCACTAAGGACCACGCTGAATGAAGCCAGACAGGCCATTGAAACGATGACAAGGTTCACTGGTTTGTCTGTCAGTTACCGTGAACAAATTGCCATTGAAGATTGCAAGGAACTCCTTGATTTCTCTGTATCCGAATTGGCCTGGTCTTTAACTGAGATGAGAAAGATTCGTGATGGTGATACAAGTGCTGAATATGAAGGCGACCTCAAAGCTTGGTTAAGTGCTGCGTTGAGTAACCAAGATACCTGCCTCGAAGGCTTCGAAGGTACCGACCGACACCTTGAGAGCTTCATCAGAGGCAGCCTGAAACAAGTTACGCAACTCATCGGCAATGTTTTAGCTATGTACACTCAATTGCATACCTTGCCTTTTCGACCACCCCGCAATAGCACTTCCACGTATACGAGTTCGAAATTTCCGGAATGGATAACCGATGGTGATCAAGAGCTTCTACGAAATCATTCAAGTCGCATGCATGCAGATGCCGTTGTGTCGTTAGATGGTAGTGGACGTTATCAGACGATAACCGATGCCATTAATGAAGCTCCAAGTTATAGTAATAGGAGGTACGTCATTTATGTGAAGAAGGGAGTTTACAAGGAGAACATTGACATGAAGAAGAAGAAAACCAATATTATGCTTGTCGGTGATGGAATTGGACAAACTGTAGTCACAGCGGACCGGAATTTCATGCAAGGATGGACAACATTTCGAACTGCCACTGTTGGTAAATATTATCAATTCTGATTAAATTTTCATGGAATTTAAGCATTCAATTAGCCTAATTATATGAATGACTAAATGAAGTATTACTTTTGTAAAGTGAAATTCCATTTATGAATGCACACGCTTCATCGAGCTTTTTTCTGGAATATAATAGTTTCCAAGTTTTGTAATATTCCTTGCGCTTTTGATCTTTTCATAAAATTCTCTGAAACTTGATTCTTGCAGCTGTTTCTGGAAAGGGATTTATAGCAAGAGACATAACGTTTCGAAACACGGCCGGACCAGAGAACCACCAGGCGGTGGCTCTCCGAGTGGATTCCGATCAATCGGCTTTCTTTCGTTGCAGTATCGAAGGGTATCAGGATACGCTCTACGTTCACTCCCTCCGCCAATTTTATCGAGAATGCAACATTTATGGCACCATAGACTTCATTTTTGGCAATGGTGCAGCTGTTCTCCAGAACTGCAAGATATTCACTCGAGTCCCTTTGCCACTTCAGAAGGTGACGGTTACCGCTCAGGGGCGAAAAAGCCCGAATCAGAACACCGGCTTTTCGATTCAGAATAGCTATATTCTAGCCACCCAACCGACTTACTTAGGGAGGCCATGGAAGCCATATTCGAGGACAGTTTTTATGAATACTTACATGGGTGGTATGGTGCAGCCTAGAGGGTGGCTTGAGTGGTATGGGGACTTCGCCTTGAACACACTTTGGTATGGTGAGTATAGGAACTATGGCCCTGGTTCTTCATTATCTGGACGGGTTAAATGGCCTGGTTACCACATTATCCGAGATGCTGCCACTGCTAATTCCTTCACTGTTGGGAGGTTCCTTAACGGACGTTCATGGTTGCCGGCAACCGGCGTCAAGTTCACTGAAGGCCTGACCAATTAGATTGTGTTCTATACATTTTCTTTTCTATTTTAATATATGGTCTTTTTGCTAATTTTCCAGTGGTTGTAATGTTATACATGTGTTTGTGAAGATCCGATGTCTGGCAGCTTCATTATGTATCCGTAAATTTGATTGCTAGTAGTTCTTTGATATTTGATTTTAAACCTTGTAGAGAGCTTCATAATGTATGTGTTCATGTCATAATAATAATATTATTATTATTATTATTATTATTATTATTATATCATTTTGATGGTATTTTTATTATATTTTAATTTTTTAATTATATTGTGTCATATAAATAAAAAAGTCTGTGCGCCCCCCAAAAAGAGAAAAGTATACTTCTAATATGAATTGATTTGATTAAGTTCGAGAATACCTTTAAATTAATTTTATATATCTATCATAGACAAAAGGGTAAAAGTTTACTTTTTTTGAATTTATATAAAATTAAGGATTTAGTTGGGTTTTATATTATTTAGGGAAATAAATTATTTTTGGCTGGATGTGTGACATTTGGTAAAAGTGTGTAACATTTCTTTCGACGTGGCGTCCTGCAAGGTAAAAGTGCACATTGTAAGCAACTTTTTTTTAGTGAAAGGGTGTCCTATAGGGCTTGCTTTTGCCCTGTAGGACGCCATGTTGAGAGTCCCATAAACATTTGAAATTCAGCCTTTAGATGAAAAAAATACAACTGTTGGATTGAAATATGAAACAAAAAGAAGCAAAAGATAAATTTAATGATTTTAAATTCAGCCTTTCCATATAAGAAATCAAATAGTAGAGCCTTCCTGTCAAACGGATGTCGGGAATCCCAAATATAATAAGAAGCATTTTTCATGCTCAATCTTTTTCAACATTTTAAAATATATTTGTCGAAATCATTTTTTTTAAAAAACGGGATCGACTTTAAAAACAAAAATGGAGTCGTCACCAGTTCTTTTTTAAGGTGTGATCGGGTCACCTTGAGATTGATCGTTAAAATATTTTAATTTATTAAAACGATGATTTTGGTCTACGAAATTTCGAGAAAACAGGTTCGGGAGTCGGTTACGCACGAGGAAGGATTAGCACCCTCGTAACGCCCAAAATTGGTACCGAATTGATTAATTAACGTCTTAATCTCGAAAATTTGAAAAGATTTTAAAAATACGATCCTTTTTGTTAAAAAACCTTAAATAAATTAAATTTGATGCTGAGACCCGCTTATCTCAAAGGAGTAAAATATCATGTCCAGTGAGTTAGGATACAACATTTTGAATCCTCGAAATTAAGCTTGTCTTATGACTCTTAAAACTAGTGCATTTAAATTCAAAAAGGATACTCGGTCATTTGGGTCAAATGAAAAATCGGAACCCAGTAAGTTAGGGCACAATTTCTCAAAATTCCAAATACAGAATATTGCCTTTGTTTTTAAAAATCATTACCTCGAGATAACAAAACGTCACATCCAGTAAGTTAGGACATAACATTCTTGAATTCCCGAGCATAAGTTTTTATTTAACTTGTATGTTTTGATTTTAAAAATAATTGGTTCTTTAGACTCGATGAGAAAAATTGAAACCCAGTAAGTTAGGGTACGATTTCTTTCGAATCTTAAAACGCGAAGTAATTGCTTATTTCAAAAAAAAAAAAAATCTCATATTCGAGTATGGTTAAACGTGAAAATCACGTATTTAAAGAACAATTATGCGACATAAATTTAATAAATTAATAAAACATAAGGATCATGATAATAATAAATAACATATATGCATGCCATAAGAACATTAAAAAAAATATTAGTGATGATAATAATATTAACAATGAAACAAATAATAATAACAAAAATAAAACCACAATAAACCGAAAATACGAGCCAATTTAGAAATTCAAGAAGAAGAAAATAATAATAAAAAATATATACATACATACATACATATAAATATATATATATATATATATATATATATATATATATATATATAAAAGATAATAAACAAATGATGAGACAAATAAATAAATAAGTGAGTAAATGAAACAAATATATGATATTAAATTTAAGTATTTTATAGGTAAAATAATAAAAATAAATTAATTAATAAAAATAATAAAGAATTTAGGTAAAAATAATGAAAAAAATAAATAATAATATGTTAATAATAATAACAAAAATAATAGTAAAAGCTAATAGTAAATCAATAAAAAAAATAAGTATTATGTACAATAGTTTAAAGATAATAAAATAATAATAATACAATAATAATACTAATAAAGTTAATAATAATAAATAAAATAATAATAGTAGTAGTGATATTAAAAATAATAGTAAATAATGATAATAATAAAGAAATAACTAATTTAATAGCAAAAATAACAAAAGAAATGAAAAGAGACTAAATTAAATCTTTAAAACAAAAATTCGGGGCGAACTACAAATAATCCAAAGAAGGAAGGACCAAAAGAAGACGCGCTAAAAATGACAGGGATTGAAAAGACAATACCCCTTTGTCCACATGCGCATCTTTGTTAGATGGACCGAAATGGAACAAAAGAAAAATTAAAGGGATAAATTAAAAAAAAACCGAATTAAAAAAATAAAAAAATGCGGAAGGGCCAAATGCTCAAATAGACCAAAAATAAAAACACGCGGATCCTCTCAAGGTACGGGTCAAACTCTGGTCTGGTTTCCCAAAATGACGTCGTTTTGGGGCTTTTAAGAACTCACTGAAACGGCGCCGTTTTATCCTTCTATAAAAGCTAAAATTTTAGGAAAAAAACTTCTTTTTAGCCACCTCCTTCAAAAAAAAAAAAAAAAAACTCAAAGTTCTCTCAACTCTCTCCTTCCCCCTTTGAATCCGCCAGTGGTCCGCCACACAACCACCACATGTGCGTCGCCGCGGTCGCCACGACGCGACGCCTTGCGCCATATCTACTGGCGATGGGGAGACCAAAAGTCCCCCCTTTTTTCCGGCAGAGTTAAAAAGGTAAGTTTTCTCCCTCTTTTTAAAACTCTTTTCAAAATAAAAAAAATATGAAAATAAGGAAATATGTGTATCTAGATAGTTTCGAAAAAAAAAATGAAAATAAAAGAGCAAAAGAAAAAAATAAAATAGAAAGCCCACTATTTTCTGATAAATGAATAATGTTTTTTTTATTTCTCTCCGTTTTTGGTATTCAATCGTCTGTAAAAAACATACAATCATTCTTTCTGGCTTTTTATAGCCGAATATTGAAGATGAAATAAAAAAAATACAACGTTTTCCTTCTTTGTTGTTTTCTGTTTGCTGTTATTTTTGCAGGTACGGAGTGACGTGGTGGAGTATGGAGAAGGTGCCGACATGGTGGTATGCGTGTGGGGCTGGCGTACGTGGCAGCGGTCGCTGAAGCTTGTTTAGGGTTAGGGTTTTTTTTTTTTTTGTTTTTGGTTTAGGTTTTGGGCCATTTGGGCCTTGGGTAGTTGGGTTTGAATTTGGGTTTAATTTTGGGTTTGTTGTAAAGGGATTGTGGATTTTTAATGTTTTTTTTTATTTTTTTTTATTTTGGTTAATGTTGGGCCAGACCAAAATTGGCCTATTACAGCTGCTCCTCTTTGCTCGTTGTCGTGTAATGAGAATAGAGCAAAGACTTTAAAAGGGTCAATTTTGCTCGGTCTTGCCGAATCTTGACTTCTTTCGGTGCTTTTCTTCTTCGAGTGGCTTCATTCCATCCCACTGTATCTTCAGGGGCATGAGAGCTAGTGTTTCGATCCAATTCAAGGAATTTAGACTTGTAGCTTTAATCTGCTCAGCCGCAACTTCAGGGAGATAGAATTTGGTAAATTTGATCCGACCTACTGCAACTTCAGAGGTATAGGATTTGTAACTTTAATCTTTTCCACTGCAATTTCAGGGAAATAAGACTTGTGGCTTCAATCTGCTCCATTACAACTTCAGGAAAATAAGATTTGTTGTCTTCAGTTTGCTCCACTGTAACTTCAGGGAGATAAGGCTGATGGCTTCAATCTGCTTCACTGCTTCAAGAAGATAAAGATCCGCCATAATCTGTAGCTTTAATATGCTTCACTGCAACGTCAGGGAAATGGGATTTGCTGTCTTCAGTCTGCTCCGCTGCAACTTTAGGGAGATAAAGTTGGTGGCTTCAATCTGCTTCACTGCAACTTCAGGAAGATAAGATCCGCCGTAATTTAATCTGTTCCACTACAACGCCTGGGAAATAAGATTTGCTATCTTTAGTCTGCTCCGCTGCAACTTCAGGGAAACAAGGTTGTGGCTTCAATCTGCTCCACTACAACTTCAGGAAGATAAGATCTGCCGTAGCTTTAATCTGTTCCACTACGTCTTTAGGGAAATAAGATTCGCTATGCTCCACTGCAACTTCAGAGATATTGGACTTGTAGATTCGTCAATCTTGTTTCACCATCCTCTAGGGAACATGACCTGTAGAATCGATTTATGGACTTATGCTTATGCATAATGATTAGGATGCCATGATCGGAATGAATCAAATGCTCCTAACTAAATGTATTATGGATGACATTTGCATGAATGCAGAATGTCATGAGAATAATCCTTTTTTAAATGTATAATGATTAGAATGCAATGATCAGAATGAATCGAATGCTCCTAACTAAATGTGTTTTGCATGAATGCATAATTTCATGAGAATGATCTCTTTTTAAATGCTTAGGGTTGTCATTGCTCGTTGTTCTTCCAGGTTGTATCACTGACATAATATCCTGTCTTCTTTTTCAATCGACATTTTTGACAGAAAGTCGGAAGAAGTGGTCACTGTTTAGAGTTTCCTTCTCAAATATTTCCAACCCTTAGGCTTGGTGAGTTCTAAATAAAAGTCCTGTTTTAGGTTCTCGTATTATTTAGAGGTTTCTAGAGTAATATGCAAAACTCCTTTTGTGAAAGTATTATTAGTCCATTAATCATTACTTCAATACATAATGCTTGAAAATGATCATAATGATGGACAAAAATGGAATTTATCAGAAACAAAATCTGAAAAGAATAGGTTAATTAAAGAAAGTAAACATTGCTAGAATACAAAATGATGAGGGGAAAAGATACGTGCCCCAGATATCGCAGCCTGAGCTTCTCTGTACGGACTTTCTGAAAACCATTTTAAGCTCAATATGTGTTTAGGAGATCAGGAGTTCTCTGTTAATGCCCCAAGATGTAATATCTCTCCTCCTTCTTAATTCAGGTATAGCAAGATCACCGCATGCCCCCTCTTTGATTGCAATTTGAGCAGCCCTTTTTGGGTTTTCGACTCAAAACCCCTTTATTCTCAAGGCGCCTTTTGCGGGTTTTCACTTTGGCTTCTTTTCCTTTTCAAGTATAGTACTTCTTGACTGAATCCAAATTTACAGGATTGGGCAAACTTTTCCCATCCATTTCGGCCAAGATCAGTGCTCTTCTAGAGAAAGCCTTTTTTACCACATAATGTCCTTCCCAATTTGGCATCCATTTCCCTCTGAAATCTTTTTGTATGGGGAGAATCTTTTTCAAAACCAGGTCCCCCTCGTGAAATTCTCTTGGGCTAACCTTTTTGTCATAAGCTCACATCATTCGCTTTTGGTACATCTGACCATACCGAATAGCTCTTACCCTTTTTTCCTCAATCAAGTTCAACTGATTATACCGAGACTAGATCCATTCTGCTTCATCTAACTTTAGCTCTGATAAAACTCGAAGGGAAGAAATTTCAACTTTAATGGGTAACACTGCCTCTATTCCATAAACCAATGAAAAAGGAGTTGTCCTGGTAGAGGTCTTGATTGATGTTCGATAAGCATAAAGAGCAAATGGTAATTTCTCATGTCAATCTTTATAAGTTTCAGCCATTTTCCCCACGATCTTCTTAATGTTTTTATTGGCTGCCTCCACTGCACCATTCATTTTTGGACGATACGGGGATGAATTGTGGTGTCTGATCTTGAACTGACTGCAGACCTCCACGATCGTACTATTGTTCAAGCTTAATGCATTGTCAGATATGATCCTCTCAGGCATTCCATATCGACATATGGTTTCTTTTTTTAAGAATCTGCTACCGACTTAGTAACACTAGAATATGAAGCAACCTCTACCCACTTGGTGAAATAGTCTATGACTACAAAGATGAACCGATGCCCATTTGAAGCTTTTGGCAAGATCGGCCCGATGACATCCATGCCCCACATAGAGAAAGGCCATGGAGAAGTCATAACATGCAAAGACGAAGGAGGTACATGAATTTTGTCTCCATAAGTTTGGCATTTGTGACATCTCTTAACATAATTGATGCAGTCTCCTTCCATGGTAGACCAATAGTACCTGAATCTCATAGATTGTCTAGCCATTGTGAAACCATTGGCATGCATTCCACAAACACTCTCGTGGACTTCTTCCAGAATTTTCTTAGCTTCAACAGCATCCACACATCTTAATAGTACTTGATTCTTTCTTCTTTTGTACAAGATTTCTCCATCTAAGACATAGTCACAAGCTAGTCTTCTCAACGTCTTCTTATCGTTCTCGGTTGCCTGATCAGGGTATTCACGATTTCTCACGTATTGTAATATATCGTGGTACCAGGGTAATCATCTCTTTCTTCTTCCTCTACATTGTAACAATGAGCTGGGGCCTCGTAAATACTCATTTGAATGGGTTTTACATCCTCTTGTTTGCTCACTTTGATCATGGAAGTCAAAGTAGCCAAGGCATCTGCCATTTGGTTTTCATCTCGCGGGAGATAATTGAAAGTAATATCACCAAACTCCTTAATTAACCCCAGGAATATCTTTTGATAATTGATCAATTTGGGGTCTCTTGTCTCCCATTCACCTTTTAGTTGGTAGATCACTAGTGCAGAATCTCTATATACTTCCAGCGCTCTGATTCTGAGTTCTATGGCGGCACGGAGTCCCATGATACATGCTTCATATTCTGCCATATTATTTGTACAATCAAAATCCAATTTTCATATGAATGGATAATGATCTCCATTTGGGGATACCATGACTGCCCAATTCCATTACCTATAGCATTTGATGTTCCGTCAAAGTTTAATTTCCAAAAGTGATATTTTGTAGCGCCTTCTTCAATAGTTGCCACATACATTAGTTCTTCATTGGGGAAGTCAAAGTTCAGAGGCTCATACTCTTCTAGAGCTCTGCTAGCCAGAAAATATGTTATTGTGCTTCTTTTCATGGCTTTTTGGCTCACATAAACTATTTTAAATTCAGAGAGCAGAATTTTCCATCTAGCCATCCTTCCATTCAAAGCGGTTGACTCCATAATATACTTTAGAGGGTCCAACTTCGAGATTAGCCAGGTTGTATGGTATAGCATGTATTGTCTCAACCTCTGAGTTATCCAAATCAAGGCACCCCACAATTTCTCAATTGGCGAATATCTCATCTCACATTCAGTGAATTTTTTACTGAGGTAGTATATCCCCTTTTCTCTTCTTCCTGAATCATCATGTTGACCTAACACACATCCCATAGAGTTGCTAAACACTGTCAAATAAAGTATTAATGGCCTATCTGGGCATAGTGGTGACAATACTGGTGGACTTGACAGGTATTGTTTAACCTTATCAAAAGCTTTCTGGCATTCATCATCCCACACGCTTGGATCGTGTTTCTTCAGAAGACGAAATATGGGATCACATTTTTCAGTTAATTGTGAAATGAACTGAGTAATGTAATTTAACCGTCCTAGAAAACCTCGAACTTCTTTTTGAGTGCGCAGCAGAGGCAATTCCTGTATAGCTCAGACCTTGTCTGAGTCAATCTCAATTCCTTTCTCGCTGACTACGAAGCCCAACAATTTTCCTGATCTAACTCCAAAAGTACATTTTGTTGGATTGAGCTTCAATTGGAATTTCCTCAGTCTCAAAAATAACTTCCTTAAAAGTTGGATATGTTCTATTTCGGTTCGGGACTTTGCGATCATATCATTGACATAAACTTCGATTTCTTTGTGCATCATTTCGCGGAACAAAATCACCATGGCCCTTTGATATGTCGTTCCTGCATTTTTCAACCCAAATGGCATTACTTTATAACAAAATGCACCCTACAAGGTTATAAAGGTAGTCTTTTCTATGTCTCCAGGATGCATTTTTATCTAATTGTATCCCGAGAAGCCATCCATGACGGAAAACAGTGAATAACCCGCCATATTGTCTACTAAAGTATCAATGTGAGGCAAGGATTCTGGCTAGCCTTATTTAAATCTCTATAATCTACACACATTCATACCTTCCCATCTTTCTTAGGGACAAGCACAATGTTGGCTACCCATTTTGAGTATTTGACTTCCTACAAAAATTTGGCATCAAACTGCTTTTTGACTTCCTCTTTTATTTTTAGCACAATGTCAGTGCTTAACCTCGGCATATCTTGGTATGACCACGCAAAGACATCTTTGAATTCTTAAAGTAAATCTATGAGGTCTCATTTTGTTTTTTCGGTTATTTCCATGTCTCTAGGATGCATTTTTATCTAATTGTATCCCGAGAAACCATCCATGACGGAAAACAGCGAGTAACCCGCCGTATTGTCTACTAAAGTATCAATGTGAGGCAAGGAGAAATTATCTTTCTGGCTGGCCTTATTTAAATCTCTATAATCTACACACATTCGTACCTTCCCATCTTTCTTAGGGACAGGCACAATGTTGGCTACCAATTTTGAGTATTTGACTTCCTGCAAAAATTTAACATCAAACTGCTTTTTGACTTCCTCTTTTATTTTTAGCACAATGTCAGTGCTTAACTGTAACATCCTGAATTTTTGGGCCTATGCGTTTAATGGGTGAATATGTTTAATATGTTAATTTAAGTAATAGGGGTCCAAATTGGGCTCAGAATTAGGCAAAGGCCTTGATTAAAATTATCTGTTTGGGCATTATAGGGTTTAAAAGGTAGTATTTATGTTTAAAATACCAAAGTGGGATTGTGGCCCAATTTTAGGAGGTGACTCCACACAAGGGAGTAAGGGGCCCAAATTTAAGTTTCATGGAGCCCAATTCTTTTAATTTAAGTTAGATAAATTTTGGGCATTAGATAAATTTTGGGCATTAGGATTAGGTGGAGTGGATGGCAACAAGGCTAAAATTTAGGGGTTTTAATGTTTAAAATATGTGGATAATAAGCAGATAAAGGCTATTATTTAGGAATTTATTTTATTTGGATAATAAGCAGATAAAGGCTAAATTTAGGGATTTTAATGATTAAAATATATGGATAATATGCTGATAAAGGAGGAAGGAGTTAGAGATAATTAAGTCTCTTTTAGATGAGCTAGTAGATTAATATAAAGGAGAAAAGATAGGATTTATCTGCAAGGTTAGGTAAGTGCCAAATTTTCTATAAATAGGGGGAATATCTCTTCAATTTCAGCATTTGGGTTTTTCTCTCATTCTTTTCTTCCTCATCTTTTCTCCCTGGCTGAAATTCCTCTTTGTTCTCTTATCATATTTTTCTCTCTTCTAGTCGAAATTCCCTAGCCTTCTTCTCTTCTCCAACATCTTTCTGAAAGCTGAAATCTTCTTGCTTATATTCCTCTTCCATAGCCGAATATACAAGGGAGGTTTCTGTTTCCCGAAGGTGCACCGTAAGTCGTATACTCCTCTTTAATCCGGTGAGTTTCGGGATTTCTCCTTTTTCTGTGATTCCTTTATTTTTATCAATCTCCTAATTCAAATCATTATTTCAAAGGCCCTATCGATTATACTCTTTATCCCTTAAAGCCGAATCTGTTCCATTAAAGCCAATTTGGTGGAAAAGCCGAAGGTAGGGAGGTGACGTTTCTTAGGGATTTTCGGGATTCGACAAATAAGGCTCTACGTTAAGGATAATAGATCTTCGCGGTAACAGGTGTGTAATACCTCCCCACCATCTAGATCTGCCTATTATTGTATGTTCATATGTTTTATATGTATTGATAAATGCCAAAATCTCGGTTTATTGATGGAAGCCCAAGGAGGGTAAAAGCGGATCCCCAGGTTAGTAAATAATCTGTTTAAATGTTATAAGTAAAATGCTTGTATGTGATTGCATGGGTTGGGTTGATGAAAGGAGGAAGTTATACATTATATGTGTAGCGGCTAATGCCGTGAAATGTTATACGAGCTTCGGCCATTAAATGTTATACGGGCTTCGGCCATTATATGTTATAAGGGCTTCGGCCATCATATGTGGATGAGCAGCATGACTGCCATCATGGTGTGTAGCAGTGTGGGTCAATTGTAGAAATCCCCAATGGTGTGTACGGTTGGTACGGGGGTGTGTAGCGGATGGAAACCTAGTCAAACAGGTTGGGCCTTGCATATTATTTGTTATTAATTTTTATTATGATTATTACACTGTTTATTTTGTTTAATGGGCTTAAGGCCCAAACTCTAGTGGTGCATGAGGGTTGCACACTGAGTCTCGCGACTCACCCTTTTAATTAACATTTCAGGTAATACCTAGTGATTCGAACTGGGTTGGAGAGGAACGCAAGGTGGCCATGCAGAAGAATATGTAGATTTGGCAAAAAGAGACTCAAGTTTTATTTTATATTATTAATTAATGGACTTCCAATCTCGTTGTAATAAGGCCATGGGCTATTATGTTTTATTATGGGCTTCTATTACTTTAAGTCATTTAAGTTTTTATTTTAATTAAACTAAGGCATGTATTTAAGTTTGGATTTTACTTTACTAAAGCATCTTCTATTTAAAACATATTTGGGCTTTTCTGAAAATACGACATGTTTTGATAGAATTTTTCTTAGTGACATACCAGATCCGGTTGTATTGTTTGGGCCGGGTTTGGGGTGTTACATTAACCCCGGCATATCTTGGTATGACTACGCAAAGAAATCTTTGAATTCTTGAAGTAAAGGAAAATTATCTTTCTGGCTGGCCTTATTTAAATCTCTATAATCTACACACATTCATACCTTCCCATCTTTCTTAGGGACAGGCACAATGTTGGCTACCAATTTTGAGTATTTGACTTCCTGCAAGAATTTGACATCAAACTGCTTTTTGACTTCCTCTTTTATTTTTAGCACAATGTCAGTGCTTAACCCCGGCATATCTTGGTATGACCACGCAAAGACATCTTTGAATTCTTGAAGTAAATCTATGATGTCTCATTTCGTTTCTTCGGTTATTCCCATTCCAATTTTCACTGCCTTTCCTTCTTCCAAGGTCACGACCTCCACTGTCTCTTTCATGGGGTAAAATTTGTTTTTCCTCCTGTTTTTACCATTCTTAACAAGTCTGGAGATAAGCCACAGTCTATGTCATCTTCAAAGTCCTGGGATCCCTCTAAACACATGTCTTGCTCAAAAGGAAATTCTAATTTCGTAGCAGCGTTACTCATGTCATGGATATCCGGGGACCTATTGTAGGTACAAAAGAATATACAAACATCGAATGAATTTAAGAATAATTATTCATATGGCATGATTATGAATGTGATGAAAGAATGATTTGGAAAAATATCCAAGGAATGAAAGAATCTAACATAATTATTTGGATAGAAAGAATGAAAGAATCTTAAAAGAATGAGAGGATATTTATTCAAAATGATCTCAAATATGTATTTCATAATGATGTTTGGACATAAGCCTATTTCACAAAGAAATTCTTATTGCTTCTAGACTAAAAGCAACAAGTGTGTTTTAAACATTACTCTGTGTAAGCTCTAAAACCTACAGGAATTTCTTTTTCAGTCCAGTTATTCAGAACACTCCTAGGTTCATAAGGGCAGATATCTGGCAAGGTCCCCTTTTCAATGATTTCTCTGTGTATGGCATTGATGTGAACATTTCCAAACATTTATTCTGGGCCTTTGACCTCTTCAAAGAATTCCAACTCTTTTTAGGTTTTTTTTTTTTCAAATTTTATTGTACATGATGCAATGCAATGCTAATGCATGAATGCCAAAAGAGGTGTCGATTCTGATTCAATTTCATTTAGAAAATTTTACTAGGGAACAAAATTCTTTACGTAAAACAGATTATAAATATACGGACAACCGCATTATCTTCCACTTTATCAAGAAATTCGCCCTCCATGACAAACTCTCTAATTGAACGTGAATTAACACTCTTTCAAATATGAAATGATATGCAATGCAATCATAACCAAAACAAAGTGAAATACGTTAGTACAAATAAAAGCAAGCAAGAAAAGAAAAACAAATAGAGCACCTATTCGGGTGACCGTTAGGTTTTGTCGCGGCACTATCTAGGGTAGGCTCCTAGGGTCTTCTACATGCGGTTTGGTTCTAAAGTTGAGGTATCTGAACCAGCAGATTCCTTGATCCTCACCTATTATAGGCTCATACGGACCGAGTTCAATTCAGGGGAATACATTTCCCTATGGCTACACAGAGATGAAAATCTCAGGAAGACATAGGTACGAATGTATCCCGAAAGCGATCCACTATCCTGCACGGAGGTGAAAACCTCACGAAGGAGTAGCTTCTCACTCCCACTTAAAAAAGGTAAGACAAAAATGGTCCTTATGCAATATGATGTGAGACTTAAACCATATTAATCACATGAAATAGCAATACGAACAAATGCAATAATAGGATCGTAATTTGTCAAATCAAATTTTTAACTTTCGACAACAAGACAGAAAATAATCAATTTTACGACTTGACTCTCTTATTGGTCCCTAGTGGAGTCGCCAAGCTGTCGAAACCATTTTTTTCCTTTTGAAAACGGGGTCGACTTTAAAATGAAAATGGAGTCGCCACCAATCCTTTTTTGAGGTGCGATCGGGTCACCTTGAGATCTATCGTTAAAACATTTTGATTTATTAAAATGATAATTTTGGCCTACAAAATCCGAGAAAACGGGTTCGGGAGTCGATTACTCACAAGAAAGGATCAGCACCCTCGTAACGCCCAAAATTGGTACTGAATTGATTGATTAATATCTTAATGTCAAAAATTTGAAAAGATTTTAAAATACGATTTTTTTTTAAAAAAAACTTGGATAAATTGAATTGGATGCTGGGACCCGCTTATTTTGAATAAGTAAAATGTCATGCCCAATGAGTTAGAATACAACATTTTAAATCCTTGAAATTATGCTTGTCTTTTGATTCTTAAAACTCGTGTATTTAAACTTAAAAAGGATACTCGGTCATTTGGGTCAAATGAAAAATCGGAACTCAGTAAGTTAGGGCACAATTTCTTAAAATTTCCCAAATATGAGTATTGCCTTATTTTGAAAAACTTTTGAATAGAATGTAGTAATTAAACGAAATGCGCTTTTTATTTAAGATGATGATTTTCTAATAAAACCATTACACCAATAAACTACAAGATACAAATACTAAAAGGAACACTTCGAGAAAATTACACGACATACATCATTTAAATGCTAACATTAATAATAAAAGAAAAATGAAATACATAACACAAGGAACAATTTAAAGTAAATAATGATTTAAGATAAATAAAAAAATCAAAATAAAATAATAATAGGAAAATTTAAATAAAACCAAAATTAAAAAAAAAAAATAATAAAGTCCATTAACATTTTTTAGCCCAAAACCCAATACAAAGCCCAAGCCACTACCCAAAATTACAAGGCCCAAGCGGCCCAAATTTTCAAAGTTCTCAGAAACCCTAGGGGTTTCTAGAATCGTCCTACGCCGCTCCTCCACGTTGCCACACGCGTGCCACCACTGCCTCCGTACCTTCGAAAATGACAAAACAAACGACAGCAAGAAAAAAGAAAAAAACTGTTGTATTTTTTTATTTATCTTTTGGCTATAAAAATGAAGGAGGAGCCACTATATTGTTTCTTCTTTTACGAACACAAAAAAGAAATATACAAAAAGAAAAATCATCAGAGGTGATTAACCTTTTTTCGCCCGTGTTCTTTTTTTTATTTTTAATTTTGATTTTCTATTTTATTTGAAATAAAGAAAAAAAGAGGAAGAAGGGTTTACCGAAAATCGCCCATGGTCGCACCGTCAGAGAGCTCTTCTCTGTCGTGAAATTGAACCCAAAAGGCGTCAGATGCCTTCCTCTTTCGGCTTTCTGGGTTAGGGAGGTTGGGCTTTCGAATCTGCCTTAAAGCGGATGCTAAAAGGCTCTTTTTTGCGCAACGCCAGCCACTGTCCACAGTGGTGGTACGGTGGACAGGCGACGGAATCCTAAGGCCAGCTAAGGGAGGTGATAAAGGGGTTGCGAGATTTTTTAAGTTTTTTAAAAAAAGGGAGGTTTAAAATGAATGATTTTAAAAAAAATGGGGCTTAAATAGGGGGCATGAAACGACGTAGTTTCATCTGACCCCCTAAACGCCAAAACAACGCCGTTCAAGCTCCAACCCGCGCGTGCGACCCGACCCGCAAGGAGGGTCAGCGTGTTTTTAGAAAATGGGTTATTTACAACCCTGGTCCTTCCGCTTTTTCAATCTATTTCAATTTAGTCCATTTGCTACCTTTTATTTTTTTTAATTCGGCCACAGCATTTACTTGGCATTTCGATTTGGTCCCTGATGCATCGATCCTCTGGGGAAAGGACGCGTGTCCAAGGGAAGGATCTATTGCCCATTTAGCCCTCCTCCCTTTAGCGCCTTTTCATTTTGGTTCTTTTTCTGCTTATTTATTTATAATTTTTTATCTTTAATTTCATTCTTATTTCAATTTAATCCCCGATCTGTTCAATTTCAATTTTTTTTTTTTGCAATTGGTCACTTATTTATTTATTTTAAACTTTTTATAGGATTATTTTTTAAATTGTTGTATATACGATTTTTTTAAGACGCTTTGTATATATATATTTTTTATAGATTAATTATTTACATTGTTTTAGATTATTTATTCCAAGTGGCTATCTATAGTATATATTTTAAAGTTTTCATGTATTATTTATTGAAAATTGTTTTATTATTTATTTTTGAGTTGTTTTATTATTATAAATGTTTTTGTATGTACTGTTTGTTTTTTAAATATTTTTATACATTATGTGTTTTCAATTTTTTTATACATATTATTTATTATTTTTAAAGTTATATATATATTATCTATTTTGAATTTTTATACAACTTACTTACCTTAAATTGTTTTATATGTTATTTGCTTTAAATTTTTTTATTTTGGTTTGTTTTAAATTTTCCTATTATTATTTTATTTTGATTTTTTTATTTATCGTAAATCATTATTTACTTTAAATTGTTCCTTGTGTTATGTATTTCATTTTTCTTTTATTATTAATGTTACAATTTAAATGATGTATGTCGTGTAATTTTCTCGAAGTGATCCTTTTAGTATTTGTATCTTGTAGTTTATTTGTGTAATAGTTTTGTTAGCAAATCATCATCTTAAATAAAAAGCACATTTCGTTTAGTTACTACATTTTATTCAAAAGTTTTTCAAAATAAGGCAATACTCGTATTCGAGAAAATTTAAGAAATTATACCCTAACTTACTGGGTTCCGATTTTTCATTTGACCCAAACGACCGAGTATCCTTTTTAAGTTTAAATACACGAGTTTTAAGAATCAAAAGACAAACATAATTTCGAGGATTTAAAATGTTGTATCCTAACTCACTGGGCATGACATTTTACTTATTCGAAATAAGCGGATCCCAACATCCAATTCAATTTATCCAAGTTTTTTTTTTTTTAAAAAGGATCGTATTTTAAAATCTTTTCAAATTTTTGACATTAAGACATTAATCAATCAATTCGGTACCAATTTTAGGCGTTACGAGGGTGTTGATCCTTCCTCGTGCGTAACCAACTCCCGAACCCGTTTTCTCGGATTTTGTAGGCCAAAATTATCATTTTAATAAATCAAAATGTTTTAAAGATAAATCTCAAGGTAACCTGATCACACCTCAAAAAAAGATTAGTGGCAACTCCATTTTCGTTTTAAAGTCGACCCCGTTTTTAAAAAAAAAAATGGTTTCGACATGTTTCATGGTGGTAGAGTCTTCCTATAAAATAGATAGACTTTTCAAAGTTAAGATACATATCGAGGAGAAAATTTGCATGCTGAGGAGAAATAGTGTTGTTTAAAATTTGAAGTTGTTATATTCATTTGCTTGAACAAAGTTCGTAGTTGCTACAGCATGATTTGGAAACTCACCCCAATAGACTAATTTAGTTTAAATAAGTAAATAATTATTTGTCGTTGTTACTTTATTTATAAAATTTGGTTCAAAATTTTTAAACTACATATTTATGTGTTAGTAATTTATATTGTAACAAGATATTAGAATAATAATTGTCAAAATAATTTTTTGAAAAGTGTCGATTTGATTTTAAAAAATGAAAACGAAAACGGGAGTCGCCACCAATCCTTTTTGATGAGGTGTGATCGAGTCACCTCGTAATTCAATCATTTTAATAAATATTTTAATTTACTAAAACGACGATTTTTGGTCTACGAAATCTAGAAAATGGGTTCGGGAGTCGGTTATGCACGAGGAAGGGTTAGTACCCTCGATACGCCCAAAATTGGTACCTAGTTGATTAATTAGTGTCTTAGTGTCGAAAATTGGAAATTTGATGAAATTTTAAAATACGATCCTTTGTTATAAAATTAAAAAAAATCGAGAATAGGGCATGTTTCACGTTAATCAAGAAAAAAAATTATGTCTCGTAAGTTAGGACACAATGTCTTAAATTCCCGATACGAGAATAAACGCTGAAAATTTTATTTTGGGAAATGTTTGATTATCTCAGTTTTAGAAAGAAATCATATTCGTAAGTTAGAACACGATCTTTTCGTAATTCCCAAGATTATTTTAAAAATTTTAAAACATTTGTTTGTTTGGATTTGTCGAGAAAGTCGAAACCCCATAAGTTTGGAACTTTTCGAAATTCAAAATACGATATATTGTTTGTTTTAAAAATCTGATGTATCAGATAAAAACTAAAGTAACGTAAATTGGTAGTGAGATGTATAAAATGATGGTACAAATATGCATAATGAAAGAATAATAATTGCGTTAGTGTGAATAACAATAATGAGGACGGAAATAAAATAAAATAAACAAGCCAAAAATAAAAGGAAAAATAAGTAAATAAACACAAAGAGAAAATATAATTGTAATAGTAAAAAATAATAGCAAAAATAATAGTAATATAATAATAATAGTAATAACAATAATAATAATAATAATAATAATAATAATAATAATAATAATAATAATAGTAATAATAAATGAATAATAATAGTAAAGATAAATAAATAATAGAAATAATAATAATACTAATAATGATTAAAAAATAAATAAAAATAATGATAATGGTAATAGTAATAATAATAATAACAGTAATAATAATAAACGAATAAAAATAAAAATAAATAAATAATAGTAATAATAATGATGATAAAAAATAAATAAAAATAATGATAATGGTAATAGTAATAATAACAACAACAACAATAATAATAATAAATGAATAATAATGATAAAAAAGATAATAATAATAAACGGATAGTAATAGTAAAAATAAATAAATAATAGTAATAATAACAATAATAGCCATAATAATAATAGTAGTAGTAGTAAGAAAAAAATAATGATAATATTAAAATTAATTAATAAAATAGTAAAAATAACCAAAGAAATAAAAACGGATTAAATTGAGCTTAAAACAAAAATTTGGGGCAAATCTGGAATAAAAATAAGGCGAATGACCGAATTGAAACGCGTGAATAACAGGGAGGTATCAAAAGGGAAATTTTCCCTTCTCCTCCAAAACGCACAACATCAATAGGGACCAAATTGAAAGTCAAAATAGATCATAGGGAAAAATTAAAAAATAGAATAAACTTAATTGCAAAACCATAAAAAAGCGGAAGGGCTAAATGCGTAAATTGCCCATTAATCAAAAACACAAGAATCCTCCCTAGCGGGTCGGGTCAAATTTGGGTTAAGGGCAAAACGACGCCATTTTGGTGCCTGAAAGGCCTGCCCAAAATGACGTCGTTTTGGAGACCTATTTAAGGCAAATTTTTTTGAAAATTTTTCATTCTTCTCCCCTTCTAAAAAAAAAACAAAAAAAAGGCTCTCTCATCTCTCTCCCTTTCCAAAACTCCAGCCATGGCTCCGGCGCCGGACCACCGTGGTGGCCGCTGGTCGCCGGTAACAACACCGCCGCTCACGGTGGCTGACAAAGCTAAAATGCCCATTTTCAACATTCCAACCTCACTGAGCCCAGATCTAGACCCAAAAACCTCAGAAAAACCTTCCAACATTGAGAAAAACACAAATGAGCGCCTCGATTCTCCCCTTTTTTGATCGCAAGGTAACAAATCCTTGTATTTTTTATATACGTACATATGTGTTATTTGACGAATGTGCGACAGTAAAAAAACAAAAGAATACCTCTGTAAAGTAAGCAATTATTTCATTTTTTTTGTATTTTTCATTCGTAAAATATACAATTTTTTGGGGCTCTTGTAGCCGATTTACAAGTCCTTTTTATCACTGTTTACTTTTCTTCTTTGCCATTGTTGTTGTTTCTCTTTCTTTTCCTGCTGCAGGCGTTGACGGAGGCGCAAAATTCCGCTTTTTTCCATTTTGGTACAACGACGCCAGTGGAGGGAACGCCAGGGGAAACCTCGGGATGAGGCGCCTCTAGACGAGGTGCGGGCACGGTGCTCGAGGGAGGCTGCAGGGCCTAGGGTTTCAGAAACCCTTGTGTTTTTGAAAGATTTTAGTTTTTTTGGGCCTGTTGTATGTTGGACCTAGGTTTTTTTAATTATTTTTTTTGGATTTTATTTTTTTGGTTTGGGCCCGGGCGAAATTTGGGTCTTACAGCTGCCACTCTTTGCTCGTTGTCGTGTAATGAGAACAGAGCAAAGACTTTTAATAAAGACTAATTTTGCCTGGTCTTTCCAAATCTTGACTTCTTGATACTTCTTTTCTTCAAGTAGCCTCCTTCCATTCCACCGCATCTTCAGGGGTGTAGGAATTAGTGCTTCGATTTGCTTGAATGTAATTTTAGGGGGAAGAGATTTGTAGCTTCGATCTACTCCGCTGGAACTTCAAAGAGATAAGAATTGGTAATTTCAACCTGCTCCACTGCAATTTCAGGGAGATAAGGTCTGTTGGCTTCAATCTGCTCCACTGCAACTTCAAGAAGATAAGATTCGCCGTAATCTGTAGCTTAAATCTGTTCTACTGCAACGCTAGGGAAATCAGATTCATTGTCTTCAGTCTGCTCCGCTGCAACTTTAGGGAGATAAGGCTGGTGGCTTCAATCTGCTCCACTACAGCTTCAGGAAGATAAGATCTACCGTAATCTGTAGCTTTAATCTGTTCCACTGCAACGCCAGAGAAATAAGATTCACTGTCTTCAGTCAGCTCCGCTGCAACTTCAGGGAGATAAGGCTGATGGCTTCAATCTGCTCCACTACAACTTCAGGAAGATAAGATCCGCCATAATTTGTAGCTTTAATCTGTTCCACTACAACGCTAGGGAAATAAGATTTGCTATCTTCAGTCTGCTCCGCTGCAACTTCAGGGAGATAAGACTGGTGGCTTCAATCTGCTCCATTGCAACTTCAGGAAGATAAGATCCGCCATAATTTGTAGCTTCAATCTATTCCACTGCATCTTTAGGGAAATAAGATTCACTGTCTTCAGTCTACTCTGCTGCAACTTCAAGGAGATAAGGCTGGTGGCTTCAATCTACTCCACTGCAACTTCAGGAAGATAAGATCCGCTATAATTTATAGCTTCAATCTGTTCCACTTCATCTTCAGGGAAATAAGATTCACTGTCTTCAGTCTGCTCCGCTGCAACTTCAGGGAGATAAGGCTGGTGGCTTTAATCTACTCCACTGCAACTTTGGGAAGATAAGATCTGCCATAATCTGTAGCTTTAATATATTCCACTGCAACACCAGGGAAATAAAATTCGCTGTCTTTAGTCTACTCCGTTACAACTTCAGGGAGATAATACTGGTGGCTTCAATCTGCTCCACTGCAACTTCAGGAAGATAAGATTCGCCATCTTCGATCTACTTCACTGCAACTTCCCGGAGATAAGATCTACAACTTCAATCTGCTCCACTGCTACTTCAGGGAGATGAGATTTATGGATTCATCAATCTTTCTACACTGTCCTCTGGGGGACATGACGTGTAGAATCGATTTCATGGCTTTTTTATACCAAATGATTAGGATGTCATGATCAGAATGAATCAATTGCTCCTAACTAGATGTGTATGAATGATATTTGCATGAATGCATGAGAATTCCCTTTTTAATGTTTGGGTTGTCATTGCTCGTTGTTCATCAAGGTTGTATCACTGATGTGTCATCATGCCCTCTTTGCTCAGCTGGTGTCTTTAACAGAAAATCCGAAGATTTAGACTCTTCTTTCTCAAATATTTCCCAACCTTAGGTTTGGTGAGTTCTAAATAATATTCCTGTTTCAGGTTCTTATATCATTTAGAAGCTTCCAAAGTAATATGCAGAACTCCTTTTGTGAAAGTATTATTAGAAGCTTCCATTAATCGTTATTTCAATGCAAAATGCTTGAAAAAGATTATAATGATGATCAAAACCAAAATTTATCAGGAACAAAATCTGAAAAGAATGGGTTAATCAAAGAAAGCAAACATTGCTGAAACACAAAATAAGTGAGAGGAAAATAAGTGCCCCAAATATCGCAGCATGAGCTTCTATGCATAAAATTCTTGAGGACCATTTTAAGCTCAATATGTGCTTAGGAGATCCAGGGTACTCTGTTGATGCCCCAAGACGTAACATCTCTCCTTCTTGTTAATTCAGGCATAGCAAGACTACTGCATGCCCCACCTTTGATGAAAATTTGAATTGCCCTTTTCCTGGGTTTTCAATTTAAAAATCCTTTGGTCTTAAAGCGCCCTTTGCAGGTTTTTGCCTTGGCCTCTCCTTTTTATTTTCTTTTATTTACTTTTCTCTTTTTTTTTAAAAGTGAAGTATTTCTTGATTGAACCTGAATTCGCAGGATTAGGCAAGCTCTTGCCATCCATCTTGGTCAACATCGACGCTCCTCCAGATAAGGCTTTCTTTACCATATAAGGTCCTTCCCAATTTGACATCCACTTTCTTCTGAAGTCTTTTTGTATATGAAGGATCCTTTTCAAAACTAAGTCCTCTTCATAGAATTCTTTGAGACAAACCTTTTTGTTGTAAGCTCGCATCATTCTTTTTTTTTTTTTTGCATATTTGACCACGACAGATAACTTTCAACCTCTTCTCTTTGATCAAATTTAGCTGATCATACCGAGATTGGATTCATTCTGCTTCATCCAACTTCATCTTTGACAAGACTTGAAGGGAAGGAATCTCAACTTCGATGAGTACAACTGTCTCCATTCCATAAATCAATGGGAAAGGCATTGCGCTGGTGGGGGTCTTGACAGACGTTCGATAAGCATAGATGGTAATTTCTCATACCAATCTTCATGAGCCTTAATCATTTTCCCCACGACCCCTTTTTTTTTTTTTTTTTTTTTTGTTATTTTTTTTAGTTGCCCCTACTGCACCATTTATTTTGAGGCGATATGGTGTTTAATCTTGAACAGACTGCAAACTTCTAATATCGTGCTGTTGTTCAAATTTAGTGTATTTTCAGATATGATCTTTTTTAGCATTTCTTACCAACATATGATTTTTTTTTCAAGAATTTGTTGACTGTCGACTTTGTGACATTGGCATATGAAGCAGCTTCCACTCACTTAGTAAAGTAATCGACGACCACAAGAATGAATCAATGCCTGCTAGATGCTTTTGGTGAGATCGACCCACTGACATCCATGCCCCACATAGATAAATTCCATGGAGAAGTAATAACATGAAGAGATGAATGAGGCAAATGAATATTGTCTCCATAAATTTGGAACTTATGGCATCTCTTGGTATAATTGATGCAATCCCCTTCCATGGTGGACTAGTAGTACCTGAGTCTCATGATTTGCTTGGCCATTGTAAAACCATCAGCATGTGTTCCTTGGACACCTTTATGGACCTCTTATAAGATTTTCTTAGCCTCAACAGCGTCCACATGTCTTAGTAGCCCAGGCATATCTTGATACGATAATGCGAAAACATCTTTGAATTCTTGGAATAACTCAATGACGTCTCGCTTTGTCTCTATGGTGATACAGGCTCCGATCTTCACCTCTTTCTCTTCTCCTAAGCTCACAATGTCCAATGACTCTAGGATCTGTTTTTCATCTTGTTTTACCATCCTTAACAAATCAGGATATAAGTTACAATCTCTGTCGTCTTCAAAGTTCTAAAACCCTCTAGACATATTTCTTGCTTAAAAGGAGATTCTGAGTCAGTAGCAGCGTCGCTCATGTCGTTGATATTTGGAGACCTATTGTAGGTACGAAGGAATATTCATGAGGTATGAGCATGAATGAAATGAAGGAATAAAAGAATATTTGCTCAAAGTAAGACACAAAAATGCATTTTTCATTGAAAATAAAGGTGTTGGACATGAGCCTATTTCACGAAAGGATTCTTATTGCTTCTAGGCTTAAAGCAACAAGCGTGTTTTGAATATTACTCTAAATTAGCTATAAAAAATACAGGGATCTCGTCCACATTCCCATTTTTCAAAACGCTCCTAAGTATGTAAAGGCAGACACTTGGAAAATTCTATTCCCCGGTTCCCTCTTCAGATACGGTGTTAATTTTTAGATTCCCCGATATTTCTTCTAGGCTTTTGGCCTCTTCAAGGAATTCCAACTCTTTATTATCCATCAGGCTCTGCATCAAAGCTTTGAATTCAGCGCACTCTTGGATTTCATGGCCTTCTTCTGCGTGGAATTCACAGTGGCTCCTCGTCCCTTTGGGTACCTCCTCCGAAGTCTGAATGATTAATCCCATGTTTATCATTTGTTTCAAAACCCATTTCAATGGGGGTTTTTACTTCTGCAATATTCTTCTTGATTCTTTTTCCCATATTCTCGATTATTACGTTTACCTTTTTGTCAGAATGGTTGGGTAACGGATTTTCTGCATCAAATGGATCATCAAATTTCACAATACCCATGTCGATGAGTCTTTCGATTATCTTTTTGAAAGCGGTGCAGTTCTCAATCGAGTGTCCTTTGATTCTCGGGTGGTACTCGCATTGGGCGTTCGCGTCATACCATTTGGGAAAGGGAGGCTGTGTAGGGTTTAGGCAAAAAGGGGATACTATATGTACATCAAACAAACTTTGGTACAGCTCTCATACGTGATCGGGATGGGTGTGAACCGGAGTTTTTCTGAGTTTGGTCTTGGATTGGAATCTTGCCTTGGGGGGACCTGATGGCTAGTAGTTGCCGAACTTGGCTGGCATATGGTAATCGGCTTTGAATAGCCCTTATCATACATACTCGCATTATTCACCTCATTTTCCCTCTTCCTCAGGGCCTTTAAAGTATTGATTTAGGAGCTCTTCTCTTGCCTTTTTCATTTGTAATGATCTTCAAATTGTTTTGGGAGCTCCACTCTCACCTTTTTTGTTTCCGCTAGATCATCCAAATCAATGATGATAGGATTAATTGAATTATCCCTTAGATTAGAACCTGAACCTATTGGGAAGTTCACTAGTGTCGAGGTATCGGTCTGGTATTGTGGTCTAATGTTAACAGACACCTTTTGTGGATACACATCTGGTTGTGCTGGGTGTTTGTTGGGGGTAAAGTCTGAATGATAAGCGGAGTCCTCATTATCGTCCCCGGAATTAACCATAGGGTTTTTTCCTTTTTCTAATCCTTCAGCTAGCATCTGGGTTAATTGGCTCATTATGTTTCTTTGAAATTCTAGCATCTGATTCTTCATGTCTTGTTGAATTCTAGCTAATTGCTCTTACATCTGTATTTACATTTGCTCTAATCTCTTCAACCTTTGGTCCATTACTTCAGTTTTTACTGTAACAATGTTCGATTGGTTGGCTCTTGTCGGTTTCCAGATTAACTGAAATAATTTTTTTTAATTAGGGTCTCTTCATGAAATTTAATGCATATGATGCAATGTGGTGTAAATGCATGAGATGAATGCAAAAAAGAGGTTTTGACTCTGATTCAATTCTGTTAGAACAACTTTACTAGAAAACAAATTTCTTTACATAAAACAGATTACATATACGGCCTTGCCCTAATACTCAAAGCGAAGACATCTATCCTTTTCTTCATATCCGGATGTTAAGATCAAATCTCCCGAATCTTTCCAATGGATGCCTCTACTAGATCCTTTTTGCTTGATCAGGGTTGCGACCCATTTCTCACTCATCCCCGTGATGCTTGTTTGCTTCTTTAAGGAAATCGAGACGTTAACGGCTCTCGAATAATCTTTGTCGGTTTGAATCCTCAGGTAACGAAGTGAAGTCATGTACTCCTCCGTCAGACCATCACCCTTCTCTCATTATGTTTACTCGGACCATATTCAGAAGGTCGTATTATCCTCCACTTTATCAAGAAATCTATTTTCCATGACAAGCTCTCTATTTAGCAACTGAATGTGAATCAACACCTCTTTTCTATGATGAAAATGCAATGCAATTATAACCAGAACAAAGAAAATACGTCAGTACAAAAACATAAATAACAAATAGAGCACCTATTTGGATGACCACTAGGGGTTTGGAGTGCTTCTACCTAAGGTGGGCTCTTAAGGCTCGTTATATGGGGTTCAGTTCTAAAGCAAAGGGACCCGAACTGGCAGATTCCTCGATCCTCACCCATTATAGGCTCATATGGACCGAGTTCAATTTAGGGGAATACATTTCCCTATGGCTACACAGAGATGAAAATCTCACGAAGACATAGGTACGGATGTATCCCGAAAGCGATCCACTATCCTGCACGGAGGTGAAGACCTCATGAAGGAATAGTTTCTCACTCCCACTTAAAAGGGTATAATCGAGCGGTCATGTAATGCAATGTGCAGAACAAAATTCAAACCAGAAAAGCAAAACAAAATGATGAAAGTCGTAACAAAGACAGATGGAATGTAACAAAAGGATCGTACATTTAAACCGAGTTTTCAATTTTCAATAAAAAGTAATCAACTCGTGGCCTAACTCTCTTATTTGGGTCTCCAGTGGAGTCGCCAAGCTGTCGAAACCATTTTTTGAAAAAGTGTCGACTTGATTTTGAAAAATGAAAATGAAAATGGGAGTCGCCACCAATCCTTTTTGATGACGTGTAATCGGGTCACCTCGTAATTCAATCATTTTAATAAATATTTTAATTTACTAAAACGATGATTTTTGGTCTATAAAATCCAAAAAGTGGGTTCGGGAGTCGGTTACGCACGAGAAAGGGTTAGCACCCTTGATACGCCCAAAATTGGTACCTAGTTGATTAATTAGTGTCTTAGTGTCGAAAATTGGAAATTTGATGAAATTTTAAAATACGATCCTTTGTTATAAAATTTAAAAAAAATCGAGAACATGGCATGTTTCACGTTAATCGAGAAAAAGAATTACGTCCCGTAAGTTAAGACATAATGTCTTAAATTCTCGATATGAGAATAAACGTTGAAAAATTTATTTTGAGAAATGTTTGATTATCTCGGTTTTAGAAAGAAATCGTATCCGTAAGTTAGAACACGATCTTTTCGTAATTCCCTAGATTATTTTAAAAAATTTTAAACATTCGTTTGTTCGGATTTGTCGAGAGATTCGAAACCCCGTAAGTTAGGGAACAACTTTTCGAAATGCAAATAATGATAATGGTAATAGTAATAATAATAATAACAGTAATAACAATAAACGAATAATAATAGTAAAAATAAATAAATAATAGTAATAATAATAATAATAATGATGATAAAAAATAAATAAAAAAATAATGATAATAGTAGTAGTACTAATAATAATAAATAAATAATAGTAATAATAACAATAATAGCCATAATAATAATAGTAGTAAGAAAAAAAATGATAAAATTAAAATTAATTAATAAAATAGCAACAATAACCAAAGAAATAAAAAAGGACTAAATTGAACTTAAAACAAAAATTTGGGGCAAATCTGGAATAAAAATAAGGCGAAGGACCTAATTGATACACTTGAATAACAAGGAGCGATCAAAAGGGAAATTGTCCCTTCTCCTCCAAAACGCACATCATCAATAGGGACCAAATTGAAAGTCAAAATAGATCATAGGGCAAAATTAAAAAAATGGAATAAACTTAATTGCAAAACTATAAAAAAGCGGAAGGGCTAAATGCGCAAATTGCCCATTAATAAAAAACACGTGGATCCTCCCTAGCGGGTTGTGCCAAATTCGGGTTAAGGGCAAAACGACGCAGTTTTGGTGCCTCAAATGCCTACCCAAAACGACGTCGTTTTGGAGGCCTATTTAAGGCAAATTTTTTTGAAAATTTTTCATTATTCTCCCCTTCTAAAAAAAAAAAACAAAAAAAGGCTCTCTTATCTCTCTCCCTTTCCAAAACTCTGGCCTAGGGTCGAGCACCAGACCACCGTGGCGGCCGCCGGCGATGACACCGCCGCTCGCGGTGGTCGGTGAAGCTAAAATGCCCATTTTCAACATTTCGACCTCCCTGAACCAAAATCTAGGCCTAAAAACCTCAAAAAAACCTTCCAACAGTGAGAAAAACACAAAGGAGCGCCTCGATTCTCCTCTTTTCCGATCGCAAGGTAACAAATCCTTGTATTTTTTTTTATATACATACGTATGTGTTATTTGAAGAATGTGCGACAGTAAAAAAGCATAAGAATACATCTGTAAAGTAAGCAATTATTTCATTTTTTTTTATTTTTCATCTGTAAAATATACAATTTTTTAGGGCTCTTATAGCCAATTTACAAGTCCTTTTTATCACTGTTTACTTTTCTTCTTTGCCATTGTTGTTGTTTCTCTTTCTTTTCCTACTGCAGGCGTTGACGGAGGCGTAAAATTTAGCTTTTTGCCGTTTTGGTACAACGAAGCCAACGGAGGGCGCGCCAGGGGGAACCTCGGGACGAGGCGCCTCGAGACGAGGCACGGGCACGGCGCTCGAGGGAGGCTGCAGCGCTTAGGGTTTCAGAAACCCTACTTTTTTCTGAAAGATTTTAATTTTTTTGGCCTGTTGTATTTTGGGCCTAGGTTTTTTTAATTATTTTCTTATTTGGGTTTTATTTTTTTTGGATTGGGCCAGGGCGAAATTTGGTCTTACAATAATAAATATTTATTTTTGTACAATATTATCATGTCTATTTTTTTGTTATGTGTTAAATAGATTTTGTTTCCAAAGATGAGTAAAAGAATTAGAGACATTATTTATTACGAAGGTCAAATTCGTGATACCAAAATTGGGGTCATTTGTGTATATACTCGATCTATGGATTTGGCTTTCAATCAGAGCGTCAAATTGAACTAAATTCTGTCAAGAATTAGAAGAAATGTCTCAAGTACGAGCTGGAGGAGAATTTCAAGCTTGAAATATAGATACCTAACATCAATAAACCCTGTAAAATAAGATACATTTGAGCTAAATGGCGACGCATATGTCAAGTTAATAATTGATGTGTACTGCTCAACTGTGAATATTATAGTAGAGTTTTATGCCCAATTTAACAGTGGCCAAAGGTGGTCCAAGTTCATCAACATTTCTAGTTAATATAGTTCTTGCTTTTGGTCAGGAACATGAAGCATAAAGTCCAACAACACAATTGTATGATGGTTTCATGGGTTGTTGCAAAGCTCGTATCAAGGAATGCTAGAATCATCAATAGGAAGGCATTCATTTGTTGTTGTCTTCGATTGCAACTTTGGTGTAACACCCTAAACCCGGCCTAGGCCGTATTTGGCAATGTCACACGATAGTGTTTTTGAAACCTCGTTGTTACAATGAAAACATTCCATGTTATTATCTTTATTAAACCTTTGTTAAAACTTAGGAAGTCATCTTTATTCATTTGAAACATTTGTTTTGAAACATCCCTCGTTATGGAAGCTTTAATAAATCAATCTAGGTGATCATGCGTTTAGAAAATACTTCAACTTTTTTTGGAAACCGAATTTCCTACGACTAGCAGGTATAAATCCATAAAGTAGAATAAATAAATAAAACCAAAATTTAAAACCAAAGTCCCAGAGCGTCCTTAAATTGCAACTCAAATAATCAATAATAAACAAATCATAACTCAAAAATTGAAAACCATGAAGTCCAAAAATTACTGTGGTTACCGCTGAGTCCTCCGTCACACCGATCCGTCTAAGTATGGGGATTACCTGTGCACATTAAACAAAAAGGGTGAGTTTATGTAAACTCAGTTTGTAAACTCGCAGAAACAAACAAACAATCAGTATTCACAGTGCACAGTTGAACAGTCTTGGGCCTAAGCCTGTTCGACATCGATGTGATTTGGGCCTTAGCCCATCTCATCTGATGTAAAAAATGTAGTAGGGCCTTAGCCCATCACAATATCGAGAGTGATAATTGATTATGCAAAGAGCAAAATCCTACCCAACCAGCCTCTACACACCATCTCCATCCAACCCTACACTCCATATGGGGATATAATCAACCCACCCATCCCTACTCTCCAAGTAGTACCGAATGCAGCACAAAACAGTAGTTTGCAGCTAAGCTGCTAGTAAATTAGGCTTAAAGCCTTTAAATACACTTCCTCTGAATAACAACCCCCAACCCAATGGGATGCAACATACAATGGATGATATGCTATTATGCAATTTCAGTACAAATATTCAGTTCAGATATTAATATGCTCAGTACAGATATCATTCAGTCAATTTCACACATTTAGGGGTCTAAGTAGTGCTTACCGACCTTACAGTAGGTTCACAGTCAACTCGGGCGACCCGTACAACCTTAAAAACATTTCGGTAAAAATGGGCCCACATGTCCATGTGATCTGCCGGTGTGGCCCACTCGGCCCAAATTGGCCTTGGCCGTGTGATCCATTTTCAAAGTAACCCGTGCTAGCTCAATACTCATATATGTTTTCACTATTTACTTATATGTTCATATAAAGCTATCTACTTGAGTCATTATCATTAAATTATTTATATCTTGAGCTACAAAATTTCAAATTAAGATCCGCTTGATGTTTTTGAAACTAGACTCAAATACCTTTCTACCATAAAATTTTTAGAATTTATAGTTTATCAAATAAGTACAGGAAAATCTTTAAAATTATCCTTGTTCTGCTATTTGACAGCTTCATCCTTTCCTTACTCAAAATTATTTATCTCTTAGTCCGGAATTTAGATAATGTTTCCGTTTGTTTCTCTTGAAAATAGACTCATTAAGGATTCAAAAATATAAATTTAAGCCCCTAATTATTTTTTTTACAATTTTTGATGATTTTCCTAAGTCAGAACAGGGGAACCCGAAATCATTCTGATCTTATCTCACAAAATTTATTATATCTCATGATTTACAATTCCATCACTTACACTGCTTCTTCCATGAAAAACTAGACTCAATAAAATTTAATTTCATATTTTATTCAACCTCTAACTCAATTCCCACTATTTTTGATGATTTTTCAAAGTTAGACTACTGCTACTGTCCAAAACTATTTTAGTGCAAAATGTTGATTTCCAAGTTTATAACACCCTTGTTTCCTTTCTTTACAATTTTTCACATCATTTTCTCTTATTTTTCGGCAGCAAGCAATTTTGGCTTTTCGTCGAATCCCATTTTCTGCATTTCGGGTACACACCTGGTATCAATTTGCTGTGCAAAGTAACCCGAGCCTTCAAAAACCTATATTTGACCAATATATCCCTTAATTAATTACTTGATTCGTCAATCAAACCAAATATCCCCAACATAAAACTCGAGAAACTAAACCAACGAAAATTCGAAAACTTACCATGACGAATCCGATAACCAGTTGTCTCCACACACTGGAATATCCGCATAAAACCTTTGAAGTGCACCTAAACGAGAGTAAAACAAACCCTTTGTTAATTGCTTACTCGAAATACAATAACTAAGGGGAAAAAATTCCACTTACCGAAATAGAGGAAGTCAAAAGTTGCACCCAAAGAGATGACCCGCGAAAAATACAGAAACGAAAAGAGTGGGGAAAGAGAAGAAACAAGATTCGACCAAAGGGGAACAAAAACCAAAAGTGAACAAGAAGGGAGAAGAAACAACAGAGAAACAAAAGTCTAACTTTAGAAAATTTGTTGGGAAAAAATAACATAGAAAACTGATAGGAAGAAAATCTTATTTTGATAACTTCTCCTCAATTATCTCCTAAAAACACTCCCTATTAACCCACTAAAACACAACTACTCAGCAGTCCAGTTTAATTTGAACTCCACCATGCCATACGCCTCAAACACTCCACTTAACCACTAACACTAACACTCCACTTAACCACCAGACCAGCAGACCCATTCTGTTATATATTTATCAACAATTAAATAAAATCCTATTGACCAAAGATTGGACTTTATTCATAAAACTATCAAAATTTGCTTAAGTCATAGCTTGAACTTGAGGCCTCTCACACACTCTCAGGACACTTAACCACTGAAGCAGATACAGATATGTGTCATAAATCCGCAAAAACAAAATTTAAATTTTGGGGCTTTATAGTTGGGGGTAGTTGGTAACCTGAATGCAAAGATTCGAACACAACATTCTTTGAGCGCGTTTGATTTCAACATAGATATGTATATTCCTATGCTCCAAACCCTTATGTGGATATGCCATCAAATTTTATGGGAAGACATTCCATAAGGAATTTTGAATTTAATGTAGTGTTTCTGAAAACGAATGATGTTCTCTCTACTCCCTACACTAACGAAGGGGCATCTAATCCAATAGATAATTCAACAACTCGGGTTGATAATGAAGAGGAAGCACAAAGTGATGAAACTAATGATGAACTAATCTGGGAGTGTGACCCCGATGGTTCTGAAATTGTATTACTTTTTGAACCAAAGGTCATTCTTTCTGTACTAGAGAGGAGTGGTTCTAATAATGAAGTTCCAAACAATGCTAGAAGAACCCAAGAAGATTTTAGGCTGTATGAACCTCCATACCATATGTTAGATGTTGACATTGATTCTCAACATATGTTCGAATTTCCATAACTACGTCATAAAAAATCTGGTCATGCGAGTTCTACAAATTTAGACAATTGGCAATTAGAAATGAAGTTTTCTAGCAAACATGCTATTATTTTTGTAGTAAATCAGTACAACATTAAGAATGGGTTTAATTTCCAAGTTAAGAAATCTTGATTGAATAAATATGAAGCGAAGCACAGAAAACTTGACAATGGATGTTCCTGAAAAAATCATGGCATCAATGAGGAAGAAGATAAGGTTGTGGATGATAAAGAAATATAACACTCCACATACTTGTATTATTTGAGGTATTTCACAAGATCATCTAAAATTGGATTATGACCTTATCTCTAACATTATCTTACCTTTGGTGAAAACAAATACTAGGATTCTCGTGGTAACTTTGATTGCTAATATATACATAGAAAATATGGTTACACCGTGTCTTATTACAAATCATGGGTTGCAAAACAGAAGGCAAGGGATATAATGTATAGTGAGTGGGATAAATCATATAATGAGCTATAGCAATGGTTGACCATACTGAAGCAACACGTCTAAGGTGCTGTCATCTATTTGCAAATGGCACTTGCGTACCATGGATATTGAACAATCCAAGGAAAAAAGATATCTTCATCATCTTTTTTGGACATTCAATCTATATAGTAATGCATTTTGGTATTGTAAGCCTTTTGTCCAAACAAACAACACATCTGTTTATGGAGGATATGAGCATCACTTATTGTTGGTTGTTGCACAAGACGGTAATTGAAACATCTTGCCAATAACAATTGCAATTGTTGAATGAGAAAGCATAGGTGCCTGAGTGCAACACCCCTAATTCATACCCTTCATCGGAATAGAGTTACGGAGCATAACCACATAAATGTAACATAAAAAAAAACATTTCAAACATTAATATAAACATAACATAATCCATTCATATACATGCATATTGTCCCTTAACTGAGCCCTCAAGGCCCTAGAAATACGTTAAAAACAATTCGGGACTAAATTGGAAACATTTGAAAAGTTCAGGAAAAAGTTAAAAAATTGAACTGTAGAGGTCACACGGCGTTGTAGCCAAGCCATGTGACTCACACGGCTAAAACACACGTCCATGTCTCAGGCCGTGTAACAATTGAAATAAGGACACACGGTCGTGTCCCAGCCCGTGTGACTCAAGTGTAACTTTTTGAGTTGAGTTACACGGCCAAGCCACATGCCTGTGTGCCAGGCTGTGTAGCACTCGAAATGGCCTCACATGCTCGTATGTCAGGCTGTGTAATTTCTTGACTTGAATGCCTTGAAAACCTATAAGGGACACATGGTCGTGCCGCATGGCCATGTGTCACACACGGCTGAGACACACGTCCATGTCTTAGGCGAGGTGGACATGAAATTGGCCAAAATCAAGCCATTTCCATGACCAAGCCAAACGTGTACCTACAAGCAATTTACCCCCATGACCAAGGCATCAAAAACATACCAAAACATGCTTAAATTGACCAATTCAAATGACCAAATACATTCAACCAATATGCCGTATAAGGCACCTCAATCACAATCAAACAAACTGATCTAAACATTTGCATTACCACATTTAAAACATAAACAACTAATTCAATATCATCTCAAAGCATACCACAATTGAGACCACAAGTAACTCAACATAACATACCATTTTAATGTCCTAAAACAACCAACCAATGTGCCCTTCATAGACACTGCAATTATATCCAACATCAACAACTAAAACATGTAAACATTGATCCATTTCTAGCATATCACTTAATTCACTCGCAAGCCAAAACAAATCACAAGTGTTTAATTTCATACCTTACTAATTGTACCAAAAAGATACCTATTTACAATATTAATAAAGTACCTAACAACTTAGTTTAGTATATTGTCATATTGTACCAAAACAAACTACATAGCCACATATACATGCCACTACCCTAAGAGACACAAGAACTACCAACATCGATGGATAGTGTGAGCCGAAAGTTTGATCCGTCTAAAATTCAGCAACAACGATATATAAAACAATCCAAAAAAAAAATGAATAAGCTTATAGAGCTTAGTAAGAACACAGTATATCATTAAACTTAACAAAAATTGAAATAAAACTCATATTTTACCCGATTCAAAGTTACCAGAGTGTAAACAGGGCACGCATGTGCAATTCAGAGGTATCGAAGTACAATTAGGGGCACGTATGTGTAATTTAAGGGTACCGAAGTACAAATAGGGGCACATATGTGCAATTCAGAGAATAATTAACTATAAGCATTTAATTACATAATTATAATGTAAAAATATACAAGTACTAATTCATTTACATGTTGAAATACTATGAACTTACATTGACAACTAGAGCGTAGAAATGCTATCGAGCTAATCCGTGATTTTTGCCTCCGTGATTTTTGCCTTTCCTCGATTTATCTTGATCTAAATAAATAATTATATTCAATTAAGTATTTCAATCAATCTCAACATTCAATTCAATCCATAATTCACATTTATGCATAATTATAATTTTTCCCTTAACATTTTAACTTTTCACAATTTAGTCCTTAAGCTCATAATTTAAAATCTCAGCATTTCCATCCATATTCCATGCTAGCCGAATCCATTAAGAATCCATATCAACCCATATAAACCATTATTTCAAAATTTTACCATGAAATTACTACTTTTACAAATAAGTCTCTAAATGACATTTTTTTTTATTATCAAAAATCACTTTACAAAACTTGTTTATTCATCCACAAAGACTCATAATCGACCATCAAACATCAAGAATCATGCGAGAACATTCATGGGAAAACCTTATATCTTTAACAATTTTTGCAAATTAGTCTTGGGCTAGCTAGATTAAGCTACGACTTTAAAAACATAAAAATATTAAACACAACACTTAGAATCATACTATGCAAGGAATTCAAGCTTGACAGAACAAGCAGTTCATCCATGAAGTCTTCTCCTTCTTAATTTCGGTTAGGGTTAGAGAAAATAAAAGATGATAGCTTTCTTTTCTTTTGTTTTATAACTTAATTTACCTAATTACCATTTTAACCTTTAAAAACTTTAATAATTTCATTAAAACCTTGTCCATAAATATCCACGATCACTTTAATTGTTCTATTACCATCCAAGCCCCTTAAATTAAAATTTTATAGCTATTTGACATCTTTAACTATTAGAACTTTACTTTTGCACTTTTTTACGATTTAGTCCTTTTCACCTAATTAAACATGCAAATGTTAAAATTTCTTAATGGAATTTTTATACAACCTTACCAACATTCCATAAACATTAAAATAATAATAAAATAAAATTTTACTCGTCGGATTTGTGGTCCCAAAACTACTGTTTCGAATATACTGAAAACAGGTTATTACACTGAGAGTTCTTCACTAACTTGAGAAGGAATGTTGTACTACAACCTGAGATATGCATCATTTCTGATAGAGAGAACAACATTAACGCTGCGATTGATCACAATGGAAGCCTTGGGGATCGTACATACTATAGGTATTGTATACGACATATTGGGGCTAATTACATGAGGATGTTCCACGAGGATGAATAACTTCAACATTTTATTAACATGGATATGTTAGTAAATTCTATTTCTATATCAATCTTTAATATATATATATAGTTTTAATCCATTTGTTGTACTGTATATTTACTTTAATAGGGTACGAGCTCGTACGTGATCAATTTTTTAAAGGCAAGAAACAAAGATGGTGCTGAATACCTAGATTGGATAGGATACCTAAGGAACAATGGAATTAATCATATGAGAGAGATCTATGATATGAGCATATGATAACGAACTTAGCATAATGCATAAATTCTGTATTGAAAGGGATGTGTCATTTGCTGATAACTTTGGTGCTCAAAGAAACATATTTTCTCTTATCGATCTTGTTTTCAAATATGGAATGTAATGCCCCAACTTTCTTATATTTAAACTGCTTAAAATATGTAAAGTGATCTGATTCAGTTTGGTGGTTAAGTTCATGGAATGTCTGCTTTAGGCCTTCTGTTTGAACGTCTGTGTGAGCAAAGATGAGATTCTTTTGTTCTTTGTTTATTTGTTAGTGGTTGAGTTAATCTCAAACTCTAGATAAACTGGTGGGTTATGATATTATCAAAATATTTTTTTATTTATTCTGTTTTTATTTTTTAAACAAATAATCAAAGTTTCCGTAATTTTTCTCCCAATTTACTGTCAATCTTTTCCACTCCATTTTACACGCTTTTTTCCTTTCTTCTTTACGTTTTTGTTACTTTCTTTTTTCTTCTTTTCCTCTTTCTTTTCTCTTCTATCTTGGGGTGCCAATTTTCTTTCTTTGCTATCACCCTTGTTCCATCTGTTCTCTATGTTTTTTCTCCAATCCTTCGGTGTTGAGTGTTAAGCGGGGTTCATATTTGCTTTCTAAGTGTAAGTATGTATGTAGATATTGTGGTGGTAAGGGTAAATGGATCTATTACTTGTGGATGTTAGGAGTTTTAGATGTTTCTAACATTCGATGTTAATTGTTTTGGGCTCTCTTAGGTGAAGTGTGCGAGATACGTGACCTACCGACAAACCTAGCTACTGTTTAGTCACTGTTTTTACGGGGTAAGTGTTGGTATATCAGTTTAGGGATTGATTTTGCCAAATTGTGTTATCAAAATTAAGTTTTGGTTTGGTATTAAGTCAATTCACGTTCGTTAATCATTTCATTTTAATGTTATATGTAGGCAGGTGCAATATTTGTGTGGGTTATTAGAATCATCATTAGGTGTGCGTACTAACTTGAAAACTCGATTGAATCTAGAAAAAACCCCAAAATGGGGTCTATTTTTGAAACTGCCTACATCACACAGCCGTGTGGCAGGCCATGTGACAGACCATGCGCACCATATGGCCGTGTGGAACACACTACCCTGTGCGATTACACAGCTTGAACAGGTAGGCCGTGTGGGCCATTTTTGGCCAATTTGTAGGCCCAATTAGGGGCCGATTAAGGGACTTAAAAATTGGATCCGTGGTCATTTTGGTAAGCCTATAAAAGCGAAAAAGTCAGTATGTTACACATGAGTAAGCTTAGAAAGCATGTTAAGTAAGTTTCGATTTGTGACACCCCTAACCCGAATCCGTCCCCGAAACAGGGTTACGAAGCATTACCAGAATTTACAAATCAAATAAAAGATATTTCACATCATACAATATTCATATCATAAATCAATCATAACGTCCCTTATATGAGCCCTTGAGGTCCAAAATATGCATTTGAAACGAGTCAGGACTAAACCGGGTACTTAGAGAATTTTTCGCGAAATCTCAAAATTTTTCCTTAGCGCAGGGGTCACACGCCCATGTGGTCAGGCCGTGTGGTTTACACGGCCAAGGGACACACCCGTGTTACTCTCTGATTTGGGTCACACAGTCAAGTCACACGCCCGTGTGCTAGGCCGTGTATAGGTGCAGGGGTCACACGGCCAAGTCACATGCCTGTGTGCCAGGCCGTGTGATCAATTCTGGACATTCTGTTTTGTCATTTTAAAGATGCAGGGGACACACAGCCATGTCACACGCCCATGTGCCAGGCCGTGTGTCACACACGGCTGAGACACATGCCCGTGTCTCTACTCGTATGGACGAAAATAGGCTATTTTCCAAGCCATATTTCTCACCCCATTTTGTCATCCTCTTACACCAACACTTTAACACATTCACAAGCTATTATAGGTCATTTAACCCAACTCGAAATCAAGTCCTATACATGATATAATACCTCATATAATCGAGTATACACACCTACTTAAATTACCAAGTTCACATATATACATATCTTATCAAATATGCTAACTTAATTCAATCATCAATATGTCAATATAATTTCTATCAATCAACCAATTTCAACCACATACCAAACATATCCATCACAAGCCATTCCAATGGCTAGTTACAATTAAAGCATTTATATGCCGATATTGGCCAATTAACTTATACATGCCATTATAACCATAATTGATTTACCATATATATACCGAAATGGGCTGATGGATAGTGTGAGTGATCTCCGCCAAGCTTCCAATCCAACGAGCCTCTGAATTATTATAGAACAGGGGAAAATAAAATAGAGTAAGCATGAAATGCTTAGTAAGTTCGTATAACAAGGTCATTAACTTACCATTCATTCGTGTTCAAGAGAAACATGCAAGATACATTCAACCAATTTGAACACAAGCCCTAGCACATATCTTCATCATCCTTGTTAGTCATATATTTCATTCAAATATAAAGAAAAATGTGTGGGCTCAACAGTAATAAGATTTCCATATAAATATGTTTTCCACATCATGTATTCATATAACATATACAAATCATATCCATGTATTTCAAGTACATTTTCATAATAATTCGTCTCGAGTTCAGACTATTTCATGTCGGAACTTTGCCCATTAAATCAATTGAAATGTCTATGGTTATACGGGTAGTACAATCAAGGTGTACAAATATATAATCATAGATGAACATATTCATTAAACAAATTCCATGTTTTTATAGCATTATCTCATATTTCCATATATCATGTATTATCATTTTCATGTATTTCAGGCAGATACGTGTAATAATTCATTTTGTGTTCATATCTTCTCATGTCAGATTTTTGCCCGTTGAATTTTATTTGAAATATCAATGGATACCCAGGTAGTACACTCGAAGTGTACAAAATAGCAATCCGTCAATTCATATTCGGGAGTGCTCATTAAAGCACATAATCGGGAAATCCTCTCTTGAGCCATATAACAGGAATCTTACAAAGAGCCATTAATCGGGAAGCTCACAAAGAGCCTTTCAGGAAGCTTATCCAGACTATATAATGGGAAGCTCACACAGAGCCATAATCAGGAAGTTCACATAGAACTTTTAATCAAAAAGCTCACGAAGAGCCTTTAAACAAGAAGCTCACGAAGAGCCATTCACAAAGAGCTGTGGTAGTCTGCAACACACACAAGATAACTACCGATCAGGATGCTTGCAGGAACCATATAACGGGAAGCTCGAGAGGGCTTATAATGGGATGCTCGTAGGAGCTGTGGTGTGTCCGCAACACATGTAGGACTACAACCAATTCGGGAAATCATGTATCCATTGAATTCTATTATTCAAATGAGATATAATATTTATCAGGCTTTGTCAAATATGTAATCAATTCCATGTATATGGCATTTATACAATTCACATACACAACATTCAATTCAAGCATACAAATATACACAATTTAGTTACACGAACTTACCTCAGCAAATGTTCGTGTACGTAAAACCTACTAATCCGACATTTTCTCTTTCCTTGTTCTATCTCTAAATTTGGTTTATTCGAATCTATATGAATGAATTTAACATTAATTCATGTTCATTTCAATTCAATTTATAGCTTAGGCAAAATTACCATTTACCCCTAATATTTTAATCAATGACAATTTTGTCCGTAGGCTCGAAAAATGAAATTCATACAATTTAATCCTTATTCCAAGCCTAGCTGATTTTTACATGTAAAATTTACAGCCCATGTATTTCATAAAATTCATAATTTTTCCATGAATTTTACATCTTTTCAATTTAGTTCCTAAATCAATTTTTCATCAAATTTCCCTATACAAAAATTGTTTGTCTATCGACAACCTTTCATTTTCTACCATAAAACTTTATGCTTCAACTATGTTCATCCATGGAAAAACCCTAGTTCTTTGATAACTTTACAAATTAGTCCCTGAGATAGCTAGATAAAGGTATTACGATCTTCAGAAATATAAAAATCATTAAAAAAAGGGACAAGAAAACTTTATGATTCAACTGTGTTCATCCATGGAAAAACCCTATTTCTTTGATAACTTTACAAATTAGTCCTTGAGATAGTTAGATAAAGCTATTACGATCTTCGAAAATATAAAAATCATTAAAAACGGGACAAGAAAACATACCTAGTTGATCAAAGTAAGCTTGCTTGAGCTACTTTCTCTTAGCTAGGGTTTCCATGGAAATAATTTGGGAAAGATGATGAAAAAGATGATATTTTCATTATTTAATTAATTATCATCTTTTTTTTTTCACTTTCCAATTTCATCTTTTTCTTTATTTTATTTTCCATGGATGAATCATCATCCTTAACCACTAAGTATTTTTAATGGTCTATTTGCCATATAAGGGCCTTAAATTTTGAATTCCATAGCTATTTAATCCTGTTAGCTATTAGAACTCAACTTTGCACTTTGTGCAATTTGGTCCTTTATTAAATTAAACATGTAATCGATAAAATTTCTTTACAAAATTTTTATACGACATTACTATCATACTATAGACCATAAAATAATATAAAAATAATTTCTTCCGAAATCGAATTTGTGGTCCCGAAACCACTGTTTCGATTTTACCGAAAACGGACTATTACATGATTTGTATAAGTTATTTGTTATGTTATGCTTTGTAAATATATGTTTAGACATGCATGACATGCAACCTATATGATACCTATGTATGTAAATATGATTATGCATATGCATTGGGGTTGGTTTTGCTATGATGGAGGACGTGTATTATGGTAGTTCTACTGCAAATTTGGAGGTTAAACCGCAATTTCAGTTTGGTAGCTCAGCTACACATTTATGAGTTGCATATCGCCATGTACCGGTGTGATTGGATGGATGGAATCTTGTAGTCCTAATTGGTGTGATTGGTTGGACGAAGACGGTGTGTAGCAGATGGGGGTAGGTTTACTCTGATATTCTATAAATAAAATTCTGCATATGGGCCAAGTCACTCATTGAGCTTGTTTGTTTTGTTTTGTTTCAAGTGACGCTCAGTCTTAGTATTGGGCAGCGATTCTAGAGCTTGGTTAAAACTTTTTGGTTTAAAGTATGTTTGGGTTAAATTACGGACTTTTGAACTTTTAATTTTATTTAGAACTTTAATTTTGATTTTGGTATTTATTTTGCAAACGTACTATTTATAATCAGAATTCTAATCAAAACGATATAACTAATATGATATTCTAGTTTTATAAGACAAAAATCTTAATATGTTTTCCGCTGCAAAGTTTTTTAAATTTGATACGATGACGTACCATACAAGTGATCAAGCCTTTGGGTTTGTTTAAATAAAGTTAATAAAATGCGGTTTTCATCAAAACACAAGCATAGTTTTCAGAAGCTCTACGTTTTCGATAATCTAATTTGTTTTGTTTACCTTTGAATTAAAAATGAGTTTTTACAAAAACTAAGTGACATTGTTTTTGCGTAACGATGTAACCTTTACAATCCAACCGTAATGTCTAGGTCGAGTTTGGGTTATTACATGGAAAAAAAAATTGGACTGATGAAAGAAAGACACATTTGGTGCGAAGAACTGAGAAATGCCATAGAGGAAAACTAGATGAAATCGAACTATATAGTGGTATAGTTATACTCGAGTACAAATACAATATATCAATATGATGATTTTTAGTTGCATGTGTTTTTTATGGTTTGTGATATTGTGGTGTATACAAATGATGCTTTGAACTTGATTTTTTGGTATTACAAGTTATCATTTTGATATGGTATTGTTAAAAGTCAAATTATGTGAGTTTTTAGGTGATCTTTGGATCCTGACATAGTTGTATAGTACATGGATCAACTTGTATTGCAACAAATAAGTTAGGGAGCAAAAATGTATACTAACAGGGACTTGTTTTGGTACAAGTGGGATTTGTACCCATGTTCTTGTCCCCTATTTTGAGTTGTTTTGACCATCATAGACTCAAACTTGGTCCTAGCCACCTAGGAATCACTTTAAAATATTTCTATATTGATTTAAAAGTATTAAAAATGATTTTATTATGAACTTTTACAGTGTAAAAGGATTTTAACTTGATTACTTAGTCATTTCCTTGAATGATCATAGTTGAATTGCTTCGACAACAAATATGATGTCTTACATTCAGACCCGCCATTCGGGTCAGGTGTGGGGTGCCACATTGTCATAAATTTAGTGTAAAAGTATAACTTGAAAAGTTTTATTCAAATAAAATATTTTATTTTCAAACTTGAAAGTTAAAATCTCAATGCAAAGAAATCCTTTGATTCTTTTTTTTCAAAAAAATTATTTGATCCCAAGGTCATTGAGGCTTTATCTTAAATAGATGTGATTCACTTCAAGGGTCTTCGAGATTTGATCTTGAAAAATGAGATTGGTCTTCTTTGTGTCATAGGAACAAAAAGAAAGAGACTTTTGATCCACCAGTTTTCAAGTGTCATTGCTCTTGGAAGGCATGGTTGATTTGTTTTGTATCGGCTGAATAAGATTAGATAATGACGTTTAAGAATTCTAAAAAATTATCATATAATTCTTCAAAAATTCTTCGAGAAGTATCTTAGAGTTCTTTTATTGAATTTCACACCTAATCTTATCTTTAAACTCCAATTCTTGAACTTTTAAACTTATGTTGAATGACTTAGAAGTGACTCCTTTTTATACTATAAATAAAAATGTTCTTGTAGAATATGGTTTCTTCAAATGAGAGTTCCAAAAGAATTTATCTATTTCATTAATTACTTTAATTTAATTCAAGATAAAATAATCTATAATTAAGATATGATTTTTAACAAAAGAAATGAAATTTATTTTATATATTTAGTGTTGGACAAAGCACGTTAGCGGACAAAAAATTAAATATAAATAAAAAATATTTATATATAAAATAAAATATAAATAGAATTATTTATATTTAAACTGTCAAATTCATAAACCAATAAAAACAGTAACAAAAAAGTTGAAATCGAGAAGAAGAATAGAGATTTACTAAACGTTGAGGCCTGTTTAACATAGTTTCTTTAAGACAGATTCAACCGCTCTTACGGTGCCTGGAGAAATGTTGGTCGAATGTCTCCCAGGATATAACAACATAGTGATCAAAGCAAAAACACCTTTGCAGTAATCAACGAACAAACGTTGCCTTTTTCTATTACCAGAATGTTGAAAAATATAGAAAGGAAAAGAATAATTTTGAGAGCAAAATAAATTTGGTATGAGAGAGTATGAGTGTAGAAAAATTCTTCAGAATTCATAGCTTTTTATAGGCATTTAGTATGGTGAAATTTTGGAAATTTCCAAAAAATTTGCCTTTAAAGGAGCCAATAAATCAATTTGATTAAAAATAAATCAAATTGATTGGAATCAAATAAAATAAGATAAATGTCCTTTTATAAATATATTCTGTATGTCTGCTAAGGAAAAATAATTTTGTATTGGGCTAAAATATTCACAAGGCCATTTTAGGCCCGAATGATCTAGACATTTTAGAAAAGTTCTTCTAATGGAATTGAATTTGTAACATCCTAAAATTGGGGCTATTTGTGATTGAATGATTTTTATTGTGATTGAATTGCTAGGGTATTAATCGTGGAATAATACGGCTTAATTAGAGGTCTTGAGTAGGCTCGGTGAGTTGAAAATTTCATTTTTGAACTTTAAAGGCATGGAGCCTTAGCAAGTGGGGGTTCTAAGAATAAATAGAGGATTTATTGACACAAGATAAGCCTTGGAAAGGTGGCAAAAGAGGGCACTTAGGAGCTAGAAGTGACGCCACATTGAGCAAGGGAGAGCCTTGGTTCGAGTCACAAAATTCTCTCTTTTTGCTCTTTGAAGGGACTGCACAAGGGGGAGAGATTTTCTCTCTTTAAACTCTTTTTTTTGATAATATAACAAGGATATTGTTGTTGGATTATTATGAGTTTAATTAAAATAGGTAGCAAGAGAAAATATAGGAGTTTAAGTGTTCAAATTATTTTGAATAAGTTTTAAACTAGTGGCCAAGAGAAAAACTAGGTGGTTGCCGAAATTGGGACTCCTTGGATAGGAGTGGACGGCAAGGAAGCTTTCTAAGCGGGGGAGGCCGAATTTGCTTAGCCAATTACTTGCTAATTTCGGCTAAGCACTCTCCCATATCTCAAAGTTTTTCTTTTTATTTTTTTTTTCCTTTTCAACCTTTAGTAAAACCGAAAGCACTCTCCCTTAAAGATAATTCTCTTCCCAATTCCTTTGGCCGAAACTTCTCTTCCACTTCTTCTTCATTCTCTTTTCTTCTCCATCAGTGCTAAACCAAAAACACTTTCCTCCCATACTAAGTACCTCTTGGCCGAAACCCCCTATCCCTCTTCTACTCATTATCTTTCTTTATCTAAGCCGAATCTCCCTGCTATTTCTTTAATAGCCTTGGCCGAATATTAAGGTGGTTGGATCTCTTCAGATTTTTGGTGACAATCGATTTGGGAAAAGGTAAGTAGCCATAGCCGAATGCTATTTTTCCCTTCTCTTCTGTCTCTGTCGATTTTTACAAGGATGAAAGCTGATTTCGGCAATGGATGGCAAGGATGCTATTTACCCTTTTCGAAACCAATTTGTTGTAGGTCTCCGGGATTTTGGAAGTGGGCAAGTAGAGTCTTCAATCTTGAGTAATCAACTGTTAAGTAGTGGTAAGGGTCCATTTATTTATTATACCATATTTGGTAATGGGAAAAGCCGAAGGCTACTAATACTTAATGATTGCCGATTAATGGAAGCAGAGGCACTTTGAGGGAGTTGGCTAGTGTTCAAAAGCATTTGGGTAAGGCTTCGTATCCAAGCAGTAATCCCTTTTGATTGTTTTGGTTTGGCCGAATGGCCTTAGTACTAATTATTGGTAATGGCCGAATATAGGGGCAAGGACTTTGAGTGTGGCCGATTGGTTATTTCGGGATTTAAGGCTCTCGATTAGCTTCAGGTGTGTACATACACACTTATGATTATCTAAATGCACTAAACTGTTGTGTGTGCTAACCTGATCTATGTAGAGTTGGATTTAATACCATGAATGGTATAAGTAAGGATCCGGGTAAGTCCCTGATTGATTATGTGATTTTATGATGCTTTTGGGAAGTATGTGGTTTACGATTAATGATAAATTGTTATATGTGATTAGACACATGATGGTATGAATATTGTGATTGTTTGGTATAGGTTGATGAGAGGAGGGGGCAGTGATATTGTGTCGACGGACACCAGTGTTTTGGTAACACAAAGTGACTACGGTCACCAGAGGTTTGGTACCTCCAGAGGTTTGGTACCTCATCGCGTCTTGTCCCAGTGGCTTGGCACCACAGTGGGTTGGCCCCACATACTATAATAAGGGATTGACGCCAGTGATTTGGCATCACACGATGGGTTGGCCCCATCAATCGATTGTGTCTACGGACACCAGAGGTTTGGCACCTCCAGTGATTTGACATCACATCTCGTGACTATATGTCACCGGTGGTTTGGCACCACCAAAGTGGTTTGGTACCACACGGGGTAGACAAAGCGTTTGGTTGGCTAGGTTGGGTGCATGTTTTGGGTACATGTTGGTTAATTATATGTTGTGTATGAAATTACCTAAAATCGGGGGAAGGGTTACATACTGAGTCTTGGTGACTCACCTTCTCCTTTATTTTTTTTTAGGTGACACATAGATCGCGAATGTGGAGCCGGATGGACTCGAGGTGGCCATGCAGTGGATTTGAATTAAATGAACTTTCAACTTAGTTATTTTATTTTTACTGTTGGTTAAATTTTATTTCGGATGTAATAAGGCCTCCTGATGTTTTATTCTGTTATTCCTCATATGTTGGATACTCTATTTTAAACTATATTACTAATATCGAGTTGAATACACATGTTTTCCCAAATTAAGCCGAAAAAAATGTTTTTATCGTGCCATCAGGCACATTTTGGAATTTGTATAATAACTTGACTTAAATAAATTTCCAAGTTAAATCTATGGTTTTAGCAAGGTCACTAAAATAAAAGGTTTTCGATAACTTAAACTGATTTAAAAAGGGTTTTTTTTAAATTTTTTTCTGTAACAAACTAGATTCGGCCATAGTGTTTGGGCCGGGTTTGGGTCGTTACAAAATTGGTATCAGAGCCCAGTTCAAAGCTCGGCTGTGGGGGCCCAAGGCCCAAAAATGTTTTGGTAGGCCTTATGAATTGTTTTGGGTTTTTAAGCAGCATGGCCCGAGTTTCCGGCACTGATCCGCCCAGGTAAGTACATCTGAACTTCTTTGTGAATTATTTCTTCTGTAGAAGGGTAGGAAGCATGGAACGTAGAATAGACTTATAGGAATATTGAACCCTAGGATTAGGCTACTCAAACACCCAAACAAGACATAAGACTTAATGAACTAAACCAACCTAGGACTTAGTCACTGAGCTAGGGTGTGGTAATCCCTGTACACATGTCTAAGAGTGGATCCGGAAGCGCCTGGTATTTAAGCAGTCCTCGTGACTCACTTCCTCTTCGCAGGTATCCTACACAGTGCGTAGCGGTTCTGCTCACCCTAACTCGAGGGCTCGGTGGTGTGGCAACCTCGTGCACATGTCTAGAAAGGTTCAATGGGAGCTTGGTATTTAAGCAGTCCGCGTGACTCACCTCCTCTCCACTCGAAACCTGCCTGGTGCGTAGCTTTGGTTCACCCTGACCAAGAAGGCTCGGTCGTAGGCTAAACATAACGACTAAAACCCGAAAGGGAACTAGCCGCGTTTTTTTGGAAAAGAATGAAATAACAAAACCCTAATGTTTTTCAAAACTTTTAAATCACTCTTTCAAATCTGAGAACAACCATTTTACAATGTTTTCCCAAAAAAATTTTGATTTGTGAAAAAAATTACAGAAATGCCCTTAGGGGTAAAATTACTAAAATGCCCTTGGCCCATAAAATTTCAACTCAATGGTTTTGCCCGAAAGTTTCATTATTTTATCAAAATCCAACAACTCTACTTTGATTATCATCAATAAAATACTTTGGTTTTGGAAAATTACGAAAACGCCCTCAAACTGCAAAATTACTGAAATGACCCCGATCTTTGAAAATCTTTACAAACATCACCACTTGAAAAAGAAAGCTTTCAAAAAGGAACCCTCCGAGTTTTACAACCTAAAATATCCCTGATTTGGTAAAATTACAAAATTGCCCCTGAATAATCAAAATTACCCAAAATACCCCTGGTTCCCAAAACGATGCCATATCTCTAAATTTTGCAAAATTTTTGAAACACTCTCCAGTTTTGGGAATTCCAAAGTGACATGCTTTATTAAAATTTTACAATTTTTTTTATTATTATGAAAATACCCCTGTAGGGAAATGACGAAAATACCCCTGGGTTAGAAATGGGCAGAAATGTCCGAAGAGCGAATAGGTATAGAAAGTATTAGGGAATGGATGTATGTACTCCCTTGTGTGAGCTAGGATAGAAGACTAGAACCTTGTTTGCTCGAAAGAATCCCTAATTAAACTCTATCTATAAAATTTCTTCGCGAATAAGGAAGTGGAACAAATTCTAACGCATAAAATTTTCTTAATCAGATTAAAAGCGCAGTAGATAGAATGAGTTCTAGAGGACGTGGATGCCGTGGACGCGGTAGGGGTAGGATGACAGTGTCTGAACCCGTTAGGTCGGGTCAGGGTTCTGAGAATGAAGTACCGCCACCACCACCCCCAACTTTTGGAGCTGAGGACCAGGATTAGACCGGGGGTGAGGCAGTATCGCAAGTGGTGTTGCGAGTTCTGGAGTTGGTGGCTGGGGCCGGTGGGAATCTGGGAGCTCGGAAATCTGTTCCCGAGCGAATTCGGTCTAACGGAGCTGAAGTTTTCCGGGGTGTGTCGAGAGTGGCACCCAGTGCAGCGGAATATTGGCTAGAATCTACAGAAAGGATTATGGACGACCTTGACCTATCTAATGAGGAGAAATTGAAAGGAGCGGTGTCGCTTCTGAAGGATGAAGCGTATCAGTGGTGGCTCACGGTCCGAGATGGAGCCACGGCAGATGATCTCACGTGGGATTACTTCAAGACTGCTTTTCAGAAGAAGTACGTGGGTACTAGCTACACTGACGCGCAGAGGAAAGCTTTTCTAGGGTTAGTGCAAGGAACTAAGTCAGTGTCGGAGTATGAGGCGGAATTTTTAATGCTGAGTAGATATGCTAGAGGCATCGTAGCTACTGAACATGAGCGCTGTGTCCGCTTTGAGGACGGACTTAGAGATGACTTGAGGCTGATAATTGCTCCACAGCAGATTCGTGAGTTTTCGTTGCTAGTGGAGAAGGCTAAGGTAGCCGAAGGGATCAAAGAGTCCGTGAGGCAGATTTATGATAAGAATAAGCTGAAAAGAGGCTTTGGGTCGTCTGGGTCGAGTGGAGGTGCTCAGAAAAAGGCTAGACAGAGTGGGCCAAATCAGGCGGCAAGGCCCATGGCTGCTAATCAGAGACCGGCTCAATGTAATCACTGTGGAAAATCCCATTGGGGAGGTTGTTGGACCGGTGAGAGAGGTTGTTTTGAATGTGGGTCTTTGGATCACCGTGTGAGGGATTGTCCCCGGAAGCGAGCTCAGAATCAGTCAGAAGGGCAGAACCGTACTCAGAATAGGAATGTGGGACCACAGAGGGGTCGTGGTAATGGTAGAGGAAGCAACGGTCCTAACCGAGATCGTGGAATTCAGGGCAGGGGTGCAGGCAACACAGAGGCTAGGCAGCCTGGCTTGGTTTATGCAGCAAGACGTCGCGAGGAGGGTGACGCACCGGATGTCATAAACGGTACGTTTTTAATTTTTGGTCTTCCTTATGTTGCATTAATTGATGTGGGTTCGACGCACTCATACGTTGCTAGTAGTGTAGTAGAGACTATGAACTTAGACTCTGAGACTGCCTCTAGGGAGATGACTGTAATTAGCCATTTAGGCCATTCTGTAGTTGTGAACAAGCTTTATAGGGATGTACCCTTAGAACTCCAAGGGGTCGTATTTGTAGCTGATCTGATGGAACTGCCGTTTGGGGAGTTCGATTTGATCCTTGGAATGGATTGGTTGGTTAAGTATCAGGCGAGATTGGATTGCGTAGCTAAGCGCATGGTTCTTAAGATGGCTGAGGGTGATGAAGTGACTATGATTGGTAATAGAAGGAATTACCTATCCAATGTGGTGTCGGCCTTAAAGGCTGAGAAGATGGTCAGAAAAGGATGCGAGGCGTATTTGGTTCGCATTTGTACTTTGGAGGCTAAAGAGTCAGAAGTGAAGAAGGTCGGAACGGTTGGGGAATTCACTGATGTGTTCCTAGAAGAACTTCCGGGTCTGCCTCCGGACCGGGAAGTTGAATTCGGTATAGACTTGCTACCCGAAACGGCACCTGTGTCTATAGCACCGTACCGAATGGCACCAAAGGAATTGGAAGAGCTAAAGGTTCAAATTCAGGAGCTCTTGGATAGAGGGTTTATCCGACCCAGTATATATCCGTGGGGAGCACCTGTGCTGTTTGTCAAGAAGAAGGACGGTTCGATGCGGATGTGTATCGACTACCGTCAAATAAACAAATTAACGATCAAGAACAAGTATCCGTTGCCTCGAATTGATGACTTATTCGATCAACTGAAGGGTGCCTCCGTATTCTCAAAGATAGACCTTAGGTCGGGCTATCATCCACTTAAGGTGAAGGAGGTTGATGTGCACAAGACGGCATTCAGAACTTGGTATGGGCATTACGAGTTCCTGGTGATGCCATTTGGATTGACCAATGCACCGGCGGCGTTCATGGATTTAATGAATAGGGTATTTTAACAGTTTTTGGATCAATTTGCCGTGGTGTTCATAGACGACATATTAGTTTATTCAAAGACGGAGGAGGAGCATGACAGGCATTTACGTATAGTTCTACAAGTATTGAGGGAAAAGCAATTATACGCCAAATTCAGTAAGTGTGAATTTTGGCTTAGAGAGGTGGCTTTCTTAGGTCACGTGGCGTCAGCGGAAGGGATTAGAGTGGATCCCCACAAGATTGAAGCGGTGTTAGATTGGAAACCGCCTAGGTCAGTAGCAGAAATTCGAAGCTTTTTGGGTCTAGCGGGGTACTATCGGAGATTTGTGGAAGGATTTTCTCTTAAGCAGCGTCATTGACTAAGTTATTAAGGAAAGGTGTTCCATTTGTATGGTCGGAGAAGCAACAAGAAAGTTTTGATAAGCTAAGGAAGATTCTAACGGAAGCTCCGATTTTGGTAGTCTGACTTTGTGGCGGGGAAGTTGTTTCTGATTTCATTGTGACGCGTCCCATACTGGTTTGGGATGTGTGTTGATGCAAGAAGGGAAGGTAGTGGCCTATGCGTCTCGTCAGTTAAGACCGCATGAGGTGAACTACCCAACTCACGACTTGGAGTTAGCAGCAGTCGTCTTCGCTCTGAAGATATGGAGACATTACCTATATGGGGAGAGGTCGATAGTCTACACGGATCACAAGAGTCTAAGGTATCTCTTGACTCAGAAGGACTTGAACCTAAGGCAGCGCCGATGAATTGAACTGTTGAAGGACTACGACTGTTCAATCGAGTATCATCCGGGTAAGGCTAACGTGGTGGCCGACGCGTTGAGTCGGAAGGTCGTGACAGACTTAAGAGCGATGTTTGCTCGTCTGAGTCTGTACGACGATGGAAGCCTTTTGGCAGAACTTCAAGTTAGGCCAACTTGGGTCGAGGAGATTAAGGAAAAGCAGTTAGTAGACGATAGGTTGAATGCTAAGAGGGTACAAGTTCAGGATGGTGGATTAGAAGGGTACAGTCTGTCTAGGGATGGAATGCTATGTTTTCAAGGGCGAGCTTGTATGCCGAAGGATACAGAATTGAGGCGGAGAATTCTCCAAGATGCACACAGCAGCCTATACGCTATGCATCCGGGAGGAAGCAAGATGTATAGAGATCTACGAAAACAGTTCTGGTGGCCAGGGTTGAAGCGTGAGGTAACCGAGTTTGTGGGGAAGTGTGTCGACGCGTGTCGGTGAGTTAAGGTCGAACACCAGTTGCCATCAGGGCTACTTCAACCGGTAAAGATCCCTCAATGGAAATGGGAAAGGATTACTACGGATTTCGTCAGTGGGCTACCCCTGACGCCCAGCAAAAAGGACGTAGTTTGGGTGATTGTAGACCGTCTGACGAAGTCAGCTCATTTTATACCGGTAAGAATAGATTATCCCCTTCAGAGACTAGCAAAGTTGTATGTGGCCGAGATAGTAAGATTGCACGGTGTGCCAATGTCAATTATCTCGGATAGGGATCCGAGATTCACGTCAAGGTTCTGGAAAGTGTTGCATCACGCTTTGGGTACACGATTGGATTTCAGTACAGCTTTCCACCCACAGTCAGACGGGCAGTCAGAAAGGGTTATACAGATCTTAGAGGATATACTGAGGGGTTGTGTTTTGGACTTCAGTGGTAGTTGAGAGGAGTATCTACCATTGGCGGAAATCGCTTATAACAATAGTTATCAAGCGAGTATTCAGATGGCTCCATATGAAGCACTATATAGACGGAAATGCCGTACCCCTACATGTTGGACGGAGTTGGGAGAACGACAAGTTTTGGGTCCGAAATTGGTTACTGAAACTGAGGACAAGGTTAAGGTGAGTCGGGCTCGTCTCAAAGAAGCGTCGCAGGCATGTAAGTCTTATCCCGATCCGCAAGCGTAAGGAAATGGAGTATGATGTAGGAGACAAAGTCTTTCCAAGGTGTCGCCTTGGAAAAAGGTGTTGAGATTTGGGCGAAAAGGAAGCTAAGCCCAAGATTCATCGCCCTACACAGTGGCCTGGCTTAGTAGGACCGATGAGCTTATCAGCTAGAGTTACCGCAGAATCGAATCGGATCCATGACGCGTCTTTCATGTGTCGATGCTAAGACGGTATCGGTCGCCGATCCATCACACATTGTGCCGATGCATTTGAGATTGAGGTTAATGCGCACTTATCTTTCAAGAAGAACCGATTCGAGATCTTGGATCGAGATGTTAAGGTTCTACGTAGGAAGTCAGTACCCTTGGTGAAAGTGCTGTGGCGGAACCATGGTGCAGAGGAAGCTACGCAGGAACCCGAGAATGTGATGCGGCAGCAACACCCCCATCTCTTCTAATCAGGTAATTTCGAGGACGAAATTCTTTTTAAGGGGGGTAGAACTGTAACATCCTAAAATTGGGGCTATTTGTGATTGAATGATTTTTATTGTGATTGAATTGCTAGGGTATTAATCGTGGAATAATACGGCTTAATTAGAGGTCTTGAGTAGGCTCGGTGAGTTGAAAATTTCATTTTTGAACTTTAAAGGCATGGAGCCTTAGCAAGTGGGGGTTATAAGAATAAATAGAGGATTTATTGACACAAGATAAACCTTGGAAAAGTGGCAAAAGAGGGCCACATAGGAGCTAGAAGTGACGCCACATTGAGCAAGGGAGAGCCTTGGTTCGAGTCACAAAATTCTCTCTTTTTGCTCTTTGAAGGGACGGCACAAGGGGGAGAGATTTTCTCTCTTTAAACTCTTTTTTTTGATAATATAACAAGGATATTGTTGTTGGATTATTATGAGTTTAATTAAAATAGGTGGCAAGAGAAAATATAGGAGTTTAAGTGTTCAAATTATTTTGAATAAGTTTTAAACTAGTGGCCAAGAGAAAAACTAGGTGGTTGCCGAAATTGGGACTCATTGGATAGGAGTGGACGGCAAGGAAGCTTTCTAAGGGGGGGAGGCCGAATTTGCTTAGCCAATTACTTGCTAATTTCGGCTAAGCACTCTCCCATATCTCAAAGTTTTTCTTTTTATTTTTTTTTCCTTTTCAACCTTTAGTAAAACCGAAAGCACTCTCCCTTAAAGATAATTCTCTTCCCAATTCCTTTGGCCGAAACTTCTCTTCCACTTCTTCTTCATTCTCTTTTCTTCTCCATCGATTGCTAAACCAAAAACACTTTCCTCCCATACTAAGTACCTCTTGGCCGAAACCCCCTATCCCTCTTCTACTCATTATCTTTCTTTATCTAAGCCGAATCTCCCTGCTATTTCTTTAATAGCCTTGGCCTAATATTAAGGTGGTTGGATCTCTTCAGATTTTTGGTGACAATCGATTTGGGAAAAGGTAAGTAGCCATAGCCGAATGCTATTTTTCCCTTCTCTTCTGTCTCTGTCGATTTTTACAAGGATGAAAGCTGATTTCGGCAATGGATGGCAAGGATGCTATTTACCCTTTTCGAAACCAATTTGTTGTAGGTCTCCGGGATTTTGGAAGTGGGCAAGTAGAGTCTTCAATCTTGAGTAATCAACTATTAAGTAGTGGTAAGGGTCCATTTATTTATTATACCATATTTGGTAATGGGAAAAGCCGAAGGCTACTAATACTTAATGATTGCCGATTTATGGAAGCAAAGGCACTTTGAGGGAGTTGGCTAGTGTTCAAAAGCATTTGGGTAAGGCTTCGTATCCAAGCAGTAATCCCTTTTGATTGTTTTGGTTTGGCCGAATGGCCTTAGTACTAATTATTGGTAATGGCCGAATATAGGGGCAAGGACTTTGAGTGTGGCCGATTGGTTATTTCGGGATTTAAGGCTCTCGATTAGCTTCAGGTGTGTACATACACACTTATGATTATCTAAATGTACTAAACTGTTGTGTGTGCTAACCTGATCTATGTAGAGTTGGATTTAATACCATGAATGGTATAAGCAAGGATCCGGGTAAGTCCCTGATTGATTATGTGATTTTATGATGCTTTTGGGAAGCATGATATGTGGTTTACGATTAATGATAAATTGTTATATGTGATTAGACACATGATGGTATGAATATTGTGATTGTTTGGTATGGGTTGATGAGAGGAGGGGGCAGTGATATTGTGTCGACAGACACCAGTGTTTTGGTAACACAAAGTGACTACGGTCACCAGAGGTTTGGTACCTCCAGAGGTTTGGTACCTCATCGCGTCTTGTCCCAGTGGCTTGGCACCACAGTGGGTTGGCCCCACATACTATAATAAGGGATTGACGCCAGTGATTTGGCATCACACGATGGGTTGGCCCCATCAATCGATTGTGTCTACGGACACCAGAGGTTTGGCACCTCCAGTGATTTGACATCACATCTGTGACTATATGTCACCAGTGGTTTGGCACCACCAGTGGTTTGGTACCACACGGGGTAGACAAAGGCGTTTGGTTGGCTAGGTTGGGTGCATGTTTTGGGTACATGTTGGTTAATTATATGTTGTGTATGAAATTACTTAAAATCGGGGGAAGGGTTACATACTGAGTCTTGGTGACTCACCTTCTCCTTTATTTTTTTTTAGGTGACACATAGATCGCGAATGTGGAGCCGGATGGACTCGAGGTGGCCATGCAGTGGATTTGAATTAAATGAACTTTCAACTTAGTTATTTTATTTTTACCGTTGGTTAAATTTTATTTCGGATGTAATAAGGCCTCCTGATGTTTTATTCTGTTATTCCTCATATGTTGGATACTCTATTTTAAACTATATTACTAATACCGAGTTGAATACACATGTTTTCCCAAATTAAGCCGAAAAAAATGTTTTTATCGTGCCATCAGGCACATTTTGGAATTTGTATAATAACTTGACTTAAATAAATTTCCAAGTTAAATCTATGGTTTTAGCAAGGTCACTAAAATAAAGGTTTTTCGACAACTTAAACTGATTTAAAAAGGGTTTTTTTAAAATTTTTTTTCTGTAACAAACTAGATTCGGCCATAGTGTTTGGGCCGGGTTTGGGTCGTTACAGAATTCAAAATCAACGTCTCTCTTTCTTCTTGCATTCATTTCATGCATTTGCATTTCATGTATTTGCATTACATTATTTGCATTACATTTTGTGTATTAAATTTTCACATAAGGTTCCTAATTAGGTAGAATTATTTCAGTTAACCTGGAAAACATGGAACGAAGGTTGGAGAGATTAGAGCAAAGGCAAATACAAATGCAGGAGTAATTGGTCGAAATCCAGCAGGATATGCGAGATCAAATGAATATGATGCGTTAGTTAACCCAATTACTAGTTGGAGGACTTGAGAAAAAGAGTGGCCCAGTGGTCAACAGTGCGAATGATGATGAAGACATTGTTTATTCCCGATAAGTATCCCGACTCAACCAAACGCGCATTCGCAGAGGGCACCTGTCATTATCAAACCCCGATGTCAGATTGATACCTCGGCACTATTAAACTTCCCGATGGATTCACGTTTTAACTTAGAAGATGATCGAGCCAAATCGGTTGTTCTGGCAGAAACAAAAGAAAGAAGAGAGTGGACTTCAAAGGCCCCGAAGAATAAGGAAAGGGAAGTGAATAGTATGAGTAGGTATAACAAGAGTCACCTAGAGCTGATCACAGTGGGCCAGCCAAGGACTGTAATTACCAGCTGTCAGGTCTCCCCAAGGCAAGGACTCGATCCAAGACCGAACTCAGAAAAACCCCACTTCGCGCCTATTCCAATCTCGTATAGGGAGTTGTACCAAATTTTGTTTGAAGCACATGTTGTATCTCCTTTTTACATGTAACCAATACAGCCCCCATACCCTAAATGGTACGATGTGAATGCCCAATGCGAATACCATGTAGGAATTACGGGGCACTCGATGGAAAACTGCACTGCTTTCAAGAAATTAGTCGAAAAGTTCATCAGAATGGGCATTGTAAAATTTGATGATCCCTCTGGTGCAGAAAATCTGTTACTCAATCTTTCTGTTAAAGGGGTAAACTTTGTAAGTTCCATGATAGATAGAGGCAGGAGATCCAAGAATGCATCGAGCTCAAGGCCCTAGCGCAAGACCTGATCAAAGTCCTGGTGGGAACGTTGGGGGAATCTAAACATTAACGACATATTCGAAGAGGGAACCAATGAGTAGACTTTTCCAAGCTTCTGCCTTTACGTACTTGGGAAAATTTTAAACAATGGGTCTGTGGAAGAGATCCCTGTATTCTTAGGGCTAATCTAGAGCAATATTCAAAACATGCTTGTTGCTTTAAGCCTAGAAGCAACAAGAATCCTTTTGTGAAATAGGCTTGTGTCCAGAATTTTTATTTCAATAAAATGTATCTTTTTGAGTAAATATTTCTATTCTTTACATCTCATACTGTACATTCTTTGGTTTTTTTTAGAATATTCTTTCATTCTTTATTTATGACCATACCATACAAATAATCATCCTTAAAATTATTTTTGGATCTTTTGTCTTTGTACTCGGGTACCCAGATATCAATGATATGAGCGACGTTGTTACTTACTCCCTTTTTGAACGAGATATGGGTCTAAGGGATCTATGGACTTTGAAGAGGACAGAGATTGTAGTCTATCTTTTGATTTGTTAAGGATGGTAGAACAAGATGAGAATAGACTCTAACTTGCAAAGGGTCAGTGGACGTTGCAAGCTTAGGAAGGGGCAAAGGTCGAAGCCTAATTCACCACAGAAATAAGGCGAGACATCATTGAGCTATTTTCAAGAATTTGAGACGTTTTCGCACGATCATATCAAGGCACGCCAAGCTACTGAAATGTGGGTATGCGGTTAAGATTGGTGTTTAAAGAGCCTATGTTAATGGTTCTGCGATGGCTAGGCTAATCAGGAGATTCGAGCTGTTGATTTACTAAGAAAAGGAAATTGCACCAGTTACGTTGTAAACGCCAAATTGAGAAAGACAAAATTTATGTGCTTCCTTCATTTTTTCTATATGTGGGGCATAGATGTTATGGGAGCCGATCTCGTCAAAAGCATCTAGCCGACACCAATTCATCTTCGTGGTTGTCAATTGCTTCAATAAGAGGGTGAAGGTCACTTCATATGCCAAAGTTACAAAGTCAGCAGTCATCAAATTCAAATTTAGATCCAAATCCAAATCCAAGTTCAAATCCAAACCAAAATTCGAGTTCAAATTCAAATTCAAAAAAAGTGGCAATAAAGAATGTCAACATAATGACAAAGATTTACAATCTGTTCAAAGATCAGACACCATATCAGTGCAGCAAAAGGCAGCCAAAAAAAACATTCAAAATTTTTGAAAAATAACTGAGACTTGTAAAGGTTGGCATAGGGAAGTTACCATTTACCCTCTATGTTTCTTGAACGTTGATCGGGACCTTCACCAGGGCAACATCTTTCCCATTGATTTATGAAAGGGAAGCAATTGTTGGAAGTTAAGATTCCTTTTCTCCAAGCTTTAATTGAATTAAGAATTGGATAAAGTAGAATGTCTCCAATAAGCTTGATTGAAGGTATTCAAAATGGATGATACGGGTTTATGAAAAAGAGGGTTCTAGAAAATCATTAACCTTGACCTAGATAGATGGCAAGGACATGCTCAGGCTGGTGAATTTAGATTTCATCTAAAAGGAGAGGCCAAGGTGAAAACTCGCAAAGGGCGCCTTGAGATTTAAAAAAAAAAAGAAATAATCAAAAATCAAAAATCAAAAAAATAAAAAAAAGAAGAAGAAAAGAAAATTTTCAATCAAAAAAAAAAAAAGAAGAAAGAAAAAGGAGAGGCCAAGGCGAAAACCCACAAAGGGCGCTTTGAGACCAAAGGGGATTTGAGTTGAAAACCCGAAAAGGGCGGCTCAAATTTTGATCAAAAGTGGGGCACACAGTAGTCTTGCTATACTTGAATTAACAATGAGGAGGTATGATACGTCTTAGGGCATCAACAAAGTACTCCGGATCCCCTAAAACACACATTGAACTCAGAATGGTCCTCAAGAATTTGAACAAAGAAGCTCAGACTGTGATATCTGGGGCACCTAGTTTCTGTTTTACTTATTTTAAATTTGTTATTTGTGATTATATTATTCTTTTCAAAATATGGTCACAATAAATTTCCTTATTGATCGCGATTGCTATCTTTGCTTAGCTTATTTGTTTCGAGCTATGCTCCTAATTAATTTCCTTCTTGTCCATTGTTACGATCTCTTTCAAGCATTTTGCATTGAAATAATGATTAGTGGACTAATAATATTTTCATGAAAGGAGTTTCGCATATTACTCTGGAAGCTTCTGAATAATACAAGAACCTGAAACATGGCTGTCGTTTAGAACTTAATAAGCTTAAGGGCTGGACGTGTTTGAGAAGGAAAAGTCTAAATTGAGACTATCTCTCTAGATCTTTTGTCAAAAATGGTGATTGAAAAAAATGACAAGCTATTTCATTGGTGATATAATCTCGACGAAAAATGGTCAGTGTTAACCTAAGTGTAAAAGGGGAATCATTCGCGGAAAAAATGATATTCTACACCCATACAAATATCATGCATACACACTTGGTCAGGTCACCTGGGGAGCGATCAGTTGATTGAACAAGTTACAGTCCTCAACACCTGAGTTGCGGTAGTATGGATGGAAAATGATACAAGTCCTATACCCTTGAATAGCAATGGGATGGATTAAAGAAGAAGCAAATCCTATATTTTGGAGTCGCAGTGGGATGGATCTAGATCCTATACCCTTAAGTCACAATGAGATAAACCCTGAAGTTACAGTGGGGCAAACCTGTTGGGTAAGATATAATTGTTTTCTCGGGTTTTCTGTTGAGAATACCAGCTGAACAAGGTGGCAGCATAATACATGAGTGATAAAGCCTTAATAAATAATGAGTGATGACGCCTTAAAATTTTAAAAAGAGATTAGTCTCATGACATTCTGTCATCCATAAGACACATCTATTTAGGGGCATTTGATTCATTCTAATCATTGCATCATAATCTTTGTAAAAAAACTATTCTCATGACATTCTGTATTCATGCAAATGTCGTCCATAATACATTTAGTTAGGAGCATTAGATTCATTCCAATCATTGCATCCTAACCATTCTGCATAAGCATAAACACAAAACTAATTTTACATGACAGGTCCCTTAGAGGACGTTGTCGCAATATCAGTGAATTTGAAGATCTTGCCTTCCTGAGTGAAGCAGATCGAAGATAGCAGATCTGACAATCCTGAGGTTGTAGGAGTAGATCGAAGACATCAAATCTTGCCTTCCTGAGCAATGCGGATCGAAGATAGCAGATCTGGCAATCCTGAAGTTGCAGGAGCAGATCGAAGACATCAAATCTTGCCTTCCTGAGTGAAACGGATCGAAGATAGCAGATCTGGCAATCCTGAAGTTACAGGAGCAGATAGAAGACATCAGATCTTGCCTTCCTGAGCGAAGCGGATCAAAGATAGCAGATCTGGCAATCCTGAAGTTGCAGGAGTAGATAGAAGACATCAGATCTTGCCTTCCTGAGCGAAGCGGATCGAAGATAGCAGATCTGGTAATCCTAAAGTTGCAGGAGCAGATCGAAGACATTAGATCTTGCCTTCCTAAGCCAAGCGGATCATAGATAGCAGATCTGGCAATCCTGAAGTTGCAAGAGCAGATCGAAGACATCAGATCTTGCCTTCCTGAGCGAAGCGAATCGAAGATAGCAGATCTGGCAATCCTAAAGTTGCAGGAGCAGATCGAAGACATCAGATCTTGCCTTCCCGAGCTAAGCGATCGAAGATAGCGATCCGCAATCCCGAAGTTTGCGAGCGATCGAAGACATCGATCTTGCCTTCCCGAGTGAAACGGATCGAAGATAGCGCAGATCCGCAATCACGGTTACGAGGAGCGAGATAGAAGACATCGATCTTGCCTTCCCGAGCGTAAGCGGATCAAAGATAGCGAGATCCGCAATCCTGAAGTTGCAGGAGCAGATAGAAGACATCAGATCTTGCCTTCCTGAGCGAAGCGGATCGAAGATAGCAGATCTGGTAATCCTGAAGTTGCAGGAGCAGATCGAAGACATCAGATCTTGCCTTCCTAAGCCAAGCGGATCATAGATAGCAGATCTGGCAATCCTGAAGTTGCAAGAGCAGATCGAAGACATCAGATCTTGCCTTCCTGAGCGAAGCGAATCGAAGATAGCAGATCTGGCAATCCTAAAGTTGCAGGAGCAGATCGAAGACATCAGATCTTGTCTTCCTGAGCGAAGCAGATCGAAGATAGCAGATCTGGCAATCCTGAAGTTGCAGGAGCAGATCGAAGACATCAGATCTTGCTTTCCTCAGAGAAGTGGATCGAAGTTAGCAGATCTGGCAATCTTGAAGTTGCAGGTGCAGATCGAAGACATCAGATCTTGCCTTCCTGAGCGAAGCGAATCGAAGATAGTCGATCTGGTAATCTTGAAGTTGCAGGTGCAGATCGAAGACATCAGATCTTGCCTTCCTGAGTGAAGCGAATCGAAGATAGTAGATCTGGCAATCCTGAAGTTGCAGGAGCAGATTGAAGACATCAGATCTTGCCTTCCTGAGCGAAGCGGATCGAAGATAGCAGATCTGCCAATCCTGAAGTTGCAGGAGCAGATCGAAGACATCAGATCTTTCCTTTCTGAGCGAAGTGGATCGAAGATAGTAGATCTAGCAATCCTGAAGTTGCAGGAGCAGATCGAAGACATCAGATCTTGCCTTCCTGAGCGAAGCGGATCGAAGATAGCAGATCTGGCAATCTTGAAGTTTCAAGAGCAGATCGAAGACATCAGATCTTGCCTTCCTGAGCGAAGCGGATCGAAGATAGCAGATCTGGCAATCCTGAAGTTGCAAAAGCAGATCGAAGACATCAGATCTTACCTTCCTGAGTGAAGCAGATCGAAGATAGCAGATCTAGCAATCCTGAAGTTGCAAAAGCTGATCGAAGACATCAGATCTTACCTTCTTGAGCGAAGCGGATCGAAGATAGCAGATTTGGTAATCCTGAAGTTGCAGGAGCAGATTGAAGACATCAGATCTTGCCTTCCTAAGCGAAGCGGATCGAAGATATGAATTCTTATTTCTTCGAAGTTCCAGTGGAGTAGATTGAAACTACGAATCTTTTCTCCCTGAAATTACATCGGAATGGGATCGAAGCGCTAGTTCCCGGGCCCCTGAAGATGCAGTGGGATGGAATGAAGCTGTTCAAAGAAGAAAAGCACTGAAAGAAGCCAAGATTTTACAAGACTAGGCCAATTTTAGCCCTTTTAGTTTTTGCTCTATTCTCGTCACACGACAATAAGCAAAGAGGGGCTGCTGTAGGAGCCCAAATTTGCCCGGGCCCATACCAAAAACCAAAAAATAATAAAACCAATAACAAAAACCAAAGTCTTTTAAACAGTCCATAAACAGTTACAATAAACCGAAAATAAACAAAGTCCATTAATATAAAGCCCCTTAAACAAAATTTACAGCAAACCTAAACTAGCCTCTACCCAATTACAGATGGCCTTGAATTTTTAAAATACTGGCCCAAATACAAAATCTTAAACCCAAGACCGATCCCAAACAGATCCAATTGCGTAGGCCCAATTTCTAGAACCAGCCCGAATGGCCCAAATGGTTTTGGCAAATAGAAACCCTAAGGGGTTCCAAGGGCAGTCTTGCGTCGCAGCAGCCTCTACTCCCCACGCGTGCCGTATCTTCCAGCGTACAGCCTCCGTATGCGCCACGTCCACGCTTCCGTACGCCTCATTCGTACTTGCAAAAAAAGGACAAATAGACAGCAAGCAAAAATGACAGGAAGGAAAAACAAATTTATATTGTATTTTTCTTTTTATTTTTTGGCTATATAAACAAAAAGCCAACAAATGTAAGTTTTCTTCACAACCTACGAATATACAGAAATACAGAAATACACAAAACCTGTTTTTTGCAAGGTGATTATTTTCTGGATCTGGGTTATTTTCTTATTTTCTTTCCTTTGTTTTCTTAGCATACGCGCAATAAATAAAAAAAGAAAAAGAAAAAGGGAGTGCGTATCATCGTGACTATCATCGTTTTCTCCGTTGCAATCGGAGTTAGATGAAATTATTAAACGGATCATTACACGATTCCGTCCTCATTCCTCCATCGTAATCGGGGTTTAGACGAAGACGCTATTCGAATCGAGCCCTTGTGAACCATTGTGCGCCGTTTATGTCGGTGTATCATGGGATGCACGGGCTATTCTGACAGGAGGCTGGGAACGAAAATGAAAGAGGATTTAGTGTTCTGTTTTAGAAGGGCTTAGATAGGTTTTGAATTGTTTCAGTTTGTTTTTAAATCATAACTAAACGGCACCGTTTAGGCTTATTGCAGTAGCCTTTAAACGACGTCGCATTGGCCTATAACCAAAGACCCGACCCGAATGCGGCCAAGATCCGCGTGTTTTGATCCTCGGGGATATTTGCGTGTTTAGTTCTCCTTTTGCGTTTTGTTTTTCCAATAAAACCTGTTGAATAGTTTCTTTATTTTCCTAATTGATCCCTATAATTTATGCGTTGTGTCGATTTGATCCTACTTGCACACTGTTTTTCGGCTAGAGGAATATTTGTACTTTCAGTCCCTGTTTATTCGCATGTATCATGATTAAATCTTGTGTATCTAATATTATTCTGTTTTACATGTTAACTAATTTTAACACATTTCAAATTATTTACGTACATGTTTATTATATATATTTTCTTGCATAAAAATGTTTATTTTAAATTCTTTTGCTGATTCAAAATTAGTATAATAGAGATACTTTTCATATACAAATATTTTATATATAAAATTCTATCAAAATTATTTTTATTTCACTGCCTTATTATCATTTAAATTTGTATGTACATATTTCATCGTATTTCATTTTAAATTATCTTTTGCCTACTTTAAACATTATTTATTCATATAAATGTATATAGGTTTACATTCAAATTTTCCTTTAATATGTATATTTTTTTATTTATTATATATATGCCCTTTTTAATTTATCTATATAAATTCATTTGCTCTTAAAATTGTTTTTATATATACATTTTATTTTAAAATTAGTGTAGAGATCATATTTTATTTATTTCACACAATTTTAATATATGGTTATCTATATACGTTGTTGTGTATTTGTGCGAAAATCATTTCTATAATTATGTCCATTTGTATGATGTTGAGTTTATATGTTATTTTATGCTTAAACGCTATGCTTGTGTTACTCGTTAGTGTTTTATGCCTCAAATTCCAATGTATTCAAGTCTCTACTAAATGTTCCATTTCATTAAAAATGCATTTTGAGCCGAGTTTAATATTGTGCTTTTAAAAAAAAACTTTTTTTTTTCAAAAATAAGGTAATATTTGTACGTTTGGAAGATCTGAAAATTATGCCCTAACGTACTGGGTGTCAATTTCCGTTTGACCAAATAACCAAATATCCTTTTAATTGCATGTTTTGAAAATCAAAGATGATCTCGGTATCGAAGTATAAACGCGTCATGTCCTAACGTATTGGATGTGATGTTTTTATTCCTTTGGAACGAATGAATCTTGAGATTCAATTCAAAATTAATTAACATTCTTTAAAAAGAATCATACCTTAAACATTTTCAATTTTTCAACGCAAGGACATTAGCTAATCAATTTGGTACCAGTTTTGGGCATGCGAGGGTGCTAATCCTTCCTTGTGTGTAATCGACTCCCGAACATGTTTTTCTATTTTGTAGACCAAAATCATTTTTCAAGGTGATCCAATCCCACCTAAACAAAAGGGTTCGTGGCAACTCCATATTTTTAAAGTCGATCTCCGTTTTTTTCAAAACACGATAAAAAATAGTTTCGACAAATGTAATAACAATTATATATTTAAAATTTAAGTTTAAATAAAATAGTAAATTTAAATATTTAATACGATAGCTTTGTTAATTTAAAATTTTGAAATGTTATTTGCATTAATAACTTTTAATAGTTTTTATGTTTACGGATATAGGTAAAGATAATTATTTGATTTACGGTTTATGGATTCTTTTAGACTCTATAAGTAGATTAAGACATGATAAATAAATTATTAATATAAAAAATAATTATTGATTGCAATATTCTTGATCAAAATGAAAAAGTTATCGAATTTATTCAAAATTTTGGAAGCATGATCTATACAATTATATTGGTAAATTCAACCACTGCTTGCTTTGCCTTTCTACTCTCATTCCATTTATGAACTTTTATTATTTGTATTCAAATTGAGTTGGATTTGTTGAAGGAACCTGAGTTTTTATCGATTTTATTTCCACACTTTTCCTTTTTTGTCATTCAAATTTCAATCTTAAGTAGGAGAAGAAAGAAGAAGATTCAAGCAAATCTAAGATGTTCCCAAAGAAAGAATGACCCCAACAGAATTAGGAAAAAATTATCAAAACGGGTTGAGGATTGTCCACGGGGTGGTGTTCCTCTCCTCTCGTGCCTACGTCAAGCTTCTTCACCCTATTTTCCTCTTCACTTCATTTTTTCATTGTTCTGTCTTCTTTTTTTACTTGGGGACTGATAAATGAAATTTGGGTTATTTTTATTTTTTTACATATATTTTAAATGTTGAAAAGCTGAAAGATGGAGATTTTTACACCTTTTCATAGTTGAAAGAACATTTTCGAGATTGTTAGATTTCATTTATTAAGAGCCAATTTTGAAAATTAACTGAATACTGATGAATGATGATCCGTATGAACATAATCAACAGGGCTCATTTAGTTTTAGATTTTTTTATTTACTTTTTGAATGATTTTTTTATATTTTATTTTAAATATTCTTTTAAATTTTTTCAAACTTTTTTTATAGGTATAGAATTTAATAATTCTTAAGATAATTTGTTGTGATCATTTGATTTGTTAATAGTAATAAAGAGAATATCTAATAGAAAGTAATGTCTTCACTTATGGATAAACGGACCAATCCTTGATAATAGAACTGAGTAAAATTCGATTCAATTCGAAAAAATCGATTTTTTTAATTTCGAGTTAATCAAATCTAGTTATTCGAGTAAACTCGAATAAGTAATACGGTTTCAGGTTCAAATCGAGTTGAATTTTACAATTCAAATAACTTGAACAATTCAAATAATTTGAATAATAGATTGGTGTAAATATCCTTTTGGTCCCTGTCAATTTTGAAAATGAACAAATTGGTTTCTCTAAAAAAAATTACAAAAAAAATTCAAAATAATTTTAAAAAATTCAAGATAATTTTTAAAAAAATTGTAATTTTTTTAAAAAAATTATAAAAATTTTAAAAAAAATTCTAAATAATATAGAATGTTAAAAATTTAAAAATTTTCTAATAAAAATCTTGAGGACCTAAATAAGTGAATTAATGATTCAAGTTTATCATACTAAAATATCTTATTATTATTAGTAGTAGTAGTAGTAGTTATACTGTAACGAAATTTTAATTTGACATGTTTAATTTTTTAATTTAACTCGAATAATTTCATTTGACTCAATTCGAAAAACTTTCAAATTGAGTTAGGATGATAAAATAGGACTCGTCAACTCGAAATTTTTCACTTGATTCGACTCGATTCAATCTAACTCTCTCCCTTACTTGATAGAAGAGAAAGTTCCATTGGAACTATTATTTAGTCCAGGATGTTTTGTCTAAAGAAAAATGAGAGAGAGGAACTACAAAGAGAAATGAAAAAAAAAAAGATATGGGAACATAAATTTGGAAGAGATGCATCATTACCATGTGTTTTTATTTCAGAGCTTCACGTGTTTAAATTTAACATCATTATAAAAGAGGATCAAAATCATGGAAAGAGTTTGCTCTCTGTAGCACATTGTTGTGTTTTTTTTCCTTTTATTCATGTTGTTCTATTCTACTGTTTTCAATTGAAGAGTGTTCTATTAGGGCCTTGTCGAAATGGAAAAAGAACTAGCAGATCTCAATATAAAGGATGGTGAAGAAGAAGTTTCGAGTTTGCCTACTGATAGGATCTCATGGAAATCGATCTATGATTGTTGTTTGGTTGGATGTTTTTTAACAGCGTGTGTGGTGCACTTTCCAGCAATGAAGAACACGATGGCAAATCTTTGGCATCCATTGGGAAGAGTTTAAATCTTAGATCTGGGTGGGAAGCGATATTTGTTCAAAATTTTCCATGAGCTAGACATCGAGCGTGTGATTATGGGTGCTTCTTGGACTTTCAATAACCATCTACTATTTTTTCATCGATTAAAAGAGGAAGAAGATCCAATCGAAGTTCCTATTGCTTCTTCTGCGTTTTGGATCCAAGTTCATGATCTCCCTCCGAGATTTTTCTCAGAATCCATGGCAAAATTATTTGGTGACATTATTGGAGAATTTATTGACTACGACATGAAACGGTTGAATCGCAGAATGAAAAATTTTATTTGTATCCGGGTGTAGATAGACATTCGTAAACCGCTAAAATGACGAAAAAAATTATGATCTCTCAGTTAAAATTCATTTATGTGAATTTTCGATATGAAAGATTAACTCTCTTTTGTTTTTTTTATGTGGAAGTCTGGGCCATGGTGATAATATTTGCCCAAAAAGATTTAATCAGGGATTGAAGGAGATGGAAATGGGATGGGACTTAACATTGAAGCAGAATACTAGAAGGGCATCAACAATTAACAACGTTTGGCTTCGTGAGGAAGATGACATTGATTGGGGAAATAATGGTGGGGGTGAAATTCAAGGGATTTGATGAGAGGAGAATTGAGAATGGCAATCAGTCCCATTTTGGGATTTAACTTGAAAGGGTGCAAGATTCAAGCTGATAATGCTAATGGGAGTCCCTATAATGAAATGGATCATGCCATCATGGAAGATAGCCCAATAAAAAATGGTGATGGGAAGAAAAGACTCAGGTTTGACAATATGGGCTTAGGCGTTTCTATTTTATTAGATTCGATAAGGCCCAATTTGGAGCGAATCAATGCTCAAATTCAACAAAGATTGATGACTACCAATAGGCTAGTCGATTGGGAGCAATGAAAATTTTAAGCTGAAATGTCCGCGGGCTAGGGAATTTACAGGCTATTAGAAGACTTCAACATATGTTGAAGAAATTTTGTCCCCAAATTGTCTTCTTTATGGAGATGAAGTTGAACTATTATAGGATGGAAAGATGTTATTGTAGATGTGGTTTTCAAAATGGTATATGACGGGATTTTATGGGGCTCCTGATCTTCGTGAAAAGGAGAAGACATAAAATTTATTGAGGCAATTAGGAAGGGATCAAAATCATCCATGGTTGTCTGTGAGGGCTTCAATGAGATATTGTATGCTCATGAAAAAAGGATGGCATGCCGAGGGAGGAAAAAAGGATGGATGACTTTCACAAAACTCTAGAGGACTTCTCTCTAGTGGATAAGGGATATTCGAGAGCATGGTTTACGTGGGAAAGGGGAAATCTCCTAAATATAAACATTAGAGAAAGGCTTGATAGAAGTGTGGCCAATACTGATTGGATGAATTTGTTTTAGAATTTTTCGATAAGACATTTACCCCATTCTTTCTCTGATCATTATCCTTTATTTATCCAAACAGACAATGATGAATGCAGACGCTTGAAGAAAAACTTCTGATTTGAAGCTTGGTGGACTTTAGAAGAATCGTGTGAGGGAGAAATTCGAAGGCTTTGGGAGACTAGTTCTGAAAATATATGGAAAAGATTGATCTTGTTGAAAAATGGTTTGAAAACTTGGGAGAGAAAGATCCACATGAAATGATGAGGGCTTATGGAAGATCATACAAAGAAGATAGAGTTTCTAAATAATTAGGAGAGAGATGTGGAAAATCTTGTGAATTTAATGGAGGTTAAGTTACATCTTAACATGGAGATCAAGAAAGAAGAAGTCTTTTGGGAGCAGAGAGCACGCACGAATTGGTTAAAACATGGAGATAGAAATACTACATTCTTTCACAAACTTGCATCCTAGCGAAGAAAGATGAACAATATTCATTATCTAAATGATGAAAAAGGAAGGGAAACTAGAGAGATGGAAATGATGAAACAAATTGCTTGAGGTTACTTCCAATATTTGTTTACCACAAATGGTGTTGAAAATCTGAATCATATTTTGGGAGGTGTGGAGAGATGTATCTTGGAAGATATGAACAAATTGTTGGTTGAGGAATACAGGAAAGAGGAGTTGTATTTGGCGCTAAAAGGTATGGGCCCAACAAAGGCGTCGGGATTAGATGGATATCATGCCTTATTTTTTTATAGAGATTTTGGCATGTTTTGGGACGTGACGTCAGTGCTTACTGCTTGGGAATCCTTAGTCAAGCTATATCGTTGGAACCTATTAATGTTACCAATATTGTTTTGATTCCAAAGATATCTCACCCGACAAATTTGAGAAGTTTCTGTCTTATAAGCCTATGCACTGTTATGTATAAAATAATTTCTAAGGATTTTGCAAAAAAACATTAAAAAAATGTTAGATATTTTTTTAATGAGGCACAAAATGTGTTTGTTCCTGGTCGATTGATAACTAACGATGTTTTGTTTGCCTATGAGATTTTTTACACTTCTAAAAATAAGAGGACGAATCTTAAGGGTTATTTAGCTCTCAAGCTGGATATGAGTAAAGCATATGACCATGTGGAGTGGGGTTTTGTGAGGAGAATAATGTTAAAGAAGATTTTTGATGCTAGATTGATTGATCTTATCATTCGATTGATTGATCTTATCATTCGATGTATTTTCACAACATCATATAAGGTTATTATGAATGGTGAAGAAGAAGAGGTTTTTCATCCTTCTAGGGGGTTGAGCCAAAGGGACCCTTTGAGTCTTTATCTTTCTTTTGTTTTATAGCGAAGGTTTGTCAGCTCTTATGAGATTAGCCTGGGAAGAAGGTCTATTAAAAGGGGTTAAAGTTTGCCGCAGAAGCCCTCAAATTACACATATCATGTTTGTAGATGACTGCATTTTGTTTGGCGAGGCAAGTGTTAATGGGGCAAATTTTCTTAAAAATATTTTGAGGGGTATGAAAGGTGCACATACCAATGTGTTAATTTCGAAAAGTCAACAAGTTTCTATAGCTCAAATGTTAGTGATCGGGAAAGGCAATTGGTGGAAACCATTTTGGGAGTCTGGAGTTCAAATAATCCTGAAAAATATTTGGGACTTCCAAACATGTTGGAAAGGGAAAAACAAGGGGCTTTTCAAAATCTTAAAGATCACATCAACCAAAAATTTGACAGTTGGAGTACAAGGTTTCTTTCGCATGGAGGAAAATAAGTTTTTATAAAATCTGTTTTGCAATCAATTTCGACGTATTCTATGTCCTATTTTCTTCTCATAAAATCTCTTTGTGTGGGAATGGAAGACCTTACGGGTAAGTTTTGGTGGTAGAAAATTCATGGAAAGCGTGGGTTACATTGGTGTGATTAGGGAACGATGTGAACAATGAATGATAATGGTGGCCTCGGCTTTCAAAGTTTAACCAAGTCTAACTTAGCGTTATTAGCAAACCAATGATGGTGTTTAATTTTTTATCCGAATTCCTTGTTAGCAAGAATGTTAAAATCAAAATATTACCCGTTAACAAATTTCATTAATGCATGTTTAGGTAATTTACCTTCCTATACTTTACAAAGTGTGTGGGCTGCGAAAGGGCTCCTTCAAGCGAGACTATGCTGAAGAGTGGGTACAGGGAGAGTGGGTAATTTCAAAATTCCTTCGCCATGATGCCCAAGCGATGATCACATAGCATGGAGAGGTGAAGCGTCTGAAGAATATTTTGTTTGTAGTGGTTACAAGCTCCTAATACAAGGCCTTACAAGCTTTACTGCTAAACAAGAACAAAATACATAAGGTAATCTTTACAAAAAATTGTGGCTGTTAAATGTGCCACCAAAATGAAGATTACAGTTTGACCTGTAACTTGCAATTTTATTCCTACTTTCAACAACATATATTACAAGATATTGATGAGCACGACACGTTGCCTTAGATGCGATGAAGAAGCAGAAACAGTCTTACATGCGTAAGCAGCGATCAGAGATTTCTGTAAGAGGTCCTGGGAAAATTTGAGCTTTAAATGGCCCCAAAAATTGGAAAATACGAGCCACAAAGACTGGTGCCTACATTTTTTAACATTATTCACAAAGTGAATGTCGATTATTTGTGTGTGCATTATGGGTAATTTGGATGAATAAAAATAAATGGGTGCATGAAAGGGGCAATCAAGATGGGCTATTTATTGTGAATTTTATAAAGAATTACATCAGAGAACTGGATGACTTGGGAAGAATTTTACCTGAGAAATGTGCAGCCATAGAACGGTGGAAAAGCCTGAGAAAGACGTGTAAAAGTCAATTTCGATGCTGCTTATAGGAAAAATGAAGAGAGTTCATGTTTTGGTATTTTGAAAAGATTCAAGAGGAAGGGTAATAGCTTCAAAAATTACCTTTCACGAGAATACTCCATCGCCATTTACTGCTAAAGCAATGGCTTGTGCTATGGCCTTAAAGATGTGCTTAGATCTGAATATCAGAAGTTTGGAAGTTGAAGGGGACTCTCTTACTGTGATAAAGAAGCAAGCAGAAATGAGATGGATAGACCTGAAATCTCGTTATATATTAAAGATGTGAAAATTTTGAGCAAGGAATTGCAGTTTTGTACCTTTATGCATGTGTAGAGATTGGCCAATGGAGCGGCACATCAATTAGCAAATGAAGGGATTAAGTAAAGAATAAATATTTTCCTGATGAACGATGTGTCGGAGTTTGCAGAGGCAATGGTAGAAGTTCATTGCTGATGGATAGAGGCCCTGGATTGAAAAACCATAGTCGTAGATGAAAGGGGAAGCAGAATTCTGATGATATGTTTCGTGCTTGTTTAGGAAATGAAAGGTTTTTCCCCTGAAATTTGTTTCTCAAGATACATTTGGCTTTTAGATTTTTTTAGAATTCATTTTTTCTATGCTTGTTGAAGCAGTCTAGAATGTTGGGTTGGATTTAATTTTTGTTTATGATTATTGTTTTCGGAGTGTTTTGGGCAAACCAAGGGTCCTGTCTTGGGTTTTATTTTATTAAATCAATAGCTTTTAAAAAAAAAAAAGCATGGAAGGAATAAAAGTTCAAGTTTGGAACAAAATAAAAGCGACAATATCAGGAGCTAAATGAGTATTTAAGCCTAAAAATATTTTTTTTATATAACTAAGGTATTATTCATGTTCGTTTTATGGTCTATAAACATTAACCCTTTTGAAATTTATTGTACCGTTTTTAACAATATTATCTCTAAGATTTGAACTTGCATTCTCTCGTGAGAATGTAATATGCCTTATAATTATACCTAATATTTTTTAGTAATATAAAAAAAAATATGAATGTGTTTAAAATTAGTAGATATATATTTGCTATGGTGTAATAAAAAATTGAGCTGTTCTCTGCATAGCAAATCAGTAGATAGAGATATTGTAAGATCTGAGTTCAGATACTAATTAACTAAAAATAAATCTAAGTTAATTAAGTAAATAAAAAATAATCAGGTAAAAAATGATATTTTTCCAAAGTGTTTTTATTAGATAGGAGGAGCCAAATTTAATAAATATTAGGATTTGTATGCTATTTCATAGATTTGTAAGTTTCACATTCAAATATGGCAAGTCTTATCAAATTTAATGCTTATATGAATGAGAAACCATGTAAAAGCGAGCTGTATAATAAATCCTAAAGTGATCATGAATCATAACAATTCAATACTTTTAATTTTAAATATATGCAAAATAAGAAATAAATAACTTGAGATTTTTTTTTTCATTTTAAACTTGCAAACAATAAAAATTACTTCAAAATATAACGGTTTAATATATATAATAATTAAACATATTTACGTCTGAAAAGCATATAATAATTAGAATTAAGTAGTTTTTTTTTTTTAAAAAAAGAAAATCAATTTTAAGACAAGCTAATTACAAAGAGGAACTTTGAGCAAGACTAATACTTGCTTCGACCATAGGTAAAATTGTTAACACATTTTTTGGGATCTCTTCAAACATTGTCAAGTTTTGACATGTGTCTAATGCAATTTAGTCATCCAATCTGTAATTTCGTTCAACTTCCTTGTATGACTCAATGTTTAAACCTCGCTAAGAGTCGATATATTCTTCTAATGAGGCTCAAATTTGACATTGTCAAACAAGAATCATGAATGGTCTTGACCACCTCTAAACTATTTGCTTGAATCATTACCCCCTCAAATAACTTATCTTGGATAAGGGTCAGCCCATCGAGAATACCCTACAATTCAACATAAAAAACTAAACAACTACTAAAAGATCTGTTGTAACCCATAATCCAATCCCCATTTCCAAACCTTAGAACTCCTCCAAATGTAGCAGTTCTAGTCATAGCTTTCACGGTTTCATCAGTGCATAAATTAATCTAGTTCTCCGTCATAGAAAGAAAAGGTCGTGGTGCCTGCTATCTAGGTAGATCTTTTCTATGGAAAGAGGCAAACTGTTCTGTCCAAGTGAATGAGTTCTTAACAATGTCACCTGTACTCTACGAATACCTTAGAAAATGTAAAGATTTCGATTTTTCCATATTCTTCAAGCTATCAAATCGAATAAGCTCGTTTAGTTTTATTTTGATATACTAGTTGAAGTATTATTTAAAAAAATTGTACCAATTATTTGGAAAAGTGGATTAGGAAGTATCCCATGCCTTATTTTCAAATATAATTTCTTTATGAAATATAACAATTAATTAGTTGGCCATGATCTTGTGAATTAAAAAGCTAATAATTATTTAATCAAACAAAAAACTAAACACAATCAGAAGAGAGTTTATTTCCAATTACAAACCAAATTTGGAAAAAAAAATCTTTTTTTTTTTTACTGAAACACAAATTTTCATAGTGAAATGAAAGTTAAATCTTAAATTCTATAATATAATGAAAGATTAAATTTCTGGAAATAAGAAATAAGAGACTAAAGCTTAAGAGACAAGTCAAGCCCTGAAGAATCATCATCAGCAGCAGCATCGTTACGATGATAACCCTCACTTGCAGATACATGAAAATCAATACTGCTTGTTGGGTTCTTTGGTGCTATAGTTGAAGCAGATGTAGGCAAAACGCTACTCTTCTGAGACTGTGAACCATCCATCACGATTCCGCCACGGCCGAAACGATAGCCGAGGGAGTTCCAAGGGTAACCTGAAATTGGAGGCTTTTGAATCATGGCATCCATTTTTATCCCAAGAGACCTATTAAAAGATCCATACAAAGAGCCTTGAGACAGGGTTGAATATGAATAGAAAGGATATTGTCGAGGAGCCAACGCCACTACATCCATCTCTTTACGTCTTTTGGCGATTGCACGCTCTTGTTTATGCGCATTTTGATGCCCTCCAAGTGCTTGTGAAGTTGAGAATTGTTTGCTGCAAAAACCACACGTAAAAGCCCTACCTTTTGATGATTGCTGCTGAGGCTTTGGTGATGATCTCATACTGGAAAGTCTGAGTTCAACTGATTCATCACCGAGCGAAAGATGAAACCCTGATGGTTTTGGGTGCTGTTGAACATCATCAACACTTGCTTTCTCTTTCAGTTTGGTGGCATTCATCATGTTTTGAGTTTCACCATTTGAGGGTGGTGAGATGCTGCAAGTATCTGAAGAACATGGTAATTTGACACATAAGGTTTCCATGACTTGAATCTGATGTTTTGTGTGGCTCATCCAAATCAAAGATGTTGTTTCTTATTTATTGATGGCTTCTGGTTTCAAAAGTGTATCTTGGAAATTATGGTGGGATATCTCATAGAAGCAAATGCATTAAAGGGATGAGACTAAGCTTGTTAATCTTTTTGAATCAGAAAGAGTTGTTTACTACCATAACAATTATTCACAAAATTAAGTCCAAAATTAAAAGATATGATAACAGTAATTAAGTAATCAATTTCTTAAATTACCATATGGGAATTCAGTGCAGTGTATAACTTTAACTCATGAATCCTCACACATAACCCACTATAATTAAGCCCAAATACATTTCAAATGAAAGGAAGGGTCAAACATATTTTATGCAAAAGTCATAGAAATTATAAGTTAAGTTTTTGTCTTGTAATATATTACACTTAATTGCATCATTATGTCCTTCATTTTAATTTCCTCTTGAACTTTAAAATGCTTTAATTATGTTATATCAATCAGGTCTTTTTATTATAGAAATCGTACAGTTAAATGACAAGTCTAATCTTATGTGACAATTTTAAAGAAAAATGAATATTGTATGAACGCATTTGTAAAAATCTTGGTTGTAATGTTTTTGAAACTTTTATAGATATAATAATTTACTCTCTCTTTTTTTTGGTTTTGTTTTATGTTTAGTTTTTAATTATAAAAGTTATGTGGGAATATTTTATTTTTCTTTAAAATTTTCATTTTAAGTTATATTCCATAAGATTTGACATCTTATTTAGTGATTAAATGAATGATTTTAGTAATAGAAAGATCTTATTGATACAAAATCAATAGTTTAAAAATATAATTAAAATTTAAAGACTAACTTATGATAATTTAAGGAGGTTTGATGTAGTTAACTCATACCACAGTTGATGTAATAAAGTTGGGTAAGTTTGGAAAACAAAAAAGTTGCTATAATAATGTTCACAAAGTTCATATCAATATATTAACAATGGAAGAAAAATTATGACGATGTCTTTATCCATGAAAAGGCAAGAAAAATCCATTTGCCAACTAACACAATTCCGTATGTACAAATATTTTATGGAAAAGAATTGAATTATAAATTTTTTAAGATTAAAAATTATGTAATTATAATTCTATTATTTTTAAAAGAATTAAATTAAATTTTTTTCATTATGTATTTTTATCATATATATATAATTTTATTTTTTATAAAAGATAAATTTATCACTCTGCTTTACTCTATATTCAATTTTGCCATTACACTTTTGTTTAATTGAATTATAAAATTAAAGTTTGATTTTTGAGTAAAATTTACTATTCAATTTTCAATTAAAATAAATTTAATTTAATTAAAATAATATTAAAAATTAATAAAAAATTTTATTTAGAAAAAATAAAATATTATTTCTTTATATTATTTAAAAAATTCCATTAAAATAAAATATTTGAAACAACAATTTTTCCATAAATTTTGTTTTCAAATTATTAAAATCAATATCTAATTGTAAAATTTTATTTTTTAAAAAAAATCAAAGTTTGTGGAAAAAATTATTAAAATTCAAAGTGTAGTAGCTAATTCAATCACATGAAAGTTAAGTGGTAAATTTATTCATATTCTTAAATAATAATAATTAACATCAATCAAAATAAAACATAATGTCAGATTTTACTATCTACTTATAGTATAGTCACAAATTTATACTATAACCCTTTATATCATCAACCAAAAGCTTTTGTTTAAAAACATGCAAAATTGATTTTAACTATAGTGTCTGATGATTATAGAATACAAGTTAAAAAATTGTAATTACTCGAAATTAAATTAAATTTTATTTTTTTAATTAATTTATAGTTAAATTTATTTTTTTATGATACAAAAATAATATATTTCATTTTCAAAATAATGAAAATAGTTTAAAATATACAATATCAAAGTTATTGGTTATTTTTTATTTACTAGGAAAATTATTATTTTTAGAAATATTTATGAAAAAAACTTTGAAACTTTGTCAAATAATATTCAAAACTCATAAAATAAAACTCATATTGTGAAGATAAGTCTAAAAAATCCAAAATAGAAAAAAAATTAATATGAAAAAATTGAAAATAGAACTGTCGAAACCATTTTAAAATCGTTTTAGAAAAATGGTAATCGACTTTGAAAAACGAAAATGGAGTCACCACCAATCCTTTTTATTTAGGTGTGGTTGGATCACCTTGTAAAACGTCTTATTTTAAAACATTTGATTTTGGTCTACGAAAACTAAGAAAACGGGTTCGGGAGTCAGTTACGTACGAGGAAGAGTTAACACCCTCGTAACGCCCAAAAATTGGTACCTAATTGATAAAATCATGTCCAAATGTTTGAAATTTAAAAAAAAAAGTTTAAAAATAAGATCCATTATTAGCAAGAAAAAACCAAGACTTACCTATTTTAAAGAAATAAGAATACCAAACCCAATAAGTTAGGATACAGCATCTCATAACTTTGAAGCTAGGTGCATCTTTACTTAGGAAAGTTCTTACTTTGAGAGGCAAAACATCACACCCAATAAGTTAGGATACAACGTTTTGATTTCTCAAGAATAAGTTTTTATTTTGAAATTGGTAAACTTGAATTTTGAAAGTGGAGGGATACCTAATACTTTGAATTTTACGAGAAAAATCACAACCCAATAAGTTAGGGCACGATTCTTTTCGTAAACTCCCAAATACCACATATCACCAAAAAAATTTAAAAAAAGGTTTTTTAATTTAAAAAAGTATTTTCGTAAAAAATAGCATGAGTAATGTAACATACATATCAATTGCAATTCTATGAATTATATTAACGATAAAAAAAAAGAACAATATAACATAAATAAATAAATAAAGCATCATATTAAGTTATTAAAATAAATACACATGCAATATAAAATAATAGTAGTTAATGCAACTTTCATAATCAAACAAAAAAGGGAATGGTATATTTAAACATTTAAACAAATAAAAAATACATGTAAAACAGAAAAACAAGAAATTATTTATATAACAAAACATATATATAATTTAGCAACTTAGTACATATAACACAAATAATTAATAACTAACAAATAATAGTTTTAAATAAATACATATATATACAAAATAAATTAAAAAAAAACATGATAAAATATAGTATTATATTATAAAATGTAATAATTAACACATATAGATATCAAAATAATATGTTTAAATGAATAGTAATAAATAATTATGTATTTTATAATATTAAAAACTAATTAATTATAAAAATGGATTAAATTGAAATTTAAACAGATTTCTGGGGTCAATTTTAAAAAAAAAACATTGATTAAAATTAACAAAATAATGAAAAGGACTGAAATTGTAATTTCCCCTTTTAAACGAAACACGTGGATCCTGGTCGGGTTTGCGGGTCGACGTACGGACCCTGCTTTGATGAAACGACATCGTTCACTTTCTTTTATAAATATTAGTTTTTTTTAAAAAAATCATTTAGTCTAGGTTTTTTAAAAAAAACTTTGAAAACCCTCTGAAAGGGTATCATCCTTCGCCAGATTCGACAGCAGATTCCGGGGGCCACGCGACATACGTGCCTCGGTGGCCGATGGCTGGAGGTCCAAAACCTTCGTTCCTTCTCACCTTTCGCACGGTAACTTTCTTTCTTTTACGTTTTTTTCTTTCAAAAAAGGGGTCATATCTGTGCAAATATATATATAATAAAAATGAAACAACGCAAAAGATAAACAGATTAAAAAATCACCTCTGAGAAAATATTTTATTTTCTGATTTTTCTGGAAATATTTGTGCCCACTGTTTAGTACAAACTTATGCTCTCTGTGTTTCTGTAAATGGCGACTCTTTTTTCTCTCTGTGTATGCATCTCCGTGTTTTTTTCTAAAAACAAATCCCCCCATTACAGATTTTACAAGGGGTTATATAACCCCAAAAACAAAAATAAAAAAGGAAAGCATATCTTTTTATATCTATTATTTCTTTTTCTTTACTGCGATTTGCTCCTTTCTGCTTTGGTGTCTTTCTCTTTTTGCAGGTTGGAGATCTCGCGACGATGGGCATGAATCGTGGTACAATCGAAGGGCTGGACGAGACTACGGCGTGACGATTGGTCTCCGGTTGAAGCAGCGCGACTGTTGGCCTGGCATTGCGGCTTGACGATTGGAGTAGCCCTGCTTGCGGCGCGAGGAGACCTAGCGTTTCAAAAACCCTTGGTTTCTGATTTGGAGTTGGACCTTTTGGGCTCCACATGTTGGGTCTAGACTAATGGGTGTAAAAGGTCTAGGGTGTAATCTGTTTAGGGGTATAAGTGGGCTATGGGTGGTTTATTTTGGGCTCTGTAAATGGACTGTTATATATATTTGGGTTATTTTTTATTCGGTTTATTTTTTAGTCTGTGTGGGCCCGAGCAAAATGGGTTACTACAGCTGCCCCTCTTTGTTCATTGTTGTGAAACAAGAATAGAGCAAAGACTATAAAAGGACCAATTTTGCCCGGCTTTGGCGGAGTCTTGGCTTCTTGATCTTCTTCAAATGGCTTCTAACTCCACTGCAACCCCAGGGAAATAAAGCTGAAAGTGTCCTTTTGATCTGCTCACTGCAACTTCAGGAAGATGAGATGTCTTTGATCTGCTTCCTACAACTTCAGGAAGATAAGATCTTCTGTTTTCGATTTGCTCCACTGCAACTTTAGGGAGATAAAATCTTCTATCTTTAGTCTATTCCACTACAACTTCAGGGAGATAAGACTAAAAATGTCTTCGATCTGCTTCCTACAACTTCAGGAAGATAAGATCTTCAGTTTTCAATTTGCTCCACTGTAATTCCAGGGAGATAAAATCTTCTATTTTTAGTCTACTCCGCTGCAACCTCAGGAAGATAAGACTAAAACGTCTTCGATCTACTTCCTATAACTTTAGAAAGATAAGATCTTCTATTTTCAATTTTCTCCACTGCAATTTTAGGGGGATAAAATCTTCTGTTTTTAGTCTACTCCGCTGCAACCTCAGGGAGATAAGACTAAAACGTCTTCGATTTGCTTGCTACAACTTTAGGAAGATAAGATCTTTCGATTTGCTCCACTGTAACTTCAAGGAGATAAAATCTTCTTTTTTTTTAGTCTACTTTGTTACAACCTCAAGGAGATAAGACTTAAACGTCTTCGATCTGCTTCCTAAAACTTTAGGAAAATAAGATCTTCTGTTTTCGATTTGCTCCACTGCAACTTTAGGGAGATAAAATCTTCTATTTTTAGTCTACTTCGCTGCAACCTCAGGGAGATAAAACTTCGATCTGCTTCCTACAACATCAGGAAGATAAGATCTGAAACTTCACCGATATCGTTACACCGTCTACTAAAGTACCTATCCTGTAGACTCGGTTTCATGTGTTATGCGTGACATGAATGCAACATGTCATGAAAATGATTAGGATTAGAATGCAATGACCGGAATGAATCAAATGCATCTAATGAAATTTGCTATGATACAAAATGTTGTGAGTATGATTCCTACGCTAGGTGTTATCACTCATTTGTTCTTCATTAACCGCGTTTTGCTTGACCAGCTTGTCCCAATGTAATTTTCCAGGTTAACCTTACTTGGATCCTAAGAACACAAGGTTTGTTCCATCATACCATATTGAGAATCGAAACTCTTTCAATCTGATCCTTATGTAAATTTTAGGGTATAGGATTTATTTTTAAATTCTACTCATTCCACCACAATTCAGGGTTTCTTAGTTCATCGCACCACCCCCAAGTGTCATGATCTGATGACATCTTGTCTACTTATCAATTGGACAAGGAATTCAGAGAAATAGTCTCTATCCGAACTCTTCTTTCTCAAATATTTCTATGTATATGGAATTTCTGAACAATTGTCCTGTTTTGACTCCTTGTCTTATCTAGAAATTTACAAAGTAATATGTAAAACTTCTTTTTGTGAAATTTTTAGTTCGTCAATCATTATTTCAATGCAACACATTTATGAATAATGGGTAACAAATGAATTGATCTCAAAAGAAGGATTAAAATTTGAATAAATTTGTAAAAAGAATACAAAGAAAAATTAACCGGAACATATCTTCGAGAAGAAAAAGAATCCAAAGATAGTAAAATGAGAAAGACAAAAATCAGATGCCCTAGATATCGCCGATTGAGCTTCCATATACGAACTTTGTGAAGTCCGCCTTGAGTCCATCATGTGTTTAGAAGTTCCAAAGTATTTTGTTGATGCCCCAATATGCGACATTCTTCCTTTCATTGTTGTTTTAAGTGTAGCAAGATGAATGCGCGTCCGTTCAAAATTCGAGTCGCCCTTTTCGGGTTTTCAACTCAAAACCCCTTTGGTCTCAAGGCGCCCTTTGTGGGTTTTCGCCTTGGCCTCTCCTTTTTTTTTTTTGAAAACTCAAAGCGCCCTTTACGGGTTTTCACTTTGGCTTTATCTTCTTTTCAAGCAAAATATGTCTTTACTGAATCTAAGTTCATAGGATTGGGTAAACTTTTCCCATCCATCTCAGTCAAGATCAATGCTCCTTTAGAGAAAGCCTTTTTCACCATATATGGTCCTTCCCAATTTGGCATCCATTTTCCTCTGAAATCCTTTTGTATTGGAAGGATCTGTTTCAGCACAAGGTCTCCCTCATGAAACTCTCTTGGGCGAACTTTCTTATTATAAGCCCGCATCATTCGTTTATGATACATCTGACCATGAAGAATAGTCCTTAGTCTCTTTTCTTCAATCAGGTTCAACTGATCATACCGAGCCCGAATCCATTCAGCTTCATCCAACTTTATTTCTGACAGCACGCGAAGAGAAGGGATTTCAACTTCAATGGGCAAGACGGCCTCCATCCCATAAACCAATAAATAAGGTGTTTCCCCAGTAGAGGTTCTGACAGACGTTCGATACGCATAGAGTGCAAACGGTAGTTTCTCATGCCAATCCTTGTAAGTCTCAGTCATTTTCCCTACTATTTTCTTAATGTTTTTGTTAGTCGCTTCCACTGCCCCATTCATTTTCAGACGGTACGGGGAAGAGTTATGGTGTTTGATCCCAAATTGGCTACAAATTTCTGCTATCGAGCTGTTGTTCAAGTTCAGTGCGTTGTCTGATATGATCCTCTCAAGCATTCCATATCAACAAATAATCTCATTCTTCAAAAAATCGGCTTAGTAACATTAGCGTATGAAGCAGCTTCTACCCATTTCGTGAAGTAGTCAATTACTACAAAGATGAACCGATGTCCATTCGATGCTTTCGGTGAGATTGGTCCAATAACATCCATGCCCCACATAGAGAAGGACTATGGAGAAGTCATAACGTGCAAGGGTGACGGAGGCACATGAATCTTGTCTTCGTAAATCTGGCACTTGTGACATCTCTTAGCATAACTGATACAGTCACTTTCCATGGTAGACCAATAATATCCAAATCTCATTATCTGTATGGCCATTGTGAATCCATTTGCATGTGTTCTACAAAGGCCCTCATGAACTTCTTCAAGGATTTGTTTGGCTTCAATAGCATCCACACATCTTAGTAGTATTTGATCTTTTCTTTTTTTGCACAAGATATCCCCATCTAAGACATAGACATAGGCCATTCTTCTTAAAGTCCTTTTCTCATTTTCAGTGGCATTATCCGGGTATTCACGATTTTTCACATATCGCAATACATCCTGATACCAAGGATGGTCGTCTCTTTTTCTTCTTCTATGTCATAACAATGAGTTGGAACCTTAAAGATGCTCATTTGAATAGGTTTCATATCTTCTGGTTTATTTACTTTGATTATAGAAGCTAGAGTCGCCAGAGCATCTGCCATCTGATTTTCATCGCGTGGAAGATAATTGAAGGTAATGTCGTCAAACTCCTCAATCAATCCCAAAACTATTTTTCGGTAATCAATTAGTTTGGGATCTCTTGTCTCCTTTTCTCCTTTAAGCTGGTAGATTACTAAGGCAGAATCTCCATATACTTCTAGCACTCTGATCTTGTGTTCTAAGGCTGCTTGAAGTCCCATGATGCATGCTTCATATTCTACCATGTTATTTGTGTAGTCAAAATCCAATCTGCATGTAAATGGATAATAATCACCACCAGGGGATACCAAGACTGCCCCAATTCCATTTCCTATAGCATTCGATGCTCCATCAAAATTCAGCTTCCACCGACCATCTTCAGTATTTGCCACGTACATCAACTCTTCATTTGGGAAATCAAAACTCAAAGGTTCATAACCCTCCAAAGCTCTGCCAGCCAAAAAGTCTGCTACTGCACTTTCTTTTATAGCCTTTTGATTCACATAGACTATATCGAATTCAGATAGCAGAATCTGCCACCTAGCCATTCTTCCATTCAAAGCAGTGGACTCCATCATGTATTTTAACGGATCAAGCTTGAAAATCAACCAAGTTGTATGATATAGCATATATTGTCTCAATCTCCGAGTTGTCCAAATCAAAGCGCAACACAATTTCTCGATTGACGAATACTTCATTTCACAATCAGTGAACTTTTTGATAAGATAGTATATCACCTTTTCTTTTCTTCCTGTCTCATCGTGTTGTCCCAGCACACATCCCATGGAGTTATTGAATACCGACAAATACAGTATCAATAGTTTATCTGGATTAGGCGGAGATAGTACTGGTGCATTTGATAGATACATTTTGACTTTGTCAAAAGCTCTCTGACATTCATTGTCCCATACACCTGGATTGTGTTTCTTGAGGAGATGAAATATGGGATCACATTTCTCAGTTAATTGTGAAATAAACCGAGCAATGTAATTTAGCCTTTCAAGAAAACCTCGGACTTCTTTCTGAGTGCGCGGTGGAGGTAATTCTTGTATCGCTTTGACCTTGCTTGAGTCAACTTCGATTCCTTTCTCACTGACCACAAATCCCAGTAACTTTCCTGATCGAGCTCCAAAAGTACACTTTACCGGATTGAGTTTCAATTAAAATTTCCTCAATCTCAAAAATAACTTCCTCAAGACTTCAATGTGTTCTTTTTCTGTTCGAGATTTAGCAATCATATCATCAACATATACCTCAATCTCCTTATGCATCATGTCGTGGAACAAGGTTACCATGGCCCTTTGATATGTTGCCCCAGCATTTTTTAGTCCGAAAGGCATTACTTTATAGCAAAAGGTACCCCACAGTGTTATGAAGGTAGTTTTTTCCATATCCTCAGGGTGCATCTTGATCTGATTGTATCCTGAAAAGCCATCCATGAAGGAAAACAATGAAAATCCTATCGTATTATCCACTAACGTATCAATATGCGGCAAAGGGAAATTGTCCTTTGGGCTAGCTTTGTTTAGATCCCTGTAATCTACGCACATTTAGACATTTCTATCTTTCTTAGGAACTGGAACAATGTTGGCAACCCATTCTGAGTACTTGACCACTTGTAAAAAACCAGCATCAAACTGTTTCTGGACTTCTTCTTTTATTTTCAATACTATATTAGGCATCATCCTTCGTAGCTTTTACTGAGCTGGCTTGCATTTTTCTCTGATAGGAAGGTGATGTACCACAATATCAGTACTTAACCTAGGCATATCTTGGCATGACCACTCAAAGACATCTTTGAACTCTCGCAATAACTCAATAAGATCTTGTCTTATCTCCTTGGCTATGTGCGTCCCCATTTTCACAACCTTTCCTTTTTCCAAGGTTATGTTCTCTATTTCTTCTTCATGGGGCAAGATCTATTTCTCCTCTTGTTTTACCATTCTTAACAAATCTGGAGATAAGTCACACTCTCGGTTATCTTCAAAATCCTGAGATTCTTCTAAACACATGTCTTGGTCAAAATGGACCTTTGGATCCGTATTATCGTTGCTCATGTCATTGATATCTAGGAACCTGTAATGGGTACAAAAGAATGTACAAAGAACAAATGAATTTGAGGACAAATATTCACATAATATGAATGAAAAATATACAATTTGGGAGGAAATTAGAATGAAATGAAAGAATATTTACTTAAGTTAATTATCCAGAATGTATTTTATTGAAAAAATAAGTTCTGAACATAAGCCTATTTCACAAAGAGATCTTTATTGTTCCTAGGCTAAAAACAACAAAGCTTTCTAAATATTACTCTGTATAATTCCTAAAAACTACATGGAGCTCCTCTGCAGTCCAATTGCCCAGAATGCTTCCAGGTTCATAAGGGCAAATGCCCATCAGGTTTCTTTGTTCCATTCCTTCCTCATGTATGGCATTGATGTGAGGACTTTCCAATACTCCTCTCTCAGGGTGAATTATCCCTTCTGATACAAAGGTCTGGGATATATGCGAGAATGTCATTGGTTCCCACTGGACATCTTCTCCATTCAAGCGTGCCCTTCTTCTTTCTTGCTTCTTCTCTATGTCCTGCTTTCTTTGTTTATCATCAGGCTTGAAACCTAAGCCAAAAAAATCTCTCTTCTCTTTCAACATCGGTACTTGAACCTCCCCTTAAAGGTATCTGCCCAATCCTTTCCCTGGCAAGGCTCCTTTCCCCACCATCATTTGTAGACCCATCCTCGTGGCCTTGGACATCTTAGGCACAAGGACTTTACTCCCTTCTGAGATGAATGTTGCATTGAAAAACTCTAAAGAACGGAAAGAACATTCGATGGCTTCCTCATTTGTCTCTACATATGGCGCATCATTGGTAATAGTCGCTATAATGTCCTCTTCCGCATTTATAGTGACCAGTCAACCATCTATCACCAACTTCAGTTTTTGATGAAGAGATGACGGCACTGCTCATGCTGAATGAATCCATGGCCTTCCCAGCAAGCAATTGTATGAGGGCTTTATATCCATCACCAGAAAGTCCACATCATATGTGGTTAGGCCAATCTACAAAGGTATGTCAATTTCTCCCCATCACCCTTCTCTCAGTACCATCAAACGCTCTCACTATGTTTTGGCACGCCTTCATGTAAGAACTATCTATTGGTAACCTCTTCAGTGTCGACAATGGTAGAACATTCAAGGCTGATCTATTGTCAATCAACACGCTCGGTAAAGTATATCCTTTGCAATGGGTGGTTATGTGTAGGCCTTAGTCGACCCCATTCCCCGAGGTAGAATCTTATCATCGCTGAAGGAAATAAAATTGTCAGTACTTATGTTACTAACTAATCGATCCAGCTTGTTGATCGATATGTCTTTAGTAACATAAGTCTCGTTCAGCACCTTCATCAAAGCTTCTCGATGAACTTCAGAACTTAAAAGTAAGGCTAGCATCGAAATGCGAGTCGGTTATTTGTGTAACTTCTCCACCATACTGTATTCACTGTGCTTTAAGAATTTCAAAAATTCTTTATCCTCTTCCTCCTTCACAGGTGCATTGATAAGGTTATCTAGTCCTTCCTCAAGCTCAATTGGCATATCTTTTACCTTTGCTTGTTCTGTTCTGACATTTACTGAGTCATTACGTCTCCCACTTCATGTATAAGATCCCTCTCTTTGGACCTCCTTGGAAGTATTTGCTGAGATTTTTATTCCCGGTGTCGTTACGTTGTAATTATAAGTCCATAGTACCATCTTGCTGTCAGTATAAGGAAAGGATACAGGTCTATGAATTATGACTTTAGGCGCGATTCGTGCTCCACCTTCTGCATTTCTCGGTCGGGAGATAATGATTTTCGGATAATTGACTTTTTGACTTGTCAATTCTCCTTCAATTGCATGTATATGTCCTCCCTCTGAGCCTTCTTCATAAAACTCTAGCTCCTTATTATCCATAAGGCTCTGTACCCACTCCCGAAACCTAGCACATTCTTGGATTTCATGTCCATCAGCTTCATGGAACTCACAGTAGTTCCTTGGTTCTTTATTTCTTCCCTCGAGCCTTGATTTTATTAGCCCATTTCTTGCCGTTTCCCTCAAAGTTATTCTTAACGGGGTCTTTACTTCCGAGATATCCCCCTTGGTCTTTCTTATTAGATTTTCCCCAATCGCATTTACTCCCTTATCCCCATGATTGGGCAATGAGTTCTCCACACTGGGTGTATCATTCAACTCAATAACTCCCAACTTAAGAAGCTTCTCAACTACCCTTTTAAAGACATTACAATTTTCTATTCAATGCCCCGTTATTCCTGCATGGTAATCACATTGAGCGTTTAAGTCATACCATTTAGGATACGGGAGTTGTAATGGCTGTAGATAAAAAGGGGACACTATGCGTTCCTCTAACAAAGTATGATACAGCTCCTTATACGTCATTGGGATTGGCATAAATTGGATTTTTTCCATATTTTGTTTGGGACCTGATTCTTGTCTTGTCGACCCTTATTGTCCGACAGTAACTACTTTTGGCTCATTAATAGTAACTGCTTTTGAGTACCCTTTGTTGTATGTACTCGCATTGTTTACCTCACCCTCTTTTTTCCTAGGAGCAGGTCTCCTAGTGGTTTCTCCTGTTTCGATCTTGCCACCCCTTATGCATTTTCAATCATTTCTCCTGCCATGACTATATCCGCGAAGCTCTTGGTGGTGTTTCCTATCATATGGGTGATAAACGGCGCCTTTAGCGTGTTGATAAACAGCATAGTGGTCTCCTTCTCTAGGAGAGGTGGTTGGACTTGCATGGCTATTTCCCTCCATCTCTGCCTGTATTGCCTGAAACTCTCGTTTGACTTCTTTTCCATGTTTTGCAACATGATTCGGTCAGGCGTCATATCTGTGACATGGTTGTACTGTCTCATGAAGGCTTGGGCCAAGTCCCTCCAGGAGCTAATGTTAATGCGGCTAAGTTGCTTGTACCACCTAGACGCTGCTCCAGTCAAACTATCTTGGAAACAATGAATGAGAAGTTGATCATTGTTCACATAGCCCGTCATACGTCTACAGAACATCATGATATGGGCTTCAGGGCAAGTAGTTCCATTGTACTTCTCAAATTTCGGCATCTTGAATTTGTGAGGAAGCACCAAATCTGGACCAAGCTCAAGTCCTTTGCATCAATTCCCTGATGATGGTCGATGATTTCCAAAGCCTTAAATTTTTCCTCCAACCACCTACAACGATCCTCTAACTGTTTTGCAGATTCAATTTTGATCCCCTCTCCCTCTACCATGTCTAAGTCAGGGACAACAGGGTTAGCGGGGTTGTCTCCTGGGTTGGATCCCATACCCACTTGAAAATTCGTAGGAATTCCAGTGTCAACTTGCGCTTGCTGAGGTCTTACTGTGACAGGTGGTCTTCTAGGATATTCTTCATGTTGTGTTTGCATATGTGTTGGAGTGAATCCTCTAGGGAAATCCTTATTTTCCTCAGCATTGATTATAGGGCCCTTTGCCTTATCCATTATCCCATTCATCATCTGGGCCATTTGGGCCATCATATTCTTTTGGGCCTCTAACATTTGGTCCCTCATCTCCTATTGGAACTTTGCCATCTTCTCTTGCATCTGGTCTTGCATTTCTCTTTAGAATTGCTCCATTCTTTGGTCCATTTTTCTTGACTTAGCTCGTGTACCGTAAGGGTGTTTAGCTTCTAGATTTCCTTTCTCTCTCTCTCCTATAATTTAAACTAATTAGATTCTCTCTATGGACTTAAATGCATATGATGTTATGTAATGCAAATGCATGAATGCAAAGAGGCATCGATTCTGATCAACTTCATTGTAGAAAACTTTATTAGAAAACAAATTCTTTTACATAAAATGGATTACAAATAAGCTTTTGCCCTAAGTTCTAAAGTCTTAATTTTCCCTAGTAACGAAACTAACTCTTGGTTACAGTCTGACTGTAGCTCATACTTTATGCTCAACACGTCGGCCTGCGTTGCCAAAGTCTGTAGGTAATTAGCAACCTCTCAATTCTAGACTATGGCTTCTCCCATAAGATAGTCTCATTTTCAGACTTGACCGTGTGAATAATAGAGCTCTTCCTTCAAATGCCCTTCCCTTGTTTCACGACACTCGATTCGAAGTTCACAACTGTACAATGCTGATTCTAACTCTTCAATTCTAACCTTCGTTTCTTCAATCTTATTCAAGCTTGCCTTTAACTCGATCACGGAATTACGGCTCTGATAATGATGAAGAGACCGTCCAAGTTCTGCCACTCTAGCTTGTAATTCGCCATTTTCATTTAAATTCTCTGCCAAGTTCTTCTCTAAGGCCTCGTTTCGCACTTATATCTCTTGAAACTTTTTCTCCCAATAGTCAGCCTTGGTCTTTTCCTCTTGGACTTCTTGTTGCCATTGTTCAGAAGTTTTCCCCAATCCAGCATTCTTCATCAATAGATACATCTTCTTGTATTCGATCTTTAGGCTATCTCGATCTTCCTCAATCTTCCTCATTTCTTTTCTTGCTTTCTCGGCTTCTGATTTCTGAGCATCCACATCTAGCTTCAAATACATCTTCTCCTCTTCTAACTTCTCTATCCTCTTTCCAAACTCGGAACTCATCCTCTCAAAATCTTTCTTTATCATTTCTAATTCTGATGGGATTACTTGCAGGAATTCTTCTCTTGACCGGGCACCTTCTGAATTCAACTCGAGTATGTTATCATTAACCCTTCTGGTCCTCCATTCGCTGTATTCTGGAGTTGTCATCGGAAATATTCTCATTCTGCAAGTCTATTTCCATGCACCAGAAATCTCCTTAACTCTACTATTTTATAATTATCTTCTTTGTACGAGAACTCACACTGAGCCAGCCCATATGTTGCAGGAATAAACTGTCTTGATCTATATTGCCTTAGTACTAGTAGAGGAGCATACCCAATGGTTCCCCAAATTCCAAGTAAAGGAACCCATTCGAAATTTCCAAATCGATAAAGAATTTCATCTGAAATCAACCAAGGGGCTTTCCACTCGACATCTTTCTCTCGAAGGTTTTGAAGAATCTCTATCCAATTCTCCTCAGACACGTCCTCTCTCCTCGGTGTTGCCACTATTTCTTTTAAGGGAGAATAATTTTAGAAAAAAATCGATAAGAAATTTTCTCTACTTTCCAGAAATGACCGTGAAACCATGCCAATAATAATTGTGCGCATCGAATGAATCTACCTTCTCTTTCTCTTCGACATGCATTCAAAGATCTGAACGTCTCGGCTAAGATCGCAGGTATAGGTGTAACACCTTTATCAAGTCGATCAAATAACTCAATAACCATTTCATCTACATGTCTGAGAGCCCTAGGGAAAACTACCAAACCGTAGATACACAAGGCAAAGACATCAACCTTTTTCTTCATGTCTGGATGGGCTAAGATCAAGTCCCTCAAGCTAACCTAAGGAACACATTTACCTTTTCCTTTCTCTTGAATTTTAGCTGTAACCCATTGTTCACTCATCCTGGTGGTAGTCATTAATCTTTTTATGAAGGTTGGGCCATTGATAGCTTTAGCAAAGACTTTATTCCTTTGAAACTTTGAACACTAAAGCAGAGCCGTATATTCCTCCACCGTGCGCACCAAATCTACTTCCCCAAAAGTGAAACAGCTATAAGAAGAATTCCAAAATTGGACCATAGCTCGAAACAGATACCTTTCTCTCTTGACATCAAGTAAGTAGGGCAAATCTCCATAATTGTTGTAAAACGACTGCCTAGCCTTATTATTCCACTGAGCCCAGACCTCTTTCAACTCTTGAAACTCATTTTGTGTAGTACTAACACGAGTAAAGTCCCATAGTTCAGATACGTACCCGTCAACTAAGCTATTCCCTTTTTCAAATTGAGTTTGTTCTGACCATGTGCGAACAACAGTATTGTCCTCCACTTTATCAAGGAATCCATTCTCTATAACCAGCTTTCTAATTCAGAAACTGACCGTGAATCGATACCTCCTAAAGTATAGAATGATATTCAAAAATAAAACACCACATGTCAGTACCATGAAATAATACGTAAGGTAAATAAAACATTTATCTGGGTAACCACTAAATATCGGTATAGCTCTACTTAAGGTAGGTCCTTACGGTTTACTATATGCGGTTTAGCTCTAAAGTTGAGGGACCTGAACCAGCAGATTCCTCGATATTCGCCTATTATAGGCTCATATGGAACGAGTTCGGTTCAGGGGAACACATTTCCCTATGGCCATGCGGAAGTGAAAACTTCATGAAGACATAGGTACAGATGTGTTCCGGAAGCAATCTACTTACCCATGCGGAGGTGAAAACCTCACGAAGGTATAGCTTCTTACTCCCACTTAAAGGTGTGACCGCAATGGCCATGTAGTGCGATGCGAAAGTATTTTATACAAACAAAATCATGCATAAATAAAAAGGATCATAAAAAAAAATCAGATTTTAAACTTCAAACATTTGGACATGAAACTATCAATTTTACAGCTTGACTCTCTAGGGTCCCCAGTGGAGTCGCCAAGCTGTCGAAACCATTTTAAAATCGTTTTAGAAAAATGGTGATCGGCTTTGAAAAACAAAAATGGAGTCGCCACCAATCCTTTTTATTTAGGTGTGATTGGATCACCTTATTTTAAAACATTTGATTTTGGTCTACGAAAACTAAGAAAACGGGTTCGAGAGTCAGTTACGTACGAGGAAGAGTTAACACCTTCGTAACACCCAAAAATTGGTACCTAGTTGATAAAATCATGTCCAAATGTTTGAAATTTAAAAAAAAAAAAAGTTTAAAAATAAGATCCCTTATTAGCAAGAAAAAACCAAGACTTGCCTATTTCAAAGAAATAAGAATACCATACTCAATAAGTCAGGATACAGCATCTCATAACTTTGAAGCTAGGTACATCTTTACTTAGGAAAATTCTTACTTTGAGAGGCAAAGCATCACACCCAATAAGTTAAGACACAACGTTTTGATTTCTTAAGAATAAGTTTTTATTTTGAAATTGGTAAACTTGAATTTTGAAAGTGGAGGGATACCTAATACTTTGAATTTTACGAGAAAAATCACAACCCAATAAGTTAGGGCACGATTCTTTTTGTAAACTCCCAAATATCACATATCACCAAAAAATATTAAAAAAAGGTTTTTTAATTTAAAAAGGTATTTTCGTAAAAAATGGCATGAGTAATGTAACATACATATCAATTACAATTCTATGAATTATATTAACGATAAATAAAAGAACAATATAACATAAATAAATAAATAAAGCATCATATTAAGTTATTAAAATAAATACACATGCAGTATAAAATAATAGTAGTTAATGCAACTTTCATAATCAAACAAAAAAGGGAATGATATATCTAAACATTTAAACAAATAAAAAATACATGTAAAACAAAAAAAAATAAGAAATTATTTATATAACAAAACATATATATAATTTAGCAACTTAGTACATATAACACAAATAATTAATAACTAACAAATAATAGTTTTAAATAAATACATATATATACAAAATAAATTTAAAAAAAAACATGATAAAATATAGTATTATATTATAAAATGTAATAATTAACACATATAGATATCAAAATAATATGTTTAAATGAATAGTAATAAATAATTATGTATTTTATAATATCAAAAACTAATTAATTATAAAAATGGATTAAATTGAAATTTAAACAAATTTCTGGGGTCAATTTTTAAAAAATAAACATTGATTAAAATTAACAAAATAATGAAAAGGACCGAAATTGTAATTTCCCCTTTTAAACGAAACACGCGGATGCTGGTTGGGTTTGCGGGTCGACGCGCGAACCCTGCTCTGATGAAACGACATCGTTCACTTTCTTTTATAAATATTAGTTCTTTTTTAAATCATTTAGTCTAGGTTTTTTTTAAAAAAAAACTTTGAAAACCCTCTGAAATGGGATCATCCTTCGCCAGATTCGACAGCAGATTCCGGGGGCCATGCGACATACGCGCCTCCTTGGCCGATGGCCGGAGGTCCAAAACCTTCGTTCCTTCTCACCTTTCGCACGGTAACTTTCTTTCCTTTACGTTTTTTTCTTTCAAAAAAGGGGTCATATTTGTGCAAATATATATATAATAAAAATGAAACAACGCAAAAGATAAACAGATTAAAAAATCACCTCTGAGAAAATATTTTATTTTTTGATCTTTCTGGAAATATTTGTGCCCACTGTTTAGTACAAACTGATGCTCTCTGTGTTTCTGTAAATGGCGACTCTTTTTTCTCTCTGTGTATGCATCTCCGTGTTTTTCTCTAAAAAAAAAATCCCCCCATTACAGATTTTACAAGGGGTTATATAACCCCAAAAATAAAAATAAAAAAGGAAAGCATATCTTTTTATATCTATTATTTCCTTTTTTTTTGCTACGATTTGCTCCTTTCTGCTTTGGTGTCTTTGTCTTTTTGCAGGTTGGAGATCTCACGACGATGGGCAAGAATCGTGGCACAATCGAAGGGCCGGACGAGACTATGGCGCGACGATTGGGCTCCGGTTGAAGCGGCGCGACTGTTGGCCTGGCATTGCGGCGCGACGATTGGAGTAGCCCTGCTTGCGGCGCGAGGAGACCTAGGGTTTCAGAAACCCTTGGTTTCTGATTTGGAGTTGGGCCTTTTGGGCTTCACATATTGGGTCTAGACTAATGGGTGTAATGGGTCTAGGGTGGAATCTGTTTAGGGGTATAAGTGGGCTATGGGTGGTTTATTTTGGGCTCTGTAAATGGACTGTTATAGAAATTTGGGTTTTTTTTTTATTCTGGTTTTTTTTTTAGTCTGTGTGGGCCCGGGCAAAATAGGTTACTACAAGAACTGAATCGAATTATAATACGGTTCAAAACATCCAAAAAAATCTGATAGAACCGAACTGGTATCACCCCTAGTCCTATTAAACCAATTTATAGAATTCTTTTGTTTGCTTGAGTCGACACCTTGATTTCCTAGCTTTTCAAGCTTTTCTTTTAAGTTTGTGGAATACATGCCCATATGTAACACCCCTTGTCCATCCTAACAATCAATATTGATAAATGATGTCATATTAGCAAAACGATCACTTCAACAATATGTCACTCTATCACCAATCAATATTTACCTATATTATAAATTTTCATAAAATGAATTTCAACATTTTTAAAGATTTAAATACATTCTAAAATTATTAACATTATTTTCCAGATTAAGATAAATGAAAACATAAAACAAATCTTTCAAAAAATTAATGTAGCTAAAAATATAACTTTTTAAATTGATTCGAGTAAAAAAAATATTAAATTAAAATTCAAAATTGACTTCAATTTTCATATCTCATTACAACTTTTTTAAGGTCTTTAAAGCTATTTTCGAAACTTCCCAAAGTCTCATTACAAAGTGAGAACATTCAAGCATCATTCAAAGTCCTTGTGTTAAAAACACATGTTTTGAGATACAAGACAATATGTCTCAAGACATATCTAGAGATGACATGAAAACTATAGCAAACTTATTATTGGCTTGCATGTCTCGAAACATAAAATTTTTATTTGGAGACCTTACATCGTTGAAACAAAAATTAAATTAAAAACATTTCAAATTAACTTCAAACAGTAATATATTATACCAATAAATTTTAAATTATTTAGATATTTAAATATTTAAGATTTTTTTTTTTAGGTTGAATGTGTTATAGAATGTATAAATTATTTATTCTAAATGGAACAATTGAGACGGGTGTTAAAATATTTTACTTGGCGTAAAACAGAAGGCAAGGTCTAATGTCTAATTTAAGATTAAACTTTATTTCTCCTTATTCTTATAATATGACTGTTCAATTTGTGCATATATTTTGCTTCTTTTTATGTGACTTGGTCATCTCATCACCTCCAATGGATTCCACGAGCTGAAATATATAGCGTAAATTGTCTAAAGGGGTCACAAATAGGTGGGTTCAGGTAGTTGAAATTAAAGTGTAAATGGATTTAGATTTTTTTTTTTAGGTTTGGATAAGTTTAAATTCAATTTTCTCGGCTTTAAACTTTTTGAAATTTGGATTGGTTGGGATTAGACGAATTTAGATATATTCAAATAACTTTGCAATTTTATAAGTTATGAGTATTTTTTTAATGTAATAATTAATTTCACTTTTATATAATTATAATACAATACAAATGTATTGTTATAATTTGCATTATTATATTATATAATACTATATTAACTATATTATAATCTATCACATACTATAACTATATTATAATTTAGGCTTAATGGGCGAGGCTAATTTTTTTTTTACTATTTTAATAGTCTAGATCTTTATAATTTTTAAAGGATTAAATTAAACTTTTATCATTTTGGGGGGGGGGGGCAATGTGCAATTTTATCATTACTAATTTAAAATTTTATAAATTATAAAATTTATAAATTATAAAAGGGCATAAATATAAAATTTTCCATTTTGGAGGGGCTAACGCCCTTGCCAGCCTCCTGAATTCACCACTAAATGGTATAAAAAGCCGTAGAAGCATTCACAAAAAATCAATTAAGTCCCTCTGAACTTTTTGTACCCAATTGAACACTCGAATTGAAAATTTTAATCAATTAAGCTCTTTAATTGTTAGACATAATGGTTGACTGTTAAATCTAATAATATTGTTGATGTGACCATTAACGATTGCTAGGTAATTATTCCATGTCAACAACAGTTGTTGACCTAGCAATATCAAGTGTACAATAATAAAAGAAATATTAAAAATTCAAATGTATAATAAACTTATAAAAATAAATATCCAAATTTATTGGAATATTAACATTATTGCCTAAATTCAGTTGAAAACGTAGAACAATGGTGAAATGTTATGGAGCCATATAACATAGAAGTGGAGAGTTGATCAATTTCTATTTTTGGTGTTGAGAAACTAGGAAAAGGTCTGTTGTTGTTTACTATGCAAATATATTTTGTGTTAGGTGATTTGATTTGGTGATTGTTATTCACCATGAGTTGTAACTTTTTCCTCTTATTAATGCAAATCTTAATTTAATTGAGGAAACAAAAGTTGGCACTTTTAAATAGTTTGAGTATACATATTTCAACCATAAAAATTTGTTAAATATTGTACCTGGTAATTATTAGAATTCATAACAATATTTTATCCCTTATTTTTATTGGTAATTATTAGACTTTATTTGGAGCATTTGGTTCACTGAATTTAACTTATGGTTCATAATATTAAATTTTGGAATAAGATTACGATGTTTAGATTTTAACCATCTCATAATCCCACATTACAACCCTCCTATAATATAGGGTGTAATCTATTATAGCCTCTTTCTTAAGTAATATGAGACTATAGGTGAAATTTGAATTTTAAAATGAAATTACCCTCTATTTTTGTTATATTTATCAATATAATCTTTTTTTATTATATTTTAAGACAAACCAAAACATCTATTCTTCTTCTTTTTCTCTTGTAAGTTTGAAAATCATATTCCTAACCTTCTCCTCCCAATTTTAATTACACATTTGGGTAAGTTTTTTAATATTTTCAATTTCTAGTTGTGTCCTTATATTGCTTTATGGTTTATTACATTGAGAGATTTTCTTAAATTTTATTTTCATTTTTTCAATATCTATTGTAGGCATCATGTTTGTTGATTGTTATAGAATTTTTTTTAAACTTATGTTGTAGGCTTCATGTTTGTTAAGTTCATATGTTGTTGATTGTTATGAGTTTTCTCGTTTTTTTAAGAAGGGTTCTCTTGATTGCTCTGAATCATTGTTTAATTAATTATAGAGAGGATGCAAAAAGATAGGTAGAAAGAGGAGACCATGTACAATGGCCGCCATCGCCATCTCTTCCTCTTTGTTGTATTGTTTGTATGTTCGATTAACTTTCAATTTTTAAATCCTAAATTTCTTTTGTTATGAGTTTAAATTATTTTATCAAGAACAATTGCTAACACTTATTCGATTAATTTAATATTACTGTTATAGATTGAAGTTTGAAGTTGATTTGCTTTGTTGTTTGTGATTTAATTATCCTTTTTATAGAAAATTTCACTGAAGTTATAGCTTTCAATCAAATTCTTTTTTTTTTCTCTTTAAAGGATTTTAGGCTTTTCTTTCTAGCTATTAGGATTATATAAATTTGGTAGACTAACTTGCACTTTAGCATCCTCTCGTAGCTGACTTAATTATTTGGATAATGCTCCAAATTCAAGGACAATTATTTGCGATATTCGAATGATGTGCAATTATACACATTCGTAAATAAGTAATAAAGTAGTAACTATAGAGTTATCATAGGGACTATATATGCAAGTCAACAATTGCAAAGTTAATTATTAACAATTTGGTAAGTAATAGAGATTTGGATGTGAGGATTTAATTAAGGACTCAAACTAAATTAAACTGAGTATGTAAGCAAATTAAATAACAACATAAAAGAGAATAGCAGCGGAAAAGTTTATCACTAACAACAAATGACATGAAAGGCTAGGATAGTTATTTCTCCATAACAGGCAATCGTTAAAAACAATGCTAGAAAATGTTACGATGACTTTGTGGCAATATGATGATTTATTAATCCAATTTCTTCAAGCTGTGGGCTTATCTCGAAGTCCTACATCAACCTTTTAGTTACTTAACATACATATGTGCCAAATTAACATCATAATCACCTTCTTAGGCATCATTCATAAGGACTATGCCTGCAACAATTATCTCTCGATATCGACTCAACATGCACCATTCAAGTTGTGTGTCTATCAATTATTACCTCTTTTCAGATTAAATAATTAATTCAATTACTTACCAATGTTGGCCATGCATTTGTAAGTTGGACATGTAAAATACTTGAATGAATAAACAATCATATACACAAACATTAATAGCAAAGAATTAACAATAGCATATCAAAGATCCATATTCATTCTAGCAAAACAACATTAAGCAATGATCATTAAATTGAAAGCAAGAAGGCAATTTGGAATCATGTTTATCAAAACAACAACAAAACAAAAATTAAGATAAAGGAAATATGAAAGATGAATAGCCAATGGTGGTTCTCCGAGGTTATTAAATGTTTAAGAAGAGAAGATAGTCGAATCTGGTAGTTCTCCATGGCTAACTTCTACTTAATCACTCACGGTGGCTCTCTTCCTCTCCTAGGTGTCGTTATCACCTTAATGCTCTCAAAGTTAATGCTTTTTTTTTCTCCCAACTTCTGAGTCAAATGCTCTCATTTTTGGTGTGTTCAACTCTCAACATCTTGCCCCTATTTATACCAGTGAGCCCCCTTCTTTCTTTTCTATTTTTAAGTGTAGTAGTTCCTTCATTTTCTCTTTTGGTTGAAGTGGTTCTTTGATTTTTGCTTTTTGCATTTTGATTGTAGACTGAGTCTTTCTTATGCATGTTGGAGTTGGCTAACTATGCAACATCTTGCACGTATGGCGAGCTAACATTGCAAGCTGTAGACTGTGCACTTTATTCCCGTTAGTGGTGGATGTGCCACAGCTCGCATATTTGGCAATCTATCAAGGTGAGAGCTAATGAAATGCGAACATGAGAGCTACGAGCTGAAAAGCATGCAGGCTGTGACTTGCAAGTAATGCATGTGAGCTCCATGTAAATGAACTATGCATGTGACCTTAGGATTGTAGACTGCTGATGCGTCGTGAACTAACTAAAATTTTGACTAAGGCAAGTGCACCTATCAATTAATAGTACAGCTACGGTGAACAAATATATCATTCTCACGAAGACTAAAATTACTAGTAATTACTGTTTTTTATTATTTAACTGAATAAATCAAGTGATTGATTAAAAACTAAAGTTAACTAACGAACACGATAAAAGAATAAATCACGAAATAACTTATTAACAACTAAGAAGCAAAACAACACCTAGGAAAAAATTCACCTAGATGAATTTGTCACTATCAATCTAAATGACGCAATTTCTTTACTTAGTAACTTGATCTGTAGAAATCCCTAAATTATGCTAATATCTCTTTCGAGAGTAAGAGTAACTGACTTTAGGTTGATTAATTGGAATTTCTTTCTAATTAAAATCCCTATTATCGTATTAACCCGTGCTATGGATTCCCCTATTAGATTTGACTCTAATCCAATAGATTTATGTCATCCTATTTCTAGGATTGCATGCAACTCCATTCAATTAAGCAAGATCTACTCTTAAATAGGGTCTATTCCTCCTTTGATTTTAGCACATCAAACATGGATCAATAATCTAGAAATATCAAACCAAGAATTAAGCACACATAATTGAGAATAAGATTTAAGAATTTACTGCGTAAAATAAAAATCAAATAATAGAACCAATCAAAGGGTTCATCTCCCATAGGTATTTAGAAAATTAGTTCATGCTTGAAAATAAAAACATCCCAGAGCTAGTATAACCGAAAGAAACAAAGAAACTCATGATAATCTCCGAAGAAATCAAATGCGAATCTTCAATCTTGACAGAAATCTTCTTTAGAATCGGCTTCAATGGTGTTTTTCAAGTTGTTTTCTTGAGTATTCTATGGCGACTCACTCCTCTCTTCTTTTTTTTTGTCATATATATGTCTTAGAATGCCTGAAAAACCTAAAAATTGCGATTTTTCGCAGTTCAGAGTGCAAATTCGCGAAATCGACATGGCCTACCACATGGTCGTGTGGTAGCCTGTGTGAGTCACATGACTGTGTGGGGTCAACTCCTGTGGCTCTTGTATGTTGCTCCGATTTTCCAGTTTTTGCTTTTTTTGCTCCCAAATATTGTATTAAGCAAAAAAGCATGAATTTAAAGGATTAGGAGCATAAAATTCACAATTAACATCGAATAATCATCCAAAAACGTATTAAGAATGAGATTAAAACATGTTACTTTTAGCACTTACCAAATATCCCCACACTTAACCATTTGCTTGTCCTCAAGCAAAATCCTCAACCCACATTCAAGTTAAATTCTCCCAATTTATTATTTCACCGATAATGTCTTTGGATAATTTACAGATAATCATGCATTGGAAATTCAAACTAAAATGACACCAAAGCATACAAGCAATCCAATCAGAAAATTTTAAAGCATAAAAACATATGCGTCTCCCCTATCTCAATAATTACCTGAAATTCAAACTCAATAAGAATTGACATATTCACTAAGGATCACTCAAAGCACTCAAAGTGTCTAAGGTTCAAGTAATGTGCACTCAATAGTTGAACAAGAAATGTTATTACCATAGGCTTGCTTGAAAATCAAATGTCCACCACTATAGAATGAAATGATACACTAATCAATAGGTCTTTACAAGGTTGTAACGAGGCTTAGGTTAAGGGTATGAAAAAGGTCAGAAAAGTTAGTTACAATCAAGAATCGAGTTGATAAGTTACCAAACTAGAAAAAAATTAATTTTTGAATTAAAAGAATTTACATCAACAAGAAATAAAGAACGAAAACGAGCATTTCAACAAAATATGTGTAACATCCCGTTTTCTGTGGTGCCAGAAATAGTGGTTTCGAGACCATAATTTCAATTAGTGAATTATTATTTTATTATTTATTTAAGGTCTACGGGATTATATTAAGGTCGTATTAAAATTTCATTAAGAAATTTTGATGTTTGCATAGTTAAATAAGTAAAAAGGACTAAATTATAAAAAAGTGAAAAAGTTGAGTTCTATTAGTTAAAGGGGTCTGTAACATCCTGAATTTTTGGGCCTATGCGTTTAATGGGTGAATATGTTTAATATGTTAATTTAAGTAATACGGGTCCAAATTGGGCTCAGAATTAGGCAAAGGCCTTGATTAAAATTATTTGTTTGGGCATTATAGGGTTTAAAAGGGAGTATCTATGTTTAAAATACCAAAGTGGGATTGTGGCCCAATCTTAGGAGGTGACTCCACACAAGGGAGTAAGGGGCCCAAATTTAAGTTTCATGGAGCCCAATTCTTTTAATTTAAGTTAGCCCAATTCTTTTAATTTAAGTTAGCTAAATTCTTTTTCTCTCTTCTAGCCGAAATTCCCTAGCCTTCTTCTCTTCTCCAACATCTTTCTGAAAGCCGAAATCTTCTTGCTCATATTCCTCTTCCATAGCTGAATATACAAGGTAGGTTTCTGTTTCCCGAAGGTGCACCGTAAGCCGTATACTCCTCTTTACTCCGGTGAGTTTTGGGATTTCTCCTTTTTCTGTGATTCCTTTATTTTTATCAAGCTCCTAATTCAAATCATTATTTCAAAGGCCCTGTCGGTTATACTTTTTATCCCTAAAAGCTGAATCTATTCCATTAGAGCCGATTTGGTGGAAAAGCCGAAGGTAGGGAGGTGACGTTTCTTAGGGATTTTCGGAATTCGACAAATAAGGCTCTACGTTAAGGATAATAGATCTTTACGGTAATAGGTGTGTAATACCTCCCCACCATCTAGATCTGCCTATTATTGTATGTTCATATGTTTTATATGTATTGATAAATGCCGAAATCTCGGTTTATTGACGAAAGCCCAAGGAGGGTAAAAGCGGATCCCCAGGTTAGTAAATAATCTGTTTAAATGTTATAAGTAAAATGCTTGTATGTGATTGCATGGGTTGGGTTGATGAAAGGAGGAAGTTATACATTATATGTGTAGCGGCTAATGCCGTGAATCGTTATACTGAAGCCGGCCATTATATGTTATAAGGGCTTCGGCCATCATATGTGGATGAGCAGCATGACTGCCATCATGGTGTGTAGCGGTGTGGGTCGATTGTAGAAATCTCCAACGGTGTGTACGGTTGGTACGAGGGTGTGTAGTGGATGGAAACCTAGGCAAACGGGTTGGGCCTTGCATATTATTTGTTATTAATTTTTATTATGATTATTACACTGTTTATTTTGTTTAATGGGCTTAAGGCCCAAACTCTAGTAGTGCATGAGGGTTGCACACTGAGTCTCGCAACTCACCCTTTTAATTAACATTTCAGGTGATACCTAGTGATTCGGACTAGGTTGGAGAGGAACGCAAGGTGGCCATGCAGAAGAATATGTAGATTTGGCAAAAAGAGACTCAAGTTTTATTTTATATTTTTAATTGATGGACTTCCAATCTCGTTGTAATAAGGCCATGGGCTATTATGTTTTATTATGGGCTTCTATTACTTTAAGTCATTTAAGTTTTTATTTTAATTAAACTAAGGCATGTATTTAAGTTTGGATTTTACTTTACTAAAGCATCTTCTATTTAAAACATACTTGGGCTTTTCTGAAAATACGACATGTTTTGATAGAATTTTTCTTAGTGACATACAAGATCCGGTTGTAGTGTTTGGGCCGAGTTTGGGGTGTTACAAATTGGTATCAGAGCCTGATTTAAAACTCGGCTCTGGGGTTTTTGGGCTCAAAGCATTTTCTGAAAATGGGCTTTTGAAACATATATGTTTTTAAAGAATTACAGGTTTGTTAGCTTAGCATGGCACCTGCGTCTCCGGCCCAAGTCTGCCAGGTAAGTACTTTGAACCATTGTGTAATCTTTATATATGTGGGCTTTTAGGCCTAGTAGGACGTAGATTAAGTTAGAATTTGAAATCGATGGACTCTAGGTTTAGTACAAACTACTTCTTAAAAATGCATAAAACTTAATTTCACTGAACAAACCCGTGAACAAGTCGCAAGACTAAGGTGTGGTAACCGTCATACGCATGTCTAGGAAGGATCTGGAAGAGCCTGGTATTTAAGCAGTCCTAGTGACTCACCTCCGCTTCGCTGGAATCCTACCTAGTGCGTAGTGACTGTTCACCTTAGTCAAGTTAGGGTGTGGCAATGGGCATACGCATGACGATGAGTGGATTCAGGGAGAGTTTGGTACTTAAGAAGTCCTAGCGACTCACCTCCTCTTCACTAGAATCCTATCTGGTGCGTAGTGACCATTCACCCTAGTTACGAGGACTTGTTGATGGGCTAAACCTTATAATTAAAACCAGAAAGGGACCAGCCACCCTAGTTTGAGAAAAAAAGAAGAAAATTTCTCAAGTGTTGCAAAATTTTCAAAATACGTTTGATTTGTGAAAACTTCCAACCAGCCATGAATTTGTAAAATACCTATGTTTTGAAAATTTACCCGAAAATCTCATGTTTATAAGAGTAACCCGGACCATGAAACTAGATTTTTCGCTAAAGTACCGTGTTTGAAAAAAAACAACAACAACAACATCGAAATATCCCTGGTTAGAAAAAAATTACCAACCTACCCTCGTTTTGTCAAATGACCAAAATACCCCTGGTTTGTACAATTACAAAATTACCCCTGATTTGCAAAATTACTAAATTGTCCCTGATTGTAAAATTACTGAAATACCCCCAGATTTCAAAATTATCGAAATAATCCTGGATTTTAAAATTTTTAAAATACCCTCAGATTTCAAAATTACTGAAATACCCCTAAATTTCAAAATTACCAAAATACCCTCGAATTGTAAATTACCAAAATAACCCTATTTCACAAAATCACCAAGGAACCTTATTTTTGAAAATTACAAAAATACCCCTATAAGATAATTTACGAAAATACCCCTGGGTAGTGGAATAACGAGAATACCCCTATGTATTGAGTATGGATGTATGGATGTTGTATGTATGTTGATTGTTGAATGTATGTAGTTTATAGAACTAGGAAAGGTGAACTTGAGACTGAATTGCGAATTCAAAAGAACTACTCTTAAAACTACTAACCATAAGACTGTTCGTGGATAATCAGTGGAAGAAAACCAATAATTCATAAAAAAAATTTAATCAGATAAATGTAAACCGATAGCATGAGTACAAGGGGACGAGGACGCTCTAGATGTGAATACCGATGCGTACTCTACCATAGTTTACTAAGTGTTTATTTTGGGTTTAGAATTGGAGTGCGCAGCGAAAGCATGGTAGTGAGACTTAGGTTGTACGATTAATAGTTAGTTGGAAATTTTGAGGACGAAATTTCTTTAAGGGGGTAGAACTGCAAAATCCTGAATTTTTGGGCCTATGCGTTTAATGGGTGAATATGTTTAATATGTTAATTTAAGTAATAGGGGTCCAAATTGGGCTCAGAATTAGGCAAAGGCCTTGATTAAAATTATCTGTTTGGGCGTTATAGGGTTTAAAAGGTATTATCTATGTTTAAAATACCAATGTGGGATTGTGGCCCAATCTTAGGAGGTGACTCCACACAAGGGAGTAAGGGGCCCAAATTTAAGTTTCATGGAGCCCAATTCTTTTAATTTAAGTTAGCTAAATTTTGGGCATTAGGATTAAATGGAGTGGATGGCAACAAGGCTAAAATTTAGGGTTTTAATGTTTAAAATATATGGATAATAAGCAAATAAAGGCTATTATTTAGAAATTTATTTTATGTGGATAATAAGTAAATAAAGGCTAAAATTTAGGGATTTTAATGATTAAAATATGTGGATAATATGGTGATAAAGGACGAAGGAGTTAGAGATAATTAAGTCTCTTTTAGATGAGCTAGTAGATTAAGATAAAGGAGAAAAGATAGGATTTTTCTGCAAGGTTAGGTAAGTGCCAAAATTTCTATAAATAGGGGGAATATCTCTTCAATTTTGGCATTTGGGTTTTTCTCTCATTCTTTTCTTCCTCATCTTTTCTCCCTGGTCGAAATTCCTCCTTGTTCTCTTCTCATATTTTTCTCTCTTCTAGCCGAAATTCCCTAGCCTTCTTCTCTTCTCCAACATCTTTCTGAAAGCCGAAATCTTCTTGCTCATATTCCTCTTCCATAGCCAAATATACAAGGTAGGTTTCTATTTCCCGAAGGTGCACCGTAAGCCGTATACTCCTCTTTAATCCGATGAGTTTCGGGATTTCTCCTTTTTCTGTGATTCCTTTATTTTTATCAAGCTTCTAATTCAAATCATTATTTCAAAGGCCCTGTCGATTATACTCTTTATCCCTAAAAGCTGAATTTGTTCCATTAAAGATGATTTGGTGGAAAAGCTGAAGGTAGGGAGGTGACGTTTCTTAGGGATTTTCGGGATTCGACAAATAAGCCTCTACGTTAAGGATAATAGATCTTTGCGGTAACAGGTGTGTAATACCACCCCACCATCTAGATCTGCCTATTATTGTATGTTCATATGTTTTATATGTATTGATAAATGCTGAAATCTCGATTTATTGACGAAAGCCCAAGGAGGGTAAAAGCGGATCCCCAGGTTAGTAAATAATCTGTTTAAATGTTATAAGTAAAATGCTTGTATGTGATTGCATAGGTTGGTTTGATGAAAGGAGGAAGTTATATGTTATATGTGTAGCGAGTAATGCCGTGAACTGTTATACGGGCTTCGGCCATTAAATGTTATACGGGCTTTGGCCATTATATGTTATAAGGGCTTCAGCCATCATATGTGGATAGCAGCATGACTGCCATCATGGTGTGTACGGTTGGTACGGGGGTGCGTAGCAGATGGAAACCTAGGCAAACGGGTTGGGCCTTGCATATTATTTGTTATTAATTTTTATTATGATTACTACACTGTTTATTTTGTTTAATGGGCTTAAGGCCCAAACTCTAGTGGTGCATGAGGGTTGCACACGGAGTCTCGCGACTCACCCTTTTAATTAACATTTCAGGTGATACCTAGTGATTCGGACTGGGTTAGAGAGGAACGCAAGGTGGCCATGCAGAAGAATATGTAGATTTGGCAAAAAGAGACTCAAGTTTTATTTTATATTTTTAATTAATGGCCTTCCAGTCTCGTTGTAATAAGGCCATGGGCTATTATGTTTTATTATGGGCTTCTATTACTTTAAGTCATTTAAGATTTTATTTTAATTAAACTAAGGCATGTATTTAAGTTTGGATTTTACTTTACTAAAGCATCTTCTATTTAAAACATACTTGGGCTTTTCTGAAAATACGACATGTTTTGATAGAATTTTTCTTAGTGACATACCAGATCCGGTTGTAGTGTTTGGGCCAGGTTTGGGGTGTTACAAATTGGTATCAGAGCTCGGTTTAAAACTCGGCACTAGGGTTTTTGGGCTCAAAACGTTTTTTGAAAATGTGCTTTTGAAACATATATGTTTTTAAAGGATTACAAGTTTGTTAGCTCAGCATGGCACCTGCGTCTCTGGCCCAAATCCGCCAGGTAAGTACTCTGAACCATTGTGTGATCTTTATATATGTGGGCTTAATGGGCCTAGTGGGACGTAGATTAAGTTAGAATTAGAACTTGATAGACTCTAGGTTTAGTACAAACTACTTCTTAAAAATGCATAAAACTTAATTTTACTGAACAAACCCGTTAACGAGTCGCAAGACTAAGGTGTGGTAACCGTCATACGCATGTCTAGGAAGGATCTGGAAGAGCCTGGTATTTAAGTAGTCCTAGTGACTCACCTCCTCTTCACTGGAATCCTACCTGGTGCGTAGTGACTATTCACCTTAGTCAAGTTAGGGTGTGGCAATGGGCATACGCATGACGCGGAGTGGATTCAAGGAGAGTTTGGTACTTAAGCAGTCCTAGCGACTCACCTCCTCTTCACTAGAATCCTACCTGGTGAGTAGTGACCATTCTCCCTAGTTACGAGGACTTGTTGATGGGCTAAACCTTATAATTAAAACCCGAAAGGGACCAGCCACCCTAGTTTGAAAAAAAAAGAAGAAAATTTCTCAAGTGTTGCAAAATTTTCAAAATACGTTTGATTTGTGAAAGCTTCCAACCAGCCATGAATTTGTAAAATACCTATGTTTTGAAAATTTACCCGAAAATCTCATGTTTATAAGAGTAACCCAGACCATGAAACTAGATTTTTCCCCAAAGTACCCTGTTTGAAAAAAAAACAACAACAACATCGAAATATCCCTAGTTAGAAAAAAAATTACCAACCTACCCTCATTTTGTCAAATGACCAAAATACCCCTTGTTTGTACAATAGCCAAATTACCCCTGATTTGCAAAATTACTAAATTGTCCCTGATTGTAAAATTACCGAAATACCCCCAGATTTCAAAATTACCGAAATACCCCCAGATTTTAAAATTTTTGAAATACCCCCAGATTTTAAAATTACTGAAATACCCTCGAATTGTAAATTACCAAAATACCCCTATTTCACAAAATCACCAAGGAACCCTATTTTGGAAAATTACGACAATACCTCTATAAGATAAATTACGAAAATACCCCTGGGTAGTGGAATAACGAGAATACCCCTATGTATTGAGTGTGGATGTATGGATGTTGTATGTATGTTGATTGTTGAATGTATGTAGTTTATAGAACTAGGAAAGGTGAACTTGAAACTGAATTGCGAATTCAAAAGAACTACTCTTAAAACTACTAATCATAAGACTGTTCGTGGATAATCAGTGGAAGAAAACCAATAATTCATAAAAAAAAATTTAATCAGATAAACGTAAACCGATAGCATGAGTACAAGGGGACGAGGACGCTCTAGATGTGAATACCGATGCGTACTCTACCATAATGTACTAAGTGTTTATTTTGGGTTTAGAATTGGAGTGCGCAGCGAAAGAATGGTAGTGAGACTTAGGTTGTACGATTAATAGTTAGTTGGAAATTTCAAAGACGAAATTTCTTTAAGGGGGTAGAACTGTAACATCCTGAATATTTGGGCCTATGCGTTTAATGGGTGAATATGTTTAATATGTTAATTTAAGTAATAGGGGTCCAAATTGGGCTCAGAATTAGGCAAAGGCCTTGATTAAAATTATCTGTTTGGGCATTATAGGGTTTAAAAGGTAGTATCTATGTTTAAAATACCAAAGTGGGATTGTGGCCCAATCTTAGGAGGTGACTCGACACAAGGGAGTAAGGGGCCCAAATTTAAGTTTCATGGAGCCCAATTCTTTTAATTTAAGTTAGCTAAATTTTGGGCATTAGGATTAGGTGGAGTGGATGGCAACAAGGCTAAAATTTAGGGTTTTAATGTTTAAAATATGTGGATAATAAGCAGATGAATGCTATTATTTAGGAATTTATTTTATGTGGATAATAAGCAGATAAAGGCTAAAATTTAGGGATTTTAATGATTAAAATATGTGGATAATATGCTGATAAAGGAGGAAGGAGTTAGAGATAATTAAGTCTCTTTTAGATGAGCTAGTAGATTAAGATAAAGGAGAAAAGATAGGATTTTTTTGCAAGGTTAGGTAAGTGCCAAAATTTCTATAAATAGGGGGAATATCTCTTCAATTTCGGCATTTGGGTTTTTCTCTCATTCTTTTATTCCTCATCTTTTCTCCCTGGTTGAAATTCCTCTTTGTTCTCTTCTCATATTTTTCTCTCTTCTAGCCGAAATTCCCTAGCCTTCTTCTCTTCTCCAACATCTTTCTAAAAGCCGAAATCTTCTTGCTCATATTCCTCTTCCATAGCCGAATATACAAGGGAGGTTGCTGTTTCCCGAAGGTGCGTCGTAAGTCGTATACTCCTCTTTAATTCAGTGAGTTTCGGGATTTCTCCTTTTTCTGTGATTCCTTTAATTTTTATCAAGCTCCTAATTCAAATCATTATTTCAAAGGCCCTGTCGATTATACTCTTTATCCCTAAAAGCTGAATCTGTTCCATTAAAGCCGATTTGGTGGAAAAGTCGAAGGTAGGGAGGTGGCGTTTCTTAGGGATTTTCGGGATTTGACAAATAAGGCTCTATGTTAAGGATAATAGATCTTCGCAGTAACAGGTGTGTAATACCTCCCCACCATCTAGATCTGCCTATTATTTTATGTTCATATGTTTTATATGTATTGATAAATGCCGAAATCTCAGTTTATTGACGAAAGCCCAAGGAGGGTAAAAGCGGATCCCCAGGTTAGTAAATAATCTATTTAAATGTTATAAGTAAAATGCTTGTATGTGATTGCATGGGTTGGGTTGATGAAAGGAGGAAGTTATACGTTATATGTGTAGCGGCTAATGCCGTGAATCGTTATACGAAGCCGGCCATTAAATGTTATACGGGCCGGCCATTATATGTTATAAGGGGCCGGCCATCATATGTGGATGAGCGCATGATGACCGCCATCATGGTGTGTCTGCTGGTGAGTGCGGGGTGTGTAGCGGATGGAAACCTAGGCAAACGGGTTGGGCCTTGCATATTATTTGTTATTAATTTTTATTATGATTATTACATCGTTTATTTTGTTTAATGGGCTTAAGGCCCAAACTCAGTGGTGCATGAGAGTTGCACATCGAGTCTCATGCTCACCCTTTTAATTAACATTTCAGGTGATACCTAGTGATTCGGACTGGGTTGGAGAGGAACGCACGGTGGCCATGCAGAAGAATATGTAGATTTGGCAAAAAGAGACTCAAGTTTTATTTTATATTTTTAATTAATGGACTTCCAATCTCGTTGTAATAAGGCCATGGGCTATTATGTTTTGTTATGGGCTTCTATTACTTTAAGTCATTTAAGTTTTTATTTTAATTAAACTAAGGCATGTATTTAAGTTTGGATTTTACTTTACTAAAGCATCTTCTATTTAAAACATACTTGGGCTTTTCTGAAAATACGACATGTTTTGATAGAATTTTTCTTAGTGACATACCAGATTCGGTTGTAGTGGTTGGGCCGGGTTTGGGGTGTTACAGGGTCAAATGGCTATGAAACCTTAAAATAAAGGACTTGAATGGTAATAATACCAATTAATGAGATAGTGGTTGTTTATGGACATGGTTTTAATGAAATTGTGATAGTTTTTAAAGGTTAAAATTATAAATGAACAATTAAAAGAAAACTTAAGTAAAGAAAGATGAGACAAAGTCATAATCCTCTTCCTTTCATTTGTTTCAACTGAAAATCACCATTTAAGTGAGCTAGGGTATTCAGTCAAGCTTCCAATCTTGCATGGTATGTGATTTCGATCACGTTTTTAGTGATTTTTATGTTTTTGAGTCCGTTTTAGCTTAATCTAGCTAGTCTAAGGGTTAAATTGCAAAATTTTTAAAGGTTGAGGGACTTAGCATGAATTATTTTGAATGATTTTTTTATGTTAATTGATAGATAATGAATCTTTGTTGAATAATAAACAAGTTTTATTAAGTGATTTTTTATGAATTTTGGAATTAGGGACTAAATTGTTAAAGGTATAAATCTATAGGTTTTATTGTGAAATAATGGTAAATATGGGTTTTATCAAGGTTCCTTCATCTATGGTTAACATAGACTTAGGTTAAAATGGTTAGATTTTAAGTTATAAGCATAAGGACTAAATTGTGAAATGTTAAAATGTTAGGGGCAAATTGGTAATTTTGCATACATGTGAGCTATGGATTAAATTGAATTCTAGAAGTACTTAATTTATTGAAATTATCTATTTAGGTCAAGGCAAACTACGTTTGGACTTAGATCGAGGAAAACTTAAAGCTTTGGACTAAGTCGACTTTACTTCTATGCCTTGATTATCGAAGGAAGTGCGTATAAACTATGATCGTTTTTATGTTAGTTAAATGGAATTTTCATTATTTTTATTTGATATAAATGAACTTATATATATATGTATCAATGCTATGACGAATTGATGGATATCGAGTCCCGATTGAACCTTAGGAATTCTTAGGATACAAATGACATGTCATTAGGGATTTCATGTTTCGGGTGCTGGTCTTGAATGTCCTACCAATGGCTGAGGTCCTGCATTTGTTGCGGATTTTCCACAGCTCATGTGAGCATCATCATGTAGCTTACATTCCAACCCATAACTCATGTGAGCAAGCCTATTTCACAGCTCGTGTGAGCATTCATGTAAAGGAAATGATACGATCATATGTAAGGCAGACTATGTGTGAGCTTTCCCGAGTATCCGATATAATTCTAGATGGTTCAATGGGTAGAAAAGGGAATGAAATGGTAAGTATGCAAATGGATTGAATCATGACTTTATGAAAGGATTTATGAACTAAATGATGATAGTACATATGGAAATTTACATATCTTATGGTTAATTTCATTTATATCATGGATAAGCATACTAACATATGAGTTGGTGATGTTGTTTAGGCTTTTACTATGCTTATGGCATTGATGATGAACTATGTTTAATCTTTGAATTTACAAAATCTTTCCTTTATTTTACAGATTACTGGAAGCTCGATCGGTTGGAAGCTTGTTGGAGATCTATCACACTATCCAACAGTCAATTCGATAGTTTTTGAGTATTTTGGCCAATGTTTATAATGGCATGTATAGGTCATTTTATAATGGTATTTAGTGAATGTGTAAATGGTAATTTGACATGTTTGTCCTTTTTGTTTATGTATGGTTGATGGACTTGTAATGCTTGTTAAGTTAAGTCCCTTTTGATCACTTATAAGTGTTTGTATATAAGGCTCATTTTTGGTATGTTTATAATGGATTGACAATGGTCAATTGAGACATTATTTGGTAGATGTTTAAACTAGGTTCTTATACTTCAAATAAGGCTATATTGATATGTTTAGGTAAATGATGTTTGGATGCAATTGTGGTTCATTTGAATGGCATATTGGTTAGGTGAATTAGGTTGTTTGAATTGGCATGATTATTTGTATTTGAATGATGCATTAGTACCTTGAAAGTGTGCACAAATGGATTGGGTAGTTATGCATGAATTGGTTAGGAAATTGTTTGATTTTAGGTAAAATTTTAGGTCCACGACCTTAGACACGGACTGTTACACGGCCGTGTGAGACATACAGCCTTGCAACACGGTCGTGTGAGATACAAAGCCTGGCGACACAGCTGGGTGTCATTTGTGATTCTGTTAGTGTTCAAGTCAGTGAGTTACACGGCCTAGCACACGGCCTGATACACGGGCGTGTGGGGCTTCTCAGTGAGTTACACGGGTGAGGACACGGGCTGATACACGGCCGTGTGTCCCTTGTTAAAAGGTTACACGGCCTGGGGTGATTCCAAACAGCCTGGCCACACGGTCGTGTGACCATTGTTTCCAATTTTTACAACTTTTACCTAAACTTTCCATTTTGTTTCGAATTAGTTTCAATTTGCTTCTAAGAAATTTTTAGGGCCTCGAGGGCTCAATTTAGGGACAAAATGTATGTGATTAAATGGTTTATGTTATGTTTTAATTTATTTAAACTTTAAGATGTTAAAAGTTTATGATTGTACAATAATGCTCTATAACCCTAATCCAGCAACGGAGAGGGGTTAAGGGTGTTACAATATGAAACTAACATTTCAAGCTCAATCAATTATATATTTTTTTTATTTCTTTTTTTCTTTGAGAGCAAAGTAAAATTCAACAATGGAAATAATGAAACATAGTCAGACAATTAACCAAGTCAAATCTCGACAAAAAGGGAGTCAATAAGAAAAATGATTTACAACATTAATGTAGGTTACGGGTTAGAAAAAAATATGTTTGGATCAACAGGGTTTACTAAAGGTTAATACAATAGGTAAGCTATTTAAAAGTTAGGCGGGTTAAATCCTAAGTGCCTTTATCATCTCAATATATCAAATCAATAATGTGATCTCGACATGTATAACTGAAGCAAGTTATAGAATAACAAATCAAAACCAAAAATAGAATGATCACAAAAAAATAAATGCTCTATAGGCTCAAAAGCTCACAAAAAATTATGGTTTTGACATCAAACTTGCAAATTTAAAATTTAAAGATAATTCTTCAATTTAGGGAGAAAGCCTAGAATATTAATTTCTGAAAAACAACTTATCATGCTTGGCTCTCTCATGTCTTAAAGTATAAATCAATCAATGCACAAAAATCCAAAAATTATTCCAAAACAAAATCACTAAAAACTCCAAATTAAAGAAAATTAACTTTAATGATAAGTATGAGAAAATAACTCAAACACAAACAACAATTCAAGGGCTATATAGCATAAACATATAATATAACAACCCGATAGTCAGGGGTGTCAGAAAATATATTATCGGGACTTCGTTTTTGTAAACCGAACCCTTAAATATTATGCAATTTCTTTAGTTAGTAACTTGATCCGTAGAAATCTCTAAATTATACTAATATCTCTTTCGAGAGTAAGAGTAACTGACTCTAGGTTGATTAATTGAAATTTCTTTCTAACTAAAATCCCTATTATCACATTAACTCGTGATATGGATTCCCTATTAGATTTAACTCTAATCTGTACATTTATGTCTTCCTATTTCTAGGATTGCATGCAACTCCACTCAATTACGCAAGATCTGCTCTTACACAAGGTCTAGTCCTCCTCTGATTTAAGCACATCAAACATGGATCAATAATCTAGAAATATCAAACCAAGAATTAAGCACACATAATTGAGAATAAGAGTTAAGTATTTATTGCATAAAATGAAAATCAAACAAAAAAAAATCCATTATAGGGTTCATCTCCCGTAGGTATTTAGAAAATTAGTTCAAGCTTGAAAATAAAAACATCCCAAAGACAGTATAACCGAAAAAAAAAGAAAATCATGATAATCTCCTAAGAAATCAAATACGAATCTTCAATGTTTACAGAAATCTGCTTCAGAATTGGCTTCAACTGTGTTTTCCTGAGTTGTTTTCTTGAGTATTCTAGACGACTCACTCCTCTCTTCTTCTTTTTTTTTTGTCATATATACGTCTTAGAATGCCTTAAAACCCTAAAAATCGCGATTTTCTACAATTCAGAGTGCAAATCCATGAAATCGACATGACCTACCACATGACCGTGTGGTAGCCCGTGTGAGTCACACGGTCTTGTGGAATGGGTTAGCTCGTGTGGCTTCTGTAGGTTGCTCCAATTTTTTTGTTTTCACTCGTTTTTTGCTCCTTTTGCTCCCAATTGCTCTATTAAGCATAAAAAACATGAATTTAAAAGATTAGAAGCATAAAATTTACAATTAACATCGAATAATAATCCAAAAACGCATTAAGAATGTGACTAAAACATATTAATTTGAGCACTTATCAACTACGTGTTGTGAGATGGTGAAGTATAAGCAGGAAAGCTGCGAGCTATGTTTTGTGAGCTGTCTCCAAGCACTGCACATGAGAATTAGGAGAGCTACTAATTAGTTTAGTGCGAGCTATCTTCAAGCAATGCAATTTGTATACTGCAAGCCTGTCTACATGTGTTTCTTATGAGTTGAACACAGGAATTGTGCATTATTTAATAAAATTAGCCTAATCATCAATATAATTAGCCTACTTAAATTGCACAAAATCACCGAAATGCTTACTTACCATTATTCAATAAAATTCAACTCTTGCACATATAATATCAATCTTGCAAAAATCAGCCATTCCACCATAATTAATCAATTGAAATCATCAACTAAGCTACTAATTAAACATAAATGAGGGTCAATTTACCAAATCGCCCTTAAAAACACTCACCATACAATTTATTCTACCATAAACAAGTGATCAACCAAGCAAATCCAAGCTTCAATTCAAGTTAGCTAGGTCCTCTTCAAGACTCAGAGCTTCAACAGTGATAAAGTAGACATTACCACCTTTCCAATGCTATAATAGACACGAATTTTAATTAACTATACTAATCGAAATCCTCTCACAAAGATACATTATCAGATTTGAAACATCAAGTCAAAAACTCAATTCCTCACAAAATCAATCTCTCTAGCCCTCCTAAACACTTTCAATCATCAATACTAGACCGAATACACTAATACTAAGCATCGATTTCATCTTTAAATCTGTAACACCCCTCACCCTAATTCAATGCCAGAATAGGGTTATGGAGCATTACCAAACATATTATAGAATTACACTTATATTTCACCTACATCTTCAAGTTCCAAATAATCATCATTCAACAACATGCATATCATACCTAGTATAAGCCTACGAGACTAAAATATGCATTCGGGGTGGTTCGGGACTAAACGATAACTTAGGAAACTTTTAGGACACTTAGAAAATTTTGCAAAATATAGGGGACACACGCTCGTGTGGCCCTGTCGTGTGTCTCACACGGCCAAAGACACACCTGTGTCACAGGCCACGTGGACATTTGAAATGGGATCACATGGCTGTATCCCAACCCATGTCTGACCCCGTGTAAATCTCTGACTTGGGTCACACGGCCAACATACACTCCCGTGTGGCTAGCCCGTGTGCCCTAAAAATAGCCACACATGCCTTTGTGCCAAGCCATGTACTAGGCCGTGCCAAACCTGTAGGGTATACTGACTTAGGCCACACGGCCAATCACACGCCCGTGTGCTGGGTCGTGTGGAGCATACTGACTTGATTTTTAATTCAACACCAAGGAACACACGGCTATGTAACATGACCGTGTGTCACACATGGCTAAGACACACGCTCGTGTCTCTGCCCATATGGACAAAAATAGGCCATTTACCAAGCCATTTTTCCATCCAAACTTGTACACACTTAAACCAACCCAAATGGCACCAAAACATAGCATATGTAGGCATTCATATAATCTCAACCAAGCATCAGTCAAACCATTTTCATACCAACAACAACAAGGCACACATATACTACAATATGCTATTCTATTTTATACCAAATTCACATTCTCAACTCAACTAAATGGACACTTTCAATCATGCATTAATTTGCCTAAATTTACAAGCATACAAATTCTCAAATCATCAACCATTTGACTTCCACAATACCCATTATCAAATTCACAACACAAGCCATATACACTAATATATACACAACCAAACCAACCAAATTAAGCCAACTTTCATGGCTATATACAAAACCAAACTTTAGACATTTACAAGCCAATTCAAACGGTTAAATTCATTACCAACACATATATCATAATGACCAAAGTTCCTATATATGCCATATACTCAAAATACTTAAGTTAAAAAGTACCAAGGTGATAGTTGGATAATGTGATAAAGTCTCCGACAATCCCGAATCTGAGCTAACTTTGATTTCACTATAAAACATGGAAAAATTAAACAAAGTAAGCTATAAATGTAACACCCCCTACCCGTATCAGTTGCCGGAATAAAGTATAAGGCACTACGGAAGAGTACAGAACACTTACAGATAATTTAAACCATTTATCGCTCAAATACCGAAATTGATTAGAAAAGTTTCTTTAACGGACCCTCGAGGTCCAAATCATGCAATAGGATCGGGTCGGGACAAAATTAGAATCGTATGAAATTTTTCGTAAAATCCAAAAATTTATTTCATTTACAGGGGTCCTACGCTCGTGTGTCTGGGGAGAATCCTGTGTGGCATGGCCATGTGGCTCACATGGCCGTGTCTCTGAGGTGTTAACTCTTGAACTTGCATCTATGAAGGAACTCGAGTCACACAGCCTTAATACACACTCGTGTTGCTAGGCCGTGTGGTAAAGTTAATTTTCACAAATAAGTCTATTTTCCAAACCATTTCTCACTCATTTGATCCTTATTCTTCACCCACATTTAATACATGCAAAAACCAATTCAAGATATTCAACTGAGCCTTATACTTAATACCATTGTTAATCGCACACTTCATATAATTAACAAGAAACGTATATGGGCTCAATTCTCATTAAATTTCTCTTGTACTTATACTTTTTCACATTATGTATTCATATAACATATAACAATCATACTTTTGTATTTCATGTACATTTTTATAACAATTTGTCTTGGTTTCAAACTACTTCATATTAGAGTTTTACTTATCAAATCATTTGAAATATCATCTTTACACACATATAGTGCACTTGAGGTGCACAATTCTATAATTATGAATGAACACATTTATCAAACATATGCCATGTTTTTATATATATCATAGTCTCATATTTCCATGTATCAATTACCATCATTTCCTCGTATTTCAACAAATACGTGTAACAATTCATAAACATGCAATTCACTAACTCTTCCTGCCAATCACAATTTAAATTGACAAATCACTTATTGAGCCCAATTTCAATGTTCACTAAAATCTATCATATAAATTTGGATTTATGTATCCACCAATAAATTGCATGTACAGGTATCATCATCTCATATTTCCACATACATTTACTTTCCACATTATGATCTCAAAAAACATATACAAGACATACCAATGTATTTCAAATACGTTTTCATAATATTTCATTTAGAATTCAAATTATTTCATATTAGAAATCTTCTCATTAACTCATTTGGAATACCAATTCATACAGATAATATGTAACACCCCAAACCCGGTCTATGCGTTAAGACCAGACTTGACATGTCACACAAAATGATCATACATCCAGTCTTTTAAAGAAATCGGATTTTAAAAAAAAAAAAAAACATTTTGACATGGAGTTATTTAAACTAAGGTTGAATACTAAATCTAATAATTTGAGTCGTATAAATTGAAACTTAAAAAAAAATTGGATTTAATATTTTGAGAAAATTTAAAGAGTTCAAAAATAATTTGAAAACAAAATTTTAAAATATTATTACAGTAAAATTTCTGAGTTAAAAATATATAAGAATAAAATCCTTTTCGTACGTTTATTTAAGAAAAACATTTATTTCTATTTTTAGAAAAGAAACCCCACTTAAGTATTTAAAGCGTATTATAAAATCCATCCACAAGTAAAACATCCATAAAAATTTAACCAGAGGCCTTATTACAAAATAGCATAAATAATAAAAAGCACTTAAAAAGAAATCCGAAATTTAAATAACCTATAATTCGTAGTATGGTCTCCACTGAGTCGTCCCCGGCCCAAGCCTCCATCACTGATCATTACCTGAGGAGGGTAAAGAAAACAAGGGTGAGTTACTTAGAACTCAGTGTGTAATTCACTTACCATTTTCACTGGGCCAAAATTCAATTAAGCATTTATTGGGCCAAAGCCCATTACAATCATAACATAATATCATATATATAACATGCATGTGTTATGCAATTTCCCAGCCAAACCTAGTTTTCCATCTGCTACACACCACCCGTACCAACCAACACACACGTGGGAGCTTTAGTCACCCACCCCGCCTAACACACAAGCTGGGCATTAAGCCATATATCAAACTGGGCATTAAGCTATATATCAATTTGTGGACAAGCCACCAGAATTTTGTAGCAATGCTACCAGAACTTCTCTTCGTCAAATATCCCAACCCATGCAAATCATGTATAAAGTATGTACATTCAATTACAATAATCCATTCCTATAATTATTACAAGCATATGGCCCATTATAAAAATTCTCACAATCTGGCCCATATCACATTTTGGCTCATGTAGCCAATATCATATTTGGCCCATAATCAAGTATCACATTTGGCCCATTTATCACATATCACATTTGGCCCATTTATCACAGTCTTAATACCGTTTTTTTAGTCTTTACCAGTAAAGTGATAAAAATGCCATTTTACCCGATTTCACTAACTTGTGATTAATCAAGCGATTAATACAAAATAGTTATCTAACCCATAAAATACGGTGTGAGAATACACACCTGATTACGGTGAGCAGTACACTTTCATGATCGTCCACAACTAGAATATTTTTAACGCTCGATTAGAAAAATAAACGCGATCTAATAAAGCTACTCTAAAGAAACAATCTAAAATTTACCCTCGGAATCGTGAATAACTACGATTTGCCGGTTTTCCCCGGTTGACGGTCCACAACCCGTTGGAAAATCCCGAATAACTAATGGCTCAGAACTGCGAACAACGTCGAATAGTTGATTCTCACCGGATGAGGGTCCACAACCCAGTGGAAAATCTCGGATTGCCGCGTTTGAATCTAGAGGGAATAACGAATCCGCTCCTTTTTCGATCACTATTCATCACTCCTTTTGATTCGATCTTGTTTGCCTCCATTGACAAAAGAATATTAGTCCAAACTAATACTTCATTATGAAAACGATTGGTCTTAATGAGCGAAGTCAGCTTACCACAAAATCCTTACGTTCAAAGGATGAAAATCAAGCGATAGGGTCCCTAAGATAAAATCGGTTAATAAACCCCATCTTTAACGAAATAGAGAGTAATATGGAATCCTTGATAGAAATCCTTACCTTAAAGTTTTGGACTAAATCCTAGCGATACACGATGATTTCGGACACTCCAAGTTTTCAGCCTTCCACTAAGTTTCTATGATAAAGAAAAGATTCGAATGAGACATGGTATGATGATGGTCTCAATCCAAAAAGGCCATCCCATACCAACATGTAAATTCGACACAAAGAAAAAGGGAAAATAAGAATACCAAAGTATTGTACTAGTCACTTACCAATTGATCAAAGTGTGAGTAGAAAGAAAGAAATGATTGAGATGGAGATAAGTGTGGTAGAAGATTCGGCCATGAAGGAAAAAAATTGAAGGGGATGGTGTTTAGTAACATTCGGCCATGGTGAAAATAAAAGGGAAAATAATATTTGAGAAATTTTTTGTAAGAAGAAAAAGATGAAGAAAGGTATAAGAAAATAAGGTGTTTAGGTTTCGGTTCTTTTCAAGAATGGAAGATGAACAAAGAGAAGGGTTTGAGGCTAGTGTGCATTCGACAAGGGTGAAAAAGAAAAGAAAATAGAAAATGGCCTTCCAAGGTTTGGTGATTTCGGCACTTAGGAGGAAAAGGTTTGAAGAGAAAATGAGCAATAAGACCGAAATGGTCAAAAATATGAAATGACTAAAAGAAAAAGAAAAGATGTTTACCTATTGTTCAAAGTGAATTCGGCTAAGGAGAGGAAATGGAGAGAAAAGTGTTGGAGAAAAAAAAACAAAAATGACCAAAAGCCAAAGTGACCAACTAGCTACCAAAAGCCATCAAAATTTCGATCACCCCTCCAGCCCCTAAAACCGTCCAAGTACATGGCCACAAAGTCAAAGTTTGGCCACTCCAAACTGTCCAAAACATCTTCCTTGTTATGTTCCTTGTGTTCCCCCTACATACCTTATTCATATGATTCCCTTCCTTAAGTTTACACTTGCCTTTTCTCTTAGCCACCTTACCATAAAAATTAAAGTCCAACCTACCATAAATACTAGGCTTGATCGACACTATGAGGAAAGAAAAATAAAATTCACACGCACATCAAGGGATTCGAACCTCTTCCCTCAAGGAACACACATGGCGCCATATTCCCTTTACTACTTGCTCATCTTATGTTAACTTATACCTCTTAATTACCTTAAGCTTAAAGGTCACTTGTTCCACTTCATTAAAATACGAAATCCAAATAATTCTCGAACTTTCTCAGGACTATTTTAACACATATATAGGATAAATAAACTAGTTGAGCACCAAAATAATGCAACATATAAAAATTCAAATTTTAGGATGTTACATAATACACTCAAGGGTGCACAAATATATAATCACAAATGAACTCATTCATCAACCAATTTCTATGTTCATGTCTCATCAACTCGTATTTCCTTATATCACATAATATATACCATGATTGATGAGCTCCTTAATACCATGATTTCCATTCCCTTGTTATTTTTCCATATTTATCCCGTTGAATTTCTTGGAATTTCGATGGATTTTCAGGGGTACACTTTAGTGTACAAAACCGGGTCGTCAATTCATATTCATGTGCACACATTTCCATTTCAGAGGGCACACTCCCGAGAACCTCATCCTTACAGCGGAATTATCAGTCAGGCTAAATCCCCTGTAATATAAACTCATAGAGTATTGTTGGGATTACCAGTCCAGGCTAAATCCCCTGCAACGACAAATACTCTAATGAGCTTGGATCTGAATTACCAGTCCAGGCTAAATTCAAACCCTAATTCGGATTACCCGTCCAGGCTAAATCCATTTTCCACATATTCTTCGGAAGGGTTATATCAGGATAGGATCACCCGTCCGGGCTAGATCCTTTTGACCGTCAATTCCTTTTTAGAGATCTATCGAATTTTCCTTTTATTCAACCGGAATTTATTTTCCCTTTTCATCAAGAATATCAATACATCATCAATTATCATACAATAAACATCCAAATCATATTCACATCAATAAAAATATATTTCAAGCATTTAAGAATATAATTCAAGTTACACGAACTTACAATTCGATTTTTATACCATAACGATAATCTTAGTTTCATAATAAATATTGGAAATAAAACATTATATCATTTCTAATTCAACGTTTATCAATTATAATCGGGCATGTGATCAATTTATACATAAGTCATTCATATATTTTTCTCCTCCTCCTCTCCATTCCACATCCTTAGTATAAATAACACATTTGTAAGTAACATTATCTCTAACTTTTCACTATTTATTTATGTCAATATTCAAGTTGTTCATCCGTGTCATGGTCACTAAATTATTTTTATCCTGAGCTACAGAACTCAAAATTAAGATCCGCTAATTTTCCCTGAAACTAGACTCCTATACATTCTTACTATAAAATTTTTAGAATTTTTTGTTTATCCAATAAGTACAGTTTATTCTTTAAATTTACCCCTATTCCACTGCTCAATAGTTTCGACTCCTCTTCACTAAAAATTAATTATCTCATCATACAGAATTTTGATAATGTTACTGTTTGTTTATTTTTAAAATAGACTCATTAAGGATTTCAAGAATATAAATTATAATCCATAATTATTTTCCTCCGATTCTTTATGATTTTCCAAAGTTAGAACAGGGGAACCCAAAATCATTCTAACATTATCTCACAAAACCTATTATATCTCATGATTTTCAATTCCATTTCTTACACCATTTCTTCTATAAGAAACTAGGCTCAATAATATTTAAATTAATATTTTATTCATCCTCTAATTCGATTTCTACAATTTTTGGTGATTTTTAAAAGTTAGACTACTGCTCCTGTCTAAAACTGTTTTAGTGCAAAGTGTTGATTTCCATTTTATCCCAAATTTCACAGTTCATACAATTAAATTCTTGTCCAATTAACCCATCAATTAGGCTAATTTTTCTCAATTAATACTTTATTCTACCATTTTAAACTACTTCATAACCCTTGAAAATCAGAACTTTAGCATTAGACCTTAATTCCAAACTCTTTCACAATTAGGTCCTGAAACCAGTTTCCATCAATTTTACCTGGTAAAATCATCATATATCAAAATTAAAGCTTCAATTGTATGTTTATTCATCATATGATTCCAGCACTCATCCATAGAAACTTTAAAAATTAGCCATAGAATCAAAAACTAATGACATACTAAGTTGGACCCAATTGTAAAAGTCCAAAAACATAGAAATTTCAAAGAGAAAGCAAGAATTAAACTTACATGAAGCTAGGGTATGAAAACCAGATTGAAACCTCTTCCATGGTTGTTTTTCATCAGATGAAAATGAAGAGAAATGAAGAGAATTCTAGATATTCCAATTTGGTCCCATTTTTATTTAACTAATTTTGGCAATTTTCCAATTTCGCCCTTATTTCACCCATTTCCTGATTTTTCTCAGCTATTGCTGCCCAAAATATCTCCTTTGAGCTTATTTGCACTTTAGGTCCTTTCTCATTTGACAATTAAGCTATTTAATCCTTCTAGCAACTTTTACACCTTTTTCAGTTTAGTCCTTTTTATTTAATTAACCACCCAAACGTCAAAATTTTCTAGCGAAATTTTAATACTACCTTATTGACATTCCGTAAATATTCATAAAAATATTTATGACTCGGTGTATAACACCGAGATCTCGATACCTCTTTTTCTCAATTTCTTAACCAAATAAATCTTTATAAAATACAATTTACTATTTCAAAAATCTTTTAAAACCTACATTTGGCTCATAAATATTAAATAATATAATCTACGACTTCATTTGTCAGATTTGGTGGTCTCGAACCACTATTTTCGACATCGCTGAAATTTGGGCTATTACAATAAAGCTTAGTAAGTTCGTATAACATTTAAATTAAGCAAATAAAACATAACATAACATAACTTATAATGAATCACCAACCTACCAAATTTGCATTCACAAAGTTAGATGCAACTTTCATAATTTTCATTATTTCAATGCATTGCTTGGTTCATGTACATACCTGTACCATCCCGTATCAAACTCATACTTATCCACATCTTTGACATACCCGTTGAACCATTCGAATACTTTCGGATACCCGTCAATCTCGTACCCTAAGTGCCACATATAGAGCCGAAGCTATCTCAATCTCGTATCACATATAATGCCCACTCTCGAGCTACCAACGAGTCTGCTCACACAACCAAACGGTCATGGCGAAGCAACACGATGCTGCTCACACAAGCTGACGAGTATTCACAACACATGCCGGATAACTCAACCACCGGTAGGATGTACGGACCAGTACCCAAATCACATAACCCCTAATGACATGTCATTTGTATCCTAAACTATTCTTAAGGTTCAATCGAGACTTCACACTTGTTGAATTATCATCACACGTGTCCGTAAGGTCGTATTTACAATTTATGCAATATCAAAGCATTTAAAACACAATTATAACAATGCTTATTACATACGAACTTACCTCGAATACAAAAACGGTAAATTAAGTCGATTAATCCGAAACTTTGTTCATTCCCTGATCTAAATTCGTATTTCACCTTTTTTGATCTAAATATAGTCAAAATTAACTTATTTAATAATCTCTCTATTCAATTTAGTCCAAATTATACATTAAGGCAATTTTATACATTTGCCTCTAATATTTCACATTTTTACAATTTAGTCCTTATTTCATAAAATCACAAATTCATGCAATTCAACCAAAACCCATGCTAGAAAAATTTCAATTAGGTCCCTAGCAGCCATATTTTTCATTTATTTCACAATTTAACCACAAATTTTACACATTTCATAATTTAACCCCTAATTGACAATTTTGTCAAAAGTCACTTTACAAATGTTGTTTATCTAACAACAAGCATGCATTTTCTTTCATCAAAAATCAAAACATACATAGATTCATCAATGGAAAAACTCTAAACATTTAACAGTTTTGCAAAATAGTCCCTAGGCTAGCTAAACTAAGCTGTAACGATCTCAAAAACATAAAAATCATTAAAAACGGGACAAAAATCGTACCTAAATGAGCATGAGAAGCTTGGTCGAATGTAAACCTAACAATGGCTTATTTTACATTAAATTTTTGGTTAAAGAAAATTTGAAGATGATGACTTTAAATTCTGTTTTATTTTAATTAACTTTAATTGCTAAATTACTTAATTAACCTTGGTTATAAAATATTAAAAACATTTAAATGTCCACTTAAGCAAACAATGGTCTAATTACCACATAAGGACCTCCACTTTAATATTCCATAGCTATTAGACACCTTTAGTTAATAGAACACAAGTTTTACATTTTACGCGATTTAGTCCTTTTTATCAAATTAAGCACTCAAACGATAAAATTTCTTAACAAAATTTTCACACAATCATATTATCATGTTGTAGACATTAAAATAATAATAAAATAAATATTTTGACTTTAGATTTGTGGTCCCGAAACCACTATTCTGATTTGACAAAAAAAAGGGGTTGTTACAAAATCAATTTCACAAAATTCTGGAAAATCGGTTCATGATGATGAAATTCGAATTTCTTTAAATTACCTCAAAAATCATGTTTAATATTGATAAATAAGATAAAAAAAATCTTTTAATAAATCCATTTTGAATTGGAACATCCATTGATTTGTGGATTTCCTCTCAAAATTCAAGATCCACCATTAAATAGCCATATGTTCTTGGAAGAAGATGACATTGATAAAAATCCTTTAATTGACTCTCAAATCATGTAAAAAAGTTTCTAATCATCATAAAAATCAGTTTAGGATTGAAGGTTACCTTTGATTCGCTCTAAATTCATTGATTGAAAATCTTGATTCAAGAAACTTGAGAAATTTCAGAATATTCATGGCTACTTTTAAGAATAATTTCGAGTGAATTGATAGAGTATTTTGAGAAGGAAATTGGTTGGATCTATTCTCTGATGACAGATCTTTAAAATTATGCAAAGAAAACGAATTTTAAAGCTCTCTAATATGATGTAAAATGTGTGAAAAGTGGGCTAGATACATTAGTTTTAAAACTAAAACAACCCACTAGAAATTTAAAAATTGAGAAATTTGCCTAATGGCCACCTTGCTTTACCATTTAATCATTTCCCTCCAAAATTCTAAATTTTAAGGTTTATTTGCCATATAAATACTCTAAAATTTCCCTTGTTTTACAATTAAATCATATTTAATTAATATTTAAATTTTACTCAAATTACCCCCAATAAAAATTATTTTAAAATTATTTTTCAATCCAAATTGATTATTTCCACTAATAATTATTTAAAATCTTTAAAATTAATTTTTCAAAAATATTTACATATATATTTTAAATTTTCTGGATTATCATTTAATCGATTTTAGATGAAATTAACCTCTTAAACTAAATTAAAAATTACTAGGAACCTTATAAATTCCTAGTTTCACACTCGGAACCTAAAAAATATACTCGAAACTACTAGACCCGGTTTAGGGATATTACCAAAATTTACCAAAAATGTAATATTCACGTACAACCTTTCAATATCTAATATTCAACAGAAATATACAAAAAAAATAGCTACTAAACAGTTATCAATCCCTCTTTAACTTGCCCGAAATCTAAGCTAAAAAGTACTTAAATAACACTATACATTAGTGCTATCATACCCCTAAACTTAATTCATTGCTCGTCCTGAGTGATGACACTATCCAACCTAGTTAATATGATCCAAACAACACTAGACTGGCATCAAAGACGTAAGAATAAAAAAAAATATGATTACACAGAATTAATTTCCTCACATGGTCCTCTATCAGTGATATTATACTCTCAAATCAATTTTGCAAACGTTTAACTTATGTGCATTCGTAAACCAATTTTCTCAAGTATTAAAAATGCTAACAGAATCATGCTTTGAATTATCCCTTTATTGACTGTGCAATTTTTTCTTCCCAATCAATTTCTATTTCTTAGATTATGCTAAGCAACAATCCTAAGGTTTAATTTATATCTTCATATGTTGTACTCAATAACTCCTCTCCACTAGTGTAGTTAGCATACCAATCTAAATCAATAAGTCTTTACAAGGTTATGACTTGGCTAGGTTCAAGGTATGGATAAAGATAGATACTTTTAGGCTTCTAGTAGTGTTTGGGAACTTGGATCTAGATTTCATAGTTAGTGTAAATTAAGGGATGTTGAAAAATATGAAATTAGCAATTTGGTGACAAAAGGAGTGCGCACTCCTTGACCATCAAAATTATGAAAAGGCATTTTTCATATTTTAAATGTTGGCAATTTATTGAACGATTTATATAAGTTATGTTGAGTATATGGACAATATCTAGTCTATCAATGAAGACCATATCAATTGGGGAAAAAATATTTTAAAGATTGGATTGAATTCGATCACCCTTATCTAATCTCTTAAATCAAAGAAATTGGATCACCCTTGTTTATTATTATATTGTATTTAGGTTATCTAGTGGATGTTTTATAGGGATTCTAATAGATCTTCTCTATGTTAGCAAGTTTCGAAATATTCTTTATAAATTGAGAGACTTGTATAGGTTTATGTACCAAGAGAAATGAGCACTTGGTTTGTTTTATGTGAGGAACCTTATAGTATTAGTGCATTTTGATAGTAAAACATTTATGTTGTGGTTTTACTTTTTGAATTCACAATGGGTGAATTTAGTGGTGAGCGTATTGAGTCTTCAAGTTACAAAATTGAGAAAAATTATCACGGGTTTGATAGATTAGGATCACTTATTGTTATTGTTGAAGAGAGTGGATATTTCTTACCGAGTTAGGCTCCGAAAATGTTGAGAAACCGAACTGCATAAGCAACTCCTTTTTATTCAGTGGGTTTGATATTTTTCATATTTGATGGTGAAGGAGTGCTTACTTCCTTAGCACCACTTCACTAGTGTAGTTTGATTTTTAGCAAATGTTTCATTTAATCAAGTGATAATACATATCCAACTATAAAATTCATGATGATTTATCAAAACCATGGATATGTATGCTACTTAACTAGTGATTTTGAAATTTTGAATGTATGATTTTAACAAGTTGATTCTTTTATACTTTTCACATAGATATTACATCGAAACCTAACTCATTTGTTTTCATGTATGCATTTTATCTTACAATTTATATAGAAAATGAAATACAAATTTAAATTTTAAAATCCATTTTCTTAATTACAACATCAAATAAAATATTTCATGCCTAAAAGTCTTATTTATTTTTCTTTATTCTATTTTTTACATTATTTTTTCTAATAAACTATATATTTAAAACAATATTTTTAATCGCTAAGATAGAAAATTTAGATGATTCCAAAAGTAAGTATATGAAAAGTAAAATTATATAGCTGAATCTAATAAGATTTTCTATAATATTAATTATATAAAAATTATAAAATTGTGTAAAATTAACATGATTTAACAAAATATATATAACCAAGAAGAATTCTAATGAATTTCTTTTACCATCAAGCATAGGGGTGAGTGTTCGATCAAATCGAATGAAAAAATTTCGGGTTAATCGAGTTGACAAATCATATTTTATCATCTTAACTCGATTTGAAATTTTCTCAAATCGAGTCGAGTGAGTTGGAATTTGAATTGAATCGAATCAAATATATCTGTTTGAGTTAAATTTTAAAAAAATTGGGTCCTTGTAACCACTGTCACCCACTGTAATCAAATTTTTCCACCGTAATCAAATTTGTTATTGTTGGAAAAAATAGATTTTTGGTTTTATATTCTACCCCATGAGACCTTTACAACGGTATATCATATGCTCTTTTAAAAAAAAAAAAAAAAAAAGAGGGTATATCATATGCTCAAAATGGTTGAAGGATGAATGAGAAATTGAAGCTCAAAGTAAGCCACTTGTGAATTATGTTGAGGAAAATGGAAAACTTAGTCCTACATTGGTTAGATATCAAGTGTGGAATATGTTTATATATATGAACCAACTTGGTGGTTATTGAGTGACTAAACTAATGCTCTCCCTCTCACACAGGGGGGTGCAAATCCAAACCCGCCGAGGTTGGGGGCGCACGATGTGGGCGACGTGAAATGTTCGGACCAGTCAGACCTTTCTAGGCCTGCGGATATTTTAGCCCAATATCTAATCTTATTTTTTCTCAGTAGAGCTTATCTATTTGGAATTAAAAGGACTTAATGGCTCATTTAATTCAAATGATAATTTGGGTTTAATGGCTCCTTAATTTACGGACGTTATTGGCTCCATTAGTCAAAATTTCCAAAATTTTTTCATTTGAGTTTTATTATAAAATTAAATAATCTACAAGAAAAGATACACACTGAATTTTCCAAAATTTTGAGAGATCTTTTCCCTGCATATTTTTCAAACTATTTTCGGTGATAGATGAAGGCAAGGCTACAGTTTGTTAATCACTGCAGTCATGCTACTGTCGTGCTCATCTCGTTGTTGTATCCTGGGAGATAGTCGACCAACATTTTTGAAGCACCAAAGAAGCGGCCAAATTTGTCTTCAAGAAACTGTGAAAATTGACCTCAACTACTAGTCCGTTTTTCCTGCCTACCTACGAGTATAATATTTCGATTCAGTTTTTTGTCAGATTTTATATATACGTGTATCTATATTGTTTTGGTTCTATCTTGTGATTTAAATGAATATCTTACATTACTGTTTATTTCACTACGTGTGTGCATGTAACGCCCTGATAAATCTAGTTGTGTTTCTGTAAATTTGACACAAATATGTATCTACTTCAGTGGCTAAGTGTTCTGGGTGTGTGTGGGAGGTCTTGGGTTCAAGTCTCACCTTTGCTAATTTTTGTTATTTTTGATCCAAGCCTTACCCTTGTTAAGTGGACTTATATAGATCTGTCTGTTAATTCATATTAGAATGAGCCTGCTGGTTCGAGTGGTAACGGGGTCTATTATGTTGTAGGTCTTATGTTCAAATCCTTGCGCAAGTATGAATGTAAATTTTTGCTTGGTTGTCTGATAGAGTTTCGATTGAATTTAAACTCTGAAGTGGTTGATATTGTGTAGTTAGTGGGAAGTTGGGGTATATCAAATTGGTTTTTATTAAAAATTCCATCTGTTTTGACGTTTCTGTTCTCTTGTCTTCTCTGTCCATTGTTTCTTCTTCTTTCCCTTTTCGATTTTTCAAAGCGATTCTTTTTGTGTAATTTCTGATTGCGTTGTTTGGTAGGTCTTGTTTTGTTGATTCTTAATGCTTTTTGACTAAGTGGTTAATGAGGGGGTTGTTCTTATTACTTTCAATTTAGGTGAAGAACAAGAATTGGCTGAGGCTTCTGTAATGATTTAAGTGTTCGGGGTTTCTGTTTGATAACTGTAAGTTTTCGCGTGCGTTGGTTAATGGTGTAAGGCTTCGTTTGTGAATTAATTTTGATTGAGTTTTCGTAAGTGTTACTAATTCGGGCTCTGGAATGTCAATTTTTAGGTTTTGGAGGGCTCGAGATAGTTTTTGCATCAAATCGATACCAGGTGTATTCTCGACACGCGAAAAACTGAGTTTCGGAAAAAGCCAAAAAAGGCCACTGTCGACGCCACACGGGCGTGTGGTCGGCTATGTAAGTGGCTGTATGCGAGACACGGCCGTATGGTTGACAAATGCATGGTCGTGCTCTAGACACGACCGTGTGGTGGCATGTGCAAGGCCGTGCGAGCCACCCGAGCTTGGCTAGGCTGGGTGTGTGGGCCTACAGAGCATGTCGCACGGGCGTGTGGATTCTGGGCCAGGCCGCGTGGGCCACATGGGTAAGGCCAATTTGGGCGTGTGGGCCCATAATTTTGAAATTTTCCCTAGGGTCACACGAGTTATTTTGATCGACTATGGGCCTACTGTAGGACCAGTAAGGGCTAACCAAACCCTAGAATTATGGATCTGATAGTTTGATATTCTGTTTTGAGTAGATAATGCTAATGCATGTCTAATTGTTCTGTTATCTGTATATAAACATGTTGAGCATGTTTAATCTGTTACTTCTACATCTGTTATCTGTATCTGATTTGGGATGGGATTTGTTTATGAGGAGGAAGTGTTCTTACAGCGATTATCGCCTTTATTCCGACAGCTTGACTGCACATTATTTGACATGTGTCTAAATGGCATGATATGGTGTGTAGGGATGGGTGGGTGTTTTTAACCCCACATGGTGTGGTGGAATGGTCGGAGTTGTGTGTAGAGGATGAGGGTAGGATTCTGATATATCGACTGCACATCCGATTCTCATTATGTCAGATTCGAGATGGGCATGAGCCGAATCATGATCGATTGTATATGATGTTTTTGTATGTTTGCTTGTCTATTTTTATTGGGTTACACACTGAGTTTACGTAAACTTACCTCTATTTGTCTGTTCTGTTCAGGTAATCTGCAGATTTAGACGGATCGGTGCAGCGGAGTCTTGCGGTGACCACTAGTCTAGGAATTGAGTTAACTAAGGGTTTTGTTTATTTAAAGGTTATTTCTGGGAGTTTTGTATTAATTGGACTCTCCGGACTGTTTTCTTAATTTTTGGGTTTTGGATTTTATTTAATGTTTTATCTGGACGACTTGTTAAAAACACAGTTTCCAATAACAAAGGTTTCTAAAAACATGAATTGTATTTTTTAAAAATATAATAGTTTTATTAAACTTTCGTTGTAGATTACATTTTAGCAAATAATTGGATTAAATAACACTTTCGAAAATTGGTATAAATGAATACGAATTTTGGAACGTGAATAATTTGGACGAGACGACTTTGTTCAAAACCCCATCTTATGACACATTCGAATTCGACCATAATGTCTAGGCCTAGTTTGGGGTGTTACATTTAGTGGTATCAGAGCCAGGTTTACAAAACTCAGACTCTAAATTTTGGGTTCCAAAATTTTGTTTCAAAAAGAATTGGCTTTTAATAATTTGAATAAGTTGATATGGTATGTGGTACACCGAGTCTCCGACGCTGGTCCTGTAAGTATCTCTGTACTTAAAGCTGTTTTGAAAACACTATAGATAGAACTTTCAGAGACTGTACTGAAATAGTTAGAAACTAAAACCTTTGAAAACAATTCTGAACTTCTGATAATTTATGAATAAAACATCAGTTAATAAATACTAGAATTGATGCATAAAATTTTATAATGTAGATAAAATTTGGAAATTTATGATGAGCGCTTGTGGAACTTGCGGACGTGGTATTCGTGGTCGTGGTAGAGGCCGTAAGGGGGCTCGAGTTGAGTCTTTCTCTTTGGGCAGTATGCCATGTCTAGATATGAGTGAGACTTCAGTTTCACCCACTACTGAGACTGAGCGAGTGTTAAGATTGTGGTAGGCGCCATCCGGACCAGTGTTGGAGGAGGATAGGGGCTTGTTTGAAGTGTAGGTCTTTAGAGCATCGGATTTGAAAGTGTCCACAGCGGGCTGATCATATGCAAACTTCGGGACCGGGTTCTGCATAGCCTCAGAGGGCAGTTCAGCAGCCACCTAGGGGCCGTGGACCGGCTAAGGGTGGTAATGGTATGGATCATGGGCAGAGAGCACTGGGCAGAGGTTCAAGTCAGACTGAAGCGTGGCAGCCTGTGTTAGTTTATGCTGCTCGATGCCGAGAGGACATAGATGCTCCTGATGTTATCACCGGTACGTTCTTTATTTTTGATGTACCATATACTGTTCTAATAAACATAGGTTCTACACACTCCTATGTAGCTAGTACTGTATCTGGAAACCTGAGGATTTCCGTTGAGAGCACTTTTAGTGAGGTTACTGTACTGAGCCCGTTGGGGTAGTCTGTAACACCCCAAACCCGGTCAACACACCACGACCGAATCTGGCATGTTATAGAGTGAAACCTTTTTTGAAGAGAACGAGTTACCGGTTCATTTTCAGTGAAAACCCTTTTTTTAAATGCTTGTGTTTGGAGAAATCTTGTGCATGTAAAGTTGAAAATGGTAAGTTGTCTTTGAAATTCCAAAAATCTTTTTAAAACTCACTTGTTGATCAATACTTTGGAAAAACGTTTATGTCTATTAAAACTCGAGTGATTCTTACTTAGTTAATTTGAAAACCGTTTGTATTTGAGCTTTGAAAACTTAGATTTGAAAATCATTTAAGTTGGCTTTGTTATCATGTGAATTGTATTACCCGATGGTAAAGTTTAGAAACCCAGTGCGTAATATTGTTTAGAAAACTTTATGTTTCAAGTTATTTAAGCAAGTCAAATAATTTACTTAATCATATCTGAAATCAAATCTAAAGCAGATGAAATAATCAAAGTAAAAATAACCAATGGCCTTATTACAACCCAAATATAAACCGAATTTAAAGTAAAGTACCCAAGTCCAAAAGTCCATGTAAAACTAGAAGCAAATATCGCTTGGCCACCTCGAGTCCACCCGGCTCCTCATCCGCGATCTACGAATCACCTGAAAAGATAAAGGAGAAGGTGAGTCACCAAGACTCAGTGCATAATCCCCCTCCCGATTATAGCCACATGCTTACACAAGTCATAATCAAATAAACATAGCATGCACCCAAACCTAGCCATCCACAACTCCTTTCTCTACCCCGTGTGGTACCAAACCACTGGTGGTGCCAAACCACTGGTGACCCAAAGTCACTGATATCAATAATAATGTGGTGCCAAACCACTGGTGACCCAAAGTCAAGAACAATCCAATTGTGGGGCCAACCCACGTTGTGATACCAAATCACTGGCGACAATCCCGTTTTATCAAATGTGGGGCCAACCCACTGTGGTGCTAAGCCACTGGGACGAGTCGCTGTGAGGTGCCAAACCTCTAATGACCCAAAGTCACGAAATAAACTGTGGTACCAAACCACTGGTGGTGCCAAACCACTGGTGACCCAAAGTCATAGATATCAATCTTCTCCCTCCTCTCATATCACCTACCATAGTGCTCATGTACATGCAAATCATGCCATCTTGCTTAATCATTAAACATACAGTAAAACATAGCATATGCAATTTCAACAGAATCAATTATCTTAAACTTATCAAACGGACTTACCCGAGTCCTTGCTCATACCCAAAAGGGTACCAAATCAAAATCTACACTATTTCGGCTTTTAACAAAGTTTAGGTTATTAACAAGTTTACAACGATTAAGAAGTGTGTAAGGTACACACCTGGTTACTAACGCGATTACTGAATCCCGAAGATCCTGATCTAACGCACTAGATCCCCTTTTCCTACATTCGGCCAACACTTAGATCATTAGCAAAAGCCATTTGGCTATACTAGCAAATCTCGAAGGGTGAGATAACGCACAATAAGGCCCTTACCAAGATTGATTACACCCAAGCCCTTAGGCTTAAGTCGCACGCCAACAAATCCCGGAGATCTACTCCCTTCCTACAATCGGCCAACTAAATAAGGTCACTAATAGCCTTCGGCTTTTCAAAAGAATGATAGAAAGATTAGGTCTATATGAACCCTTACCACTGACTTAATTAAAATGATTGGCAGAGAAAAAATAACCCCGATCCACTGCTTCAAAATCCCGAAGAACCTAGGAGAAATCGATTTCCATAGATGATTAGGAATCATGTCAACAAATGCCGAAATTCAGCTTTTGTCCCCATGTGAGTCGACAGAGAAAAGAGAAAAGAAGTAACAGAGATTCGGCCAAGAACACTTACCCTCTTCAAATCCGATTAGAGAAGAAACCAAGGGAGATCTATGCTTGATTGATATTCGGCCAAAGATAGAACAAGAAGGGGAGAGTTGAGAGAGATTTCGGCAATGATGATGGATCTCAAGGTGATTCAGCTATGGTTGAAAGAAGAGAAAAGAACTCCACAATGTTTCAGCTTTTGTTAATGGAAGAGATGGAGAAGAAAATGAAATGGGAAAGAGGGGATTCGGCAAAGAGAAAAAGGAAGAGATTTCGGCATAAGGAGATTTGAAAGAGAGAAGAAAAGATGTCAAATGGAGGTGGGGTTGTTGGTTTCGGCTTTTAGCAAAATATAGAGAAGAGAAGTAAAAGGGATTCAGCCTAAGAGGTTTCAGTTCAAAGAAGAAAAGAGAGAACTCAAATAGGGATTCGGCTAGAGGCTCCTAAAGAGTTTCAACAATGACCTAAGAAGCTTTCGGCTTTTGCTTCAAATGGTGCATTGACGGAGAAATCGGCAAGTGCAAAAAGAGGTTTCAGTTTTGCTTCTCAATCGAATGCATCAAGGCTTTTGCTAGCCGAAAATGTCCACCTAGCTAACTAAGGAATTTCAGCACCCCCCTCTAGACTCCCAACCGATTACTCCTCCTCACCTTAGAGTTCAAATTTCGGCAACCACTTCAAGCTCCTCCTGGCCATTAATTCGGATGAGTTTGAGTTTCACAAGCTCCTAAATTCTCTCTTCTCCACCAGTTTAAATTAGTTTGACTTGATCAACAGTTATCTGACAGAGTTTGAGCTGAGCACAACTCTTCCCTCTCTGGCGACAAAAAGAATTAGCAGCAAGGAATTTCTGCAGCTCGAACCCAGGCTCTCATTCCCCCTGCTTGTGGTGTCACTGCATAAGGCCCTAAGTGGCACCTCCTTGCCACTTTACCAAGGCATTTCTTGTGCTTAAATTTACCACGGAATATACTTAACCCCTAGCTCCTTCAGCTCCCCTTAACCAAAGCTTAAAAACAAAATTTTTCCTATAGCTCGGGCCTACCCTTGGCTTATACCTAGACCCTAGAACACCTCAATCAATCGCACAATCAATCCATACACATGCAAAACAATTCAAACACAATAGCCCCTATTTAAGGATGTTACAAAGTTAGTTCGGGTTAGTAAACTTTATGGAGATGTTCCGTTAGAGGTGCAAGGGGCGATATTTTTGGCAGATCTAATAGAGCTTCCATTTAGGAATTTGACTTGATCCTAGGAATGGATTGGTTGGTTAAGTATCGAGTTAGTTTCGATTGTGTGACTAAGAGGGTCGTTCTGAAAATTGAGGATGATAAGGAGGTGGTTGTGATCAATGAACGCGGAGATTATCTGTCCAATGTGATCTTCGATCTTATGGCTGAGAAATTGGTTCTAAAAGGGTGTGAGGGTATTTGGCTTACGTCAGTGTCTCTGTTTCTAAGGACTTTTCTGTTGGAGATATCAGAATAGTGAGGGATTTTTTGGATGTCTTCTTTGAAGAGTTACCGGGTTTACCTCCGAATCGAGAAGTTGAGTTTGGAATTGAGCTTCTACCGAGTACAACTCTGGTGTCTTTCGCTCCATACTGTATGGCACCGAAAGAGCTTACTGAGCTTAAGGTTCAACTTCAAGAGCTTCTGGATCATGGTTTCATTCGTCCTAGTGTGTCTCCGTGGAGGGCACCAGTTCTATTTGTTAAGAAGAAAGATGAGACTATGAGGATGTGCATCGATTATCGACAGTTGAATAAACTGATTGTAAAGAATAAGTATCCACTTCTGAGGGTTTGACGATTTGTTTGATCAATTTCGAGGGGCTTTGGTGTTTTCTAAGATTGATTTCTGATCTGAGTACCATCAGCTCAGAGTTAAGCATGTTGATATTCATAAGACTTCATTTAGGACTTGTTATGGGCATTACGAGTTCCTAGTTATAACTTTTGGTTTGACGAATGCTCTGACTACATTCATAGATCTGATGAATCGAGTCTTTCAGCCATATCTGGATCAGTTCGTCGTAGTCATCATCAATGATATTTTGGTTAACTCTAAGACTGAGGATGAACATGATGAACATCTTAGAGTAGTGCTTTAGATACTGCGAGAGAAGTAGCTCTACGCTAAGTTGAGCAAGTGTGAGTTCTGGTAGCGAAAGGTAACTTTTCTAGGGCACGTGGTTTCTGCTGAGGAGATCCGAGTTGATCCTAAAAAGATTGACGCTGTACTTGATTGGAAACAACCTAAGAATGTATTTGAGATCCACAGTTTTCTGGGTTTGGCGGGTTATTATCGGCGATTTGTTGAAGGGTTCTCTCTGATTGCAGCTCCGTTGACTACGCTTCTACACAAGAGAGTTCCTTTTTTCTGGACTGATGTACAACAATTGAGCTTCGAAAAGCTTAATTTGTTCTAACTCAGGCTCCTATTATGATACAACCTGAATCCGATAAAAAGTTTATGGTTTTTAGTTATGCATTGCACTTCGGTTTGGGATGTGTACTATTGCAAGATAGAAAAGTTGTGGCTTATGCATCCCGTCAGCTTAAGTCACATAAAGGGAACTATCTGACACATGAACTCGATTTGGCTATGGAGGTTTTTGCATTAAAATTTTGGAGGCACTATCTGTATGGTGAGAGGTGTATTATCTACACTAATCACAAGAGCCTCAAGTATCTCCTTACCTAGAAGGAGTTGAATCTTAGGCGGCATCGATGGATCTAGCTGCTCAAAGATTATGACTGCATGATCGAGTACCATCCTGGTAAGGCCAATGTGGTGGCCAATGCTCTAAGTCGAAGAGCAATGACTGATTTGAGAGTGATGTTCACTCAACTTAGTCTGTTTGATGATGGAAGTCTGTTAGCCGAGTTGTAAGTTAAGCCGACATGGATTGAAAAGATTCGAGATAAGTAGTTAGAGGATGAGTCTCTGGGTTTGCGGTATTATCAGATTGAGAGTGGTAGTACTTCTGACTTTGGGCTGAATAGTGATAGAGTTATGTGTTTCTGAAGTCAGATCTGTGTGCTGAATGATTCTGATTTGAGACAGTCGATTCTGAGAGAGGCGCATAGTAGCCCTTATGCTATGCATCCAGGTGGTAATCAGATGTATCGGGATCTTCGTGAGCTATACTATGGCCAGGTTTGAAACGTGAAGTTACTAATTTTGTTGCTCGTTATTTGACGTGCCAGCAAGTTAAGGCTAAGTATCAGTTGCCTTCGGGTTTGCTATAACACGTTAAGATTCCCTTGTAGAAGTGGGAACGTATGATGATGGACTTCGTTAGTGGGTTACCCTTGACACCCACTAAGAAGGATTCTGTTTGGGTTATCGTGGATCAATTGACCAAATCTGCTCATTTTATTCCAGTTTGAATGGACTATTCTATGCAGAAATTAGTGAAGCTCTACATCTCTGAGATTGTATGACTGCATGGGGTTCCTGTTTCGATTATTTTTTATAGAGATCCTCACTTTACTTCTTAGTTCTGGAATAAATTGCATGAGGCTCTGGAGTGGAGATTGGACATTAGTATTGCATTCCATACTCAGACCGATGGTCAATCTGAGAGGGTAAATCAGATACTGGATGATATGCTTCGGAGTTGTGTGATTGATTTTCGAGGTAGTTGGGAGGATTATCTGCCGTTAGTTGAGTTCGCCTACAATACAGTTTCCAGTCTAGGATCCAGATTGTGCCCTACGAGGCTTTATATGTTCGTTAGTGTCGTACTCCACTATATTGGACTGAGTTGGGTGAACGTCAGGTTTTGGGTCCTGAGTTGGTTTCTGATATCAAAGATAAAGTTAGAATGATTCGGGATCATCTTAAGGAAGCTTCTGATAGACAGACATCTTATGCAGATCTCAAGAGGTGAGATATTGAGTACTCTGTGGGGGACTTTGTGTTTCTTAAGGTTTCTCCATGGAAGACAGTTCTGGGATTCCGTTGTTAGGGCAAGTTGAGCCCTAGGTTCATTGAGCCATATCAAATTTTGAAGCGTGTGGGACCGATTGCATATCGGTTAGAGCTACCTTCAGATTTGGACCGTATCCACGATGTGTTTCACATCTCGATGTTGAGGCGATATCTGTCTGATCCATCCCACGTAGTTTCTATTGAGGAGATCGAGGTTAAACCGGACTTGACTTTTGAGGAGGAGTTGGTTCAGATTCTAGATCGATATGTTAAGATTTTAAGAAGGAAGTCCATTCTGCTAGTAAAGGTTCTGTGGTGGAATCATGGCACTGAGGAAGCCACGTGGGAACCTGAGGACTTCATGCGTCAGCAGTATCCTCATCTGTTCTGATCAGGTAAATTTCGAGGTCGAAATTTCTTTTAGGGGGTAGAGTTGCAATGCCCTGATAAATCTAGTTATGTTTCCGTAAAATCTAACACAAATATGTATCTACTTCAATGGATAAGTGTTCTGGGTGTGTCTGGGAGGTCTTGGGTTCAAGTCTCACCTTTGCTAAGGGGGTCTGTTGTGTTGGAGGTCCTGTGTTCGAATCCTTGCGCAAGCATGAATGTAAATTTTTGCTCTGTTGTCTGATAGACTTTCGATTGAATTTAAATTCTAAAGTGGTTGAGATTGTGTAGTTAGTGGGAAGTTGGGGCATATCAAATTGGTTTTTATTTTATTTTATTTTTTAAAAATTTCTTCTGTTTTGACGTTTCTGTTCTCTCGTCTTCCCTGTCCATTGTTTCTTCTTCTTTCCCTTTTCAATTTTTCAAAGCGATTCCTTTTGTATAATTTTCGGCTGCATTGTTTGGTAAGTCTTGTTTTATTGATTCTTAATGCTTTTTGGCTAAGTGGTTAATGAAGGGGTTGTTCTTGTTACTTTCGATTTAGGTGAAGAACAAAAATTGGCTGAGGCTTCTACTGCGATTTAAGTGTTCGGGGTTTCTATTCGATAATGGTAAGTTTTCGCGTGCATTGGTTAATGGTGTAAGGCTTCAATTGTGAATCAATTTCAGTTAAGTTTTTGTAAGTGTTACTAATTCAGGCTCTGAAATGTCGATTTCTAGGTTTTGGAGGGCTCGAGATAGTTTTCACATCAAATCGATACCAGGTGTGTTCCCAAAATACAAAAAACTGAGTTTCGGCAAAAGTCAAAAATGACCACTGTCGACGCCACACGGGCGTGTGGTCGGCCGTGTGGGTGGCCGTGTGCGAGACACGGCCGTATGGTTAATGAAGGCATGGCCATGATTTGGACACGACCGTGTGGTGGCGTGTGCAAGGCCGTGCGAGCCACACGGGCTCGGCTAGGTTGGGTGTGTGGGCCCACACGGGCATGTCGGACGAGCATGTGGATTCTGGGCCAGGCCGCATGAGCGATACGGGCAATGCCAATCTGGGCATGTGGGCCCACACATGCACGTGGGCCTATAATTTTGAAATTTTCCCTAGGGTCGCATAGGTCGTTCCGATTGACTGTGGGCCTACCGTAGGGCCGGTAAGGGCTAACCAAACCCTAGATCTGTGGATCTGATCATTTGATATTCTATTCTAAGTATGATAATGCTATGCATGTCTGATTGTTCTGTTATCTACATATAAGTATGTTGAGCATGTTTAATCTGTTATTTCTACATCTGTTATCTGTATATGATTTGAGGTGGGATTTGTTTATGAGGAGGAAGTGTTCTGTATGGCGATAATCGCCTTTTATTCTGGTAGCTTGAATGCACATTATCTGACATGTGTCTAAATGGCACGATATGGTGTGTAGGGATGGGTGGGTGTTTTTAACCCCACATGGTGTGTTGGGATGGTCAGACTTGGTGTGTAGAGGATGGGGGTAGGATTCTGTATATCTGATCTATACATCTGATTCTGTTATCTATATCTAAGATGGGCATGAGCCTGAATCTATATCTGATTATATATGATGTTTCTGTATGTTTTCTTGTCTATTTTTGTTGGGTTACACATTCAGTTCACGTAAACTCACTTCTGTTTGTCTATTCTGTTCAGATAATCCACAGACTTAGGCAGATCGGTGCGGTGGAGTCTTGCGGTGACCATTAGTTCACGAATTGAGTTAATTAAGGGTTTTGTTTATTTAAAGGTTATTTCTGGGAGTTTTGTATTAATTGGACTTTTCGGACTGTTTTCTTAATTTTCGGGTTTTGGATTTTATTTAATATATTATCTGGACGACTCGCTAAAAACATAGTTTCCAATAACAAAGGTTTTCTAAAAACATGAACTGCATTTTTTTAAAATATAATGGTTTTATTAAACTTCCGCTATAGATTACATTTTAGCAAATAATTAGATTAAGTAACACTTTCGAAAATTCGTATAAATGAATACGAATTTTGAAACGTTAATAATTTGGACGAGACGACTTTTTTTTTTCAAAACCCCATCTTATGACACATCCGAATTCAGCCATAACTTCTAGGTCGGGTTTGGGGTGTTACATTGCAACAATCTTAAGACATATTCTTTAACACTTTCTAATCCAAGTCGAATAGGACACCGAGGAGAAATTGTATTTTGTTTGTAAATAGAAATCAATTGAACAATTCTATTTCAATATTTTAATATTTTATTCCTACTGTTTAATAGGATTTGTTTGATTTTTTTTTTGTTTCAAAAAAAATCAATTGAATAATTCTATTTGAAGATTCTTTTCCTATTGTACTACAGAATTTATTCGATTTCTGTTGTTAACAGTAATTGTTTGAGAGTAACAAACAATTCTATTACCAAAAATTGTTTTTGTTTCAGAATTTTTAGTTTCTAACTAAATTCTTCCGTTTAACAGAATCGAGGGGTAGTATAAACTAGAAATTAAATTTTCTGTTTATTATTATTACTAGTTCTTTTCTGAAATCTTAACAGAAAAATGGAAACTCCCACCAATTCACCCAATTCGCAATCTGGAGTGTTGGTTCCAACTCAGGCTTCAAATTGAAACTCAATGTTGTCTGTGGCTATAAGCCACAATGAGAAGCCTGCAAACTTCTTTGGATAGAATTTCAAGACATGGAAATAAAAGATGTTGCTCTATTTGACCATGTTGAACTTGGCCAAATTTTTGAAGGATGACCCTCCTACTATTAAAGAGGGTGGGGTAGATGATGTTGTCGCCTTGACTGCTGTTGAAGCTTGGGAGCATTTTTGCTAAAATTGCATCTTGAATAGGTTGTCGGATGCATTGTAAGAATTATACAGTGTCAAGAAGATGACTAAGGAATTACGGACCTCATTGGACCATAAATACAAAATTGAAGATGCTATAGCTAAAAAGTTTTTAGTTGCCAAATTCTTAAATTTTGTAATGGTTTATTCTAAACTAGTTGTGATCCAAGTGCAAGAACTTTAACTAATCACTCATGGAATTCTTGCTGAAGGGATGGTCATAAGTGAATCCTTCCAGATGGCAGCAATTATTGAGAAGTTACCTCCTATTTGGAATGACTTCAAGAACTTCTTAAAGCACAAAAGAAAGGAAATGTCAGTGGAAGACCTAATTGTTAGATTTTGAATTGAAGAAGACAATAGAGGTACTGGAAAAAACCTCAATAAAGAAGCAAAAGCCGATGGTGCTAATACAAACGTGGTAAAAGTCAAGAAGGACTTCAAGATAGGAAAACAACCTCAGAATGGGTCTAAATTGGGACCAAAAGGTGGCGTTTCCGTGAAGTAAAAATTTCAAAGGAAATGCTTCAATTGCAACAAGATGGGGCACAAGTCATCTGAGTGTAGGCTTCCAAAGAAAGTTAGAACTAATGAGGCCAATGCTGTGGAAGAAATTTCCAATGAAGTGTCTGATATGAATTTATGTGCTATGATTTCTGACGTCCACATGGTTGACTCAAATCCGAGAGAATGGTGGCTTGATACTGGTGCCATGAGTCATATCTGCTACGACAAAGCCTCAGTTTTTGAGTTGCTGCCTTGTGAGAAGAGGGAGAAGCTCTATATGGGTAATGCTACGACTTACAAGATTAAGGGGAAGGGTATTTTCGTCTTGAAGATGACTTCTAGCAAAGAACTCATGCTTTAAAGTATGTTGTATGTGTCTGACATATGCAAGAACCTTGTTTCTAGGACACTCCTAAGTGTACACGGCTTTAGGATGGTGTTTGAATCCCAGAAGCTAATTTTGTCTAAAGCAGGCATGTTTGCGGGAAGGGATATGTATTAAATGATATGGAAACTGAATGTAGTCTCTGTAAAAGAAAATACAATGAATAAGAATGTCACTTCCTCTTCTATTTATATGCTTGAGTCATTTAATTTATGGCATGGTAAGCTCGGACATGTTAATTATGATACTTTATGTAGATTAATTAATTTAGAGCATATTCCTTCATTTTACATTAATTATAATAAAAATGTGAAACTTGTGTTGAGGAAAAATTAATAAAATCTTCATTTCAAATTGTTGAAAGAAGTACAGAACCACTTGATCTAATACATGCCGATGTTTGTGACTTCATGTTTTTCAAACTAGCGGAGGGAATACATATTTTATTACCTTCATGGATGATAGCACAAAATATTGCTATGTATATTTGCTTAAGAGCAAAAATGAAGCTATAAAGAAATTTGTTCTCTATAAACAGGAAAAATCTGAAGCATTACTCTAAGGTGATCACCGTGCTAATCCTCAGTATTAGAATAAACCACGATGCCGTCGATGAAGACCATGACGAACTAATCCAGATAGGGCTGAAACACTCGATTTAATAAATCCATGAATGCGGCCGGTGCATTCGTCAACCCAAAAGGCATAACTAAGAACTCGCAATGCCCATAACGAGTCTTAAATGCAGCCTTATGTACATCAGCCTCCTTAACCCTCAACTAATGATACCTAGAACGCAGATCGATCTTCGAAAACACAGAAGCCTCTCTGAACGGATCAAACAAGTCGTCAATCCTCGAAAGCGGATACTTGTTCTTCGCGGTTAACTTCTTTAGTTGTCAGTAATCAATGCACATCCTCATAGTCCCATCCTTCTTCTTAACAAACAGAACTGGTGCTCCCCACGGAGACACACTAGGACAAATGAAACCACGGTCTATCAACTCTTGTAGTTGAGCCTTAAGTTCTGTAAGCTCTTTTGATGCCATATGATAGGGAGCGATGGACACCGGAGTTGTACCAGGAAGAAGCTCAATCCCAAACTCCACTTCCCGATCAGGAGGTAATCCCGGTAACTCCTCAGGAAAGACGTCTGAAAAATCCTTTACTATTCTGATATTCCCAATAGAAGAGTCCCTGGAATCAAAAACACTTACATAGGCCAAGTACGCCTCACACCCTTTCCGAACCAGTTTCTCAGCCACAAGTGCAGAGATCACATGTGACAGATAGTCTCGACACTTACCAATCATAACCACCTCCACATCATCCCTGGTCCTCAAAATAACCCTCTTAGATGGGCAGTCCAAACTGACTCTGTGCTCCACCAACCAATCCATACACAGAATATGGTCGAACTCCCTAAACGGAAGCTCTATCAGATTCACCAGAAAAACAGTCCCTTGCACCACCAAGGGAATATCCCTATAAAGTTTACTAACCCAAATAAACTGCCCCAACGGACTCATTACAGTAACCTCACTAGTAGTGCTCTACACAAAAATCCCCAAAGTCTCAAATACAGTACTAGCTATGTATGAATGAGTAGACCCTATGTCTATCAAAGCCAAGTAAGGTACATCAAAAATAAAGAACGTGCCAGTGATGACATCAGGAGCATCTCTATCCTCTCAGCGACGTATAGCATACACCAAAGTAGGCTGTCTCGCCTCAGTCTGACCAGCACCTCTGCTCGGTGCTCTCTGACCTTCGCCCATACCATTACCACCCCTAGCCTGACCACGGCCCCTAGGTGGCTGCTGAACTACTCTCTGTCACTGCACGAGACCTGATACCGGAGCTTGCACCTAATCAGCCCTCAATGGACACTCCTGAATGCAGTGCTCTAATGACCCACATCTCAAACAAGCCATAATCATCCTCCAACACTCGCCCAGATGCCACCTACCACAATCACCACAAGGCTGCAACCCAGCTGATACCACTATATGTAACACCCCAAACCCGGCCTAGACGTTATGATCGAATCTGGCGATGTCACATAGAGGGAATTTCGAAAATGAAGCTAACTTGATAAAAACCTTAAGCTTATGAATCTTAATTTTCTTTCATTTATTTTCAAACATATATTCAATTAGTTGACTTGCCAGGAAAATCGTCGTTTTTTAAGAAAACAGTTTGCATTTTTAGAAAAACATGTTTTTAGGTAACACCATCATCGAATCAACAAGTTAAATCCAAAAAGCCCAAAACCAAAACCAAACAGTTTAAAAGAGTCCAGAGAGTCCCAGAAAATACAACCTTTCAAATTCGGATGCTAAAACTTAATTAAAACCAGAAAACAAAATAAACAGTAATAGCAAGTGGTCATTGTCGAGTCCTCCGCTGCACCGATCCGCCTAACTCTCTAGATTACAAGTACAGTAAAACAAAAAAGGGTGAGTTTAAGTAAACTCAGTGTGTAACCCCACAGAAATAAGCATGCAAACAACCAAGAAATCAGAATTAGTCAGATAAAGATTCGAGCCTAAGCCCATTACAGATGTAGAAGTAGTTTTGGGCTTAAGCCCATCTCAGATACAGATATGCAAATCAGAATCAGAAATCAGATATCTTACCCCCATCCTCTACACACCATCTACGACTATCCCTACATACCAAGTGGGGTTTAAAACACCCACCCAGCCTTACACACCATGTTGTACCGATACGGTACATAATAGATATATCGCAGCCATGCTGCCAGATAATAGGCATAATGCCTTTCAGAACACTTCCTCCAATATACATCAACCCATCCCCAATATCATATAACATAACATACATACAGAATTAACAGATATATCATACTTAACATGCTTTCGTAACAGATAACAGATATAAAAACATACTAACATATCACCTGATTTTAGGGTTAGATAGCATTTACCAACTCTACAGTAGGCCCACCGTCAATTAGGACGACCTGTGCGACCCTAAAAAAAATTTCAGTACAATGAGCCTACACGCCCAGGTTGCCTTGCCCGTATGGATCAAACGGCCTGGCCCAGATAGCCCACATGCCCAATTTGGCCTTACCTGTCTGGATCACACGGCCTGGCCCCGATACCACATGACCTTGTGGCGTGTCCGTATTGGCCCATATGCCTGTATGGCCCACACGCCCAATTTGGCCTAGTCCGTGTGGCTCACACGGCCACACTCTAGCCATCACATAGCCTGGCCTTCATCGAGCACACGGTCGTGTTGTCGCACACGGCCTACCACACGGTCGTGTGGCGTTGACAGCGGGGTTTTTCATCTTTCTCTGAATATCATTTTTCTACATTTTGGGTACACACTTGATACTGTTTCGATGTAAAAACTATCTCGAACCTTCCAGAACCTAAAAATAGACATATTAACGCTTAATTTCAGTCTTTACGCACAAATAAACCGAAAACCCAAAACAATCCAAAACTTAAACTAAGCACTTATCGCTTACTCCAGCACTCCGAACAATTGACCATGACTCTACAAGAGTAGAGTCACGGTCTTCAGGATTTGCTACTACCAAACAACCATATGACCCCAATCAATGTTTGGAAAAACACAAATTACGAGACAGCAAAGCTTCACTTACCAAAATCGTGCGACAAAAACCAAAAATAACGAGAACCAAGGAGTGTCGATAGACCAAAAAGAAAATGAAATCGAAGGAAAGAATAGAAAAAGAAATCGGCAGAGAAGCAGAGAACTAATGTCAGAGATTTGGGGATTTTTTTCTAGAATGTGAGAGAAAATTTCGAAAAAGAAAATAATCAAAAGATATTCACCCATCCCTTAATTATCTCCACTTACACACTACTCATAACTCCCTCAGAATTTCAGCTCCATCCAAACTATACCAGATAACAGAACAAAATTTAATACCCATGCTCGTGCGAGGATTTGAACACAGGACCTCCAACACTAACTCCTTACCACTTGAACCAACTGGCTTATTCTGATATGAAATTACAGACAATTAAATATAAGCCCACTGAACAAAGATAGGGCATAATTCCCAAAAATAACAAAAATTACTAAAGATAAGACTTGAAATAGTGACCTCACACACACACCCAGAACACTTAACCACTGAAGCAGATACACATTTGTGTCAAAACTTTACAGAAACAACCATAAGAATTTTGGGACGTTACAACTTTACCCCTTAAAAGAAATTTTGACCTTGAAATTTACCTAATTAGAACAGATGAGGATACTGCTGACGCATTGAGTCCTCAGTTTCCCACGAGGCCCCCTCAGTGCTATGATTCTGCCACAGCACCTTCACTAACGGAATAGCACCTTCACTAATAGAATAGACTTTTTCCGCAGAACCTTAACATCGCGATCTAGAATTTGAACTGGCTCCTCCTCAAAAGTCAAGTCCAACCTAAGCTTGATCTTCTCAACCGAGACAACATGGGATGGATCAGAGCTGTACCGCCTCAATATCGAGGCATGAAACACATCATGAATATGGTCCAGTTCATGAGGTAGCTCCAACTGATAAGTAACTCGTTCCACATGTTTCAGAATCCGATACGACCCAATAAACCTAGGGCACAACTTGCCCTTACGACCGAACCTCAGAGCCTTCTTCCACGGAGAAACCTTAAGAAAGATGAAGTCCCCCACCGAGTACCCAATCTTTTACCTCTTCAGATCCGCATAAGACCTTTGTCTATCAAAAGCCACTTTCAGTCGATCCCGAATTAATCGAACCTTATCCTCTGTCTCAAAAACCAACTTAGAACCCAAAACTTGACATTCACCCAACTCAGTCCAACATAGTGGAGTGCGACACTTACGACCATACAAAGCCTCGTAAGGTGCCATCTGAACGCTAGCCTCGAAACTGTTATTGTAGGCGAACTTAGCTAGAGGTAGATAATCTTCCCAACTGCCTCAAAAATCAATCACACAGCTCCTGAGCATATCCTTCAATATCTGAATCTACCTTTCAGATTGACCATCGATCTGAGGATGGAACGCAGTACTGAAATCTAATCTCGAACCAAGAGTTTCCTGCAATTTCTTCCAGAACCAAGAAGTAAAGCTGAACAACTTTACTATCTCAGAAACAACTTTACAATTTCTTCCAGATATAATCGAGGCAGGAACCCTATGCAGTCTTACTATCTCAGGAATGTACAACTTCGTTAGCTTTTGTAGAGAGTAGTCTATCTGAACAGGAATGAAGTGAGTAGACTTGGTGAATCGATCCACGATGACCCAAATAGAATCCTTCTTAGTGGGTGTCAAGGGCAACCCACTAACGAAGTCCATCATCACTCGTTCCCTCTTTCATAAGGGAATCTTAACTGGCTACAACAATCCAGAAGGCAACTAGTGCTCAGGTTTAACCTGCTGGTACGTTAGACAACGAGCCACAAAATCAGTAACCTCAGGCTTCAAACCTGGCCACCAGTACAATTCACGGAGATCTCAATACATCTTATTCCCACCAGGATGCATAGCATAAGGGCTATTATGCGCCTCCCTCAGAATCGACTGTCTCAAATCTGAATCATTTGGCACACAAATATGCCCTCGAAAACATAACACACCCTCCTTATTTAATCCAAAATAAGACATAGCACCACTCTCAATCTGCCGAAACCTCAAGCTCATAGACTCATCCCCTAACTGCTTATTTCGAATCTAATTAACCCAAGTTGGCTTAACCTGCAACTCGGCCAGTAAACTTCCATCATCAAACAAACAAAGGTGAGCAAACATCGCCCTCAAATCAGTCATCGCTCTTCGGCTTAGAGCATTGGCTACCATATTAGCCTTACCAGGATGATACTCAATGGTGCAATCATAATCCTTGAGCAACTCAATCCATCGATGCTATCTAAGGTTCAACTCCTTCTAAATAAGAAGGTACTTGAGACTCTTGTGATCGGTGTAGATGATACACCTCTCACCATACAAATAGTGCTCTCAAGATTTTAAACGCAAAGACCACTGCAGCTAACTCGAGATCATGCATCAGATAGTTCCCCTCGTGTGTCTTAAGTTGACGGGATGCATAAGCCACAACCATACTATCCTGCATCAGAACGCAACCCAACCCAACATGCGAAGCATCACTGTAAACCACAAACCCCTTACCAGATTCAGGCTGTATCAGCACAGGAGCCTGAGTCAAAACAGACTTGAGCTTCTCAAAGCTCTCTTATTATGCATCAGTCCAGACAAACGGGGACACTCTTCCGCAACAACTTAGTAAGAGGAGCTGTAATAAAAGAGAACCCCTTGACAAACTGACGATAATATCCTGCCAAACCCAGAAAGCTGTGGATCTTAGATACATTGTTAGGCTATTTCAAATCCAACACAGCCTCAACCTTTCAAGGACCGACACGAATCCCCTTAGCAGAAATGGCGTGCCTTAGAAAAGTCACTTCATGTAACCAGAACTCACACTTGTTTATCTTAGCGTAAAGCTGCTTCTCACGAAGAATCTGAAGCATTACTCTAAGGTGCTCATCGTGCTCATCCTCAGTCTTAGAATAAACCAGAATGTCATTGATGAAGACCACGACGAACTGATCCAGGTAGGTTTGAAACACTCGATTCATCAAATCCATGAATGCGGCCGGTGCATTCGTCAACCCAAAAGGCATAACTAGAAACTCGTAATACCCATAACGAGTCCTAAATGCAATCTTATGTACATTAGCCTCCTTAAACCTCAGCTGATCATACCCAGAATACGGATCAATCTTCGAAAACACAGAAACCCTTCTGAACTGATCAAAAAAGTTGTCAATCCTAGGAAGTAGATATTTGTTCTTCACGGTTAACTTGTTTAGTTGCTAGTAATCAATGCACATCCTCATGGTCTCATCCTTCTTCTTAACAAACAGAACTGGTGCTCCCCAGGAAGACACACTAAGATGAGTGAAACCACAGTCCAATAACTCTTGTAGTTGAGCCTTAAGCTCTGTAAGCTCTTTCAGTGCCATACGATAGGGAGCGATAGACACCGGAGCTGTACCAAGAAGAAGCTCAATCCTAAACTCCACTTCCTGATTAGGAGGTAATCCCAGTAACTCCTCAGGGAAGACGTCTGAAAAATTCTTTACTGTTCTGATATTCCCAACGGAAGAGTCCCTATAATCGAAAACACTTATGTAGGCCAAGTACGTATCACACCCTTTCTAAACCAATTTCTCAGCCACAAGCGCGGAGATCACATGCGACAGATAGTCTCGACACTTACCAATCATAACCACCTCCATATTGGCATTGGTCTTCAAAACGACGCTCTTAGATGCACAGTCCAAACTGACTAGGTGCTCCACCAATCAATCCATACACAGAATAAGGTCGAACTCTCTAAACAGAGGCTCCATCAGATTAGCCAAAAAAATACTCCATTGCACCACCAAAGGAGCATCTCTATAAAGTTTACTAACCGAAACAGACTGCCCCAACAGACTCAGTATAGTAATCTCACTAGTAGTGTTCTTCACAAAAGTCCCCAAAGTCTCAGATACAGTACTAGCTATGTACGAATGCGTACACCTTATGTCTATCAAAGCCAAGTAAGGTACATCAACTATAAAGAACGTACAGGTGATAACGTTAAGAGCATCTCTATCCTCTCAGTGTCGTGTAGTATACACCAAAACAGGCTGTCTCGCCTCAGTTTGACCAGCACCTTTGCCTGATGCTCTCTATTCTCAGCCCATAGTATTACCACCCCTAGCTTGACCACGTCCCCTAGGTGGCTGCTGAACTACTCTCTGCGGCTACGTGGGACCTGATGTCGGAGCTTGCACCTGATTAGCCCTCAGTGGACACTCCTAAATACGGTACTCTAACAACCCACATCTCACACAGGCCCCAATCATCCTCCAACATTCGCCCGAATGGCACCTGCCACAATCACCACAAGGCTGCAACCCAGCTAAAGCAACAGGAGCTCTCACTCTAACTGGCCCATTAGATCTGGCCTTTTTCTTAGGCTTCTGCACTGAACTCGAGGGCTCCAAATCCCTCTTATTCTTACCTCTCTCCCTATCTCTATTCTGGCGCTTCGCATGCTTAACATCTTCAGCAATGTTCGTCTTCTCAACCAGAACAAAAAAACTATCACTCCCTTTGTGGAGCTATCAAAACTCTCAGATTATCTCTCAGTCCATCCTCAAAATGAACACACCTCTCATATTTAGATGCCACCATACCTCGAGCATAGCAGTTTAGCCTCAGAAATTCGGCCTCAAACTCGGCCACAAATCAGTCACCTTGTGTGAGGTTTAAGAACTCGTGCCTACGAGCATCCACATAGCTCGCTCCCACATACTTGCTCTAGAAAGTAGTCTTAAAGCAGTCCTAGGTCAGACGATTAGGTTGAGTGCCCTCCTTAACTGTCAATCACCACTGGTAAGCCTCATCACGAAGGAAGGAGACTGCACTCTTCAATTTCTGCTTGAGGGTACAGTCCAAATCATCCATAAACCTCTCAGTGGCCTCCAACCAATACTCTGCCACATTAGGGGCAACTCCTGTGACACCCCTAAACAATTCAGCTCCATTAGAACAAAGTCGTTCAATTACCGACCCAAGGCTCCCAGATCCAGAATTGGGTCTAGCGACGCTCTCTAATATCCTCAGCATGGCTTAGGATAGTGCGTCGTCTCTAACCAAATGACTCTGAGACCTAATCTCAGTAGCAGGTGACACAGGTGTCTCATTAGTATTCAGATTCGGCATGCTGCCCAGAGATGAAGACTCAGGTTGAGCCCCCCTACGGCCTCTACCTCGGCCTTGAGTACCACGTCTACAGATACCTTGTATGCTTATTGTATTAATTTGAATTTATCTATATTAAGTGTTTTATGCATCAGTTTAATATTTATTAACAGATATTTTATGTAATAAGTATCAGAAGTTCAAAATCGTTTCAGAAGTTTCAGTCATCTAACTAACTCAGTATAGTTTCAAAAGGTATTAGCTATAGTGTTTTAGAACAGTTTTAATTAAGTACAGAAATACTTAAGGATCGGCGCCAAAGACTCGGTGAACCACATACTTGTTTATTTTACTCAAATTATTTAGAAACCAAATACTTTTAGAAAACAAGATTTTAGAACCTAAAATTCATAGCCGAGTTTTGTAACCTGGCTCTGATACCACTAAATGTAACACCTAAACCTGGCCTAAACGTTATGGCCGAATGGCGATGTCACATGGAGGGGATTTCAAAAATGGAGCTAACTCGATAAAAACCTTAAGCTTATGAATCTTAATTTGCTTTCATTTATTTTCAAACATATATTCAATTAGTTTACTTGCCTTAAAATGTATCAATTTAGTGGAAGCTTAGGAAAATCTTCGTTTTAAAGAAAATAGTTCGCATTTTTAGAAAAATATGTTTTTAGGTAACACCATCATTGAATCAACAGGTTAAATCCAAAAAGCCTAAAACCGAAACCAAACAGTTTAAAAGAGTCCAAAATGTCCCTAAAAATACAACTTCTCAAATTTTGATGCCAAAACTTAATTAAAACTAGAAAACAAAATAAACAATAATAGCGAGTGGTCACCGTCGAGTCCTCTAATGCACCGATCCGCCTAACTCTGTGGATTACCTGTACAATAAAATAGAAAAGGGTGAGTTTAAGTAAACTCAATGTGTAATCCCACAGAAATTAGCATGCAAACAACCAGAAAATCAGAATCAGTTAGATACAGATTCGGGCCAAAGCCCATTATAGATACAGAAGTAGTTTCGGGCTTAAGCCCATCTCAGATACAGATACAAATATGCAAATCAAAATAAAAAATCAGATATCCTACCCCCATCCTCTATACACCATCTCCGACCATCCCTACACACTATGTGGGGTTTAAAACACATACCTAGCCCTACACATCATGTTGTACCAATGCGGCACATAACAGGTATATCGCAGCCATGCTGCTAGATAATAGGCACAATGTCTTTTAGAACACTTCCTCCAATATACATAAACCTAGTCCCAATATCAGATAACATAACATACGTACAGAATTTGTAACAGCCCATTTTTAGTCAAATTGGAACAGTGATTTTGGGACAACAAATCTGAAGTCAAAATACTTATTTTATTATTATCTTAATGTTTACACAATGATTGAGTGATTGTGTAAAAATTTCGTTAAGAAATTTTATCGTTTGAATGGTCTATTTGATAAAAAGGACTAAATCGCGTAAACTGTAAAATGCATGTTCTATTAGTTAAATGTGTCTATTAGTTATGGAACATTAAAGTGGAGGTTCTTATGTTGTAATTAGACCATTAAAATGGTGGCTGGACAATTATGGGCATATAATATGTGATTTTTATGTTTTATAACCAATGTTAATTTTGGTATTTAGTTATTAAGTTATAATAAATAAAAACAAAATCATAAAATGGTGTTCATCTTTCATCTACAACCGAAATTGAAAGAAGAAAAAGAATCCATTATTGAGATAAGTTCGGCCAACCTTATTTTGTCAATTGTAAGTCTATTTTGTCTCGTTTTTAATGATTTCTATGTTTTTAAGATAGTTGCAACTAGTACTACCTAGCCCAGGGACTATTTTGCAAAATTGTTAAAGATTTTGAATGATGCCATTGATAAATATATGTGTTTTTTGATGTTTGATGATAGATTATGAATATTTGATATGAATTATACAAGTTTTGTTAAGTGATTTTGAGTACAAATGAAAAATACGGATTTATTTGTGAAAATGTGAAAAATTATGGTCAAAATGTGAAATAAATGGAAAATATGGGCTGCTAGGGGCATAATAGTAATTCGGCTAGCATGGGTATATTTGGAATTTCATTAATTTTTGATTTTGTGTAATAAGGACTAAATTGTAAAAATGTGAAAGTTTAGGGGCTAATATGTAAATTACCTCAAATGTATATTTTGGATTGAATTGAATAAATAGATGATTAAATAAGTTAATTTTGAATATATTTAGATTAAGAAAAGCAAAATTTGGATCAAGATCGGGGAAAACCAAAGTTATCGATTAACCGAGGTAAGTTCGTATGTAATAAGCATTGTTATAATTATGCTTTAAATGCTTTGATATTGCATAAATTGTATATACAAAACTATAATCATGTGGATGACAATTCAGTTATGTATGGCACTTAGTGTGTGTTTCAAGATAGCTTCGGCTATGTATGGCACTTAGTGTGCGATTCAAGATAACTTCAGCTATGTATGACACTTAGTGTACAATTCGAGATAGCTTCGGCTATGTATGGCACTTAGTGTTCCAGATTAAAATAGCTTTGGCTATGTATTATCATTTAGTCTGCGAGAATTCGGGTATCCGACATCATTCCGTTTAGGTATGAGTTTGTTACGGATTCGTTCATTTATGTATATGACTCATACGAGCTTAAAATCGAAGAAGTTATGAAGTTTGCATATAAGCATATGATTAAGCATGTGGAAGGTTTTTTAATATTTATGAACTACAAGCTAAAAAGTTCAAATTGATGATTTGTGTATTTATGATTAGTTGAGTTTATTCCATACAAGCTTACTAAGCTATAAAGCTTACTTTGTTTGTTTTTCGTATGTTTTGTAGTGTTATCAAAGCTAGCTCGCATTCGAGGATCGTTGGATATCGTTTCACACTATCCACCTTTCACTCGGTACCTATGAACTTGGTATTTTAAGTATATGGCATGTATAGGGACTTTGGTCATTTTGGTTATGACTTGATAATGATTTTGGTCAATTGAATTGGCTTGTAAATTTACATGTTTTGGTTTGTATATATATAGCCTTGAGTAATGGCTTATTTGGGGTTATTTTGGTATGGATTAATCATGTATTGATATATGTGTTTATGCTTTGTGATATGAGTGGTATGATGATTGGGTGATGCTTGATGCTTATAGATGTTATAGGTGTTCAAATGGTTGAATTGTGGATATTGGTATGCTTGTGAAATTAGGTCAAATAATGCATATTTATTAATGGTCATTTTGATGATTTGAGAAGATATGGAATGGTATGAATTTAGTTGGTATAATATGGTATTATGTTTTGTATTAGTTGGTGTTAGAAACGGTATAAATCATGCATTGGTTTGGAGTTGAATTATATACCTATTGATGCTGTGTTCTGTGCCATATGGTTGTGTAGGTGTGCCTAAGTTTGGGGTGGAAAATTGGCTTGGTAAATAGCCTATTTTTGTCCACACGGGCAGAGACACGGGCATGTGTCTCAGCCGTGTGTGACACACGATTATGTTACACGGCCATGTGTCCCCTAGTGTGGTTTTTGAAATCAAGTTAGTATGCTGCACATGGCCTTACACACGGGCGTATGACTTGGCCGTGTGGCATAAGTCAGTATACCCTACAAGTTTGGCACGGCCTAGGCCTGGCACACGAGCGTGTATAGCCATTTTTAGGGCACACGAGCTAGACACATGGGCGTGTGGTTAGTCGTGTGACCCAAATCAGTAAGCTCACTTGTTTGGGCACGGGGTAGGACACGAGCTAGGACACGACCATGTGTTCCCATTTTGAATGTCCACACAGCTTGTGACATCGGCATGTTGGTGGCCATGTGAAACACACGGCCTGACTACACAGGCGTATGTCCGCTGTTGTGAGAAAAATTTTCAAAGTTCGGGAAAGTTTCTTAAGTTATCAGTTTAGTTCCGAAGCACTCCCAATGTATGTTTAGGGCCTCGTAGGCTCGTATGTGAAAATTATGTACAAATGTGTTATAAGTCTGGTAATGCTCCGTAACCCTATTCTTACGTTGAATACGGATGAGGGGTGTTACAGAATTAACAGATATATCATACTTAAGAAGCTTTCATAATAGATAACAAATATACAAACATAGGCATGCTCATAACCGTATTTTAGTCTAACAAATCACTTGATTTTAGGGTTAGATATTGTTTACCGACCCTACGGTAGGCCCACAATTGATTAGGATGACCCATATGACCTTATGGAAAATTTCAGTACAATAGGTCCATACGCCCAATTGGCCTTGCCCGTGTGGATCACACGACCTAGCCCAGATACCACACGCCCTGTGGCCGACACGCCCAATTTGGCCTTGCCTGTGTGGATCACACAGCTTGGCCTAGAGACCACACGCCTGTATGGACCCACATGCCCAATTTGGCCTAGCCCGTGTGGCTCACACGGCCACACTCCAGCCATCACACGGCCGTGTCTTGCACATAGCCTGGCCTTCATCGATCACACGGACGTGTCGTCGCACACGGCCTACCACACGGCCGTGTGGCGTCGACAATGGGGTTTTTCAGCTTGCTTTGAATCTCATTTTTCTGCGTTTTGGGTACACACCTAATACTTTTTCGATGTAAAAACTATCCCGAGCCTTCCAGAACCTAAAAATCGACATATTAACGCTCAATTTCAATCTTTACACACAAATAAACCAAAAACCCAAAACCATCTAAAACTTAAACCAAGCACTTACCGCTTACTCCAGCACTCCGAACAATTGACTACTGTTCTACAAGAGTAGAGTCACAGCCTTCAGGATTTGCTGCTGCCAAACAACCATATGACCCCAATCAATGGTTGGAAAAACACAAATTACGAGATAGCAAAGCTTCACTTACCAGAATCGTGCGACAAAAACCAAAAATAACGAGAACCAATGAGTGTCAGTAGACCAAAAAGAAAACAAAATCGAAGGAAAGAATAGAAAAAGGAATCGGCAGAGAAGTAGAGAACTAATGTCAGAAATTTGGGGATTTTTTTCTAGAACGTGAGAGAAAATTTTGACAAAGAAAATAATCAAAAGATATTCAGCCATCCCTTAATTCTCTCCACTTACACGCTACTCATAACTCCCTCAAAATTTCAGCTCCATCGAAACTCTACCAGATAATAGAGTAAAATTTAATACCCACGCTCGTGTGGAGATTCGAACACATGACCTTCAACACTAACTCCTTTCCACTTGAACCAACAGGCTTATTCTGATATGAAATTACACACAATTAAATATAAGCCCACTGAATAAAGATAGGGCTTAATTCCCAAAAAATAATAAAAATTGCTAAAGATAAGACTTGAACTTGTGACCTCACACACACCCCCAAAACACTTAACTACTGAAGCAGATATACATTTGTGTCAAAACTTTATAGAAACAACCATAAGAATTTTGGGGCGTTTCATAGTAATTAAACCATTAAGTTCTAAGTGGATTTTCGAATGGATGAAATCATATAGAACAATTGATAAGTATAAGCCCAAATTGGTTATAAAATGTTATAGAAAAAAGGAAGGTATTAAATACTTTGATACTTTTTCTCCAATATCTAGGATAACTTCTATAAGGATGATACTTGCAATTGTCACCTTGCGGAATTTAGAGGTACATCAAATGGATGTTAAAACAGATTTCTTAAATAGAGATCTTGATGAAGAGATTTATATGGAACAGCCTGAGGGTCATGTAGTTCCAATATAAGAAAGGAAAGTTTGTAAATTGGTGAAGTTTTTGTATAGACTTAAGCAAGCACCAAGCAATGGCATGAAAAGTTTGATAATGTCATGATGACAAATGGCTTTAAGATTAATGAGTGTGACAAATGTATGTATGTCAAAACTACCGACATTGGATATATAATCCTATGCTTATATGTTAATGACATACTCATTGTTGGAAGTAACAATGAAATGTTAAAACGTACCAAAGTCATGTTAAATTCAAGATTTTACAGGAAAGATATGAGATTAACTGATGTGATTTTGGGCATCCAAATCAATATGTCATACTATGTGGACAAGATTCTTGAGAAATTTAGCAAGGATGATTCTGGTATAGCCAGAACTCTAATAGATACGAGCCAACGTCTGTCCAAAAACAAAGGTGAATGTGTTGAACAAGTGGAATATGCAAGGGTTATAGGCAGTCTAATGTATCTCATGAGCTGTACTAGTCCAAATATTGCTTTCACTATGAGCAGTTTAAGCAAATTCACAAGCAATCTAGGGGAAAACCACTGGAAAGCAATTGTGAGGGTACTGAGATATCTCAGATAAACCCGGGACTATGGACTACATTATTCAAGAGATCCTGCTGTTTTAAAAGGATTCTTAGATGCCAGTTGGATATCCGATATTCAAGATACCAAAGGCATAAGTGGATATGATTTTACATTGGGAGGAAGAGCTGTGTCATGGAAATCCTTAAGACAAACGATTATAACCAGATCCACAATGGAATCTGAATTTGTAGCTCTAGACAAATCTGGAGAAGAGGTTGAATGGATTTGAAACTTCTTGGAGGATATTATTGACTGGCCAAAGCCTGTGCCCACAATATGCATATATTGTGATAACCAAGCAACAATTGGTAAAGCACATAACGTAATGTATATTGGTAAGTCAAGACATATACGTCATTGACATAATACTGTTAAACAACTGATCTCAAATGAAATCTCTATTGATTTTGTAAAATCAAAAGATAACATTACAGATCCGCTAATTAAAGGCCTAAATCAAGATCATGTTGATAATACATTGAAAGGAATGTGACTAAAGCCCATGAAAATTAAAGACGTTATGTGAAGGAAAACCCAACTTAGTTGACTAGAGATCCCAAGATCTAGGTTCAAAGGGACAACCTACTTGCATAGACCTTATGAGGTCATTGTAGGGGTTCTTATCCTAAGTCCTTTCCTATGATGTAAACAATGATTAAAAGTGAGATAGGTTAAGCAATACGTTTAATGACCGTTGTGTGTTTCGACGAGCCGAGCAACATAAGTAACCTATGTGAGAGTGAAGTGGGACCGCTTCAAGGAGACTACTAGGGCATAGTTCTATCAAACTCTTGCAAAATTAAGAGATGTTCATGGCCATATGAACATACCCATGAGAACTAAAACCTTGCCAATGAGGTAGTTGTATGAGGTATATCATCGTTTACACAAACGACAGAATAGTTCAAAGACATCACATCTACTGGTTGGCTAGTAAAGTAAGTATACTTTCACAAGAGAAGGTTCAAGGGTTGATGCCTACCTATCCTATGCAATTATCGATCGTAGATTCTATCACCAATTGAGTCAATATTTTTCATTAAAACTACCAATTTTCATTCATGTGGGGGAGTGTTGGAAAAAATAGATTTTTGGAAGTTTTGAGGGAAAAAATAGATTTTTGGAAGTTTTGAGGCATATTCTTGATTAGTAAATATGGATATTTGAATCATAAAATTATGGTTTTATATTCTACCCCATGATACCTTTACAACAGTATATCATATACTCAAAATAGTTGAGTGATAAAAGAGAAATTGATGCTCAAAGTAAGCCGCTTGTGAATTATGTTGAGGAAAATGGAAAGCTTAGTCCTACATTGGTTAGAGATTAAGTGTGGAATATGATTATATATATGAACCGACTTGGTGGTTATTGAATGAGTAAACTAATGCTCTCCCTCGCGCGCAGGAGGGTGCAAATCCAAACCCGCCAGGGTTGGGGGCGCACCCGCACGTCGTGGGCGACGCGAAATGTCTGGACCGGTTGGGCTTTTCTAGGCCTGCGAATATTTTAGCCCAATACGTAATCTTATTTTTTCTCAGCAGAGCTTAACTATTTGGAATTAAAAGGAGTTAATGGCTCTTTTAACTCAAACAATAATTTGGGTTTAATGGCTCATTAATTCACAGACAGTATTGGCTCCATTAGTCAATATTTCCAAAAGTTCTTAATTTGAATTTTATTTTAAAACTACATAATCTACAGAAAAAGATACACACTGAATTTTCCAAAATTTTGAGAGGTCTTTCCCTGCATATTTTTTCGAACTGCTTCGATGGTAGACAAAGGCAAGGCTACAGTTCGTTGATCACTGCATTCGTGCTATTTCCATGCTCATCTCGTTGTTGCATCCTAGGAGACAGTCGACCAATGTTTCTCCAGAACCAAAGGAGCGGTCAAATCTATCTTCAGGAAAATGTGAAAACAGCCTTAACTACCAGTCCATTTTTCCTAGCCTACCTAAGAGTATAATATTTCAATCCAGTCTTTATTTTTGTTCTTTTTCCAGATTATATATATGTATCTATATTATTCTGGTTCGATCTTGTGATTTAAATAAATATTTTACATTACTGTTTATTTTTTCACTAACGTGTGTGTAACAATGATTAACTTCCATCACCTCATAATTGATTTATTAATCTTTTATATACAGGTTAGCTTCTTTACTTGCTTAGTTGCTTTAATTATCTTATGATTCTTGTCACTATGTATTTTGAAATTAAAAAATATATTAAATGTAAAAATTTATTCTTTTAGTAAAAGTTATTTTAAAGATAAAATGTGAAATTGATACAACATAAAATTTTAACACGAATATTTTATGGCATCATTAATAATTCAATTTTAATATAAATATTCAATATTATTAAACAATTCAATAAAATAAATAGTATAAAATGTGAAATTTAATCTAATAATATAAATAATAGATATAAATAAAATTATTACTATTTAGGTTTAGGGAGTTTTTTGAATGATTTTGATTTTTTATTTGGGGGTAAATGATGAGAAGTAAAAGTTTAGAAGGGAAATAAAAAGTTTTGGGGAAGTAAAATTTTGAGGGAAAGTAAAATTTTGGAGGGAAAATATTAAAAAAGAAATTTGGGGGGGGGGGGGATGGGTTTGGGGTAGATGGGGGTGGGATGGGAGGGAAGTAAAAGTTTTAGGGGAAAAGTAAAAAAAGTTTGAAGTAAAAATGTAAAATATTATAGTTTGATATTTGGTTTATTGGAATTATTCGAGTTATTCGAATTCGAAAACTCAACTTGATTTGAACTCAAAATTTAAAAAAAAAATCAAGATTACTTGAATAACTCGATTCATTTAACTTGAAATTTGAATTTTTTTTTTGATTTTTTCGAGCCGAATCGAGTTTTGCTCACCCTTAATCAAACATACCATAAACATTAATAGAAAATGGTCAATGCAAGCATGAGCACTTCAAAACAATAAAAATTGTCAATGTTGCATGCAACAAGGGAAAATGACAAGGAGAAGGAAGAAGAAGATCACGATGGTGTAAGGGAGATTGATTCATTTGAAGAAGTAGAGAATCATAATAGGAATAAGAGGACAGACTGATCAAGAAAACAATTGTTCAAAGTAACTTTAGGGTGCTAAAAGATCAATCATTTCTTCGCCATTTATTTGGGTATTTATAGGAAAGATTATCTCTTCGTTAGTATGACGTGACAAGATATTTATTCATTAACCCTAACTAAATTTATAAAATATAATGATATCTTTATATCTTCATATTTTATCAATAGGAGTTAATTATGTCTAAATGAATTCTTTATTATCTTAAAAATGTGCTGACATTAGGGTAATATTTACACTTAAAATACAGGTAACTTATCAAAGTATTGCTTAAAAAGAGTCAACGCATAAATTAAAGATTAGTGTAGTATGAGTGATGAAAGGATATAAGAAAAACATTGACTTGCCTGGTGTGATAATGATTGTCTTAGGTCACATCTGTTATGAAAATTATATTGTTTTTCTTGGAACGAAATTTGACAACCGGTATATTTTATATTCTCTTATCATTTATGCAAAAGCTTAATTATTAAATATAAAGTACATGTATAATAAAATCTTGTAATTATATTATACAGTATCTAAAATTATGAGACCTACACGAAAGTGAGAGTAACATATAAAACCATTTAGGTTGTCAGATTGATATCCAAACTCTTTTGTATTTATGTTTTTCTTAGAAACATGGATTTAATATAATATATTATGGATAATAAGAATGAAATGTATATGTTATGCATAAATTAGTTGAATATGGATTTATTAAATTGAAAAATATTTTAAATATTTCACTAAATAAATATATGATAAATTTATGAATTTGAGAAATTATCATGATTTAAAATTGAAATCCAAATTTTAGGAAAAATAAACAAGGTTCCTTCTTAAATGCAGTTAGGTATGCATTTGTGTGGAGAAAGAGAAACTAAGAAAGAATAATTGAAGAAATAACTTGTTAGGAATTATAGATAGATAGAAGAAGTAAGGTATTGGAATAATCCATAATTTAACTAATTAAAAAAATATAAAGAAGGTGAAATTGTTTTACGAGTATAGTATAAAAACGAAAACAAATTTGGATTGATGAATGATTGGAATTTTGTGTGAATCCTCCAACACCTAATCAAGAGTTGGAAACCCTCACTCTCATATTCAACTAACAGTTAGGAGGAGCAGGGCATGTAGTTCGGCCACCGCAGTTTGTTTTGGGCCACCTAGAGTAAATAAAACTGATTCATATCTAACTCTTTTGTATTTATGCCAAAATCTTTTACATCGTAATCATGGTATTTACCGTCATTAACAGTGATTAATCCTTTCACATTTCACGGTTAATCTTTTACTTTCAACTCAAGACTAAATCCCTATTAAACCGAAATTGAATCTTAAAAAATTATTAACTACAATTATAAAAATTTTAAGGGTTTGAAATAAAATTTTACCAAGCCAAAGGAGGAGGCCTTTATTTGCGCTTAATGTTACTTTTGTACTATAGTTACCCTTACTATTATTATTATTATTATTGTTGTTATTGTTGAAGTATACTCTATATTTAAAATGTCAAATATTTATATAAATTTTAACATTTATACTATAATAAAAGAGTTAATCTAGATGAAATCACTATTATAATTTATTAAAAGCCTTAAATTAAAACCATAATAACAAAATAAAGGGAGAAATATTTAAGTGTTTTAATTTTAATAAATCAAAAGATTTTAAATTGATTTCTTTTTAAATAGCAACAATAAGTACTCTCTACTTTTTTTCTCCTTACTTTTTATGGTAATTTTCATTAGTTTATCAATAATTATTAACTAAAATTTTATTTTTACCTACAACATAAATGTGCAATAGGACTAGTATTTGTAATTTTTTTTATGATTTATATTAATGTAGCAAATAATATGAGGAAGTCTCAATTTGTCATCTTTAAAAATGAATTTAGGTCGTGTTTGTTTCATTGAAAATAACTTTCTAAAATTGATTTAGGGAAAATAAATTGATTTTATGGGAAAGTTGATATTTTTTGGTGTTGTGATGATTATGCGTAAAAGAGTCTTCTTTGTTTGGAAAATTTTCTTGAAATCATTTTTAAAAGTTGTTCTTAGTGAAATAAACACAACATAAATATATTAATTACAAAATATTATAGTAGCATTTCCTTTTAACAATCGAAATTTATTATATAATAAGATAAAATTTTATAATAATAAATATCATGAACAAACTTAATAATAATAATAATAAATACCTAATTAAAAATTAATTTAAATTACATATATTACATATATGAGAGTGAATAGTGATACATTAGAGTTAGAAGTGAAGCTAAGCATGATTTAAACAAATACCCATTTTTATATAATTAATAAAAACATTTATTGTTGAGTATTTATAAATTGTAATATATATTTATTATCAAATATTAATGTAATTTTTTTTCAATAATATATTAAGAATATTATTTAAAATTTAAAATTATTATTGTTAAAATAAAACTGCAATATTAAATAATTTATTAAAATAATGGGTAAATTGCATCCAAGGTCATTAAACTATTAGTAAGTTTACGTTTTGGTCACTCAACTTCAACAAGTTACAAAATGGTCACTGAACTATTCAAAAATTTCCATTTAAGTCACTAAGCTGTTAAAATCATTGTTGTATGGCTTTCTTTGTTCGCACCGCCTGCACCAATTAAAAGCTTTTCTTCCTCTTCTCCTCTACAATTCTATTCTTTTTCACGAAACATCTGTGAATGTTATGAATATGCGAACCAATATCCAAACAACTTTCTTGTCCAATCTTTGACATTAATTGTTAAATCGAATTGGATCTAAAGTATGTTCTTCTACTCGTCGATGGGTACTAATCCACCATATCATTCGTCGATTTGTCGCTTGAAGCTCACTAACTGAACTTTTATTTTAAAAAAAAAAAAAGCTTAACAACCCAACGACTTAAATGCAAACTTTTAAATAGTTTAGTGACTTCAATGAAAACTTTCAAATAGTTTAGTAACCATTTTGTAACTTTTTGAGGTTGAGTGACCAATACGTAAACTTACTAATAGTTTAGTGACCTTGGGTGCAATTTACCCTAAAATAATAAATTTATATTAATTTTATTAATAATTTTTCATATTATTAAATATAAATAATTAAATATGTATGTTTAATAATATTGGATATTATAATATTTTTATATTAATATTTTAAAAAATAAAAATATTTAATAATATAATAATATTAAACTTGATTTAAGTTAATTTTTATACAAAAATATTTACCTATTTTTCAAGAGGGTAAATTATCAATTTATAGGAAAACCATTTTCCATGATAAAAAACATTTTTGATTAGAATGGAAATGAAAATGGTGTAGATGATCACACAGCAGAAATAATATATTATTAAAAATGAAAGATAGTAATTTTTTTTAAAACATTTAATTCAACTCTATTACTATGTCAAATATTAAACCTAAAAATAATTGTCAAACACAGTCATGGTAGCTAAAAGATGGTACACATTTTTGTCTTATCAACAAATACATATAAAGACAATAATTTGGGAACAAAACGTGTTGAATAAATATGAGTTAATGTTGAATCATGTGTTGCAACAAAGTTATTGAACTCTCACCTTGATTTACACATCACACCAACACAAATATCCCTACACTCTCAACTGATCCCTATTGTTTCATTTCTTCAACTATTGTTACCTCTGCTTCAATGGCTAACTTGAGCTTCATCCTTGGCATCATTGGTTAGCTCTCTTTCTCATGATTTAATTTTGTAAGCATATTATCAGCAATTCAATCTTTAACCAAAATGCAAGATATTTTGAGTTCTCTTTCTTGCTCTTTTGCAGGTAATATAATTTCAATACTGCTTTTTGCTTCTCCCATGTGAGTAAACGTCATCCAAGACAATAAATTAGAGCATAAATATTAGATACTGTCAAACTGGTTAGGCTTATCAGACAAATCAAAGTTTTTCCTTTGTTTCCAGAAAAACCTTTTGGGTGGTGATAAAGAAGAAATCAACGGGGGATTATAAAGGAGAGCCCTACATAACAACCCTTTTGAGCACCTGCTTGTGGACTTTATATGGAATCATCAATCCAGATGGGTTACTTGTAATGACAGTGAATGGGGCTGGTTCCATCCTTCAGCTCATCTATGTCATCCTCTTCCTCGTATATGCTCCTAAAGATACGAAGGTGGTATTACTTTATAAGTTTGAAGGCATCATATTTGTGCGGGTTGAAAAGTGTTTTGTTTAGAGATTTATTTATTTATTTTTAGTTTCAAGTGTTTGGAAAGTTGAAATATTGTTTTAGACAAAAAAAATAATTAATTTAAATGAAATGTAAATAATTTAATATATATATATATTAAATATAAAATATTTAAAAAATGAATGATATATAAAATATTTTAAAATTTTAAATATAATGATAAATAATTATTCAAATAATTTGATATAACATATAAAACTCTAAAAACATTCAACCCAAAAGCAAGGGAGAATGAAACCAAAATTGCATGCGAGTGTGAGTGGTTTCGTGTTACCCTTGCAACTTAATAGCTGTTAAGGTAATCGACTGCAAATTCTGTTTTTTCAGGTTAAGGCAGCAAAGTTGGTAGGTGTAGTAAATGTTGGTGTCCTTGGAACGGTTACCGCTGTAACTCTTTTTGCAGTTCATGAAAACACAAGGCTCACTTTTGTTGGAATTTTATGCACTGCTTTAACCATTGGCATGTACGCATCGCCATTGTCAGCCATGGTAAGTTTCTCCACCTGCATTTCTAAATCTGCAAGATAGATGTTTAATCCAAACAAGACAGCCTAAAGATCGATGCACCGTTTTTGTTCATTTACTCACATGCAAAACGAATATTGATTATAGTTGAACTCCCACCAGCAAAGGATACTTCATGTTAATTAATCACTTACAAAACAATTATCTTTTACTCTATATCTTGATTTAATTAACTTATTATATGAACCCCAAATCCGACACTCCATAATCCAACTACATTTCAAGGAGTGATGTATCAATTTTTAATGTTTAACAGAGCACAGTTGTAAAGACCAAGAGTGTGGAGTATATGCCATTTTTACTCTCATTGTTTCTGTTCCTCAATGCTGGTGTTTGGTCTGCTTATGCAGTGCTTGTGAAGGATATCTATATTGGTGTAAGTTCACATTTTTCATTTGACTTCTATCATCTTCTATTACCTAAATCGTTTGGATTAAAAGTAGTAAAGAAAAAAGCAATGAAAGGTAAATAGTTACGTATTATCTTGTTTTGCATAATTAAAATCAGTAAACGAAATTGATAAATAAAAAATTGAGTGTCCAAGAAAAAGTAAGAGATCCTTTGCCCAAATTAAATTTTTTTTCCAAACAAAGTAAAGGAAGAATTTTCTCTCACGCCAATCTAAACATAGGTTTTGCTATTTGGCTTTTTGAGTGTATCTCAATGGATAATATCATACATCCATATTTGAATATGTATTACACAGCAAGTTAGAGATAATTAATTTATAAAGATTCAAGCTCACCCAAAAATATTTCAGGTGCCAAATGCAGTTGGATTATTTCTAGGATCAGCTCAGTTGATTCTCTATGTTATATATAAGAACAAGCCTGTTTCAACAAACCCAAGTGAGGCAATTGAAGAAGAAGAAGAAGAAGAAGGCGGCTCAGCTCACCCAGCGAGAAGAGGCATAGAGATGAATTCATCACTTGGAAACGTCTAAACAATGGCAAAACCTCCCGAGACCACATTTTAATCAACATTACAACAAAAAAGAGAGTTCCTTTGACTCCATATGAGTTGCGACCCGGTTGGACTCGTGACAATGATGTAGAGGATCCAAACAATGATCACCCTATCATATTAGGACGTTAATTAAGCACTGGGAGCTTCAAAGCTTTCAAACTTCTGCCCTTTTCATTTTTTTCCTTCTTTCATGTGTCTCGCTTTTCTATTGTAAACCTATAAATGAAAAATAAAGAAATGATGCTCAGGGAGGATAATATATATACATGGACGAACCACCTTACTTAAGCAGATAAACACAACATGATTGAAGACATGGTAAGGAAAACAATAAACAAGTGAAAAACAACCCAGATTTGGGATCAAATGACTAATCAGTTTTACTGTAATTGTGTGCTTATCTCAGTCCATATTATCTCAACTTTCTAAAGTTTTAAAAATAATACCATGAAAACTACAAGAATCTGTCCAATACTATGCTACATGTGAAATTAACATAAGAAATTTATTCATCCTTTGAATAAAGTTTGTGTAAGATCCTAATTGTTAAATGATGATTAAGAAGAAACATCAAGAAAAGCAAAAAAGAACCCTGATTTATTATATGCTCTAGATATATATAATGTATGCAGGAAAAAAACTGACTCATCAATGCAAAATGTGATATGAGTTTCTTTTTTCTTTTTCAAATGTCAATGCATCCTATATTTCAGCTGCAACATTTTCTGCACTTATAGAATACACACCAATCTTGAAAACAAGAGTTTTTTTATTATTATTTTTTTTCCTTTTTACTAAGGAAGGTTTATAAAGGGACGAGATGTTCAACTCAGTTTGTTAATATTTTTAAAGTTGATTATGAGTGGACTAGATTAAAATCTAGCTTGTATAAACTTTGTTAGTGTCCTTTTAAGTTGGTAAACATGTCGACTGAGAGGGATCTAGTAGACGGCTAGATCTACAAAATCAAAGTGGGTGAGTTAAGGGGCATTTGAATTGGCAATCCGATCATTCTTTTATGGTTGAGTCAGTGAAAGATATTTAAGAGGATGATGATAAAGTGAGTGCCACAAGATAATTCTTTTCAAGGGTCCTTTCATGCTTACCTCATTCTGTCACATGATCACCCAATGTGCCTTGGGATTGGTTCCTTCGTCTGCTTGCTCCACACAGTGACTGTACCAGTTCTTTGTAGTGTCGGGGTCCTTTGTATTCCAATCGTCAGGCTTTTATTTGTTTGCTAGCTAAAAGTTGTTCCATCTAATATTCCATGATGGTCCTTTAGGGTTATTCAAGTCCTTTTTCTATTGGCCTTACAAGCATGATATAATAAAAGTCCCCATTCAAATTTGAAACGGGCTATAAACTGAATTGATGAAGACTTTGATGGCAATCAACTTCAAAGGGAATTTCTTAAAGTTATACATATGTTTAGAGACATCTTATTGAACATTAGAGAGCAAAATGTTGTATTTAATATGGGCGTGCACACACATTATGGAGCTCATTATGGCCAAACATTTGCTAAAAGAAAATCTAGGGCTAGACATTTTAAAGAAAATATAAGGCCAAATTTTCTAACATGGAAAGGTATTTTTTGTATTTTATTTTGAAAGTCAATTTCTTTTCAATGCTTCCTTTTGAGCTGAAAAGCTTTTTGGAAAAAAGAAAAAAAAAAACAGAAAGAGTTGATAATCAAATTGTTGTAGTGAGAGAAAAGGGCATAATGCATGTTTAATGAGTAAATTGAGGTCTGGAAAAGGTATTTGTGATACGAATTCTAAGATTCAATTTCAAATTCATGATAAATATGTGTTTAATTTTCCTCACACCTAATTACAAAATCTAAACCAATCACAATATGTTAATTCAAGGCTTTATGACCAAAAGTTTTCGACAAGAGTTAAACCTTTAAGAATGTAGAATTTGAGCTCCTTTGAACAAAAAGGATGAATTAGAAGTCCGCAAGCTTATTTTTTGGACACAAGAGTGTAACCACTGATGTTGGACCCATTTAAGAGACGTTAATGAGTCTAGGCATTATTTTATTACCTATAACTATTTGTTAATAAAAAGATTGTTTTTTTAAAAAAAATTTATGGTGACTATAACTTACCAATTTTTTCAAATTTGATTATAATATAAAATTGTATTGAATGAAAAATTAATTATATTTCCAATAACATAACTACAATTGACTTTATTATTCGTTCTTGCCTCATCAGGCATAAATTTATTAAGTAAAATATTTTATACCAAATCAAATCAAATCAAATGTCTTCTGTACAAATTTTTTTTATAAAATTTGTATTTTTTAATTTTTTAATCTAAATAATTATCTTCCATAATATTTATGTAATTAATATATTTAAAATATTACAAATATATTATATTTTGTTACAAAAAATTATTATTAAGTGATGTTCATCAATATTGTGGAGTGTGTCTAGCATTTCGAATAAAACAGAGTCGATGCCAGCATGTCGATTGTGATGAGGAAGAGCCGATGTCCCGACAGGAAGACACACCATGTGTTCACGAGAAGAACCTATCGTCCCGCGACGTGATGCCTAGCGTCTCGACGAGCCGAATGCGACGTAACGACGTGGCGATGTGTTCCCTACTTAACCCGATTTCTTCTCCTAGTTAAAATCTATTATATTTTCTCAATCTAGCTTTGGTTATTCCAAGGAAGTTTTAGTCATATTTGTACACAAAATTCAACTTATAAATATGCCTGCTAGCAACCCTAGATAGTTTAGAATAACAACAATAAAATTAAGAGAGTTTGTGGGAATTTCGAAAAAACTTTGTATTTCGAGTTTAGGTTTATTTGTTTCTCCATCTTGTACTCCCATTTTCGGTTTTTTCCGTTTTAGTGAAGGTTCTTTTCCCGTGGTTTTTTATCCTCTTTGGAGAGGTTTTTTCATGTAAATATTTGTGTCCAATTTTCTCATTTTTCGTTCGTGTTCATTGTATAATTTGGGTTCGTCCTAACAAAATAGTATGAAAACTTGGTTTGATTTATGTAAACAACCCATTCAAAGATAGCAATGAGGTACGATATCGAGAAGTTTGATGGGATTACAAATTTCAACTTGTGGCAAGTTCGGATGACAAAAATTCTGGTTCAGAACAGTCTGAAAAAGGTCGTTATAAGGCAATGGCTCACGGATGTGAATCAGACAAAATGGAGGAGCTTGATGAGAAGGCATTATCAACAATTCAGTTGTGTCTCACTAACAATGTTTTACAAGAGGTACTTATGGAGAAAACAACAGAAGCCTTATGGAGGAAATTGGAAGCCCTGTATATGAAAAAGTCCCTCGCAAATCGCTTGGTTTTGAAACAACGATTATATATGTTTCGTATGGTAGAAGGTGAGCCTATTAGGGCTCACATTAGTGAATTTGTAACTCTCTTAAATGACTTGAAGAATGTCGAGGCCAATAGACGACAGATATCAGACTATGTTATTACTTTGTTCTTTGCCTATTTCATACAAAACTTTTAGGGAAACCCTGATTTACGATAGAGAGACTCTTGTTTCAAGACGTGAAGGGAAATCTTTTAAGTAAGGATAAACTTGAAAATAAGTTAGGCTCAAAGAATAAGTCAAATGGGCAAGCCTCTATTTTGGTTGCTAGAGGAAGGCAACAATCTAAGAATTCGGGTTGGAGAAAATCTAGGGTGAGATCGAAATCTAGAAACTATGACAAGCAGTGTGGCTATTGCAAAAAAATGGTCACATTAAGTCAAAATGTTACAAATTGCAGAATAAAAACAAAGGGACACTGAAAACAATGAGAGAGGAAAACAGAACACTGATGTAGTCGATGCTACTGTAGTCGAGGGCAGAGGTGATGATTTGTTGCTGGTGTTAACGATTGAAAGGTCTAAGTTCACATCCAAGTGGATCTTGGATTCAGGGTGTTCCTACCATATGTGTCCCAACAAGGATTGGTTCTCCACATATAGTTTGATTGAATGTGGAGTCATACTTGTGAGAAATAACTCACCCCTACAAAATAATCGACATTGGTACCATTTAAATTAGGTACATGATGGGATAATTAGAATATTGTCAGATGTCAAACATGTACCCGATTTAACGAAGAATCTTATCTCTTTGGGTATTCTAGACTCAAATGGGTGCAAGATCGTCATTAAGTCAAACAGCTTAAAAGTATCTTGTGGAGCTCTTGTTTTGATGAGAGGGTAGAAATTTGACAACCTATATATTCTGCAAGGTGCAACAATGTCTGGTTTGGTAACAATTGTGGAAGTAAAGGCAAAATCGTCGTCACGTCACAACGAGGACCTTCCCCCAATCGCGATAACATGTAAAAATTCCCTATTTACAGATTCTGAATCAACCTAGTTGTGGAAAATATGACTTGGTCATATGAGTAAAAAGGGTATGACCATTTTGAGCAAAAGAGGTCTTCTCATATGCTCTAGAGTTAGAAAGTTAGATTTCTATGAGCATTGTATTTATGGGAAGCAGACTCGAATTAGCTTTGATTCAACAATGCACAGGACTAAAGGGCCACTCAGGAACAACTCTAGCCGTCTCTAAAGGAGGTAGAAGATATCTTCTAACTTTCATAGATGACCACTCCAAAAAAGTTCGTTATATTTCCTGAAGCACAATAATAAAGTATTCAGGATATTTAAGCAACGGAAGACCTTACTAGACAAACAAACTAAAAAGTCCATAAAGCGATTTAGAATGAAAAATGGGCTCAAAATCTATTCAACCAAATTTAATGATTTTTGCAAATGGAAGGAATTGAAAGGCACTGCACAATTGTTGGTATCCCACAGTAGAACGGTGTCGCTGAACGAATGAATAGAATGTTACTTGAGAAAGCCCGATGTATGCTTTCCAATGCATGTTTAGAAAATGAGTTTTGGGCAAAAGTAGTTATCTCGCAAGCTATTTGGTGAATTGATCTCCACATCGAGCATTAAATGGAAAGGTTCCCAAAGAGATTTGGTCAGGTAATTGATCTACTTCTTGTTATCGCTAGTAAGCTTATTCTAGATTATTAATGTCTTTTTCATAGTTTTCATTTAATTTTCGTCCTATAAACTTAAAAAGCTCTTCAAAGCATGGAAGTCACAACACCTCCGACAGGCTCGTATTGAAAAAGAAATGGGACCATTTACAGTGATGTCCCGATAGCCAACCTTGGGTTTCGCGACATCCTGCCCTAGGTATCGCGATATCATTGTTTGAAGGGGACAAAAATGACATCAGAGGTAGTCTTTGTACACCCGAAGCACCAATCAAATAAAAGGTGGAGAGAGGCATTTTTGACAACATTTTGGAGTTAGATTAGGTTCTTTAAAAATCCAAAACTTGGGTAAAGAAAAATAGGCTATAGTTTAGGTTTAGAAAGCTCTTTAGTTTAGGTTTTTCTTCATCTTTTAGTTTAGGTTTAGGGTAGTTTTCTTCTCCATAATTTAGGGTTTTATTTTTTTCTCATTTTAGTTAAGTTAGTTTTTACTGTATCTTTGGTTTCATTTACATGTTTAGTAATTTAAAATTTTTTGTAAGCATTCTTTAATCTTTAATTTAATGTTATTTTAGTTTTCTTTCTTTTCATATGTTAAAGCTATCATCTTTAATGTTCTTTTTTCTTTATCTTTGTGTTAGTTGTTTTTTGTTTAAGTTTATTAAACTAAAAATCAAAACTTTCATCTTTTTGTTCAGGTTTATGTTAATGGCTTCCATAGTTGTTTATTTCATCTTTGTTAGCTTTAATATGGTAATAGGTAACTAAACCTTTGGTGGTTGGTTGATGGAAATGTTGTTTGGTTAGTTTTTGGGTTTGGGGACTAAATCACAAAATTGGACTAATTTGAATGAACTTAAAACCTTAGGATTGACGACCCTAAGGGAAGACTTAAGCAAGTAAGACTGAGAGGAGATATTGTTGAGCACCAATTCATTAGTTTCAGGTTAGTTGGTGAGATTGAGAGATAAGCTAGACTAAGTTGTCTAAGTTGGTAAAGTTGGGACCGAGAGGTAAAATGGAGCCAATTTGGGAGTGTGAACGATTTATATTTCGCCGGTTTAATCGAGAAAGAAAAGTCCAACTTGTAAGATGGAGAAGAGATGATCAAGATTCAGTTAGTGGAAGGAAATGGAGAAAGATTGAAGGAATAATGAATAGGAAAAGAAGTGTTAACCCAAGAGGAATTAGGAAGTTTCGACCATCAAAAGAAATGAGTAAAAGTGGTTTGAGAGTCACGGCAAAACAATGGAGAGGAAGAAAAAGAATTGACCATATAGACTAGAAGGTTTCGGCCTAAGCAAAGAGGGAGATGGATTTGAAAAGAAGACACAAATGTTCAAAGAGAAAAGTGTACCTTTTATGCACCAAAACTAACAAAATGGTCTAAAGAGAAAAGAGAAATTCAGCTCTCCCTCCCCCTCATCAAAACCGTCTATAGCTTGACAATAAGGTCAACATTGGCCAACCAAAACTTTCCAATACATTTTCCTCTCTTTGGGCCAACATGTTCCCTATTCTTTCCTTTTTCTTTTGATTCATTTCCTTACCTTCATCCTTTCCTTGTTTCCTTAGCCACCTTGCCAAAATTAAAAAGTCCACCTTGCCTTATTTACCAACTTGGCCGACACTTAGGGAAAGAATACAAAAAAAAAAAAAAAATAGTCAAAATTTTGCGCCAAGAAGGATTCGAACCTCTTCCTTTAAATCCTTTCATGTGAAACCACATCCTCTTTACCATATGCTCATTTATGCAAGTAAATTGCTCTCTTATTTCCATAAGCCTTGATGCCACTTACTATCTCTTCTTAATAGGCTTTAAACACCAAATTTTTCCTATAGCCTAACTTGAACCCGGAACTTCCTAGAAACCTCGTAACTTTCCAAAATCACCTTCCTAATAAGTCCAACCTGAAATAATGCCATTCTCTTGTTCTCAAAATTTTAAAACGCTTCTACGCTCAAGGCCCAATGGGCCCAATCCTACTAGGCCCAATTTCAGGATGTTACAGGATTAGAGTTTATTTTTCTGCATTTACTTTTTATTCTTGTTCTTTATGTTAGTTAAGTTAGTTACATTGTAGCTAAGGTTTATTTACATTTCCGATCCTTGTACCTTGCTTTCAAGACTCTTTAAGCTTTAGTTTAATGTATTTCAGTTTATTTTACTTCAAATCTGTTAAAGCTTGTTCATTTTATGTTTCTTGCTTTAGATTTCTTTGTTAAATGCTTTTAGTTTCATGCTATGTAAGTTTTCTTGTATAAAAATCTCAAATTTGACATTTTTCTTAAGCTTTAGTTTCATGGCTGCTTTGTTTTCTGTTGTTATGTTTATTTTCTTAACTTTGAGCATGTGTATCTAAATCCTTAAGGAGGTTGGTTGATGCTGATGTAGATAAACTAAAATCTTTGGACAAAGGACTAAATCATAACAAATTGGACTACTTTGAAAAGAACTAAGAACATGGGTAGTGACACCCCTAAGGGAATATTTAGATAAAGTGAGATTAATCTTGTCGCGCACCCTTTCGTTAGTCTCGGAATATTCAACAAGATCAGAAGATAAACCAGACCTAATTTTAATAGTAAACCATTGATAACTGAACTGACCGTTTTAACACCCCTACAAGGAATAATATTAATAGTAAACCATTGATAAAATAATAATATATGATTAATAACAAAATGATAAAATGCACATATCATCACTCAACTATTCATGAGGTTTGTTTTGACTATTCAACTATACAAATGATCAATTTAGACACTAGAGTAAAAAACATTTAAAATTTTAGTCACTCAATTGTTAGTCACTAATGATTGGATAATATGGCAATGTAGCAACATTTATTAGATGGTATAAGGCATTGGCATAATATCTAACATCTCGCATGGAAATTTCTACCTGATTTATGAACTTAAAATTAACGTAGTCAATATCTCATTAGTGGGCTGATGCAAGTCGTAAACCAACTAAAATTTCGACAAAGGCAAGTGCACCTATCATTTAATAGTATAGCTACGGTGAGTAAAGATATCGTTCCTACTTGGACTAAAAGTACTAGTAATTATTGTCTTTCTATTAATTAACTGACAAATAGTAGAGATTGATTAAAACTAAAATTAAGTAAATTAATTAACTAAAGAACACAACAAAGAACAAATTAGGGAGACAAATGATTAACAACCAATAAGCTAAACAATAGCCAGGAAAGAATCCACCTAGATTTCATCTGTCATTATCAATCTGAATTAAACAATTTCTTCACTTAGTATATTGATCCATAGAAATCCCTAAATTATGCTAATATCTCTTTTGATAGTAAGAACAACTAACTCTAGGTTGATTAATTGAAATTTCTTTCTAATTAAAACCCCTATTATCTCATTAAGTCGATATATGGATCCCCCTATTAGATTTGACTCTAATCAGGTTGATTTATTTCGTCCTGTTTCTAGGATTGCATGCAACTCCACTCAATTATGTTAGATCTACTTTTAAACAGTGTCTATTCCTCCTCTGATTCAAGCACATCAAAAATGGATTAATAGTCTGAAATATTAAACCAAGAATTAAGCACAAATAATTGAGAACAAGATCCAAATATATATTGCGTAAAAACAGAAATCAAATAAAAACATCTCAAAGATAATATAACCACAAGAAACAAGAAAACCTTGATGGAAACATCTTAGAGATCTTCAACCTTGATGGAAATCTTCTTCAGAGTTGGCTTTAATGGTGTTTTCTTGAATATTCTATGACGGCTTACTCCTTTCTTCTTATATTTGGTATATGTAGGTCTTGCAATGCCCGAAAAACCTTGCGTTTTCCCACATATTTAGAGTGTGATTCGCGAAATCCACATGATCTGGCATAGTGCCATGTGGTGGCCCAAGTGGCTCACACGGTCGTTTACCCATCCCGTATGGGAGGGTCCAGCCTCTATGGCTCCTAAAACTTGCTTCGATGTTCTAATTTTTGCTTATTTTTTTCTCCTTTTACTCCAAAAAATGATCTCCTAAGTATAGAAACATGAATTTAAAGGACTAGGATCAGCATAAACTTCACCATTTTAAATCGAATAATCATCCAAAAATGCATTAAGAATGAGGCTAAAACATGTTACTTTTAACATTTATCAAATATCTCCACACTTAATCGTTTGCTAGTCCTCAAGCAAAATTCTCAACCCACATTCAAATTAACTTTTCCCAATTTGACATTTTCATCAATAATATTTCAAGATAATTGGCAAACAATCATGCATTGGAAACTCAACCAAAAGGACACTTAAGATTCAAGCAATCCAAGTCAAAATTTTTAAAGCACAAAAACATAGGTGTCTCCCCTTATCTAAATAATTACCTTAAATTCAAAATCAACAAGAATTGACATCCTCACTAAAAATTCACTCAAAGCACTCAAAAGTGTTTAAGGTTCATGAAATATGCACTCAATAGTCAAAAAAGAGATGCCATTACCTTAGGCTTGCTTGAAAATCAAATCTCCACCACTAAAAAATGAGATGACACACCAATCAATAGGTATTTAAAAGGTTGTAACGGGGTTTAGGTTAAGGTATGGAAAGGTTGGAAAATTTTGTTATAATTGAGAATCGAGTTGATAAGTTACCAAACTAGAAAAATCAAATGTTGAATTAAAAGAAACTACATCAACAAGACTACTCACAAATGGCAACTAAGCTTTTCAACAGAATATGAAACTAATTATTCAAGCTCAATCAAGTTTTCTTTTTTTTTTTTGATATATTTTTTTCTTTTTTTCCCTTTTCCCTTTTTTCTTTTTGATTTTTTTTCTTTTTTTTTCTTTGATTGATATTTTTTAAAAACAAAACAAAATTTAGCAATTCAAATAAAGAAATATAGTTAGGCAACTAACCAAATCAAATCTCAACAAAAAAGGAGTCAATGAAAAAGATAATTTTACATCATATGTATGAATTATGGGTTAATATGAATGGGTTAGAACAAAATTTTAGGATCAATGGGGTTCACTAGGGGTTAACACAACAATTCAAGTGGTCAATGGTTAAATAGGTTAAATCTTCAATGTTTGTATCATCTCAGTATATCAAATCAATAATATGGTCTCGACATGCATAATCGAAGCAAGTTCTAGAATAAAAAATCAAGCTGACACACTATCAACCAAAAAGAAAATGAGTACGAAAATATATGCTCTATAGGCTCAAAAGCTCACAAAAAATTATGGTTTTGATGTCAAACTTGCAAATTTAAAATTTCAAAATAATTTTTCAATTCAGGGAAATAACCTAAAATATTTATATACGAAAAAAAAAAAAACTTATCATGCTTGTCTCTCTCATGCCTTAAAGTATAAATCAATCAATGTACAAATATCCACAAATAAATCCAAAACAACATCAATAAAAATTCTAAACAGAAAAAATTCACTCTAATGGAGGGTATGAAAAAATTACTTACACACACAAAAATAATTCAAGGATTTTATCACAAACATATAAAAAATCTCCCCACAATTAAGATGTACATTGTCCTCAATGTACAAACAGATATAAGCACAAAATAAGCACAATATCAAAAGAGAGGGAAATCGTAGGCAAATAGTAGGCAAATCTAAATAAAAATAAAAACAAAAATAGATGAAATCAGCCGACGAAGCACATGTTTTTGAAATTTGGATGAAATCGCTAGGATAATGAAAACAGGAATCGTAGGCGAATCTAAATGAAGCACATGTTTTTGAGCGAACTAGTAAGGAAATAGAAAAAAAAAATGAGTAAAATGATAAAGAAATAACAAAGTAGAAAAACAACCGACAAAATAATAAAAGTATAGTGCATAATAAAATAAAATAAAAAACAAAAACAAAATAAATAAAGTATAAAAGTAAATGAAATCACTTTGGTTAGGGTAGGAAGAAAACAAAAGAAAAAAAAAACTAGCTTTAAAAATGAGACATGGCCATGTGCCATGCCGTGTGAGCCACATCGCCGCGTGGCTTGGCCGTGTACGCCACACGGCTGTGTGGACAGGCAGTGTAAAATTACCTATATCGTATGTGATTCAAAATTTTGAAAAAATTAAGCCTAGTAACTATATGGCCTAGGACACAGCCGTTTGTCCAGGCCATTTGTCACACATGGTCGTGTGTGATGCTCCTTCGCTTCTCCCACGCCCGTGTGCAAGCCCGTATGCCCAGGTCGTGTAATTCTCTATGCCCGTATGGGTCAAATTAAAATTGAAAAAAATTAGCTCCAGTATGCACACGTTCGTGTGGGTCACCCTATACCGTGTGGATCACTTTTTTTTCAAAATTTTTTAAGGTGATAAATATGAATGTAATAAATATTTTCAGATTTTTTAGGATTTTTTTATTTTTTAAAAAAAATGAAAGTAAAATAAATAATAAAAACACTCGGGTTGCCTCCCGAGAAGCACTTATTTAAAGTCTAAGCTCGACTTCCCTTTTTAAGCTCACAGTTAAGGCAGATCTTGGAGCCAAAGCTCCTCTCTCTCATTATCAGTTTTAACACCAAAATACGGTTTGAGACAAGTACTGTTTACCTTGAACGTGCCAAATTTAGGATGTGTTAACTCAATTGTACCATATGGAAATACGGTTTTTACCACAGATGGGTCGGACCCTCTTGACTTAAAGTTTGAAGGAAAAATTCATGGATCCGATTCTTCTAACAGTACTTTGTCCCCAACTTTGAATTGGTTCATCATCTTCACATGCACATCATGTCAATGCTTTGTTTCTTCATTTTTCTTTCTCAGTTTCTCATCAACCTTCATTCGTCATGTAACGCCCCAAAATTTTGAATTTTTGTTTTTGCGAATGTGTGACACAATTGTGTATCTGCTTAAGTGGTTATGTGTTCTAGATGTGTGTGGGAGGTCCTAAGTTCAAGCCATGACTTGGGCAAATTTTGGTATTTTTATGAATAAAGCCCAATCTTTGGTCAATAGACTTTTATTTAATTATTGATAAGCTTATATCAGAATGGGCCTGCTGGTCTAGTGGTTAAGTAGTGTGTTGGCTTGCTGATGGTCCTGTGTTCGAATCCCTGCGTGAGCAAGGGAGATTATTTTTGCTCGCTTCAGTGGCTGAGAGTTTGAGTTGTATTGGAAATCTGAGTAGTGGAAGTTTGATGGAGAGAATTTAAGAGTGAGTTAAGAGATTTTGGGGTTATCGGGATTCTTATCGAATTATTCTGTTCATATTTTTTTCTTTTCTTTTCTTTTTCCCAAAAATAAAATTTTCAATTTTCTCTTCACCTCTTCTACCTTTTAGTTGTCATTTTCCTTTTCCTTTTTTTTCCTTGCTGCTAAAATTCTTGTGCCCTCCCATTCTTTTTCTCCGCAACTTCTTTCCACTCGGTATTGTGTCGTTCCACGATTTACTGCGATCATTCGGTAAGTATTGATCTTTTTTAGGTATGTTTCTCTCCAAAAACTCTGCCTATTTTTCCATTGGGATTTCCTCTCTCTTTTGCCAAAACCTACCCTTCTCTTCCCATTTTCTTTCGATTTTTTCTCCCATCTCGACTGCAATTGCACTTTTGTTATTTTGGCATTTCGTGGACAACTTCGGTAAGTGATTTTATGTGGTTTGTAGTTGAGAAAGTTAAGTTTCTGACTAGGGGTTATTCTCATGTTTGGGCAGCATCATTTCGCTAGGATCAAGACTTTTCTGGTACTACTTCATAAGCAAATCGATTTGAAGCATTAGGGGTAAGTTTCAATCGCTCAATAGTTGAGTAACCCGCTCGAGTTGGTTTTAATTCGTCGGTTAAGTGATTAACTAAGTAGTATTTTTTTCAATTATAGGTTCATGATTGCTTGGAGTTGCTTTTGTGTCAAAAATGATACAGGTGTCTACTTGAAACGTAGAAAATGGGGTTTTGGCGAAAGCCGAAAAACCCACTGTCGACGACACACGGGTGTGTGGTTACCCGTGTAGTAGGCCGTGTACGACCACACAGCCGTGCGATCGACGAGGCCAGGCCGTGTGAGTAAGACACGGCCATGTGACGGCCAAGGCCAAGTTGGGCCATGAGGGCCACACGAGTGTGTGGGCCCACACAGGCAAGCCATATGGGTGTGTGGGCCCATTTTTACTGAATTGATTGTTAAGGTTGCACGGGTCGCCCAAGTCGACTGTGAACTTACTGTAGGGTGTGTAAGCTTCACTTAGACTCCTAATTGTGTGAACTGACTACTTGATTTATATATATTGAGCATGATGATAGTATGCATGTATACTGAACTGGATATATGTACTGATATCATGAGATAGCATGTCATGATTTGTATGTTGCATTCCATGGGGTTGGGTTGATTATATTTGGAGGAAGTGTACTGAAAGGCCCTTAAGCCTAATATACTAGCAGCTCAGCTGCAAATTATTATTTTTTGTCGCATTGGTACTACCTAGAGTGTAGGGATGGGTGGGTTGATTTAATCCCCACATAGAGTGTAGGGTTGGATGGAGATGGTTTGTAGCGGCTGGATGGGTAGGACTTTGTTACTAAATACTGCATGACTACTACTCGACATCTTTGTGATGAGCTAAGGCCCCTCGCATATTTGATCTTTCATCTTGAGATGGGCTAAAGCCTAAACCAATTCGACATCTTTGAAAGGGCTTAGGCCCAAAACTGTATTTGACTGTGTACTATGTCTACTATTGTTTGTTTTCTGTGGGATTACACACTGAGTTTACGTAAGCTCATCCCTCTCTGTATAATGTGCATAAGTAATCCCAGACCTAGACGGATCAGTGCGGCGAAGGACTTAACGGTGACCACAGTTTTTGGACTTTACATTTTTTTATTTATGTTCTATGCTTTTATTATTATTGGGATGTAATTTGAGGACTCTTGGGACTTTTTCTTAAATTTGGTTTTTATTTATTTTTCTGTGGAATTATAACTGCTAGTCGTAGGAAGTTCGGTTTTAAAAAAGCTAACATATTTTCTAAACTCATGACTACTTAAACTGCTTTGTTTTAAAAGCTTCTGCAACAAGAAACGTTTTAAAGCAAATGTTTTAAATAAGTAAAACAATTCCCTTTAGAACTAATAAGAGATAAAGATAGGTAATAACATAGAAATGATTTTATTGTAATAATTTAGTTTTCGAACACATATCATGTGACATGGCCAGATTCGGCCATAACGTCAAGGCCGGGTTTGAGGTGTTACATTTAGTGGTATCAGAGCACTGGTTGCAAACTCGACTGTGGATTATGGGTTTTAAATTTGGTCTTTGAAGAATTGGTTTTCAAATGATTTGAAATATTTCTACTAAGTATGTGCTACACCGAGTCTCCGGCGCCGATCCTGTAAGTATTCTGAAACTGATATATGCTTTAATTGAAAGTGCTATGCTATTCTGAAACTGCTATAGGTAATATACTGTGAAAATACTCTATTTACTATATACTGAAAACTGTAGTTAAACAGAAACTATAGTAAACTACTAGAGACTGGGACAAACGAAAACAAATTCTGAACTTCTAGTACTGTTTTACATAAAATATTTGTTAATAAACACTGGAACTGTAACTGATTCATAAAAATTTTAATAAAGATAAATTTGATTAGATATGAGCACACGAGGTATCCGCGGATGGGGTACTAGAGGCGAAGGCAGAGGTCGTAGAGGGGCTCGAGCTGAGTCCTCGTCATCGGACAGCCTGCCAAATTTGGATACGAGTGAGATGCCAGTGTCTCCCGCTACTGAGACTGGGTCTCAAGATTGCATGGCTGGGGACGACGCATTGTCACATACTATGCTCAGGATTTTGGAGAGGATCACTGGGCCTAATACTAGATCGGGGCCCGAGTGTCAGTTACGGAACGACTCCAGTCCAATGGAGTTGAGTTATTTAGGGGTGTCACTAGAGTCGCCCCTAATGTGGTGGAGTACTGGATTGAGGCCACAGAGAGGATCATGGATGACCTGGATTGCACTCCCAAGCAGAAATTTAAGGGTGTAGTCTCACTGTTGAGGGACAAGGCTTATCAGTGGTGTCTTACTGTTAGGGAGGGCACTCAGTCCAAACGTCTGATCTGGGAGTTCTTTAAGACCGCTTTCTAGGGGAAATATGTGGGAGCTAGTTATTTGGACGCCCGTAGGAGGGAGTTTCTGAATTTGACATAAGGAGATCGAACAGTGGCCGAGTATGAGGCTGAGTTTTTGAGACTGAGCCGCTATGTGCGAGGTATGGTGGCATCTGACTACGAGCGATGTGATCGCTTTGAGGATGACCTTAAGGATAACTTGATGGTTTTTATAGCTCTACAGAGGGAGTGAGATTTTTCTGCATTGGTCGAGAAGGCGAAGATTGTCGAGGAGGTTAAGCGCACTGAGCCCCAAAATCACAATAGAGAGGTAGGAAACAAGAGGATTGGAGCGGTTGAGTTTCATGCATGAGGCCTAAGAAAAAGCCGAGGCGATGAGCTAGTTAGAGCTAGGCCTCTTCTTTGCTCTTCACACATCGAAGAGCGCGTGTGTTGATTGTGGTAGATGCCACCAGGGTAAGTGTTGGAGGAGGACTGGCGTGTGTCTGAGGTGTGGATCATTGGATCACCATATCAGGAAGTGTCCACTAAGGGCTGATCAAATGCAAGCTTAGGGTACTGGTAATGCACAGCCACAAAAGGTAGTACAACAACCACCGAGAGGCCATGGTCAGGTTAAGGGTGGTAATGGCATGGGCTGTGGGCAGAGAGCACCGGGCAGAGGTGATGGACAACCTGAGACGAGGCAGCCGGCTCTAGTATATACTGCAAGTCGCCGAGAGGATCGAGATGCTCCAGACGTCATCATGGGTACGTTTCTTATTCATGATGTACCTTATACTACTTTGATAGATATAGGATCTACTCACTCCTATATAGTGTAACACCCCAAATCCAGCCCATGCGTTACGATCGGATCTGACATGTCACATCAGGAAAACGTATAAAGTTCTTGTGATTTGTATAAAAATAAGTGCTATTTGGTTATGATTAAGAAAACAAGTTTGGATGTAAATATTTGATAAAATACAACTATTTTTGAGAGGTTAATTGATAAATAAAAAATCGAGGTAGTGAACATTAAAACCGTGACTTTTAAAAAAAATGTCGTTCGTAATTTCAAAGAGAACTCGAGTTAAAATATTTGTACATATTTATAAAAACCTTTTGTTAATCAATTTTGGAAACCGCTATTTATGATTTTTAGAAAAATTCCCATTTAAAATAAATTAAGCAAGATAATAAGTACGCCAAACGTAAAGCAAAGATAAAATATTCCAGAGGCCTTATTACAACTTAAAAACCCAAAATAGTAAAAGTAATAAAGTAAACATAAATAGAAATCTATAATTCAAGAACACCATTTCTGAAGTATGGCCTCCATTGAGTCATCCATGGCCCAAGTCTACATCACTGAGCATCACCTACAAGGGTTAAGGAAATGGGGTGAGTTACTAGAATTCAGTGTATAATCCCCTTACCTTCATCCACTAGGCCCGAATCCATTTAACAATAACTTGGGCTTAAGCCTATTTACAAAATCAATAACAAAATGAAGTAAATGTATGCAACCCATCCATCCATCACACCCCGACCAGCCAATCACACTTGTGTAGATCAAGTCAACCCACCCCGCTGCTCACACCCAATTGCAGTCAAGCTGCTTATCATATATTTTTATTGTGGCCAAGCCACCGAAATCATAATGAAACATAATAATAAACATTTTTGTGGCAATGCTATCAGGCTACACTTCTCTTCAACATTTTTCCCAACCCATGCAATATGTAACATGCAACATACATAATAATGCATAATATCCACATATATGAACAACAATCATTAATCCAGTAATTTATTACGGTAAATTGGCCAATTATAGAACTTTGCAATTTGGCCCATTAATGCATTCTAGTAATTCGGCCCATAGAGGCATTTTAGTAAATCAGCCCATAGGGGCATTTTCGTAAATCGGCCCATATAGGCATTTTTGTAATTCGGCCCATAGGGGCATTTTAGTAAATCGGCCCATATAGGGGTATTTTTGTAAACCAGCCCATAGGGGCATTTTCGTAATTCGGCCCATAGGGGCATTTTTGTAATTCTAACAATTTTAATACCGATTTTGACAATCTATAGAAATAATGTAATTTAAGCAAATTTCTCGATTTATACCGTATTACGATTTTAATCATATAAATAATAACGATCTATTTTCCAACGTGATATCGAATCATGAATCTACGGGATTTCGGTGTAAGATTACACACCTGATTACGGTAAGTATTAAACCCTCTTGATCGTCGGCACCTATGACAACATAATACTTGATTAACTAACATAAAAGATTTTTCTTAATCTAGATCTAAATCAACGATCTAAAATACTTACTCTCAATATTGTGAACGACCATGATTTGTTTATTCTCACCGGATGATGGTCCACAACCCGGTGGGAAATCTCGAACCGCCGAAATCGCTCTATGTTTGAACTTAGGAGTAGGAATAGCAAATCCACTCCTTTTGTGTTCTCCAATTGCTTTTTCTTTCAAATTAGTTCTACTTGCCTCCATAGGAAAAATCTCGGTTAGAGAACTACTATGAGAGAAAGTAGTTGTTTTAGTGATAGGAGTAGGCTTACCACTATTTTCGAAGGATCCACGAGTGAATAAGAATGAACGATTTAGACCCTATAATAACCGTTTAGTCCAAACTATTATTCCGTTTAGCAAACTAATCGAATAATGAGCGATATCAAATAATCCATAAAGAAACTCCTTACCTTAACGATATTGAATCCGATTTCCACAGATTGACTTAAGGCTAGAATTGAATCGGCTAGAATGATATTCGGCCACCCACTTAGAACACTTCGAAAAAAAGGATGATTAAGATGTGAAGGAGTAGGAGGAAACACCATTTCGGGTTAGAAACAAGATACACAATCAAATAGTGATAAACACTCATTCAGCTAGAAAGAAAAGAAAAATGAAAAGAGAAAAAGAAACCACTTACCGATTTGATCGAAGAAGAGGGTGTCAACACAAATGAGAAAGAAATTGTGAATAAGAGATTAAGGGTTGAAAGGTTCGGCTATGGAGAAAAGAAAATGAACAAGAGATTCAGCTATAAGAATATGGATTAAAGAAGAAGAAAGGAAGGTTGAAGAATTTGTGAAAAAGAAAAGAAAGGATGGAGAAAGAGTGCTTAACTAGTTTCGGCTATCAAAAGGGGAAATGAGCAAAAATAAATTGGACACAATGGCTAGATGGTTTTGGCAAAACAAAGGAAAAAAAGATGCTCACTTTTTGCTTCGGAGTTTCGGCAATGAGGGAAGAAATTAGAGAAAGAAAACACCAAAAATGCTAAAGGAAACAAGCCATACAAGCACCCAAAATTTTCCAAAAGTCTAATGTAAAATTCGGCTACCAAGACCCCCCCAAAACCGTGTATCCTTTTATCAAAAGGATCAAAATTGACCAAAAACTCTTTCCAAAACATCTTCTACATTATAGGCCAACATGTTCCCTTCTCTTTCCTTTCCTTTCATTTCTTTCCTTCTTTTTTCCCTTATCTTCCTCCTTACCATATTCTTTAGCCTTCTTTCCATCAATAAAAAGTATCCCTTACCATAAATAGGACCATGGCCAACACTTGGGATAGGAGTACAAAAATAAATCTAAAATTTTCAAAAGATGGGATTTGAACCCCTTCCCTCCATGCTCTCCACTTGACCGTTATAACCTCCTTGCCATAAGCTCATTTATGCTAGCAAAATACGCATTTATTTCCTTAAGTCTCGATGCCACTTACCTTCTCTCCTTAAAGTGCTTAAACACAAATTTTGCTAAGGCCCAACTCAACCTCGAGCCTTCTTAGGACCTTAAGACATACACAATTAATATTTTTAACTAGCCTATCGCACGGTATAATGCAACATATAAAATTCTAAATTTCAGGATGTTACAATTCTACCCCCTTAAAGAAAATTTCGACCTCGAAATTTACCTGATTAAAAGAGATGAGGATATTGCTGCCGAATCACTTCCTCAGGCTTCATGTAGCTTCCTCTGATCCGTGATTACGCCATAATTGACTAACGGTATCGATTTCCTTCTCAGCACCTTAACATCTTGATCTAAAATCTGTACTGACTCCTCTTCAAACGACAAGTCAGGTCTTAACTTAACTTCCTCCACTGGTACAACATGAGACGAATCTGAACGATAACGCCTTAATATAGAGACATGGAATACACTATGTATCTGACTTAACTCAGGAGGTAACTCCAACTGATAAGCCATTGGCCCAACACGCTTCAATACACGGTAAGTTCTGATGAACCTAGGGCTCAACTTGCCTTTCCGCCCAAATCTTAAGATCTTCTTCCAAGGTAAAACCTTCAAGAAGACCTGATCACCCACAGAGAATTCTATATCCTTACGCTTTAAATCCGCGTATGATTTCTGCCTATCTGAAGCTTCCTTTAACTGAGCCCGAATTACTTTAACTTTTTCCTCCGCCTCTAAAATCAACTCAGGACCCAAAAATTGTCGCTCTCCTAATTCAGTCCAGCAAGTAGGAGTACGACACCTACGATGATACAAAGCCTCATAAGGTGCCATCTGGATACTGGATTGATAGCTGTTGTTGTATGCAAATTCTGCCGATGGTAGAAAATCTTCCCAACTACCCCTGAAGTTGATCACACAGCCCCTTAACATGTCTTCTAGAATCTGGATTACTCTTTCCAACTGACCATCAGTCTGTGGATGAAATGTCATGCTGAAATTTAGTCTTGTACCCAAAGCTTCATGTAAAGCCTTCCAAAACCGTGATGTGAACCTAGGATCCCTGTCTGATATGATAGACATCGGTACACCATGCAACCTCACGATCTCCGCAACATACAACTTGGCCAACTTCTACAACGAATAATCCATATGAACAGGTAGGAAATGAGCAGTCTTTGTTAACCGATCCACTATAACCCACACGGAGTTTTTCTTAGTAGGCGTTAAGGGTAACCCACTAACAAAGTCCATCATTATCCTTTCCCATTTCCAAAGTGGAATTTTCACCGGTTGTAGCAACCCTAACGGCAGTTGATGTTTCGCGTTCACCTGCTGACATGTCAAGCACTTGCTCACGAAGTCAGTAACCTCCCGCTTCAACCCTGGCCACCAATATTGCTCACGGAGGTCTCGGTACATCTTATTTTCCTCGGGGTGCATTGCATATGGGCTACTATGCGCCTCAAGCAGAATCATTTGCCTCAATTCTAAATCCCAAGGCATACAAACTCTTCCGCGGAAACACAATACTCTATCATTATTTAATCTAAAATCCCCTATCTCACCACCTTCCACTTGCTGAAGTCGAGAACCCAACGCTTCGTCTATCAACTGCTTTTCCTTAATTTGACTTACCCATGCAGGCTTCACCTAAAGTTCAGCTATTAAGCTACCATCTCCATAAAGGCTGAGATAAGCAAATATCGCTCCCAAGTCCTATATCACCTTACGACTTAACGCATTAGCCACTACGTTAGCCTTTCCTGGATGATACTCGATTGAGAAGTCATAGTCTTTCAATAGTTCTATCCATCTCCGCTGTCTTAAGTTCAACTCCTTCTAGGTAAGGAGGTACTTCAGACTATTATGATTCATATAGATAATCGACGTCTCACTGTACAGATAGTGTCTCTAAATCTTCAGAGCAAACACCACTGCAGCTAACTCCAAATCATGAGTCGGATAGTTCACCTCATGTGGCCTTAATTGACGAGATGCATAAGCCACTACTTTTCCCTCTTGCATCAGCACACAACCCAAGCCCGTGTGTGATGCATCACAATAGATAATGAACTCCTTACCAGCCTTAGGTTGAATCAATACCGGCACTTCTGTCAGAATGTTCTTCAATTTATCAAAGCTCTCTTGCTATTTGTCTGACCACACAAACGGTACTCCTTTCCGCAACAGCTTAGTTAGAGGTGCAACAATCAACGAAAACCCCTCAATAAAACGCCTGTAATACCCAGCCAAACCTAGAAAACTTCAAATTTCTGCCACTGACTTCGGTGCTTTCCAGTCTAACACCGCCTCGACCTTCTGGGGATCAACTCTTATTCCTTCGGCAGACACAACATGCCCCAAAAAAGTCACTTCCTTCAGCCAAAATTCACAGTTACTGAATTTGGCATACAACTGCTTCTCCCTTAATATCCACAATACTACCTGTAGATGCGAATCATGCTCTTCTTCAGTCTTTGAGTACACCAATATGTCATCTATGAACACAACCACAAACCGGTCTAGATAGGGTTGGAAGACTAGGTTCATCATGTCCACAAATGCAACTGGTGCATTAGTCAACCCGAACGGCATCACCAAGAACTCGTAATGCCCATACGAGTTTAAAATGCAGTCTTATGAATATCTGCCTCCTTGACCTTAAGCTGGTGATATCCCAATCTTAAATCTATCTTTGACAAAATCGAAGCTCCTCGCAACTGATCGAACAGATCATTGATCCTCGGTAACGGATACTTGTTCTTGATCATTAACTTATTCAATTGTCTATAATTAATGCACATATGCATCGACCCATCCTTTTTCTTAACAAACAATACCGGCACTCCCCACGGTAACACACTCGTTCGAATAAATCCACGATCCAATAATTCATGAATTTGAGATTTAAGCTCTGCTAGCTTTTTCGGCACCATTCTATAAAGAGCAATGGACACCGGAGCCATTCCTGGCAACAGCTCGATACTAAACTCCACCTCCCGATCCAGGGGCAATCCTGGAAGTTCCTCGAGAAAAATGTCAGAAAATTCTTTCACCGTTCTAACACTCTCAACCGACAACTCTTAGGCATCCAAAGTACTGATAAAGGCTAAGAACGCTCCACACTCCTTTCGCACCAACTTTTCTGCCTTTAAAATAGATACCACATTAGACAAATAGTTTCTTCTTTCACCTATCATCATCAGTTCCTTATCCTCTAAAGTTCTTAGTACCATCTGCTTTGCAACACAATCCAAGTTCGCATGGTGTTTAACCAGCCAGTCCATGCCCAAAATGAGATCGAACTCGCCGAATGGCAGTTCCATCAAATCCGCCAGAAATACTTCCCCCTGAATTTCTAAGGGCACATCCCTAAACTACTTATTTACTACAACCGACTGTCCTAGAAGGCTAATAACAGTTGTTTCTCTAGTAGTAATCTCAGATCTAATATTCAGAGTTCTAGATACGGCACATGCAATACATGAATGGGTGGATCCAATATCTATCAAAGCAGTAACAGGTACATTGGATATGAAGAATGTACCGGTTATGACATCCGGTGCATCACCATCCTTTCAACGTCTGACTGCGTAGACCAGTCCTGGCTGTCTCGCCCTGTGTTACCCCTATTACCAGTACCTCTACCTGGTGCACCCTGACCTCGTCCTATGCCATTACCACCTAGACCTGGCCCATAGCCTCTTGGTAGCTGCTGAGCGCCTCTAGCTGGCTGCGCAACATTATTACAAACAACCTGAGTCTGAACAGGCTGTCAAGGGCAATCTTTAAATCGATGGTCCTTGGAACCACATCTGAAACAACCACCAGTTCTCTTCCAGCATTCACCCGAGTGAAGTTTCCCACAATCCGCATAGGGCTGTAACTGATTGGCAGTAGCTAGAGCACCCAATCAAACTGGTCCCTCACTCCTGGGCCTTTTCTGAAAACCTCTAGCAAGACCTGAGTACCCAGAGTCTCTCTTGTTCCTGCCCCTATCCTTGTCTCAGTTTTGCCGCTCCGAGTGTTTAACCTCTTCAGCTATCTTGGCTTTCTCCACTAAAGTAGAAAAATTTCTCTCCTTCTGTGGGGCTATCAGTACCCGCAACTCATCATGCAACCCATCCTCAAAACGCACACAGCATTCATAATCAGTCGGTACTATTCCCCAAGCATACCGGCTCAGACGCAGAAATTTCACCTCGTAAGCTACCACAGATCTACCTCCTTGGACCAGATTCAGGAATTCCTTCCTTCGGGCATCCACATAGCTAGTCCCGGCATACTTTCCCTGGAATCCCATCTTAAAGAAATCCCAGGTAATACGATCAGCCTGAGTGCCTTCGCGAACAGTGAGCCACAACTGATACGCCTCGTCTCTCAGCAAAGACACCACTCCTTTCAGTTTCTGCTCAGCTGTACAATCCAGATCGTCCATGATCCGCTACACAGCCTTAAGCCAATACTCCGCTACACTTGGGGCTACACCCGAAATACCCCTAAAGACTTCAGCCCCATTTGATCTGAGTCACTCCGATATCGACCCACGAGCTGCCGACCCAGTTGTCACCTTAGTAACCCTTTTCAAAACTCACAATATCGCTTGGGACAAAGCGTCGTCCCCTCTCATACTATCATGTGAACCAGCTTTAGTCAATGGTGACGCAGGAGCATCGATTTCTGGCATATGCCCTGATGCCTCAGATACAATTCTAGCACCTCGGCCTCTACCACGGTCACGTCTACCATGTCCACGTCCTCTAGTGCTCATGTTTACTAAATCGAGTTAATCTGATTACAAGTCTTATGAATCAGTATACTGTTCCATGTTTATTAAGCAATGTTTTATTAAGTATAAGAGTAGAAGTTGTTTTCGCAAAATGTATCCTAAAGTCTCGATCTCTATAGTTTCAGCTCCTAAAGTTAAAAGTTCTAGAGTATTTCTATTTTGTAGAATTTTCTTACCACAGTAATAACACAATAATCATAAAATGAAAACAATTACTTACTTGACTTGGTGCCGAATACCCGTGGTGCCATACTTCCTTTAAAACATGCATTTATAATTTAAAATTCAACAACTTTGGAAAACACTTTTGAACCCAAACCACAGTCGAGTTTTACAACTGGGCTCTGATACCATAAAATGTAACACCCCAAACTCGGCCCATGCATTACGATCGGATCTAACATGTCACATCAGAAAAACGTATAAAGTCCTTGTGATTTGTATAAAAATAAGTGTTATTTGGTTATGGTTAAGAAAACAAGTTTGGATGTAAATATTTGATAAAATACAACTATTTTTGAGAGGTTAATTGATAAATAAAAATCGAGGTAGTGAACATTAAAACCGTGACTTTTTAAAAAAAATGTCGTTCGTAATTTCAAAGAGAATTCGAGTTAAAATATTTGTACATATTTATAAAAACCTTTTGTTAATCAATTTTGGAAACCGTTATTTATGATTTTTAGAAAAATTCCCATTTAAAATAAATTAAGCCAGATAATAAGTACGTCAAACGTAAAGCAAAGATAAAATATTCCAGAGGCCTTATTACAACTTAAAAACCCAAAATAGTAAAAGTAATAAAGTAAACGTAAATAAAAATCTATAATTCAAGAACACCATTTCTGAAGTATAGCCTCCATTGAGTCATCCATGGCCCAAGTCTACATCACTGAGCATTACCTGCAAGGGTTAAGGAAAATGGGCGAGTTACTAGAACTCAGTGTATAATCCCCTTACCTTCATCCAGTGGGCCTGAATCTATTTAACAATAACTTGGGCTTAAGCCCATTTACATAATCAATAACAAAATGAAGTAAATGTATGCAACCCAACCCATCTATCCATCACACCCCCGACCAGCCAATCACACCTGTGGGGATCAAGTCAACCCGCCCTGCCGCTTACACCGAATTGCAGTCAAGTTGCTTATCATATATTTTTATTGTGGCCAAGCCACAGAAATCATAATGAAACATAATAATAAACATTTTTGTGGCAATGCCACCAGGCTACACTTCTCTTCAACATATTTCCCAACCCATGCAATATGTAACATGCAACATACATAATAAAGCGTAATATCAACATATATGAACAACAATCATTAATCCAGTAATTTATTACGGTAAATCGGCCAATTATAGAACTTTGTAATTTGGCCCACCAAAACATTCTAACAATTCAGCCCATAGGGGCATTTTTGTAAATCAGCCATAGGGGAATTTTCGTAATTCAGTCCATAGGGGCATTTTAGTAAATCGACCCATAAGGGCATTTTAGTAAATCAGCCTATAGAGGCATTTTCGTAATTTGGCCCATAGGGGTATTTTCGTAATTCTAACAATTTTAATACCGATTTTGACAAATCTATAGAATTAATGTAATTTAAGCAAATTTCTCAGTTTATGCCATATTACGATTTTAATCATATAAATAATAACGATCTATTTTCTAACGTGATATCGAATCGTGAATCTACTGGATTTCGGTGTGAGATTACACACCTGATTACGGTAAGTATTAAACCCTCTTGATCGTCAGCACCTATGACAACATAATACTCGATTAACTAACATAAAAGATTTTTCTTAATCCAAATCTAAATCAACAATCTAAAATACCTACTCTCAATATCGTGAACGACCACGATTTGTTTATTCTCACTGGATGATGGTCCACCACCCGGTGGGAAATCTCGAACCGCCGAAACCGCTCTACGCTTGAACTTAGGAGCAGGAATAGCAAATCCACTCCTTTTGTGTTCTCCAATCGCTTTTCCTTTCAAATCGGTTCCACTTGCCTCCATAGGAAAAATCTCGGTTAAAGAACTACTATGAGAGAAAGTAGTTGGTTTAGTGATAGGAGTAGGCTTACCACTATTTTTGAAGGATCAACAAGTGAATAAGAACGAACGATTTAGACCTTATAATAACCGTTTAGTCCAAACTATTATTCCGTTTAGCAAACTAATCGAATAATGAGCGATATCAAATAATCCATAAAGAAACTCCTTACCTTAACGATATTGAATCCGATTTCCACCGATTGACTTAAGGCTAGAATTGAATCGGATAGAATGATATTCGGCCACCCACTTAGAACACTACGAAAAAGAGGATGATTAAGATGTGAAGGAGTAGGAGGAAACACCATTTCGGTTTAGAAACAAGATACACAACCGAATAGTTATAAACACTCACTCGGCTAGAAAGAATAGAAAAATGAAAAGAGAAAAAGAAACCACTTACCGATTTGATCGAAGAAGAAGGTGTCAACACAAATGAGAAAGAAATTATGGAGGAGAGATTAAGGGTTGAAAGGTTCGGCTATGGAGAAAAGAAAATAAGCAAGAGATTCGGCTATGAGAATATGGATTAAAGAAGAAGAAAGAAAGGTTGAAGAATTTGTGAAAAAGAAAAGAAAGGATGGAGAAAGAGTGCTTAACTAGTTTCGGCTATCAAAAGGGGAAATGAGCAAAAATAAATTGGACACAATGGCTAGATGGTTTCGGCAAAACAAAGGAAAAAGAGATGCTCACTTTTGGCTTTGGAGTTTCGACAATGAGGGAATAAATTGGAGAAAGAGAACACCAAAAATGCTAAAAGAAACAAGCCATACAAGCACCCAAAATTTGCCAAAAGTATAATGCAAAATTCGGCTACCAAGTCCCCTCCTAAAACCGTGTATCCTTTTACCAAAAGGATCAAAATTGACCAAAAACTCTTTCCAAAACATCTTCCACATTATAGGCCAACATGTTCCCTTCTCTTTCCTTTCCTTTCATTTCTTTCCTTCTTTTTCCCCTTATCTTCCTCCTTACCATATTCCTTAGCCTCCTTTCCATCAATAAAAAGTCTCCCTTACCATAAATACGACCATGGCCGACACTTGGGATAGGAGTACAAAAATAAATCCAAAATTTTCAAAAGATAAGATTTGAACCCCTTCCCTCCATGCTCTCCACTTGACGCCATAACCTCCTTGGTATAAGCTCATTTATGCTAGCAAAATACGCATTTATTTCCTTAAGCCTCGATGCCACTTACCTTCTCTCTTTAAAATGCTTAAACACAAAACTTTTGCTAAGGCCCAACTCAACCCCGAACCTTCTTAGGACCTTAAAACATACACAATTAATATTTTTAATTAGCCTATCACATGGTATAAAGCAACACATAAAATTCTAAATTTCAGGATGTTACATATAGCTTGTACTGTTTCTAAAAACTTGGGGATATTGGTTGAGAGCACTACGAGTAAGGTTACTGTACTGATTCCAGTCGGGCAGTCTATAAGGGTTAACAAGTTATTTAGAGACGTCCCTTTAGAGGTTCAAGGGGTAACCTTTCTGGCTGTTCTGATGGAGCTTCCGTTTGGGGAGTTGACTTAATATTGGGAATGGATTGGTTGGTTAAGCTGTAATAGCCCGATTTTGGGGCTAGTCGAAACAGTTATAGCATTAAAATATGGCTTTGTGAAAATTTCGGTGCTTTAATTTTAATGATTTCATGCTTAATTGTGAGAAAGGACTAAATCGCATAAAGTGCGAAAGTTTAATTTTTCAAGAGTTGAGTTTCCAAATAGCCATAGAATATTAAATTAGAGGTCCTTAAAGTGCAATTAGGCCAATTGGAATGTGTTGGCTGACCATGTGCATAGGGGGACAAGAGAATTTAATTTTTGGTCAAATTAAGTGAGAAAAGATGAATAAAATATGGTAAAATGAAAAACTATCATCTTTTACTATTCACTCATCTCTTTCCACCGAAAATTGAAGAGAAAATAGAGCTCTTGGGGGTTCAAACTTTCAGCCACTCAATTCTCATTCAAGTAAGTGATTTAGGTGGTTTTAATTAATGATTTTTATGTTTTTGGAGTCCCCAAAGCTTAAGCTAGCTAATGAGGGGACTAATTTGAGATGTGGTTGAAAGTCTAGGGACTTGCAATGAGAGTAGTTATGTTGTTAGCTGAGTTTTTATGGAAGAAAATAAATGTTAGTGAGGTGAGAAATAACTTTTGTGAAAGGTGTTAGCATGAAAACACCTAAATAGGACTTGAATGCAAATATTAAGTTTGTGTCATAAATGCATGAAATAGTTGGAATTGTGAGTAGTTGTAAGAGAAATAAATGTTCAGCTAGGCTTGTTTAATGAGAAAGTGTGTTTAAAAATGATTTACAAGCCTAAGGGCAAAATTGTAATTTTACCATAGTGTGAGGGTAAAATGGTCATTTTTGCCTAAGTGTAGAAATTGATGCATTATGATCATAGAATGATCTAAATGAGTGAATTATATTGTTATAGATCAAGAAGAGCGCAGAATTAACCTTGACTGAGGAAAAGGCAAGGTTTCGGATTAAACCGCAAATTAACGCATTTTGCACCGAGGTAAGTGTATGTGTAAACGATGCATTTTTATATACACATTGTTGCCGCTAATTAGTGCATGGTATGATTGAGAACATGTGTGGTTCAAATGGATTGAATTTGGTAGTTATTGAATAATTATTGTATGACTTACGAAATAAATATATAAATGGGTAATGACAACACTTAACGGTGGGCTAGGTGGGATACCACCTTATTACGTAAATACGATGGGCTGTGTGCGATACCATCGCTTATTTATCATTTGGTAGGCTATGTGCGATACCACCGTAACTATCCTTTTTGGTGGGCTATGTGCGATACCACCGTAACTATCCTTTTGGTGGGCTTTGTGCGATACCACTCTATTAGAAAGTGACGGTGGGCTAAGTGCAAAACCACCGAGTGATAGGTAGTATGAATGGCTTATTGAGAAATTATGATGTGTTGTATCGTGTGACTTTGTGGTGCTAAGTGCAGGGATATATGTTAATAAATGTGAGTACTATGCTTGTGAGGTGGTTGGAAAGTGGTAAGGGAGGAAATGAGTAAGCATGACTAAGAATATGGATTGTTCTTGTTTTGCACGTAATGCCATTTATTGTTTAGTACATACTATAATGCTAATTGTTTACATGTAGACTTACTCAGCTTAAGGCTTAATCCCCTTTCTTTTCCCTTGTTTTATAGAGTTTAAGAGCCGAGTCAGGATACACCGATAACCAGAAGATCGCCCACACTATCAGTTCAACTCGGTATATCTAGACTTAGTGATTTTGTGTATGGCATGTATAGGGACTAGACTAGTTAGATTATTTTGTTATTTTGGCCAAAAGTGTGCTGACCCCTTTTTAAGACAAACAATTTTGCATATTGCCATGGTTGATGGCTCACCTTGTCATTATTGAAAATATATAATCATTCATGGAAGTTTAGATTGCAAAATATGAGTTTGTTTGATGATATGCTGAATGAATCCATGTTGTACGAGTTAGAGGGGTGAAAAGAGTTTGGCAAATAGTCTTGTTCTTGTCCACACGGGTAGGCACATGGGTGTGTCTAGGCCGTGTAAAGTCTGCACCTTGAATATGGAATTTAAATCGCCACACGGTTGAAGGACACGAGCGTGTGTCAGGCCGTGTGGATTAATCAGAGGTGACTACGGGCCAGCCATATAGGCATGTGCCCAGGCCGTGTGATTCAAGTCAGTGTCGACGACGGGCGTCGAACACGGGCGTGTGAGAGGACACACAGGCGTGTCATTTTCCCCTATGGGCGTATGGCCCCTAGTTAGGAAAAAATTTCTTAAGTGTGTAAAAGTTTCCAAATTATCTCTGAAACGTTTTGGAAGCATGCTTAGGGCCTCGTAGGTCCATTATAAGGACAATAGACATATGAATGGAAAAGTTTTAATTTGAAATGAGTTTGATAGCCCGAAGTTGTATAATTGTGCGAGTTAAGTATGGTAACGCCTCATACCCGGTTCCAGCATAGAATACGGGTAAGGGGTGTTACATTTAGTGGTATCAGAGCTATGGTTTAGTCGGTTCTAGGACTACCATAGCGTGTGTGGCAGTCTAGCTATACATGTCATAAGCGTATAATGATAGTGTGGTGGCTTCTGACAATTTTATACTTTGTTTTATATAGTAAATAGATCTCGATCAAGTGGCTACTGATGATGCAGCTAGTAATGCGTCGGCTCTCGCGCAAGGGATCGCGCCTATGCAGAGTGGACCGAGACTAGGGGTCAAGGAGAAGAGGCTTGAGAAGCCTTTGTCCAAATGATGAGTAACTGGTACACGGAATATGTACGAGCAAACCCAATTGCTCAACCTCCTCCACCCCCTCCTATACCTCAGCCAGTTCCTGTGGCTCCCCAAGGTATAGAATTAATGAGGACAACTAAGCCCCCGGTAGACAAAATTCGGAAGTAAGGGGCTGAGGACTTTCAAGCTAATATAGATGATGACCCTGAGAGGGCAGAATTCTGGCTTGAGAACTCGATGAGAGTATTTGATGAACTCTCCTGTACACCTGAGGAGAGCTTAAAATGTGACGTGTCCTTACTGAGGGACTCGGCATACCATTGGTGGAAAACGTTGACATCAGTGGTTCCGTGTGATAGCCTAAAGTAGGGCCTAATCAGAATAGTGGTTGCAAAACCACGAATCTGAGATATAAAAATTTATTACGATTAATTATTATGATTTACCAAGTGATTAAATACACGTGTTAGAGTATCGATAAGAAATTTTATTGATTGCATGCTTAAATTGCCTATTAGGACTTGTTTGCAAAAGTTGCTAAATAGGGGTTCTAATTCATAGAGTAGTTCATTGTAATGGGGGTTTGAAGTAGGAGTCCTTAAATGGTAATTAGACCATTATATTTCCATGGACAAAAATGGACATACATAGATAAAAATAACTAAAGTTTTAATGAAGGGCATTTTAGTCATTCGGTATTAAAAAGAAATTAAAAGGGAAAAAGATGGCAAAATATGTCCATCTTCTTCATTAGGACGAAATTTCAAGGGTTCTCCATAGCTAGGGTTTGTTTCAAGCTTCCAAGCTCCATAATCAAGAAAGAAGGAAAAGTGAAGGTGATCAAGGAAAAGAGAAGGTTATCGACTAATTTACGAAAATAATCGTTCTGCATCTGAGGTAAGTTATGTGTAAATAATAGCAATATATTTTTATAAATTGTGAATTATATTTGATATGTAATTAATATTTAATGTGGAAGGAAAATTGTTCATGAATTATTCAAGTGATAAAGTGTTTAAAATAAGTGTTAAGAGTAAATTCCTAGTTGAACTTAGGAATAAAAGTGGATACAAGTGATATATCACTAGAGATCAGTGTTACAGTGTTATAGTGAGTCCCGAGTGCTAGGTGATCTAGCATGTGTTGCAGACACCTAACAGCTTGTGTGAGCAGGCCCGTGGACATTTATTGTGTTATTGATCAGTGATAGCTTCGGCTACATTACAGTGGTAGCTTCTGCTACATATCAGTGGTAGCTTCGGCTACATATCAGTGTGGCACTTATGTGATAATTCTCTACGTATTCGTGTATATTTCAAGTGTTCAACGGGATTAATAATAAATTAAAGTGAATATGAGATGACGTGTGTATGCAGGTATAATTGAAAGAATGAGCATACATGATAATGATTAAGTACTTAAATGTATGCGCAAGTGAACTGGTAAGATTGTACATGTGTAATTGATTAAATTTGCTAAGAAGGATATTAATTAATTGTATGTGAAAATGTTAATTATTGATTGAGTGCTTATTGTTTACATGTAACTTACTAAGCTATTAGTAGCTTTCTCGTTCTTTTCCTTTCCTTTGTTTTATAGTGTGTTGAACTTACTTGGATTGGAGATCGTCGGAGCCTTGTATCACACTATCAAGCCTTTACTTTGGAATATAAATGCTTTTGAAATGTTTTAAGTTATGGAATGTATAGGGATCGAATTATTTTGTATAGATACCTAGGTGATGTTTACTACAAAGAAAGTATGAAAAAGTAAAAATTTGCAATGAAACAGTTTTTGGACAACAGTAGTAATGTGGATTTGAAAAATCACCAAAAATAGAAGAAATGGAATTAAAAAGCTAATAAGATATAGAATTAAATCTCATTGTGTCTACTTTCATATGAAAGAAACAGTGTAAGCAAAGAAATTCTATATTCTGTGATATTTAAATTTTAGTGAGACAGGGTCAGAATGGTATTTGAAGTCCCCTATTTAGACTTTCAAAAAACATTTAAAATTTTAAAAAAATAATTATGAGTTATAATTTATATGTATAGATTCATTAGTGAGTCTATTTTCAGTATAAATAAGTAGGAACAACATGTAAAAATTGTACAATGAGAAAATTAATTTGTAGTGAAGAGTGGTCAGAACCATTGGACAGTGAAACAGGGGAGACTTTAATGAATAAATTGTACTAATTGGCCTAACCAAAAATTCTGAAAAGTTTACAGTGAGAAGATATATGAGTCTAGTTTCATAGAAAATTTACAGATCTAAATTTTGAGTTTCGTAACTCGAGTTATAATTAAATTAATGAATGTTGCGCAGATGGACAGATTTATTGTGAATGATGAAATAAATTATTTTTTTATACCCGAAGTAGTAAGATAAGTTAAATAATGCCTCGTAATTAACTCCGGAAAGGGTCTCGAGTGTGTGGTGTTATATTCCGAAGGAGAGAGTGACGTGGGACTTCTTTTTGGAAGAGTTTCGAAAGAAGTATATAAGTCAAAGGTTTGTGGACCAGAAACAGAAAGAATTCATTAAGTTAAAACAGGGAAAAATGACTGTGGCGGAATATGAGCGTGAATTTGTTAGGCTTAGCAAGTACGTGCAAAAGTACGTGTCTACAGAAGCCATTTTATGCAACGTTTTAAAGATGGTCTGAATGAAGATGTCAGACTTTTAGTCGGGATTTTAGAACTAAAAAAATTTGTGGTATTGGTTGATAGGGCCAGTAAGGCCAAAGAAATGAGTAAGGAAAAGAGGAAAACTGTGAGTGAGGCCCGGGATGCAAGAAAAAGGCCGATGAGTAAATTCTACCAAGCTCAATCGAAGAGGTCCAAGGAAGTGAACCCTCGGACGACTACATCAGTCGGGTATTCGCAAAGAGAGCGAGGCAACATGTACTCAGGTTCAAGAGTTCAGGCCACCTCGATGGCATGTGTGGGCAATCTAAAGTCCAAACCGGAGTGCCCAAGTTGTGGCAGATATCACACTGGGGAGTGTTGGTGAAACAACCGAAATTGTTATAAGTGTGGGTCCCCCGACCATTTCATCCGAAACTGCCCCGAAAGGGATAACAAGGAGAAAAAGCAGGAAATAAGATCAAGCAATGTATCTTCTAGGGGTAAGCCGCAAAAGAACCTGGGAGGTGGGGCTAGTAGTAGAGGTGCATCACGAGACTCTATTGTGAGGCCAGAAGGTCGGACACCTGTAAGGACTTACGCCATTCGCACTCACGAAGAGGCATCATCGCCAGATGTAATAACGGGTACTTTCTCTCTTCATGACACCTTTGTTATTGCTTTGATTGATTCGGGGTCTACCCATTCTTATATTTGTATGAGATTTGAGTATGACTGTTCAGCCTACGAAATTTGTGGTAAAGGTGTCAAACCCTATTAGTTAAACATGTGTTAGTTGTCAAGGTGTGTAGGAATTGTCCTTTGACAATTAGAGGTCATATTTTTCCGGCAAACCTTATGTTGTTGCCGTTTGATGAATTTGATATGATTCTTGGTATGGATTGGTTGAGTACCCATAGTGTTTTAGTGAACTATGGTAGTAAATTTATTGAATTGAAATGTGAAAATGGAGATGTTATTCAAGTTGAATCAGGTGGGTCAGATAGTTTACCGGTGATAATATCTTTCTTGGTGGCTGAAAAATATTTGAGAAAAGGATGTGAGTCCTATCTCGCTTTTGTACTGAATACTCAAGAGTTTGAAGCAAAGATTGAAACAGTGCTGGTTGTATGTGAGTATCTGGATGTATTCTCAGAAGAGTTACGCAGATTGCCTCCAGTTAAAGAGGTCGAGTTTGGGATTGAGTTAGTTCCGGGAACAGCACCTATTTCGGTTGCTTCGTATAGGATGGCACCATTGGAGTTGAAAGAACTGAAGGTTCAGTTGCAAGAGTTGACGAATAAGGGTTTTGCAAGACCGAGCTATTCACCGTGGGGTGCTTCGGTACTATTTGTGAAGAAGAAAGATGGGTCGATGAGATTGTGCATAGACTACAGACAACTCAACAAGGTGACGGTGAAAAATAAGTATCCTTTACCAAGGATAGATGATCTATTTGATCAATTGAAGGGAGCTACGGTGTTCTCCAAGATAGACCTGAGGTCTAGCTATTACCAGTTAAGGGTTAAGGAGCAAGATGTGCCGAAAACTGCATTTCAGATGAGGTACGGCCATTATGAATTTATAGTCAAGTCGTTCGGTTTAACAAATACTCCTGTAATTTTTATGTATTTAATGAACCATGTCTTCCGACCGTATTTGGACAAGTTTGTGGTTATCTTCATTGATGACATATTGATTTATTCTTGGGATGAGACAGAACATGCGGAGCATCTAAGAATTGTCTTACAGAATTTAAGAGACAAGCAATTATATGTTAAGTTTAGTAAGAGTGAGTTTTGGCTTAGAGAGGTCAGATTCCTAGGACACATTGTGTCGGGCGAGGGTATTAGAGTTGATCCAGGTAAGATCTCAGCTATTCAGGAGTGGAAACTATCGAGAAACGTATTGGAAGTCAGAAGCTTTTTGGGTTTAGCGGGGTACTATAGATGGTTTGTGAAGGGATTTTCCATGATTGCTACTCCGATGACGAAACTGTTGCACAAAGATGTTAAGTTTGAATGGACTGAGAAATGTTAATAGAGTTTTGAGAGATTGAAAACATTGTTGACTGAGGCACCGGTTTTAGTTCTACCTAAGTCAGGGAAAGAGTTTTGACGCGTCGTTTAATGGTCTCGATTGTGTGTTGATGCAAGAGGGTAAGGTAGTCACTTACGCCTCGAGGCAGCTAAAACCGCATGAGAAGAATTATCTGACTCATAACTTGGAGTTGGCCACGATTGTTTTCGCGTTAAAAATTTGGCGACATTATTTGTATGGTGAGAAGTGTTGAATCTTCACAGACCATAAGAGCTTGAAGTACTTGATGATAAAAAAGATTTGAATTTGCGACAACGGTGGTGGCATGAGATATTGAAGGACTATGAGCTAGTAATCGATTACCATTCTGGGAAAGCGAATGTGGTTGCGGATGCCCTAAGTAGGAAATCCCTGTATGCTTTGAAAACTATGAGCATGAGCTTAGCATTGTCTAATAATGGTACTATATTGGCTGAGTTGAGGGTTAGGCCGCTATTTACTCAACAGATATGTGAGGCTCAGAAGAATGACGATGAGATGCAAGCTAAGAAAGCTAAGTGTGAATCGAGAAATGATTCTGAATTACGGGTGAGTTTAGACTGTTGTTTAATGTTCCATGACAAAATTTGTGTACCTAGGGATGGTGAGTTGATTCAAAAGATTTTGAATGAAGCACATAGTGGTTATTTGTCAGTACATTCGGGCAGTACAAAAATGTACAATGATCTGAAGAAATTTTATTGGTGGCCGGGTATGAAAAGAGACATCTCGGAGTTTGTAACAAGATGTCTGATTTGTAAACAAGTGAAAGCTAAGCATTAAGTGCCTTTGGGATTCCTTCAACTAGTGATCGTTCCCAAGTGGAAGTGGGATCGGATCACCATAGATTTTGTGATGGGGTTGCCTATGACTCTAAAAAAGAAAGATGCTGTGTGGGTTGTCGTTGATAGATTAATGAAGTCGGCTCACTTTATACCAGTACGTGTTGATTATTCGCTGGATAAGTTAGCTGAGTTGTCTATTGCGAAAGTGGTAAGATTACATGGAGTGCCTGTATCTATTATCTCGAATAGGGATCCGAGATTTACTTCGATGTTTTAGAAGAAGTTGCAGGAGGCCTTGGGTACATGGTTAAACTTTAGTACTGCATTCCATCCGCAAACTGATGGTCAGTCCGAGAGAGTAATTCAAGTTTTAGAGGATATGCTCCGATGCTGCGTACTAGAGTTCGAAGGTAGTTGGGAAAGATACCTACCCTTGGTCGAATTTGCTTACAACAACAGTTATCAGTCGAGTATATGGATGGCACCATATGAAGCCTTGTATGGTCGTAAGTGTTGGACTCCTTTGTATTGGATCGAGCTTAGTGAAAAACAAATTCATGGGGTCGATCTGGTTTAAGAGACTCAAGAAAAGGTAAAAGTGATCCAGGATAGTCTAAAAGCTACTTCAGATCGACAAAGGTCGTATGTGGATCTGAAAAGAAAGGAAATTGAGTTTAAGGTGGGCGACAAGGTATTTCTGAAAGTGTCCCCATGGAAGAAAATATTAAGGTTTAGCTGAAAAGGAAAATTGAGCCCGCGATTCATAGGACCGTATGAGATTAACGATAGAATTGGGCTAGCATAACGGTTGGCTTTACCGATAGAGTTGGAGAAGATACACAATGTGTTTCATGTATCAATGTTAAGGCGTTATCGCTCCGATCCTTCGCATGTGTTCCTCCAAAGAAAATTGAGTTATGACCGGATATAACATATGAAGAGGAACCGATTAAAATCTTAGCTCGAGAGGTGAAACAGTTGAGGAATAAAGACATAGCCTTAGTAAAAGGGTTATGGCAAAAGCACGGTGTAGAAGGAGCTACGTGGGAACCGAAAGAAGCCATTAGAGAGAAATATCCAAACCTCCTTACCGGTAAGATTTTCGAGGGCAAAAATCTCTAAAGGGGGAGAGTTGTAGTAGCCCGATTTTGGGGCTAGTCAGAATAGTAGTTTCGAGACCACTAAACCGAGGTTATGGAAAATTATTTTGATGTCATTTTATGTGTTATGGAATTAAAATATGGCAATGTGAAAATTTTGGTGCTTTAATTTTAATGATTTCATGCTTAATTGTGAAAAAGGACTAAATCGCATAAAGTGCGAAAGTTCTATTTTTCAAGGTAGAATTGTCAAATAGCCATAGAATATTAAATTGGATATCCTTAAAGTGCAATTAGGCAAATTAGAATGTGTTGGCCGGCCATGTGCATAGAGGGGACAAGAGCATTTAATTTTTGGTCAAATTGGGTGAAATTAGGTGAGAAAAGATGAATAAAATATGGTAAAAAGAAAAACAATCAAATTTCACTATTCACTCATCTCTTTCCACTGAAAATTGAAGAGAAAATAGAGCTCTTGGGGGTTCAAACTTTCAGCCACTCAATTCTCATTCAAGTAAGTGATTTATGTGGTTTTAATTGATGATTTTTGTGTTTTTGGAGTCTCCAAAGCTTAAGCTAGCTAATGAGGGGACTAATTTGAGATGTGGTTGAAAGGCTAGAGACTTCCAATGAGAGTAGTTATGTTGTTAGCTGAGTTTTTATGGAAGAAAATAAATGTTAGTGAGGTGAGAAATAACTTTTGTGAAAGGTGTTAGCATGAAAACACCTAAATAGGACTTGAATGCAAAGATTAAATTTGTTTCATAAATGCATGAAATAGTTGGAATTGTGAGTAGTTGTAAGAAAAATAAATGTTTAGCTAGGCTTGTTTAATGAGGTAGTGTGTTGAAAAATGATTTACGAGCCTAGGGGCAAAATTGTAATTTTTCTATAGTGCGAGGGTAAAATGGTCATTTTTGCCTAAGTATAGAAATTGATGCATTATGATCATAGAATGATCTAAATGAGTGAATTTTATTGTTATAGATCAAGAAGAGCTCGAAATTTACCTTGACCAGGGAAAAGGCAAGGTTTCGGATTAAACCGCAAATTAACACATTTTGCAGCGAGGAAAGTTTATGTGTAAATGATGCATTTTTATATACATATTGTTGCCGCTAATTAGTGCATGGTATGATTGAGAACATGTGTGGTTCAAATGGATTGAATTTGGTAGTTATTGAATAATTATCGCATGAATTACGACATAGATATGTAAATGTCTAATGACAACACTTAATGGTGGACTAGGTGCGATACCACCTTATTACGTAATTACGATGGATTGTGTGCGATACCATCGCTTATTTATCATTTGGTGGGCTATGTGTGATACCACCGTAACTATCCTTTTTGGTGGGCTATGTGTGATACCACCGTAACTATCCTTTTGGTGGGCTTTGTACGATACCACTCTATTAGAAAGTGACGGTGGGCTAAGTGCGAAACCACCGAGTGATAGGTAATATGAATGGCTTATTGAGAAATTATGATGTGTTGTATCGTGTGACTTTGTGGTTCTAAGTGTAGGGATATATGTTAATGAATGTGAGTACTAAGCTTGTGAGGTGGTTGGAAAGTGGTAAGGGAGGAAATGAGTATGCATGACTAAGAATATGGATTGTTCTTGTTTAGTACGTAATGTTATTTATTGTTTATCACATACTATAATGCTAATTGTTTACATGTAAACTTACTCAGCTTAAGGCTTACTCCTCTTTCTTTTCCCTTGTTTTATAGAGTTTAAGAGCCGAGCCGGGATACACCGATAACCAGAAGATCGCCTATACTATCAGTTCATCTTGGTATATCTAGACTTAGTGATTTTGTGTATGACATGTATAGGGGCTAGACTAGTTAGATTATTTTGTTATTTTGGCCAATAGTGTGTTGACCCCTTTTTAAGACAAACAATTTTCCATATTGCCATGGTTGATGGCTCACCTTGTCATTATTGAAAATATATAATCATTCATGGAAGTTTAGATTGCAAAATATGAGTTTGCTTGATGATATGCTGAATGGATCCATGTTGTATGAGTTAGAGGGGTGAAAAGAGTTTGGCAAATAGTCTTGTTCTTGTCTACACGGGTAGGCACACGGGCGTGGGTCTTAGCCGTGTGAAGTCTGCACCTTGAATTTGGAATTTAGATCGCCACACGATTGAAGCACACGGGCGTGCGTCAGGTCGTGTGGATTAATCAGAGGCGATCACAGGCCAGCCATATGGGCGTGTGCCCAAGTCGTGTGATTCAAGTCAGTGTCGACCACGGGCGTCGAACACGGGCGTCGAACACGGGCGTGTGACAGGATACATGGGTGTGTCATTTTCCCTCACGGGCGTGTGGCCCCTATTTAGGAAAAATTTTCTTAAGTGCGTAAAAGTTTTTAAATTATCTCCGAAACCTTTTAGAAGCATGTTTAGGGCTTCGTAGCTCCATTATAAGGACGATAGACATATGAATGGAAAAGTTTTAATTTGAAATGAGTTTGATAGCCCAAAGTTGTATAATTATGCGAGTTAAGTATGGTAACGCCTCGTACTCGGTTCTGGCTTAGAATACGGGTAAGGGGTGTTACATAAGAGCCGTGTCAGTTTGGATTGTGTGACCAAGAGGGTCATATTGAGAACTGAGGAGGATAATGAGGTGGTCATGATAGGAGAACGTCGAAATTATTTGGCTAACATGATCTCTGCATTGGTGGCTGAGAAACTGGTTCGTAAGGGATATGAGGCATACCTGGCCTATGTAAGTGTCTCGGATTCTGGGGATTCTACTAATGACGTCACGAACTAACTAAAATACAAAAAAGGCAAGCGCACCTATCGAACAGTAGTATAGCTATGGTGAGTCCGGAATATCATATCCACGAGGACTAAAAATACTAGTAATTACTATCTTTTTATTATTTAGCCTAATAATAAAAGGGGTGTTTTAATTTAAAATTGAACTAACTAATTAACTATGAACGCGACAAAGATAAAATTGGGAAAATACTTTAAGAAAACCAATGAGAGAGACAATACCCAAGGAAGAATCCACCTAGATTTCACTTATTTATTATGATTCTAAATTAATCGACTTATTCACTTGTCTTAATCCGTAGAAATCCTTAAATTATGTTAATATCTCTTTCGAGACTAATAACAACTGACTCTAGATTGATAAATTAAAATTTCTTTCTAATTAAAACCCCTATTGTCGCATTAACTCGATCTATGGATTCCCTTATTAGATTTGACTCTAATCCGACAGATTTATGTCGTCCTATTTCTAGGATTGCAATCAACTCTGCTCAATTATGCTAGATCTACTCTTAAGTAGGGACTTTTGCTCCACTGATTAAGACATCAAACTTGGATTAATATCCTGAAAATATTAAGGCAAGGATTAAGAACACATAATTAAGAACAAGAACAAGTATTTATCCTGTAATTCAGATAATTAAATAATAATATTCATCATAGGTTTCATTCTCCCTAGGTATTTTAAGGAGTTTAGTTCATAATGTATAAGGAAAACAACAAGACATAAAGAACCTAAAAACTTCTAAGGAAATCTGATGGAGATCTTCAATCTTGAATGAGATCCTACTTCTGAATTGATTCCGACGGCTTCCTTCGAGTAATTTCTTCGTTCTACTATGTGTGTCCCTTTAGGTCTTCTTCTAGTGTGTTTTTATAGGCTTTGGAATGCTCAAAATACCTAAAAATTGTCTTTTTCTATGTGAAAATGAAACAAGGTGTGATAAGGACACAGGTGTGTGATCAGCCCCTGTAAGAATGCCCAGGCTATGTGTAGTACTGACATGGTTAGCAATTGACACGGGCTGGTACATGGGCGTGTGGCCAGCCAGTGTGTCTTACACGGGAGTGTGCGAGGCTCGTGTTAAGGTACCTAGTCCGTGTGCAATATCGATATAGTTCGAGATTGACACGGGGTGGCACACGAACGTGTGGCCAGCCCGTGTGCGATACTGAATTAGCTCTTTTTGCTTAATTTTGGCTCGTTTTTAACTCATTTCGCTCCCCTATGCTCACCTAAGTAAAGAAACATGAAATTAAAGGATTAGGAGCATCAAATTCACAAAATTATATAATAAAACATCCAAAAACATGCTAAGCATGGGATTAAAATGTGTTACTTTTATGGTTTATCATCTACAGTTAAGGATATCAAAACGATAAAGGATTTTCCAGACGTCTTTCCTGAGGAGCTACCGAGTTTACCTCCGGATTGTGAAGTGGAGTTTGGGATAGAGCTCCTTCTTGGTACAGCTCCGGTGTCCATTACTCCCTATCGAATGGCACCGAAGGAGCTTACAGAGCTTAAGGCTCAAATTCAGGAGTTGTGAGGCCATGGGTTCATCTGCCTTAGTGTGTCTCTGTGGGGAGCACTGGTACTGTTTGTTAAGAAGAAGGATGGATCCATGAGGATGTGTATCGACTATCATCAGCTGAACAAGTTGACCATTAAGAACAAGTATCCACTTCCAAGGATAGATGATTTGTTTGACCAGTTTCGAAGGGCGTCTGTGTTTTCCAAGATTGATTTGCATTCTGGATATCATCAGCTGAGGGTTAAGGAAGCTGATGTATTTAAGACTGCATTTAGGACTCGTTATGGACACTACGAGTTCCTAGTGATGCCATTTGGACTGACGAATGCACCGATGACTTTCATGGATCTAATGAACTGAGTATTTCAGCCTTTTCTAGATCAATTTGTGGTGGTGTTCATCGACGACATACTGGTTTATTCGAGGACTGAGGATGAGCATGACGAGCACCTTAGAGTTGTTCTTCAAAATTTGAGGGAAAAGCAGCTCTATACTAAGTTTAGCAATGGTGAGTTCTAGTTGCATGAATTAACATTTCTGGGTCATGTGGTTTCTACTGAGGGGATTCATGTTGAACTTCAAAAGATTGAGGCTGTGTTGGACTGGAAGCAGCCTAGGAATGTGTCTGATATCCACAGTTTTCTAGGGTTGGCGGGTTATTATCGGTGGTTTATGGAAGGCTTCTCGTTGATTGCAGCACCCTTAACTAAGCTGCTACGTAAGGGGGTACCATTTAACTGGACTGATGCGCAGCAAGAGAGTTTTGAGAAGCTCAAGACTGTACTGATTAAGGCTCATTTTCTAATACAGCCTGAATTTGGAAAGGAGTTCACAGTTTATAGTGATGCATCACATGTCGGTTTGGGATGTGTGTTGATGCAGGATGGTAAGGTGGTACCATATGTGTTTCATCAGCTTAAGACACATGAGGCGAACTATCCGACGCATGATTTGGAGTTGGCCGCCTAGTATTTGCACTGAAAATATGGAGGCATTATCTGTATGGTGAGAAGTGTATCATCTAACTGATCACAAAAGCCCCAAGTATCTCCTTACTCAGAAGGAGTTGAATCTTAAGCAGGGTAGATGGATCGAGCTGCTTAAGGACTACGACTGCACCATTGAGTACCATCCTAGCAAGGCCAATGTGGTGGCCGATGCTTTGAGCTGTAGGGCTATGACTGATCTGAGGGCGATGTTTGCTCGCCTTAGTTTATTTGATGATGATAGTCTGTTAGCGGATTAAGGGTAAGCAGTTGAAGGATGAGTCTTTGGGTCTTCAGTTCCGACAGGTTAAGAATGGTAGCACTACGGATTTTGGACTGAATAGTGATGGGGTACTCTGCTTCCGTGGGAAAATCTGTGTGTCGAATAATACTGATTTGAGGCAGCCTATACTGAGAGAGGCGCATAGTAGCTCTTATGCTATGCACCCTAGCAGAAATAAGATGTACCGAGACTTTCGTGAGTTATATTGGTGGCCAGGGTTGAAACGTGGGGTTACTTATTTTGTGGTGAGATGTATGACGTGCGAGCAGGTTAAGGCTGAACATCAGTTACCTTCGGGTTTGTTTTAGCGGGTTAAGATTTCTGTATGGAAGTGGGAGCGTGCAACTATGGATTTCGTTAGTGGGTTTGTAATATCCCGAAATAGGGATTGCGAGTTTGGTAAATAACTCGAGTGTTAGTGAGCCTCAAGAGTGGTTTTGATGTGTTTTGGAGTTCCTAAAACTCTCGGATTAAAATGGGACACTTTTGGAAATTTTGAAAATTTAGGGTTAAAAGTGGAATTTGGCTGAGGAGGCCTTAAGTAAAAATTTTGTAAAGTTTTGGACATGAAAGTCCAGTAGTAAAGTGGCTTCCATGTGCCACTTAAGGGTCAGCGCCAAAACAAGTCAGTGGTTCGAGTCTCAGTATGCGGCAAAAGCATTTTTATTTTGAAAAATAGCTTTGCTTTGAAGGAGGGCTTAAAACAAATTATTGACGCGACATTAGCATGAATTGAACACCGGCCGAGTGGTTAAGGACTTGGCTTGAGAGAGCTGCGTCTAAGGGGACTCGCGTCGAGTCCCGGGAGTATGACCGAAGCCTTCTATTTTTGCTTCTAGTGCTAAAGCATAGGAGCCAAGTGAAGTAAGGCTTAAAAGAAATTCGATGAGATTATTGCATGAAATGCATAGAGGTGAAAATTTGGGGCATGGATATGTCTTCTCGTGTCTCGGGTTCGAGAGACACTCGAGCGCAACGTGGTTTTGATTTTTTTTCTTGCTGACGTGAAGTGGCTGCATGCCGCATGCAGCATGCATGCATGAAAAGAGTTTCTTCTTTTTTTTTTTTAAATTGTTTTGGAAGCATGGGACTTCAAACTTTTATATTATTGTTTTTATTATTTATTTTGTTGGTTATTTCAAAGCTGCAAAAGCATGGGTTTAAACCATTATATTCCATTATTTTTGTTTGCTTAGAATTATGGGAAAGTTTATATATTATTATTATTATATTATGTATTGGAATGGATAAGGTGATGGAAATTGGTATTTGAATTTAGCAAAAAGAGAGCGGCATGGCCGGCCATGACATAGCAAGCTTGGGCATTAGTCTTTTGTTTATTAAAGAATAGGTATAGGAAATAGTGTAGTATGGGTGAAGGATTAAACTTTGAAATTGTGGAAAGTGATGTTGGAATTAGCAAAAGAGGGAGCATGCTTAGGGGATTCCTTGGCCGGCCTTGTGTTGAGAAAGGATGGCCAAAATTCTTTGCTTTCCTTGCTTTTGGAAGCTTAGCCGAATGTAAAACTCCATAGGTTGCTCTTCTTTTCCCCCATTTTCTTTGATGCATGGCCGAATGAAGCCCTTTGAGACCTTGTTGGTCAGTTTTGTGTAAGCTAAAGGCTTGGCCAAATCATCATCTTTTCAAAGACCAGCCTTTACTCTCGTTGTTAGCCGAACATTGTCACTATTACCGAATCTTGTGCATCTCTTGGTTGATTTTCTTGTAGCAAAGGAGGTGCCAAATTTGTTTGTAAAGTGTCTAGCTTGATACCGAATGCTTGCCAAGTGGTGCATTCCCTATTCTATGGTCATAACCAATTTACCTTGGAGACGATTCTTTCAAAGACAAGGAGTGGTTTCATAAAGTTGATCTTTAGAAGAGGGTAACGTTGGTGGTAAGTAAATTCTCTCCTCGTAATCAGTTTGGATTTCTTTCTATTAAAGTGCCCAAAATCAAAGGTTAAACCTTGATTTCTAAAGAGGGTCGAATGTACAATAAGCTTTCATAAGTGTTCTTTTGTGTGGCAAGTGTTAGGACTTTTAAAAGGAGTCTTTCGGGAGTTGCAGTGCTCAATGGACTTTGTCTAGCAAGGTAAATGGTAAGTATGACATTCGGCCAAGGGCCATTGTTCTTAGATATGGATGTTAGCCGATTCTAACAACGTGTTAAATGGAATTTTGATAACTTTGGGAGCAAATCTACGAGAACAAGTGGTGTTTCGGGATCGAAATAAGCTAGGTAAATGATTCATGATATTCGGCCTAAGGCCATGTTATTGGTACTAAGTGTGACCGATTTCGGTTATGTGTTCTAGGGGCTAATCGATAGAATTAACAGAAGCTCTCGGGATTTTAGACTTTGTCAGAATCGATAGATCGAATATCGCTTTAATCAGGTGCGTAGTTATCGCACTGTTCTTTTGCTTGATATATGTATTGTAAGTATTATTTTATGTAAATGTATGAGTTGTGCATGTTAGCCGAAATAAAGGCTAAGGTAAGTAATCGAATAATCAAGTTAATGGTTATGATATTAACTTGTCAGTGATTTGCGATAATAATTGATTATTGATGAATGTAAAATAAAGTGATGACATGTGATGTATATTGTTCTGAATAACATGTGACCATGATAGATAAAATATACATATTTGTTTCGTACAAAATGTTGTTATGGTACATATACGTACGCATGAGACTTGTGATGTGACTATTGGAGGAAAGGGTGTACACTATGTGAGTGGTTAAATGCTAGCCTCGTGCTACATTCGCGATTGATTATCAGTGAACCGATTGATATGTGGATCACTATGTGATCAGTGGCTTGGCTACAACCTTAAGAAATAAGTGTGTCAAAGAAAGACATGTGGATCACTTTGTGGATTGGATTTCATATTTATAATTGTATGTTTGAAATTGTATATTTTAAAGTTTCATATTCCTAATTATATATTATGTATATATATGGATTGTATGGATATGGGCCAAGCCCACATGTGAGGACATGTGTATAACTATGCACTGAGTCTTGGTGACTCACTCTATTTTTCTTAACCCTTTCAGGTGGTGCGTAAAGCTTGGACCGGGTCGGAGAGGATACAAAGGTGGCCATGAGGAAGTGGATTTTAACAAAAAGGACATTTTGTTTGATTTATTAAGTATCTACATTTTCATTATTCCGATTAAGTATTTGATGTAAAAAGGCCCACTAAAGCATCTTTATTATTATGCCCTATTATGGAAAGATAGTTTAAATGTTGATTGCAAATGGTTTTATTGTCTCAAGTAAAGCTTGATTTCGATATTTTATAACAAACTTCAATTTTTACTTGGAATATTACAAGTCACGAAAATGTTTTATTAAAGGAAATAAATTTTCAACGGTTTATCTCTTAAGTAAGAATGTTTTTCGAAAGTGTTCCGCAGTGGCATTCCAAATTCGGTCAAAGTAAATGGGCTGGGTTTGGGGTGTTACATTTTGGTATCAGAGTATGGTTCAAAACTCGGCTTTGAGGTTTTGGGCCTAAAAACAGTTTTCGAAAGTGGGCTTTTCAAAATTTGAAATTCTATTTTGGGCTTGTTCTGGCATGGCACCTGTACCTCCGACCCGAAGTCCACTTGGTAAGTACCTCTGACTATTGAGGTATATTGAATATGTGAACTGTATGGGCATAATTGGGCTTGTAGATTAGAAAATTTGGGCTATGGAACCCTAAGACTAGTCTATTCAAAAACAAGTGCATAAGACTTGAAAACTGAAATGATTATAGAGGTGTAGTGAATGAATGTGTCCCTGCTTATGAACGTGTATGTGGCTCCCTGAACTAGAATAGCGAACTTGAACTGAACCTATGTGTGATCGAAAGAACCACTTCTGAATATTTTATTCCATAAAATTGTTCGCGGATAATCAGTGAAACAAATTTTTAATGCATAAAACTTTCTAAGTCATATTGTGCGATAAAAGATGAATTCTAGATGATGTAGTTGAGGCAAAATGGCCGTATCGGAACTCGTTAGATCGGGTCAAGGGTTTATAATAAGGTATCACCTCCACCACCAGCCTTTGATAATAAGTAGCAAGATCAGACGAAGGATAATGTTTGTATCGCGCGATCTTTGCGAGTTTTAGAGATGGTGGTTGGAGAGGGAGAAATATGAGAGCTCAAAAATTTGTTCCCGAGCGACTTTGAGCCGATAGAGCGGAATTGTTCCGTGATGTATCAGACGTGGCACCCAGTACGATTGAATAATGGTTGGAAATAACCAAGTGAGTTATGGATGAGCTCGTTTTGAGCCCTGAGGAAAAAGTGGAAAGAAGGGTGGCGCTACTTCGCGACGAGGCGTATCAATGGTGGCTCACGGCTCGAGATAGTGTCACAGCGGAGAACCCCACTCGGGAGTATGTCAAGATGACATACCGAATAAATCACGTCGATTACTTATTACATTGATGCTCGAGAGGAAATGTGTTTTTGGGACTAGTTCAATGGAACAAGTCCATGGCGAAATACAAGGTTAAATTTCTAAGGTTAAGCTAATATGCTCGAGGAATAGTGGCTACAAAACATGAACAATGTGTCCGGTTTAAGGACGGATTAAGGGACGGCCTGAGACTGTTGATAGCTCCTTAACAGGAACGGGAATTTGTTGTGATAGTCGAAAAAGTTAAGATAGATGAAGAGATTAAAAACTCGATGAGATAAAATCGAGATAAGGATATGAACCGTGATGGGAGAAATTTTGAATTGTCTAAATTATCTGAGGGTCTTCGGAAAAGACCGAGGCTTGAAAGTTTTGCTAGTGTGACTAAACCAGCTATGAGAAATCAGGACTGTCCGTGTGCTCAGTGTGAAAAATATCATGTCGGCGAGTGTTGGAACCAAAATTTTGAAAATGTTTTAAAGTGTAAGTTTATAAGCAATTGAATATTGTTAAGGTTAGTTATAACCTTGTGCACGTGTGGGATTATGGAATCCTAGTTATAATATAGTGAAAGCCGACTGTGGATAGACTTTCTATCATGAAATGTTACTGAAGTGATAAGTACAAGTGATATGCGGATAGACTATCTATCATGAAATATTATTGAAGTGATGAATACAAGTGATGTGAATTATATGGTTTATAATTCTGGTCAGCTTGTAATGTGATTCAAATGGTGATAATATTATATTTTGAGCTTTGATGCCTACTTGAGCTTTGTCTTGAGTGTATATTTAGAGCTTTGATGCCTAGTAGGCTTTGTGCAGTGTATATTTCAGGCTTTGATGCCTAGCGGAGCTTTGTCTTGGCGTATATTTGAGTGCTTTGATGCCTAGCGAGCTTTGTCTTGGTGTATATTTGAGACTTTGATGCCTACTTGAGCTTTGTGTGAGTGTAAATTTTAGGCTTTAATGCCTAGCTTGAGCTTAATGCTGGTGATGTGTTATAATAAAAACTTATGAATCACTTACAAGATGGAACATGTTTGTTACCATAAGCTAAATGCTCGAGATAAGTGCAAGTCTTTCAGACTTACAAGGAATAAGGAAAGTTGGTATATTCCCATTTGAACTAAGTAAGATGTGGTATAGTTCAAGCTTCGATAAGAATGTTAATATGTGCAATTGATCTTACCATTGATGTGTATGATTTCCATAATGGAATCTAAGCTTGAATATGCTTGTGAAAGAAGTGGCCACATGTAAGAATACTAAATGTGAAAGAGGTTGGATATGTTTGCATATGTGTATAATTGAATATGTGTGATTGATATATGGTGAATTGAAATGTACGGATGTTCATTCATAAGTAATTTCGAGGACGAAATTATTTTTAAAGGGGTAGAATTGTAATATCCCGAAATAGGGGTTGCGAGTTTGGTAAATAACTCGAGTGTTAGTGAGCCTCAAGAGTGGTTTTGATGTGTTTTGGAGTTCCTAAAACTCTCGGATTAAAATGGGACACTTTTGGAAATTTTGAAAATTTAGGGTTAAAAGTGGAATTTGGCTGAGGAGGCCTTAAGTAAAAATTTTGTAAAGTTTTGGACATGAAAGTCCAGTAGTAAAGTGGCTTCCGTGTGCCACTTAAGGGTCAGCGCCAAAACAAGTCAGTGGTTCGAGTCTCGGTAATGCGCAAAAGCATTTTTATTTTGAAAAATAGCGCCGCTTTGAAGGAGGGCTTAAAACAAATTATTGACGCGACATTAGCATGAATTGAACACTGGCCGAGTGGTTAAGGACTTGGCTTGAGAGCTGCGTCTAAGGGGACTCGCGTTCGAGTCCTGGGAGTCGCATTGGAAGCCTTCTATTTTTGCTTCTAGCGCTAAAGCATAGGAGCCAGTGAAGTAAGGCTTAAAAGAAATTCCGACGAGATTATTGCATGAAATGCATAGAGGCTGAATGGCTGGGGCGTAGATATGTCTTCTCCAAGTCTCGGGTTCGAGACCCTAGAGCGCAGCGTGGTTTTGATTTTTTTTCTTGCTGACGTGAAGTGGCTGCATGCCGCATGCAGCATGCATGCATGAAAAGAGTTTCTTCTTTTTTTTTTTTTTAAAATTGTTTTGGAAGCATGGGACTTCAAACTTTTATATTATTGTTTTTATTATTTATTTTGTTGGTTATTTCAAAGCTGCAAAAGCATGGATTTAAACCATTATATTCCATTATTTTTGTTTGCTTAGAATTATGGGAAAGTTTATATATTATTATTATATTATGTATTGGAATGGGTAAGGTGATGGAAATTGGTATTTGAATTTAGCAAAAAGAGAGGGGCATGGCCGGCCATGACATAGCAAGCTCGGGCATTAGTCTTTTGTTTATTAAAGAATAGGTATAGGAGATGGTGTAGTATGGGTGAAGGATTAAACTTTGAAATTGTGGAAAGTGATGTTGGAATTAGCAAAAGAGGGAGCATGCTTAGGGGATTCCTTGGCCGGCCTTGTGTTGAGAAAGGATGGCCAAAATTCTTTGCTTTCCTTGCTTTTGGAAGCTTAACCGAATGTAAAACTCCATAGGTTGCTCTTCTTTTCCCCCATTTTCTTTGATGCATGGCCGAATGAAGCCCTTTGAGACATTGTTGGTCGGTTTTGTGTAAGCTAAAGGCTTGGCCGAATCATCATCTTCTCAAAGACCAGCCTTTACTCTCGTTGTTAGCCGAACATTGTCCCTATTACCGAATCTTGTGCATCTCTTGGTTGATTTTCTTGTAGCAAAGGAGGTGCCAAATTTGTTTGTAAAGTGTCTAGCTTGATACCGAATGCTTGCCAAGTGGTGCATTCCCTATTTTATGGTCATAACCAATTTACCTTGGAGACGATTCTTTCAAAGACAAGGAGTGGTTTCATAAAGTTGATCTTTAGAGGAGGGTAACGTTGGTGGTAAGTAAATTCTCTCCTAGTAATCAGTTTGGATTTCTTTCTATTAAAGTGCCCAAAATCAAAGGTTAAACCTTGATTTCTAAAGAGGGCCAAATGTACAATAAGCTTTCATAAGTGTTCTTTTGTGTGGCAAGTGTTAGGACTTTTAAAAGGAGTCTTTCGGAAGTTGCAGTGCTCAATGGACTTTGTCTAGCAAGGTAAGTGGTAAGTATGACATTCGGCCAAGGGCCATTGTTCTTAGATGTGGATGTTAGCCGATTCTAACAACGTGTTAAATGGAATTTTGATAACTTCGGGAGCAAATCTACGAGAACAAGTGGTGTTTCGGGTAAGCTAGGTAAATGATTCATGATATTCGGCCTAAGGCCATGTTATTGGTACTAAGTGTGACCGATTTCGGTTATGTGTTCTAGGGGCTAATCGATAGAATTAACAGAAGCTCTCAGGATTTTAGACTTTGTCAGAATCGATAGATCGAATATCGCTTTAATCAGGCGCGTAGTTATCGCACTGTTCTTTTGCTTGATATATGTATTGTAAGTATTATTTTACATAAATGTATGAGTTGTGCATGTTAGCCGAAATAAAGGCTAAGGTAAGTAATCGAATAATCAAGTTAATGGTTATGATATTAACTTGTCAGTGATTTGCGATAATAATTGATTATTGATGAATGTAAAATAAGGTGATGACATGTGATGTATATTGTTTTGAATAACATGTGACCATGATAGATAAAATATACATATTTGTTTCGTACAAAATGTTGTTATGGTACATATACGTACGCATGAGACTTGTGATGTGACTATTGGAGGAAAGGGTGTACACTATGTGAGTGGTTAAATGCTAGCCTCGTGCTACATTCGTGATTGATGATCAGTGAACCGATTGATATGTGGATCACTATGTGATCAGTGGCTTGGCTACGACCTTAAGAAATAAGTGTGTCAAAGAAAGACATGTGGATCACTTTGTGGATTGGATTTCATATTTATAATTGTATGTTTGATATTGTATATTTTAAAGTTTCATATTCCTAATTATATATTATGTATATATATGGATTGTATGGATATGGGCCAAGCCCACATGTGAGGACATGTGTATAACTATGCACTGAGTCTTGGTGACTCACTCTATTTTTCTTAACCCTTTTAGGTGGTGCGTAAAGCTTGGACCGGGTCGGAGAGGATACAAAGGTGGCCATGAGGAAGTGGATTTTAACAAAAAGGACATTTTGTTTGATTTATTAAGTATCTACATTTTCATTATTCCGATTAAGTATTTGATGTAAAAAGGCCCACTAAAGCATCTTTATTATTATGCCCTATTATGGAAAGATAGTTTAAATGTTGATTGCCAATGGTTTTATTGTCTCAAGTAAAGCTTGATTTCGATATTTTATAACAAACTTCGATTTTTACTTGGAATATTACAAGTCACGAAGATGTTTTATTAAAGGAAATAAATTTTCAACGGTTTATCTTTTAAGTAAGAATGTTTTTCGAAAGTGTTCTGCAGTGGCATTCCAAATTCGGTCGAAGTAAATGGGCCGGGTTTGGGGTGTTACAGGGTTGCCTCTAACACCCACTAAGAAGGATTCAGTATGGGTTATCGTGGATCGATTGACTCATTTTATACCGGTTTGTACGGATTATATTCTCTGAAGAAGCTGGCGAAGCTTTATATTTCTGAGATAGTGAGACTGCATGGGGTACCGATTTCGATCATCTCCGATAAGGATCCTCATTTCACGTCTTGGTCTTGGAGAAAGTTGCATGAGGCTCTGGGTTCAAGGTTGGACTTCAGTACTGTGTTCCATCCTCAGACCGATGGTCAATCTGAGAGGGTGATTTAGATACTGGAGGACATTTAAGGAGTTGTTTATTGATTTTTGAGACAGTTGGGCGGATTATTTGCCATTAGCGGAGTTTGCCTATTATAATAGTTACCAGTCTAGCATCCAGATGGCACCTTATGAGGCACTATATAGTCATAAGTGTCGCACTCCCTTATGTTGGACTGAGTTGGGTGAGCAACATGTTAAGGGTCTTAAATTGGTTTCCGAGACAGAGGATAAGGTTAGATTGATTCAGGATCGTTTGAAAGCGGCTTCTCACAAGCAGAAGTCTTATACGGACCTGAAGAGACATGAGATTGAGTATTCTGTGGAGGATTCAGTATTTCTCAAGGTTTCACTATGGAAGAAGGTTTTGAGGTTTGGTCGTAAGGGCAAGTTGAGCCCTAGATTTATTGGACCTTACCGTATTCTAAAATGAGTGGGACCGGTTGCTTATCAGTTGGAGCTACCTCTAGAGTTGGATCGTATTCATGATGTGTTCCACGTCTCTATGTTGAAGTGCTACCGCTCTGATACTACTCATATTGTCCCTGTTGAGAATATTGAGGTTAGGCCAGACTTGACCTTTGAGGAGGAGACTGTCCAGATTCTGGATCATGACATAAAGGTTCTGAGGAGGAAGTCTATCCCTTTGGTGAAGGTTCTATGGCGTAATCATAGCATTGAGGAGGCCACGTGGGAGCCTCAGGATGCAATGTGTCAGCAGTATCCTCATATATTCTGATCAGGTAAATTTCGAGGACGAAATTTTCTTTTAAAGGGGTAAAGTTGTAACACCCCAAAATTTTAATTTTTGTTTTTATGAATAAAGCCCAATCTTTGGTCAATAGGCTTTTATTTAATTGTTGATAAGCTTATATTAGAATGGGTCTGCTGGTCTAGTGGTTAAACAGTGTGTTGGCTTGCTGATGGTCCTGTGTTCGAATCTCTGCGTGAGCAAGGGAGATTATTTTTGCTCGCTTTGATGGCTGAGAGTTTGAGTTGTATTGGAAATCTGAGTAGTGGAAGTTTGAAGGAGAGAATTTAGGAGTGAATTAAGGGATTTTGGGGTTATCGGGATTCTTATCGAATTATTTTGTTCATATTCTTTTCTTTTCTTTTCTTTTCCCCAAAAAAGTTTTTAGTTTTCTCTTCTCCTCTTCTCCCATTTTGCTGCCGTTTTCCTTTTCCATTGTTTTTCCTTGCTGCCAAAATTCTTGTGCTCTCCCATTCTTTTTCTCCTCAACTTCTTTCCACTCGGTCTCGTGTCGTTCCACGATTAACTGCGATCGTTCGATAAGTACTCATCTTTTTGACGTTTGTTTCTTTCCAAAAAACTCTGCCAATTTTTCCATTGGGATTTCCTTTCTCCTTTGCCGAAACCTACCCTTCTCTTCCCATTTTCTTTCGATTTTGCTCCCATCTAGATTGCAATCGCACTTTGTTCCTTATTTTGGCGTTTCATAGACAACTTCAGTAAGTGATTTTATGTGGCTTGTAGTTGAGAATGTTAAGTTTCTAACTAGGGGTTACTCGGATGTTTGGGCAGCATCATTTCGCTAGGATCGAGACTCTTCTGGTACTACATCGGAAGTAAATCAATTTGAAGCGTTGGGGGTAAGTTTCAATCGCTCAATAGTTGAGTAACCTGCTCGGGTTGGCTTTAATTCATAGGTTAAGTGATTAACTGAGTAGTATTTAGGTCAATTATAGGTTGGATTGCTTGGAGTTGCTTTTGCATCAAAAACGATACAGGTGTGTACCCGAAACGTAGAAAATAGGGTTATGGCGAAAGCCAGAAAACCCACTATCGACGCCACACGGGCGTGTTGTTGCCCGTGTGGTAGGCCGCGTACGACCACATGGTCGTGCGATTGACGAGGCCAGGCCGTGCGCGCAAGACATGGCTGTGTGATGGCCAAGGCCAAACACACGGGCATGTGGGCCCACACGGGCATGCCACATGGGCGTGTGAGCCCATTTTCACTGAATTGATTGCTAAGGTTGCATGGGTCACCCAAGTCGACTATGAACCTTCTGTAGGGTCGGTAGGCATCACTTAGACCCCTAATTGTATGAACTGACTATTTGATTTATATATATTGAGCATGATGATAGTATGCATGTATACTGAACTGGTTATATGTACTGATATCATGAGATAGCATGTCATGATTGGTATGTTGCATTGCATGGGGTTGGGTTGATTATATTTGGAGGTAGGGTACTGAAAGGCTCTTAAGCCTAATATACTGGCAGCTTAGCTGCAAATTACTATTTTGTGCTGCATTCGGTACCACCTGGAGTGTAGGGATGGATGGGTTAATTTAATCCCCACATGGAGTGTAGGGTTGGACGGAGATCGTGTGTAAAGGCTGGTTGGGTAGGACTTTGTTACTGAATACTGCATGACTGCTACTGATACTGTGATGGGCTAAGACCCTAATGCATACTGATACTGTGATGGGCTAAGGCCCAAACTGTTACTGATACTGAAAGGGGCTTAGGCCCAAAACTGTATTTGACTGTGCACTGTGTCTACTATTGTTTGTTTTCTGTGGGATTACACACTGAGTTTACATAAACTCACCTCTCTTTGTTTAATGTGCACAGGTAATCCCTAGACCTAGACCGACGATTACCACAGTTTTTGGACTTTACATTTTTTTATTTATGTTCTATGTTTTTATTATTATTGGGATGTAATTTAAGGACTCTTGAGACTTTTGCTTAAATTTGGTTTTTTTTTGTGGAATTATTACTATTAGTCGTAGGAAGTTCGATTTTCAAAAAGCTAACGTATTTTCTAAACTCATGATTACTTACACTGCTTTATTTTAAAAGCTTCCGCAACGAGAAACATTTTAAAGTAAATGTTTTAAATAAGTAAAACAATTCCCTTTAGAACTAATAAGAGATAAAGATAGTTAATAACATGGAAATGATTTTATTGTAATAATTTTGTTTTCGAACCCACTATCATGTGACATAGCTAGATTTGGCTATAACGTCTAGGCCGGGTTTGGGGTGTTACACGTCATTCATCTAGTTCGTTGAACTATACCATTAGCTTTTCACTTGTTCCTTGAGTTCTATCACTTTGAATAAAATATGGTTCCAACAAGTTGTCATGAGGGTTTCCTACAAAGAATGTTGAGCCACATGATTACTAACATTAACATAACAATTAGAATCATCTTGCTCACTAGGGACTCTCACAAAATCACGTTCTTGACAAGCAATTTTTTCATCACCTACACGAGGCTCAAGTTCACCAGTACCCACATCAATAATAGTTCTAGTAGTTGCTAAAAAAGGTCGACCTAAGATCATAGGTACCTCAATATCCTCATCCATGTCCAATACAAAAAAATCCACAGAGAATTTAAATTTATCAACTTTCACGGGTTCATCCTCAATAATACCTCTAGGACGTCTAATTGATATATCTCCTAATTGAGTACTCATTGATCGCTGAAATCAGAGCTTTAAAATTTATAAAAGAATGATCAAACCTAGAAACTAACTCTGACAACGATTAAAGGCAAGTGTACCTATCCAACAGTAGTATAGCTAAGGCAAGACTGGATTGTCGAACCCACAGGAATTAAAAGTACTAATATTACCTTTCTTCTTATTATTTAGCCTAAAATAAATGAAGTTGTTATCTAATCTACATTTAATGAACTACTAAGCTAAAGACACAAAGACAAAAAGAACGAATTGGGAAAATAACTTTAGGAAAAACTCAGTTGATCAAGACGATACCCTAAGGAAGAATCCACCTAGACTTCACTCGTTATTAAACCCTGAACTATATGATTTATTTACTTAGTTTGATCCATAAGACTCCCTAACGTATATTAAACCCTCTCTCGAGGAAAATAACGTCTAACCCTAAGTTAATTAGTGGAACTCTCGCTTTCTTATAATAACCCCCTAGAATAGCAGTACATCGATCTATGGACTCCCATATTAGGTTTCACCCTAATCCGACAAAATCTCGTCACCCTATCTCTAGACGTGCGATCAACTCTGCGTAATTATGCTAGATCTACTCATAGGTAGGGTCTATTCCTCCTCCACCTAAGCACATCAAATTTAGATTAAGCATGCATAATTAAGAATAAACTAAGTATTTATCATATAATTCAAAAACTAATAACATGATCCATCATAGGTTTCATCCCCTTCAGGTATCTGAAGGGTTTAGTTCATAACAAAATAAGAAAACATCTCAAGAGAAAAGATAAAACAAAACATAAGAAATCTCTAAAACTCCCTGAAGGAATTGAAGGAGAAATTCGCCATCTTGAGTAGAATTCCGGTTTCTTGAGATGGATCAACTGGCTATCTTCGAGTGATTACCACAATTTTGACCTTTTCGGCTTGGCTCCTTGGCCTAGCTAACCGCCCCCTCTCAGCTGGTACTTAGGGGGTTTATATAGGCTCTCGAAATACGTTTCTTTCTCATCAAGTATCCAAATCCAAGTGAAATTGCTCTTTCCAGCGATAGGGACACGGCCATGGCACACGCCCATGTGGATCGTGGCCAGGCCGTGCTCGGACTTCTTTAATGAGGCACGGCCGTGTAATTCGGGGGTTAGGCCGTGTTCTAGATGATCAATGAGGCACGACCATTTGGGTGTAAGTCCAGGCCGTGTCGATTTCGTGATATTGCCCATTTACTCTGTTTTGGGCCCATTTTATGTTCTTTTTATCCTCGGGTGCTTTCCTGGGTATAAGACATGAAAAGAAAGGATTAAGAGCACATTTTTACAAAAATCAAGGGATAAATCATCCAAAAGCGTACTAAATGTGGGATTAAAATATGTTATAATTACAGTTTATCAAAGACCCCCACACTTAAGCTTTTGCTTGTCCTCAAGCAAAATTCTCAACTTATAATTAAAACGAACTTTCCATGATTCATAATTCCTATCAACAATGTCTTATCATAATTCAAAGATAATTTATACATGGATAATTCAACTCAAATAGCCTTAAAGATTCAAACAAGATAAGTTATACATTTGTAGCACGAAAACATAGGTGTTTCCTTTCATCTAAATAATTACCTCTTAATTCAAAATTGACAAGGATTGACATCCTCACAAAAGATTCACTCAAATCACTCAAAGTGTTTAAGGGTCAAAATTAAGCAATCATAAGTCGAACTTGAAAAGTTAATCCCATAGGCTTGCCTGAAAATCAAATCTCCACCACTATAAAATGAGATGATAAACAGATCAAAAGGTCTTTGTCAGGGTTGTAACAGGGCTAGGGTTAAAGGTGTGGATAAAGGCTGAATTAGAAGGTTAGAGTCGAGATTGAATTGATAAATTACCTATCTAGAAATTCTTAAAACAATAATAACTTAGAAAAATAATAACCCTAATATTACGAACTTTTTCTTCTTTTGATGATTAGACTTTAGCTGTACAAGCTCGTTTTTCATAACACTGATATTGAATACACTTTTAAATTTATTATTATTATTATTATTGTTATTATTATTATTATTATTTAGAACAAACTAAGTAATAAAAGCTAAATTTATCTACTGAAATAATATAATTAGATAGCTAATCAAATCAAATCTCAATATAAAGATAGTTAAAAAGGAATGGTGATAACAAATACAAAGGGTTTTGGGTTAATATTAGTGGGTTAGTCAATAAAAAGGGTTGTTAGGATCAACTGGGTTCACTAGGGGTTAATTTATGAAGGTAGGATTTTTAGTGGAGTGAGTGGGTTAAATCCTAGGTGCCTTTATCATCTCTGTATATCAAATCATAACTGTGGTCTTGACATGTATAATCAAGGCAAGTTCTAGAATAACAGTTCATAGTTGACACACTCATAATCAATAAAGTGAGCATGGAAAATAATATATGCTCCTGTAAGGCTCAAAATCTCACAAAAATTATGGGTGTTTTTGACATCAACCTCGTAAATTTCAAACTTCAAGATAATACTCAGATTCAGGTAGAAAACCTAAAAATTTTAAATTTTTTGAAAGTTAGACTTATCATGCTTGATTCCCTAGTATTCTTCAAATTTAATCATCAATGCACAATTATCAATGACTTACTCTAAAACATGTCAATAAAAATCATAAATCATTAGAAATTTCATCCTAATTAGTAATATGAGGAAATTACTTTAGAACAAGACTAAATTCAGGGATTTGAGAATAATGAAAAAAAATTAGGCACTTTTATCCTCAAGGATTTGAGAATCATGTAAAAAGTTAGGCATTTTTTCAAAATACTATTCACCCCCCCCCCACACTTAAGATATACAATGTCCTCAATGTACAAAGATAGATAATAGCATTTAAGGGATAAATCAAAAGAGAAGGGGAAAGAATACTCCCTAAATTTTGAATGGACTCTTTGAGTTGTAAGTGCAAGGATGATGGGGCGATCGGTCTGGATGACGAACCTGCGCTAGATGAAGAAATTGGGTAGCGCTCTGAGAAGTAGCCAGGAATTATTGAGACCTAATTAAAATAAACTAAATATATAATTAAAGATAAGAAAGATAAAGAAGGAGGAAACAAAAATGAAAATAAAAGGAAAATTAAAGATAAATGGACCGAAGAGTCCTTATTGTTGGATGGTTCACGAGGTGGGTGTGACCTTTAAGGCTGGGAAGGTGATGGCGGTGGCGGAAGTGGCGTGATTCCCTAGCAGCCTTTCGAACCTGACACTACAAAACTAAACTAAGTTAAACTAAATTAAACAAAAAAGAAGTAAAATGAAGGAAATTGAAGCAAAAGAGAAAAGAAAAATAAAAATTATATGGTCTCAAAGACCCTGGGCTTGTTGTTTGGATGAAAGCGGCTGGCATGAACTTATGTATTAGGATCTCTCTTGGGGAGATTATGTTTGGCCGCTTCCACTTCTTTGACATGGTTCTGGTATAGCTCAAGAGTCCGGACACATTTTCTAAGGAAAGAAGAGAAATTTTGAAGGAAAAAGAAAGAATGAAGAAGATGGGGAGAAGGAAAAGGCTGTGGGGTTTAAATAGAGGTTCATCTCTGGTGCTTTCCCACGGCCGTGTACCAAGGGTGTGTCGATTTGCACGGCCGCTTCGCACGGCCGTGTGCCTAGGCGTGTTGGCTCTCCATGCCTGTTCTTCTGCAAGCCACGCCCATTTTCAACAAGTTAGTATGTTGGCACGGTTATATGGCACGGGCGTGTTCTGCCCGTGGTTGGCAAGTCAGTAGCTTCACACAGTTGTGGGGCACGACCGTGCCACTTTGTCGGTGCCCGTGGGGGAGTGGTTGGATCCATGACTCAGAAATTGGTTGAGTCTGATTTGTACTTCTCCTACCATGTAGGTACAAAGATTCATTAGGTACACACGGCCACAACCACGGTCGTGTGCAGAGCCGTGTGGCCTAGAATTCTGCACCTTTAATTAGTTTAAAGTTAGGTGATAAAAAGAAAGAATAATGGATAAAAAAATGAAAACAATATAGAAGTTAATGAGGTTAGTACTTGGGTTGCCTCCCGAGAAGCACTCGTTTATAGTCTTAACCTAGACTTTTCCTTGTATTAAAAAAATCAGGGGGTTTAAAGGATTAAATATCTTCCCTCGTGCTTACAGTTTTATTTTCTTGATAAAGTTTAAGTCGAAAAGCGTTTACTTTAAAATTGTCGGAAGTTGGAGTGCTTACCTTGACTGTTTTGTGTGGAAATATATTATGTACCTTAAAAAGGATTTCTTTGTTTGTGTCAGGGTCCGGAGCGAATAGTCGTGGGTCTGCTTTATCTGACAATGCCTGATCTCTGACTTTGGACTTGTCTATCTCGTAGAGTGGTTTTGATTCTGTTTCTTGTATCCCTAATTTTTCCTTGATGTGCGTTTTCCACTTGTCTAAGTCATCAGTTTGAATCGTTTACTCCTCGTGAGTTATTTCTTTATTAGCACTGAACTGAGGATCAAGTTCAATCGTGCCCTTTTTTGGTTGTTCCTGAAAAGAGAGGATAATCGAATGGTTATCAATGGATTTTTCTTTCTCACCTTGGTCATTTGATGTCCTGGCCGAGTCAAGAGCTTGAAGAGTGACTATCTCATTACCTACACAAAGTATGAGTTCTCCTGTGGCAACATCAATTTTAGTCTTAACAGTTGCTAAAAAGGGTCTTCCTAAAATTAAGGGGATTGAATTATCCTCATCTATGTCTAAGACGACAAAATCTACTAGAAAAATGAATTTATCGATTTTGACAAGAACATCTTCGATAATGCCCCTAGGAATTCTAACAGTTTTATCAGCTAATTGAATACTCATCCTAGTTTGTTTGGGCTTCCCTAGACCTAGTCGTTTAAACAATGTATAAGGCATGACATTTATGCTTGCCCCTAAATCAGCTAACGCATTATCAACAGTTAAACTACCAATTAAACATGGAATTGTAAAACTCTCTGGATCTTTTAATTTCCATGGTAGTCTATTTTGTAGAATTGCTGAGCATTTTGCGTTGAGTTCCAAATGTGGCTCTTCGTCTAATTTGCGTTTGTTTGTCAAGAGCTGTCTTAAAATTTTCCTCGAGTCTGGCATCTGAAAAAGAGCTTCAAGAAGGGGTAAGTTAATATGTAATTTCTTTAGAAGTTTAAGAAACTTACCAAACTGTTCCTTTAAATCGTCTCTTTTTAACGTTTCGGGATAAGGTATGCGAGGTTGGTACTCCTTGATTACCGGTTTCAGCTTTTCTTGCGTTACCTCTACTTTACCTTCGTCTACCTTGTTTTCTTGTATTGGATTGGATTCATCTACCCTTTTACTGTCATGAGCTGTGATGGCTTGAATTTGCTCATTTGGGTTAATCTCGGTGTTACTTGGTAGACGTCCTTGCGGTCATTCAGACATTAACTTTGCAAGTTGTTCGACTGCATTAGTGACTTCCCTGACTGACTTAGTAACTTTTTCAACCGACGCTTGTTGATCTTTAAGTATTTTCTCATTTTCTTGGAAACGGTTTTTTGTGTTTGCCATAAAATTTGTCAGCATCTCTTCGAGGTTTGGCTTCTTCTCTTGCGGATATGGCTAATTTTGGAAGTTTTGAGGAGGTTGTTGTCTTTGATTTCCTTGATTTCCTTGACCTCCCCATGAGAAATTTGGGTGGTTCCTCCAACCTGGATTGTAAGTATTACTATAAGGATTATTATTGGATCTGAAATCATTACCTATATAGTTCATCTGTTCGCTCTTTGCTCCCGGTTGGTAGGGTGGGTACTCAGGATTAGCCACAGTTCTACTTGCGTCGCATTGCATTACTGGATATGCTTGTAAAGAAAAAAAATTATCAAGCTTTTTATTCATCATCTCCATATGTGTTGATAGCATCGTCACTGTGTCTATGTTGAAAGCTCCAGCTGGTTTTGTCGATTTCGTTCTTGTAACCTGCCACTGACATTTATTTAGTGACATCTCTTCAATAAACTCGTAGGCTGCTTTAGGAGTTTTATTGTTCAGGGTTCCACCGGCGGCTGAATCGATTAGTTGTCTCGTTGAAGGATTCACAACGTTGTAAAAAGTTTGGACTTGAAGCCACAAGGGTAAACCATGGTGTGGACACCTTCTCAAGAGATCCTTGTATCTCTCCCATGCGTCGTATAATGTTTCTAAATCCATCTGCACAAAAGAAGAGATATCATTTCATAATTTGGCCGTTTTGGCCGGTGGGAAATATTTTGATAAAAACTTTCTGATCATTTGGTCCCATGTAGTGATTGACCCTCGTGGTAACGAGTTTAACACAGTTTGGCTTTATTCCTTAATAAAAAGGAAAATAACCGAAGACGTATGGCATCATCAGAAACGCCATTTATTTTGAAGGTATCACAGAACTCTAAAAAGTTAGCTATATGTGTATTTGGATCTTCGTCCTGCAAACCGTCAAATTGAACAAACTATTGAATCATTTGTATTGTATTAGGCTTTAATTCAAAATTATTAGCAGCTATAGCGGGCCTAACAATACTTGACTCTGCTCCTGTTAAATGTGGTTTAGCATAATCAAACATAGTGCGTGGAGCATTGTGTTCCCCCACATCATGGGGTTGTTGAATATTCTCGTTCATCCCTTCAGTAGGATTGGATCTGTCTTCTTCCTCTTTTTCTATATAGTTTATGGCTCGCCTGATTTCTCGGCGATTCCTGTGAGCGGTAGCTTCAATATCGCTATCGTATACTAAAGGTCCTCTCGGGTTCCTTCTAGTCATAAACTAGAAGTACCTGCTAGGAAAAGAAAGAAAGAAAATTTAGCAAAATCAAAATTTAACCTAATAATAAAAGTAAAAAATAAAAATAAAAATTAATGGCTAAAGTAATAAAAATAGAGCTTTCTTAATATTTTAGTTCCCCGGTAACGGCGCCAAAAACTTGATTGCTGAAATCAGATCTTTAAAATTTATAAAAGAATGATCGAACCTAGAAACTAAATCTGACAATGATTAAAGGCAAGTGTACCTATCAAATAGTAGTATAGCTAAGGCAAGACCGGATTGTCGAACCCACATGAACTAGAAGTACTAATACTAACTTTCTTATTATTATTTAGCCTAAAATAAATGAAGTTGTTATCTAATCTAAATTTAACGAACTACTAAGCTAAAGACACAAAGACAAAGAGAACGAATTGGGAAAATAACTTTAGGAAAAACTCAGTTGATCAAGACGATACCCTCAGGAAGAATCCACCTAGACTTCACTTGTTATTAAACCCTGAACTATATGATATATTTTCATAGTTTGATCCGTAAGACTCCCGATCCGTAAGACTCCCTAACGTATATTAAACCCTCCCTCGAGGCGAATAACATCTAACTCTAGGTTAATTAGTGGAACTCTCGTTCTCTTATAATAACCCCCTAGAATAGCAGTAAATCGATCTATGGACTCCCATATTAGGTTTCACCCTAATCCGGCAAAATCTCGTCACCCTATCTCTAGGCGTGCGATCAACTCTGCTTAATTATGCTAGATCTACTCTTAGGAAGGGTCTATTCCTCCTCCATCTAAGCACATCAAATTTAAATTAAGCATGCATAATTAAGAAAAAACTAAGTATTTATCATATAATTCAAAAAATAATAACAAGATCCATCATAGGTTTCATCCCCTTCAGGTATCTGAAGGGTTTAGTTCATAACAAAATAAGAAAACATCTCAAGAGAAAAGATAAAACAAAACATAAGAAATCCCTAAAACTCCCTGAATGAATTGAAGGAGAAATTCGTCGTCTTGAGTAGAATTCCGGCTTCTTAAGATGGATCAACTGGCTATCTTTGAATGATTCTCACAATTCTGACCTTTTCGGCTTGGCTCCTTGGCCTAGCTAACCACCCCCTCTCAGCTGGTACTTATGGGTTTTATATAGGCTCTTGAAATACGTTTCTTTCTCCCCAAATATCTAAATCTGAGTGAAATTGCTCTTTCCAGCGACAAGGACACGGCCATGGCACACGCCTGTGTGAATCGTGGCCAGGCCGTGCTCGGACTTCTTTAATAAGGCACGGCCGTGTAATTCGGGGGTTAGGTCGTGTTCTAGATGATCAATGAGGCACGACTGTATGGGTGTAAGTCCAGGCCGTGTCGATTTCGTGATATGGCCCATTTACTCTGTTTTGGGCCCGTTTTATGTTCTTTTCATCCTCAGGTGCTTTCCTGGGTATAAGACATGAAAAGAAAGGATTAAGAGCACCTTTTTACATAAATCAAGGGATAAATCATCCAAAAGAGTACTAAATGTTGGATTAAAATAAGTTATAATTACCGTTTATCACTCATCCTAGTGGGTTTGGGTTCCCTAAGACCAAGTTGTTTAAACATCTTATAAGGCATACATTTATACTAACTACCAAATCAGCCAAAGAGCTTTCAACATTTAAACTACCAATAAGACAAAGAATAGTAAAACTCATTGGATCTTTAAGTTTGTTGGGTACCTTGTTTTGGAGAATGGCAGAGCAAACTGCATTGAGCTCCACAGTCGACAAGTCATCTAACTTCCTTTTCTTTGTTAACAGCTCCTTTTAAAATTTTATATAATTTGGCATATGCGAAAGGGCTTCAACAAACGGTAAGTTAATGTGCAATTTTTTTAAAAGTTCAAGAAATTTACCATTTTGTTCTTTTATGTGGCCTCTTTGTAATGCTGCTAGATAAGGAAGTCATGGTTTGTATTCTCTGACCATCGGCTTATGCTCTTTCTTACTTTCCTCAACTTCATCCTTTTTCACAATAACTTCTAGCTTCGTCTTCTATTCAGGCTCAACTAACCCTTCCACACTTTGAGTAGTGATTGTATGGACTTGCTCCTTTAGGTTAGTTTCAGTGTTGCTAGGTAAGCTACCTTGTGGTCTTTCTGAAACATGTTTGACAAGCTGTCCAATGTGATTTTTAAGCCCTTGAATTGATGCTTGCTAATTTTTCAGAGTTGTCTCAGTATTTTGAAATCTAATTTCGGAAACCGAAATAAATTTGGCAAGCACCTCATCAAGGTTCGGTTTTTTCTCTTACTGATATGGTTGATGAAAACCCGAAGAGGGTGATCCTTGATTTCCTTGACCACTCCAAGAGAAATTTGGATGGTTCCTCCAACCTACATTATAGTTATTGTTATAGGGTTATTTTAAGGTCTAGAATTGTTACCCATAAAATTGACTTGCTCATACTCTATACTAGAACTAAAGTGTAAACATTCTAAATTAATCATCCCTACTCCATTCACATCACATTGCATTGTCAAGTTCACCTACGTAGAAAAATTTAAACCATCAATTTTATTATTCAATGCTTCTACTTGACTTGACAACATAGCAACTGCATCATCTAGATTAAAAACACCAGTTGCTTTCATCGGTTTTATTCTCATGACTTGTCATTAATAGTTATTTAGTACTATTTCCTCAATAAACTCTTGAGCTACCTCAGGTGTTTCATTATTCAATGTTCCACCAACTGCTGCATCAATTAATTACCTAGACGTGGGATTTAAACAGTTATAGAAGGTTTAAACTTGTAACCACGAAACCCATGATGAGGGCACTTTCTCAATAGACCATTAAATCTTTCCCATGCATCATATAATGTCTCCAAGTCAATTTTGAGCAAAAGAAGAGATGTTGTTTCTCAATTTAGCTATTTTAGCCGATGGGAAGTACTTCAATAGAAATTTTTCAGTTTTTTGCGCCCAAGTAGTGATAGAACCTTATGGAAGTGAATTCAACCACTGTTTTTCCTTGCTCTTCAAAGAGAATGAGAACAACCATAAGTGTATGGTATTATCAGAAACGCCATTTATCTTGAATGTGTCGCAAATCTGTAGAAATTTAGCTAAATGAGTATTCGGATCTTCATATTGTAAACCATCAAACTGAACATACTGTTGTACCATCTGAATTGTGTTAAGCTTCAGCTTGAAATTATTTTCAGCAATAGTCGGTCTCACAATACTCGATTCAGTCCCAATCAGAGTAGGCTTAGCATAATCATACATAGTACGAGGAGCAGGATCTGCAAGAGGTAGCTAATTATTTTGATTATCACCCATCTCCATAGTAATATCCTTTTCATCTTTGATCGTCTACTATATTCTGTTGACTTTGACTTGCTTCTCTAACCACTTTACAATTTTTACGAGCAGTCTTTTCAATCTCACTGTCAAAAAGTGATGGATACAACAAGTTTCCTCTAGTCATAAATCAAAAGATCCTGCCTGAAGCAAACAAACAAAAAATTAGAATGTAAAAATTAAATTAAAAACCAAAATAATAAAATAAAATTAAAAAATGTCTAAATTAATAGAAATAAAGTTTTCCTAATATTTTGTCCCTGGCAACGGTGCCAAAAACTTGATGCAAGTCGTAAACCAACTAAAAATTCAACAAAGGCAAGTGCACCTATCAATTAATAGTATAGCTATGATGAGTAAAGATATCGTTCTCACATGGACTAAAAGTACTAGTAATTACTATCTTTATATAATTTAACCGATAAATTGGATAGATTGATTAAAACTAAAATTAAGTAAATTAATTAAATAAAGAACACGAAAATGAACGAATCAGGAAAACAAACGATTAACAACCAAGAAGCGAAACAATACCTAGGAAAGAATCCCCCTAGATTTCATCTGTCATTATCAATCTGAATTAAACAATTTCTTCACTTAGTATCTTGATCCATAGAAATCCCTAAATTATGCTAATATCTCTTTCTATAGTAAGAGCAACTAACTCTAGGATGATTAATTGAAATTTCTTTCTAATTAAAACCCCCTATTTTCGCATTAACTCGATCTATGGATCCCCCTATTAGATTTCACTCTAATCAGGTAGATTTATGTCGTCCTATTTCTAGGATTGCATGCAACTCCACTCAATTATGTTAGATTTACTCTTAAACAGGGTCTATTCCCCCTCTAATTCAGGCAATCAAACATGGATTAATAGTTTAGAAATATTAAACCAATAATTAAGCTCACGTAATTGAGAACAAGGTCCAAGTATATATTCATAAAAATAGAAATCAAATAACAGAATCCATCCCAGGGTTTATCTCCTTAGGTATTTAGAAAATTAGTTCATAATCGTAAATAAAAACATCTCAAAGACAGTATAAGCACAAGAAACAAGAAGACCCATAATAAACTTGAAAGAAATCAAAAGGAGATATTCAATCTTGATGGAGATCTGCTTTATAGTTGGCTTTAATGGTATTTTCCGAGTTGTTTTCTTGAATATTCTATAACGGCGTACTCCTATCTTCTTAAATTTGGTATATGTAAGTCTTAGAATGCCCGAAAAACCTAAAAATTATGTTTTCCCGCATGTTTAGAGTGTGATTCGCGAAATTCACACGGTCTGGCACATGGCTATATGGTAGCCCGTGTGACTCATACGGTCATGTGCCCAGCTCGTGTGGGAGGGTCCAGCCGGTGTGGCTCTTGAAATTTGCTCCAATTTTCTGGTTTTCGTTCCTTTTGCTCATAAATGCTTTCCTAAGTATAGAAGTATGAATTTAAATGATTAGGAGCATAAAATTAACCATTTTAAATCGAATAATCATCCAAAATTGCATTAAGAATGAGGCTAAAACATATTACTTTTAGCATTTATCATGGGCTCATCATTTTTGTTCTATGACTAGCACATATCAATATCGGACTATTTTGATGTAAGGGTTTTTGGTATCTATAACTTATTTGGAAGACAAAGAAAAGATTTATTGAGTCTGGTAAATCTTCTATGACAAACTTTTTTTTTTCCTTTTTTGTGTATGAATAAGAAAATAAAAAAGATGCTGCAGATTTGAGTAGAAAAAAAAAAAAGGTTGAGCCCTTTCCACTGCTTTTGCTTTTACCTTTCTCACTTCATCTCAAAATTATTCAAAGAAGTCTATATTAGATATTAAAGAAGATCACAAAAATTTCTGATAAGTCTCATTAGAGATGATATAAAAAATTAGACAGAACAGATATTAAATTGGACAAATTGAAACTATACCACATTGATAAATTTATTAAAGTACAAAATAAATCTAGCTATAATCTCTTATTTTAATAATATTCATTTGATTAAACAATTTCTAGTACACAACTATATAACATGAATGCAAAATGAGAAAATTGATTAAAATGTCTTATAAAGTTTGACAAAAATATTAAACAAATACAAAAACACGTAAATGTACACCTAGAATGACTTATAAACTTTGACAAATTTATATAAATCTTTTCCTTTTTCGTATTTCTTTTATTTTCCTTATATAATTTAGGTTTAAGGGTGTAAAAAAGTTCTCAAACATTTTTGAAAAAAGCAATTAAGTCCCTCTCTTTTTTTTTATACTCAATTGAGCACTTGAACTTTCAAAATACATCAAAAAGGCCCTCAAACTTCTTCAAAAAAACAATTAAGCCCCCTACTTTTATCACTCAATTGGGTACTTGAACTTTCAAAATACATCAAAAAGATCCTCAAAAATAAAAAAGCAATTAAGCCCATGCTCTTATTAAAAATTAGAAAAAAAATCATAAAAAAACAATAAATTTTAGAAAAATAATTAAATTTTATTAAAAATATAAATTTTTTAAAATTTACTAAAAATTAGAATTTTTTTATAAAAACCTTAAAAAAAATAAAAATTGTAAAATTTTATAAAAATCATTAAAAAAAATAAATGATCCAATTTTTTTAATTAAAGTCATCACGTGTCAGCGTGACATGTGGTGAAAAATGATAAAAAATAAAAATCAATAAGAGTTATAGAAAAACTATAAAATTTTTCTTTTGGTACGATAATTTTTATAATATTTTTACGAAATTTATATTTCTTTACATTTTGTATAATTTTCTTATGACTTTATAAAATTTTGTTAAATTTTTTTATATTTCTATATATTTCTATATATTTTATGATTTTTATAAAATTTTACAATTTTTTATTTTTTTACGATTTTTATAAAATTTTTAATATTTTATTTTTGTTAAAATTTAATAATATCTATAGCTTTTAAATTTTTTTTATAATTTTAAATAAAAGCAAGGGCTTAATTTCTTTTTTTTTTTTTTAAAAAGTTTGAAGGTCTTTTTGATGCATTTTGGAAGTTCAAGTACCCAATTAAGTGCAAAAAATAAGTAGGGGCTTAATTGATTTTTTTAAGAGATTTGAGGGTCTTTTTTTATGTATTTTGAAAGTTCAAGTACCCAAATAAATAAATAAATAAGAGTTTAATTTTTTATTTTTAAAAAAAAAATTTGAATGCTTTTTGTACCTTTAAGCCTATGATATATATTTATCATAAAAAAAAAATTACCTTATAGATTTTTTATTCTGATCTCTTTTTATCAAACTCTATATCTCATTTGATTTCTAGGCTTAGTTGTCCAGTAAAGCTAAAGCACCCGCAACAATTGAATTGGAGAAAACCTCATGGCTAAACTTATAAATTTATTATTATTTATTTAAAATCAGATCTCATCTATTATAATTAACTTGATCTGAAAACATTTATGTTTGTTTGCTTTATTTATAAGCATCTAATTATTATTATTTTTAAAATGAGGCACAAAGAAAAATAATATTTACAAAAAAGTGGGGATACCCAAAAGGTTCAAAGTTCATCCGTATAGTCAACTTAATATATGAAATTATGTAAAGGACAAAAGATTTAGGTTGCTTGCAAGGCATTCCAGTTATGGATCAGTAAAATTAAAATTTTAATACACCCTTAACATTGTCAACTATTATTATTACTATAATATATATGGCACATGATTCATGTCCTGCATTAAATAAATGTCAGAATAGGGAACAACAGCAATTTATTTTTTAGGTAATCCTGGGATAATTTTGTTAAATAGCAATTCCATTTTTTCATAACAAAGCGGCCTTTTACCAACATGACAAGCTTGAGTTTCTTGGTTGGAGTAATAGGTAAAAACATTAATTAGATTATGTTATTGCAAATTCCAATGGGATTTACAAAAATCTAATTACCTTGTATTGTTTGTGTTAATGAATCAGGCAACATCATCTCAGTCTTACTCTTTCTTTCTCCATTGTAAGTACATGTATAAATGATTCTAAGCCATTTCCACTTCAATTAGTTAAGTGCATTTCATGTGATTGGAATTGCAGGGGCACTTTCTGCAGAATAGTGAGGCACCGGTCAACTGAAGAATTTGAGAGCTTTCCTTACATCTGCACCCTCTTGAATTCAGCCTTATGGACTTACTACGGTGTTACAAAGCCTGGAAGTCTCCTCGTAGCCACTGTAAATGGATTTGGAATAGTGGTCGAGTTGATTTATGTAGCTTTGTTCCTTATTTTTGCACCTCCAAGAATCAGGGTATCAATCATCAACTATCAACTCAACATTTCAGTCCTCAAAATATATTCAATTTAGTGATTTCCATGCTATGGTTTGTGTGTTTTAGGCTAAAACTGGGATACTATTTGGAGTTTTTGACGTGGGATTTGTAGCAGCAACAGCTTTGGGCACTCAACTGATTCTGGATGGAGAAATGAGGATTGATGTGATAGGTTTTCTGTGTGCAGGCCTTAATATTCTCATGTATGGCTCACCTTTAGCAGCAATGGTAAGATCACCTTAATATTAGTTTGAAATCATATCGTATCGGAGTGATGCTAATCATTAAACATGAAACATTGTGCAGAGAACAGTGGTGACAAGTAAAAGCGTGGAGTACATGCCTTTCCTTCTCTCGTTTTTCGTCTTCTTAAACGGAGCCATATGGACTTTGTATGCTGTGCTCGTCAAAGATTACTTCCTTGGAGTAAGTTGTAATAATATCTGAGATTAGGGCAAGAATTTAGGCCTGTGTTCATGGGAATTTCACATATCCTGCATTCGAATAACACAAATAAGAAGGTAGTGTTATGGTTGCAGGTACCAAATGGGATAGGGTTTGTGCTTGGAATAGCTCAGCTACTGTTATACGCAATTTATAGCAGTGAGCATAATAACAAGTCATCAAAAACATCATCAGATGAGTTGGAGAATGAATGGCAAATCAGGGAACCCTTTGTTTCATCTTCAACTTCAACCAACATGGATGAAAAGAATCATGTGTAGTGTAGAGAATTATTTTCTCTCTTCTAGTTTCATATACGCACACCCACATATTCTACTCTGATTCTGGGATACAACACTCATTGATTCATTCCTATATGTTCTTTTAAGGTTGTGCTTCTTGAGACAGCTTGCTTATACAGTCTTTTTTAAGTCTTACATTTCTTTACTTCTTGCATGATCAATATGAGAACAGAGCATGCTGCTAACAACATTTTGCAACTCACTGAAGCCAAAGCAATCTCCTTGCATAAAAAACAAACAACAATTCAAAGCATAAACCAGTGCAAAACATAGAAACATAATGACTAATCTCCAATCTTGAGCCGTACCAATACAAATAAATCCTTTTAAAAAATAAAAGGAGTTAAAAAGATAATTTTACCACAAATATTTGAAACTGCAAATGAAATCCTTTAAGAAGCAACATTTAGATAATCCTGGGCTTTGTCATGTGGAAAACAAATAACAGGTGTGAGGCTCATTTATAAGGAAGCAGATCAATAAATGTGGGTAAAACAAGTTTGGGCCTTTGAAGGTTAAGAGAAGCCATCCCTGTCCACCCACATCATCATTGAATAATATCTTCAGGCTTTTTATCTGGACTTCTACTGATGCCTTTCCAAACGGTCGAAATCCTTCAATATTTTTTTTTTTGTAAATTTTTTTATTTTTTTACTTTTAAAATTTTAATTAATTAATTTTTTTCAAAATTATCATTAATCTCACAAAAAATTTAAAAATTTTTAATTGGAGCTTTCAATATTTTTGAAAAAAAAAAATCTCATTAAATTCTTAAAAATTTTAATTAACCTTCCAAAATTTAGTCTTAATATCTATCATTGTGTCTTTCCCATAACGTTCTCCTTCTTCGAATGTTTTTCAAAATGGCACATGATCCAAAAAAAAAATCCATAAACTAATCCTTTGTTAGAGTTGCATATGTGTATATTATTATAAAATAATCAAATGAAAAAACAAATTGAAAAGAAGATATCAATAAAATAAAAAGGCAAAACAGAGAGCTCTTCATTCATTTCTTAGATGATATACAAGCCTAGTATGTTTACTGGCTTTCTAGCATCTCATCAGTTATACATAATAAATGAAGTTATTGTTCCACAAAGAAAACATTTAAGATAATATGATTTATTCTCACAATTCATTTGAGGTTACTTTATTGGAGTTTATTATTGTAGCGACCCTAAACATTTTCAGTGTTTCGTACGGGACTATTTCAATTATTTTATCCCTATATCTTATAAGAAATTCATATTTAATGGATTTTATTATTTTTAGACTGAGGTCATTAGAAAAGTTTCGGGCCCAATCGAGTATAAATGCGAATCGTGGGGTGATATGGATGTGCACGAAACATGATCGCAAGTTTGTCCAAATCACGGATTTGACCTAAGATTTTAGACGAATGAAGGAAAATTTAAAGTTTAACACAACCTGAAACGCAAACAAATTCAAGCAAGATTTAAGGGGAAAAAAAGACAATAATTAAAGCAAGTAATAAAATATAGAAAAAAAAATAGAAAAAAAGAAAAGGAATCCAAATTTAAAATTAAAAACAATTAAACAACAACAAAACTGAATAACAAAAAAACAAAACAAGATAGATGGAAAATATGAAAAGTGGTGTGTATAAGTCCTAAAGAGCCTTGGAAACCAAATGAATCCATAACCCCTTTCAAATGACTCTAATTTCCCCTCAAAAAGAAAACTTGGCAAGAAAAAGCTTTAAAATGATCTCCACATTTTGAAAAGATTGTTAAAACTCTTCTAAAAGAAAACTCGAGAGAAATTCTTGAAGGGAAAAACTCAAAGAGAGAAGTTGTTGAATGAATTATGAATTGTCTCTCTAATGAACAATGAAGAGATTTTTATATAGGCTAGCTAAGTATATCTAAATAACTCTCAAGTATACTAAAACTCTAATTAATCTAAATAAGAAGTGGTTTTAAACAAAACTTTCTTGTTAACTAAGAAACATGAAACTCCTAAATAACTTAAAATACTTAAAAGATATCCAAAATTTGGAATAAATAAATAATGAAATAATAAGACCTAATAAATATAATATTGCGCTCATATATAATAAAAAAATTAAGCCTAAAAATCAGGCCCAAAATGATTTAAACTCGAATTAAAAGCTCGAAACTCGTAATTTTCGTAATAATCCCGTTCAGAACTTCTGCTCGAGCAGTCTTCACTAAAACAGTCATAACTTGAGCTTCCAAACTCAAAATTGAGTGATTCAAAATGCATTGAGAAGGTAAGAGACATGCCTTAGATTAATATGAAGACATATTAACTCAGAAATGCCTAAATCCCTTTCCAAAATTCTCCATAAGTCAACTGATTATAACATGACCAGGCGTGTGAGCTTGATTGGGGTTTTTGAAGTGTAACGCTTGAGCTTGTTAAGATCTTCCACATAGGCTTTTCATCATGGATTGAGATTTTAAGTCGACAAACAAAATTGGTCCTTTCTAATTCATCGTCGCTCCTTATTGAACTCCAAAGTCCATCATCTTGGATTTTCAACTTTTTTTCTCGAAATTTCTTCGTGATAAAGTCTTGACCGTATAAGTTGAGTTTTGACTTCAACTGCTTGGATTTGGATCTTGTGATTGGGTCTTAAGGAAAACTAAACAAATCTCCATCATGGACTTTGAATTAGACTGGGCCATTCGTATCATTAAGCAAAATGGTAATTTTATTCTCAAGGGCATTTTGGTCATTATGGACCAAAATTTGAGTAAATATTAGAGTTTATATTAATGGGTGATGATGAAGTAGTTTTTGGAGTAATTAAACATGATTAAATAAAGTCCTCAACAAGGTAAACAAATAAAACAACACACAAGAAAAATACAAAACATGAAAAGTAATGCATTATCTAATCCCTTCGTCTTTCAACTAATATTGCTCATTTCAAATAACTAACTGAACAACACATTTACACAGTTACAATCCTGACAACGGCATCAACGACTTGACTATAGCCCGATGTACGTGCATTGGGATTGAGAATCAACACTATTTAATAATTTAAAAGCGACTTACTGCAAGTGTGACAAGTTAGTTGTAATATTTATAAGCATTAAAATGGAACACCCGAGTATTCCAAGGATCGAACCTAAGGGATTCTCAAATTGGTAAATGTGTTTATCAAGTTAATTACAAGTTAAGTAATTACTAATCTAATCGAGTCAAAATTATTAATGCAAATTCCAAAATATAAATTGTTTATAAACTAAATTTAAACTATCAATTAAACAAATAAAACTAAAATTTCTTCCTATTATATTAGACAATGTGAATGATTAAAAACATGATCGATTGATTTGTTAATCGTTAACCAAGCTAATAAACCTATATCAATTATATTGTTTGCCACTCTCAACTAGGAATCTCCCATTGGTCTCATCCTAGACTAAAAGATACCACCTAAGCTCTCATCTCGGTTTCACTATTCAGCACAATTATATCGAACTATCTAATGATAAACTCTCTTTTCGGTATCATTTATCTAGATTTTTCACTAGAGACGTCAATTCTTGCGTATTAAGCATTTTGTCATAAAATAACAACAACAAAAATAATCAAGCATAGACATTAACTTAGTTTAATAATCAATTCATCAATTAACCAGCGAGCAATATCAGCTCATAATAAAGCTTAACACCTAAATAGACATCTTATCGAACAATTGATATGCACAATATAAAGGTAATGGTAAGAAATGCTCATTTAGATGTGGAACTAATGGCACCAAAAAGCTTGATCCATCTTCATTTACAAAAAGTCTTTAATAAGAAAAAGAAACAAAACAACAAAATTAAAATCTAACCTAAAAATAAAAGGGAAAACCCAATCTAAAAATGAAAAGAAGAGAAAAGAAAATCTAACCTAACACTCTGAAAACTAAAGAGAAATATTCAGCCAACAAAATCTAAATTCAAAGGCTTATAAAGTGGTATTTATAGTCTACTAACATTGATCATTGTGCCTGTAAATGAAAACAAAGACTTAAGTGTAACATCCCTTACCCATATTCGACGCTGGAACAAGGTATGAGGCATTACTGGACTTAAACACTAGCATTCATACCAAACCAAGACATGAATTTCCATCCAAATTTAAAACTTTTCATAAACATTCATATCGTCCCTTAAACGAGCCTACGAGGCCCAAAACATACATTGGGAATGGTTCGAGACTAAACCGAGAACTTTAGAAACTTTCGGGAAACTTAGAAAATTTTCATCATGAAATAGGTCCAAATGCCCGTTTGGGTGAAGGGACATGCCTATGTGGCATATCACAAGCCTGTGCTTCAGGCCGTGTCCACCTTAGGGTGCATTCTGTTTATGACGTCATCAACCAAATAAGGTCACACGGCCAAGGCACACGCTTGTGTCCTTAGGCCGTGTCCTCTACACGGCTGAGACACACGCCCGTGTGTCTACCCGTGTGGACAAATACAAGGCTATTTTCCAAGACATTTTGTCACCTTTACTTGCACACATTCACACAACATCACATGGCACGAATCATGGCATATAAATGCCTTCAAAAACAACTGCAATCAAGCAATAACGTATCATTTTTATACCATCATCTATCAAGCAAATATAAACCATATTACCAAACATTGACATATGCACATACATACTTATATGGGCTTACAACCATTTAGCCAATATATGTAGCACCCCTTAGCCATGTTCGACGTCGGAACCGGATACAAGGCATTACCGAACTTAACTTGCTTAAACATACAACGTTGGGCTAAAAAATTTCCATTTCAACTTAAAACTTCTCATTCATATACATAACATCCTTATAATGGGCCTACGAGGCCCTAAACATACATACGGAAGGTTTCAGAATTAAACCGAAAAATTTTGCGCTTTTAGAAAATTTTTGCCTAAATAGGGCCACACGCTCGTGTGAAATGGAATACGCCCATGTGGGCAGGCCGTGTGGTCACACACACCCATGTTCCTACCCCACGTGGAATTTATTTTTCATTTTGAACCTATAGGGGTTTTCACATGGCCGGACACACGCCCGTGTCAATGGCCCGTGTCCCTCACACGGCCTAGACACGCCCGTGTCCTCAGCCGTGTGTGAAAAACCTAAGTATTCTATTTATGACATCAGCAACCTCTTAAGGAGCACAAGGCCTAGTCACACACCCGTGTGCTGGCCCGTGTGACGAATCGAATTCTCGCAATTTGATATAGGGGCCACACGGCCTATCAACACACTCATGGGGCTGACCATGTGTCACACACGGCTTAGACATACGCCCGTGTGTCTACCGGTGTGGAAAATTAGAAGGCTATTTTCCAAGCCATTTGCCACCCTGAAACATAAACACTCAACTACCAACACAAGCAACACATAACATGGCAATAATACACTATGAAGAATCAGTAATCTTCATCCATACACTTTACATTTTACTCCATCAATTGCATGAACTTTCACTTCATAAAACTCATCATCATTAAAAATAAGAAACTTGACAAATATCAGCCAATTTCCCACTGGCCATTTACAAATGAGTGAGTAACCTTAGTAGCCAACACTTTGGCTTTCAAATATGACATAACACGAAATGTCCAAGTTCCTATACCATGCTATACTCAAAATTAATCAACTTTACTATACCAAAAGAATGATTGATAGTGTGATCCGAGCTCCGACATTCTACGATCCCTGAGCTAGCTTGGCGATACTACAAAGAAAAGGGAAAAGAAAGGGGTAAACATATAGCTTAGTAAGTTTGCATGAATTAAAATAGCAACATAAGTACTCATGATAAAATTCAGTCATCTCATAAAACAATAACAACACAAGTTCTGAAGTACTTAGACATACTTACTCATACTTACTCTTACCCATCACATAATCACATTATGGTTTCATAACTCGTATTTTACTCATGGTACCTGTATCACTTCATCACATAATTTAGCACTTATGCTACTTGAACGTAAACTTAAATCATTATCAGCCTTAACTTAAATGTAACTCTTTGTCATCTTTGTATAACTTAGCTCTTTATCATCTTTACATAACTTAGCTCTTTTGTCCGTTGAACAACTCGGAATATCAGAGGATACTCAATCTCATCATACATGTATCACGATGCCAATGCCATATCCCAGATATGGTCTTACATGGGATCACCTCTTGATGTTGATGCCATATCCTAGATATGGTCTTACATGGGTTCTCTTAGCTCGATGTCGATGCCATGTCCCAGACATGGTCTTACACGATATCTTCCTTTGGTGCCGAGGCCATGTCCTATACATGGTTTTACACGGGACCTTCCTTACGGTGCCGACGCCATGTCCCAAACATGGTCTTATATGGGACCTACATTCAGTGCCGATGCCATGTCTCAGACATGGTCTTACACGGGACCTTCCTTATCTCATGTTGTGGCATAAGTATCGTCGTTATTCCGAATCTTCAACCGGGACTTCAACTTGACATATTCTCGTAATTTTCTCATCGAGGCATCATTAGTCGATTTTCATAGATATGATATTCTTTGTCATAATATCAAGCAATTTAAAATATAAAAATACTATGAAACTTTAATTTCACACAAACTTACCTCAGTACTCAAAATAAGTGTAAATGTTTGATTTAGTCCGCAACTTTGTTCTTGCCTCAGTTTCGGTCCGGGCTTCGTGTTTCTTGATCTATAATAACGATTTCACTTGTCTAATACTCACATTGACTAAATTGACCCATGAATCATATTTTGGCAAAATTACAATTTTCCCATAAACTTTCACATAATTACACTTTTGCCCATTGGCTTATAAAATGATTTTTATTCAACTCTCTTGTATTTTAAGCCTACCCGAAACATTTTCTTAACTACAATAGCCTCCATTTCCACTAATTTACTCATGTATGACCATTTTTATAACTTTTTACAATTTGGCCCTTTTATGCATTTTTCATGAAAATCACTTAGAAAAAGATGTTTATCATACATTAAACTTTCATATTCTTCCATAAATCATCAAAATACATGCATGTCATACATGGGTAAATTTTTGAACATAAACCCTAGCTCAAAATATAGATAGAAATAGATAAATCGAGCTACGAGGATCTCAAAAATACGAAGAACATTAAAAACGGGGCTAGGATGCACTTACTATCAAGCTTGGAAGTTAAAGAAACCCTAGCTATGGTGCTCTTGTGATTTTCGGCCAAGCTTGGAGAAGATGGACACCATTTTTGACTTAATTTCCCTTTCAATTCATTAATTAACCAAATGACCAAATTGCCCTTAAGGTCCCTTTCTTGAGATTTTTCCTTCCTATGCCCATTTTTGTCCATCTTGAAATTTAATGGTCTAATTGCTAAATAAGGACTTCTAATAATTTTTATAATTCTATTTCATACTTAAATCTTCTAGAATCTCATATTTTCTAATCTTTAAAATTTAGTCCTAATACGCAAATTGTTCACTAATTCATAAAATTTCTTCATAAAATTTTCACACAATCATGAAAACATATCATAAACCTCATAAAAATCATAAAACATATATTTCTACTTCAGATTTGTGGTCTGGCAACTACTACTTTGACTAGGCCATAAATCGGGCTGTTACAATATAAGTCAAATTGCATGGCTACAAATTACCTCCAACCTTTAGCCATCACAAGCTAATACATTTAGCCAAATCATAATAACTCATACACCAAATGACTAAGTCCCTATACATGCCATAAACTCAAAGGGGTTTGCATTTACCTATGCCTAACATGATAGCTTGATAATGTGATAGCATCTCCGGGTATCTCCAACCCGAGCTAGCTTAATAACCCTGTAGGACATGAGAAAGGAATGGAAGTAAGCTACAGAGATTAGTAAGTTCATATGCAAATAATAAGCATCAATAGACATACATTTTTCATACAACTAACAAAACATAACAAAACATAAACGTCATTAAATCTTCACAGGCATAACTTACTCAATCACAATGCTTACCCCCTTCAATTTATAAACCTAATTTAATATATCTTCACATTTTCCAAACATTCGTAATATCTCCAATATAACATACCAAAATAATAGTTATCAAATCATTTCAAACCTCATAGTAACATGTACATTAATTATGCGTATTTATATTTTTAAGCCCAGAGCTTAACATCTTTCAATGATTTAACTCTTAACTTCTCATACTTTCACAACCATTTTAATAGGCAATTATGCAAATCTTTCCTTTTTCACACATAACTGATAAATCACAATTCAAACGGAAAAATATTTACTATCTCACCAATCGATTTGGCCCCAAAGCCTTACACATGCTCGTCAACCGAATCTACCATGAATTTACACATAATAAACACAAACAATTAATCCAAGATTTCATAAATATTTTTAATAGAAATTAATACCAATCTTTCCTTCATTTCATATTCAATAAGTCTCAATTGAGGAAATAAAACACTTCATATCACAATTCCATTTGGCCTAAAAGTCCTTCTTCATAAGTTTCAATCAACTTTACCATGTATTTATTCACCACACATATAAACCAATAATCACATAGTTAATTTAAAGTCACTTTCACAGTGATCATGAATTCATAATATCATGAAGCCAATGCTTATAAACTTTACGTACATACCTGTACCAACTCGTAACATAATCATTTACTTTTTCCAGTCTTTTACATACCCGTTGAACACTTGGAATACTAATCGGATACACAGAAAGTCTTTACACATAAGTGCCACATATGTAGCCAATGCTACCTCATATCTCATAACACATAGGGGCTCGCTCTCGAGCTAATCACGGGCCTGCTCACACAAGCTGTCAGTCAAGACGTAACTACGCAGCGCTGCTCACACAAGTTGTCAAGTATCCGCAAACACATGCCGGACTACCCAGCCACTAATAGACGTACAAGACCAGCACCCGGATCACATAAACTCATATACCACATGGAATCCTAATGACATGTCACTCGTATCCTATTCTATTCTTAAGGTTCAAACGAGATTTTCTCTCTTGTCGGAACTTGTCGAATGTATTCATGGAATTAGATATACACTTCATACAATATCAAAACATTAAATAATTAATTACAACATTGCATTATTTACATAAGAACTTACCTCGAGTTCGACAACAGTGAAAATGACCTATTTGTCCAATATTTGTTTTTCCCCGATCTAGACTCGAACTTCGTTTTTCTTGATCTATAATATTAAATTTAGCTAGCTTATTAGTCACATTATTCAATGTAACCCAAAAATCACATTTTGGAAAAATTACGTTTTTCCCCTAAATTTTGACATATTTACATTTTTGCCCTTAGGCTCGAAAAATGAAATCTATTCAATTTCTTTAACTTACAAGCCTAGTCGAACCATTTTCATAACTATAACAGCCCACAATTTCCATTAAAACACATTTTTAATACATATTTTATATCTTTTACAAATTAATACTTTTTGACATTTTTACCGAAAATCACTTAGTAAAAGTCGTTTCTGTAACCATAAACATGTATATTCTACCATTAAACATCCAAATACACAGATATTCATTATGGGTCAAAACCTAAGACTTTAACCATACTTCAAATTAATGGTAGAAATAGATAGATCTTATTATGAGGATTTCAAAAATGTAAAAATCATTAAAAACATGGCTAGAACGGACTTACAATTGAGCTTGGAAGCTTGAAAAACCCTAGCCATGGTTTCTTCATGGTAATTTCGGCCATAGCATGAAGATGGACAAAAATTGGCTTTTTCTTTTGTTTTTTAATTCATATTAATAACTAAATGACCAAAATGCCCTTAACTTAAAAATATTCCATTTGGCCCATTTCATGCCCATTTTTGTCCAATAAATTAACCAATGGTCTAATTACCATTTAGGGACCTCCAATTTAAAATTTCATAACAATTGGACACCTCTAACATGTAGAACTCAAGTTTTGCACTTTTTACAATTTAGTCCTTTTGACTAAATTGAGTGCTCAAATGATGAAATTTTCGAACGAAATTTTCACGAAATCATCCTGTGAAATTGTGGACCATAAAAATATAATAAAAATAAATTTTCTTACATCGGATTTGTGGTCCCGAAACCACTGTTCCGACTAGGCCCAAAATCGAATTATTACAACTCTCCCCCCTTTAGGGATTTTTGTCCTCGAAAATCTTACTAGAAGAAGTTGCTTCTAATTCTCTTGAAACATTTTCACTAACTTCTCACAATCTCAAATCGATTTAACCTCGTATATCTCTTTCCAATAACCTTTGAACTTTAACACACAACGCCGGAGGACATCGTCATGATCTAAGTTACTCTCTCAGGAACACATATATTCAGTTGATCTGTCAGATAAAAGCTCTGTACATACTGAAATTATTATATGGATCTTTCTTTGTCAAATGATCAACCATAAACCACTTAATATCTTCCTTTTAGAGATAAAAATAATCTTGATACAAAATCTGTAGCAATTTCATCTCATAACACACTAGTATTATCACTGACTGTATTAGTCCTGAATACATTTGATTTTTGAATTTTACCTATTGACGAACCGACATCGGAATACGAACTCAAAAATATCATGTATATACATAAATACTAGAACGTCAACTTCATATGATTGCACAGTTTATCACTCTTGGATGAGCAGACGAGTTACTACTAAGTCTCGTACAAAACTTCTGCATAACTCTGGATAGAAAGTCCTTTTACACTGTACTCGTTTAGTTCACCACTCTCTATTACATTTCTTAGCTTCTCAACTCGCAAAGAAAGCATCACTTAAGCTTTTAACTTAGCTAGAACTAGACCATCGTCAAATAAGATCAATCAAGTAACCAGTACTCACAAAAATAAACAAAGATTTTCCATCTAGGCATCTGTAACTATAACTGTTTTCTCAGAGATGAATCAATAACTTACTCGATATCTTTCATTATCTCAAACCATTGACACTGTCTTAAATTTTAGATCTTTCTAGGACATTTAATACTTTAACTCTTTGGACCAGGAAGCACGTGAAATTTCTCGTCAAACACACGAAGTCATCAAATTTTTAACATAGGCATAAAAGTGACCGTATCTAAATCACTAGTCAAACATCACTTTTTAATGTGACTTTAACCGTCTAAAAGCATGAACTACCTTTTTACATTCTTGTATTAAAACTTATTCCAATCTGTTCAATAGTACATCACTGAAAAATCGTAAATTTTTTTCTTAATTCATACTAGACTCAGAACTATAGCTTCAGTTAAATATACTTTCAATTGTTTCCAACTTTGTTAACATGCACAGATCATTCAATCTTTCATAAATATGGTGACTTTATCAATCAAAACAACTTTAATTCATAATAACATCATTCGATTAGGATAATCCAATAGGCATATCTCTGTATTATGCTTTCTAGAATAAAATTTTTCATTCAAACAGTCCGTCTTCATACTCGTGAATGCACATAATTTATTCTCTTAATTGAAGGACATGCTTAGTTACATACAACTAAAATCACGTCTCAACAAATTAGCTTACTCTGATAAAAACCACTGAGTTGATTTCAACTATTGAATAATAACATATCAAGATACTCTTTTCTTCATGTTGAGAAAAGAGTTCAAACACACAATCCTTTTTAGAATTCTTTTAACATACAAATCAAGGATCCTGCAACCAGATTAGCTTGAGGAAACACGAAAATCCCGATTAAACTTACTGACTTTAATCAAACTTATCCGAGAAAAGAAAACCACTATACAATTCAAGCTTGAGCTTCTATCATCTATACCTTTACCGATGACGATTCCTTACACGAAAATTAGAGAAATCTAGAAATACATTCATACTAAACATAGCCATCACAGACCAAAGAACATACTTTAAAGGTGAACTATGTCTGATAATTCACACAATAAGGATGATAAGAAAATCCAATTACGATACTATACCGGAAGTTTGAGAACATAACTCACAAGAAAATAATAAAGATCCTGATGATTTCTCAGAGAAAACCAGAAGAAAAATACCGCTCATACGTTCTAGAATCAATTGCGACAGAGATAACATATCTTCCATAAATACATATAAAACAGAAAAATAACCAGTAGAGACAGAAGAACAGTGTCATATAATTTCACCGTTGAGTTTTATTCCAAATATAATAGGATAGAATTCCAAGGAAAGATAAGAAAATACCAGTCATAAACCGATCAAACTAATAGTGCTTTCATCTAGCATTAGAGTTAGCTAACATTCTCACACGATAGGAATTTCATCAGAAAACAAACAATCCCAGGATAACGAATATATAGAATACCTAGAAGAGATCATCATAGTTTAATCAACTATAACTGTCCCACAGACATTTTTATAGCTCAAATCTCATTTTTCAGATTAATTCTGTCATCCATAGCCTCGTATTGTTCCACTCACTAACGAAACCAATTTGGGAGAAATTTCAACAAACATATCTTTAGACTTCATACCTGATTGAGTCGATTAGCTGAGGCTAACTTCTTCTTTATCCATGACATTGCATAATCTGTATAATCTTTAAAACATTCTTATATATCTTCCAAAACTGTTTTAACTTTCCAAACTATTCTCATCTCTGTATGCATTACTAATTATTTCACCAATGAACTCTTTAGTTTCACACTTATGAACTTATTCAACATGATTCTCGTGAATTTTCGTTATAAAGCAACACTGGTAAGGGGGTGAGGTCGTAAAGCCTCTAACTTGACTCTCGCAAATACACACATATAACTCAACATCCATCATCAACATAATATCATCATAATCACATAATTCACTTCAAGCAAATTAACATACATATTCATGATATGCGAACTTTTCAATTACCTATTTTCAGACAAGTATACTTAAACATACATTCTATAAATTTTGAGTAAGTTTACTCATTGCATTTACTTAATCAAACATGTTAGGCACATAGCTTATCACCATATAAATTTTCATTTCATTTCATGTTTCCATATTTCTCAACTTATAGTTATCTCATTTCGTATATTAACACATACATATCATGAACTTCTATTCATACCTTTCCAAATTTCGACACATCATAGGCACATTTCAATCATCTCAATATCATTTTCAGTATTATCGAAAAATAGCTCGGTTGGAAGTCATCTCTGTCTTAACAAAAGAATTTTGTCAGAGTCGGGAGATATCACACTATCACGAGTAGTAATATGGCATGTATAGCTAGACTCACATACACTATTTTAGTCTGAGAATTGACTAAACCATAACTCTGATACAGCTAAACGTAACACCTTTTACCCGTATTTGACACCGGAATAGGGTATGAGGCATTACCGGACTTAAACACTAGCATTCATTCCAAACCAAGACATGAATTTCCATCCAAATTTAAAACTTTTCATAAACATTCATATCGTCCCTTAAACAAGCCTACGAGGACCAAAACATACATTGGGAATGATTCGGGACTAAACCGAGAACTTTAGAAACTTTCAGGAAACTTAAAAAAATTTCATCATGAAACAGGTCCACACGCCCGTGTGGGTGAAGGGACACGCCCGTGCTTCAGGCCGTGTCCACCTTAGGGTGCATTCTGTTTCTGACGTCATCAACCAAATAAGGTCACACGGCCAAGGCACACGCCTGTGTCCTTAGGCCGTGTCCTCTACACGGCTGAGACACACGCCCTTGTGTCTACTCATATGGACAAATACAAGGCTATTTTCCAAGCCATTTTGTCACCTTTACTTGCACACATTCACACAACATCACCGGGCACGAATCATGGCATATAAATGCCTTAAAAAACAACTACAATCAAGCAACCACGTATCATTGTTATACCATCATCTATCAAGCAAATGTAAACCACATCACCAAACATTGACATGTGCACATACATACTTATATGGACTTACAACCATTTAGCTAATATAAGCCAAATTGCATGGCTACAAATTACCTCCAAACATCATCCATCACAAGCTAATACATTTAGCCAAATCATAATGACTCATACACCAAATGACTAAGTCCCTATACATACCATAAACTCAAAGGGGTTTGCATTCACTTATACCCAACATGATAGCTTGAGAGTGTGATAGCATCTCTGGCAATCTCTAACCCGAGCTAGCTTAATAACCCTATAGGACATGAGAAAGGAAGGGAAGTAAGATACAGAGCTTAGTAAGTTCGTATGCAAATAATAAGCATTAATAGACATACATTTTTCATACAACTAACATAACATAACACAACATAAACGTCATTAAATCTTCACAGGCATAACTTACTCAATCACAATGCTTACCCCCTTAATTTATAAGCCTAATTTAATATATCTTAACATTTTCCAAACATTCGTAATATCTCCAATATAACATACCATAATAATCATTATCAAATCATTTCAAACCTCACAGTAACATGTACATTAATTATGCGTATTCATATTTTCAAGTTAAGAGCTTAACATCTTTCAATGATTTAACTCTTAACTTCTCATACTTTGATAACCATTTTAATAGGAAATTATGCAAACCTTTCCTTTTTCATACATAACCAATAAATCACAATTCAAACGAAAAATATTTACTATCTCACCAATCGATTTGGCCCCAAAGACTTAAACATGCTCGTCACCCGAATCTACCATGAATTTATAGATCATAACATAAACACTTAATTACAAGATTTCATAAATATTTTTAATAGAAATTAATACCAATCTTTCCTTCATTTCATATTCAATGAGTCACAATCAAGGAAATAAAAAACTTCATATCACAATTCCATTTGGCCTAAAAGCCCTTTTTCATAAGTTTCAATCAACTTTACCATGTATTTATTCACCACACACATAAACCAATAATCACATAGTTAATTTAAAGTCACTTTCACAGTGATCATGAATTCATAATATCAAGAAGCTAATGCTTATAAACTTTACGTACATACCTGTACCAACTCGTAACATAATCATTTACTCTTTCCAGTCTTTGACATACCTGTTGAACACTTGGAATACTAATCGGATACACGAAAAGTCTTTGCACATAAGTGCCACATATGTAGCCAATTCTACCTCATATCTCATAACACATAGGGGCTCGCTCTCGAGCTAATTGCGGGCTTGCTCACACAAGCTGTCAGTCAAGACGTAACTACGCAGTGCTGCTCACACAAGCTGTCAAGTATCCGTAAACACATGCCAGACTACCCAGCCACTAGTAGATGTACGAGACCAGCACCCGGATCACATAAACATATATATCACATGGAATCTTAGTGACATGTCACTCGTATCCTATTCTATTCCTAAGGTTCAAACGAGATTTTCTCTCTTGTCGAATGTATTCATAGAATCAAATATACAGTTCATACAATATCAAAACATTAAATAATTAATCACAACATTTCATTATTTACATAACAACTTACCTCGAGTTCGACAACAGCGAAAATGACCTATTTGTCCAAATTTGTTTTTCCCATAATCTAGACTTGAACTTCATTTTTCTTGATCAATAATATGAAATTTAGCTCACTTATTAGTCACATTATTCAATGTGACCCAAAAGTCACATTTTGGAAAAATTACTTTTTTGCCCCTAAAGTTTGACATATTTACATTTTTACCCCTAGGCTCTAAAAATGAAATCTATTCAATTTATTTAACATACAAGCCTAATCGAACAATTTTCATAACTATAACAGCCCACAATTCCATTAAAACATATTTTTAATACATATTTTATAACTTTTACAAATTAGTCCTTTTTAAATTTTCACCGAAAATTACTTAGTAAAAGTCGTTCCTCTAACCATAAACTTGCATATTCTACCATTAAACATCCAAATACACACATGTTCATCATGGGTCAAAACCTTAGACATTAACCATACTTCAAATTAATGGTAGAAATAGATAGATCTTGTTGTGCGGATTTCAAGAACGTAAAAATCATTAAAAATGGGGCTAGAACAGACTTACAATCGAGCTTGGAAGTTTGAAAAACCCTAGCCATGGTTTCGTCATGGGAATTTGGCCATAGCTTGAAGATACAAAAATTGGCTTTTTCTTTATTTTTTTAATTCATTTTAATAACTAAATGATAAAAATGCCCTTAACTTAAAAAATATTCCATTTCACCTATTTCATGCCCATTTTTGTCCAATAAATTAACCAATGGTATAATTACCATTTATGGACCTCCAATTTAAAATTTCATAACAGTTGGACACCTCTAACATGTAGAACTTAAGTTTTGCACTTTTTATAATTTAGTCCTTTTGACTAAATTGAGTGCCCGAACGGAAAAATTTTCGAACTAAATTTTCAAGAAATCATCCTGTGGAATTTTAGATCATAAAAATTTAATAAAAATAAATTTTCTTACATCGGATTTGTGGTCCCGAGACCACTTTTTTGACTAGGCCCAAAATCGGGTTGTTACATTAAGCTTGTTTGGACACAAAATTGCCCCTGTAGTGTTTTCACCCGTCAGGCAACAGTATCACGGTACCTAGGCTCTGGTATTGCGATACCCACAACAGTATTGAATTGAGGGGTCTTGGGGTGTCTCAGTATCGTGATACCCATGCTTTGTATCACAATACCAATGAAGATGACCTCAATTCTCTTCATTTCAACACTGCCAGGGTATCATGACTTCCATGCTTTGATATCGCGATACCCCTTTCTAGGTGATATTTTCTTCAAGTACGGGTCATTATCAACTCCCTCACCACTCAATCATATTGTTAGGTTCCCCATGGTACGATTGGTTTGGGTATCAAAATAGAACTCACAAAAAAAATTATTAACTACAAAATCTAAAAAATGACGAAATAAATAAAAGACACCTAAATTGCTTGAGAATAAGCTCCTTAAGTGTAATGGAGAGCCTAATTTGACATATCAAATTATGATAAATCAATAATGAAAGTTGAAAATGTTGAAATGCTTATAAGTTCTCATACTTAATTTGCCTTATATGTTGTAATTGTGATTGTTAATAGCACTGTTTATGTTCTTATGGCATTTGGCATGCTTATCTCCAACAAAGTAAGTATAGTAAGTTCCATTTGAACTTACTAAGCATTATTTGCTTACCCGTTGTTGTTTTTGCATATTGATTATTGATTTGGCGAGTCTTGAAGCCTAACCCAATCCATGATTGTGATTATCATCGAGACCCACAAGAGTATGAAAATGACATATTTTTAGTTGTCTTATGTAGCAGGAGTCTACATAAGTAAATATGTTAATTTTATATTTCTTGATCTTTGTGTTGAATGTTGCTTAAATTTGAGCTTGAGAGCTCATCATTTATTTCATTATCCTTTTCTTATTTTAGATATGCATGATTAAATTAATTTTGAGATTATTGGTTGTAATTTTAAAGTGTTTTATAATGGATTTTGGGTATATATATGTATATTTGAGATATTTTAAGCATGTCTTAGATACATCATGATTAGAAAGACCTTGGAAAACATTTTGAAGCATTGTTAGCATACTCAATGAATCACATTGCGATCATAGAATTGCAACATGTAACCTTGTCACCAACATCGTGACTTCACATTCCTTATGTCATGACATCTAGACTCAATCAATCATGTTGCGACGTCATAAGTCCCACGTCCTGACTTTGTGCTTGTTTCAGCCTTGCACTATTTCAAGTCGTTTTGACCTTTCGAGATCCGTTTTAAGTCTCAATCACCCTCGTTCAACTGCACATCAATTCTAAATGTTTTTAAAATGATTCTAAAAATTTCATTTTGTTTAAATCATATTTTAATTACTTTAAAAAATGATTTAAACCCTTAATCCTTAAATAAAATCAAGATTTCTTACCCGTACATGCTTTGGTGGCATCTCTCATTCATACGGACCATCGAGACGAGTGAGGGCTATTCCAAGAATAATTGAAATTGATTAATAAATAATTTTATTGATAGTTAAGAGAATCCACAATAAAAAAATGAGTTATAACACTCCCCTTTAGATGTCTACCAACGAAAAATACACCTTATTAAAACTTTTTTTTTTTAAAAATCCTATGGAATATATATGTAATGAAGAAAAAAAAATCCACAATCTTTATTGTAAGATTCCTCACTAAAAACATAGCAATGATAAAGGAAAAGAGCACAACTTAACACTTTCAAATCTAGTCTAGGAGTCTGATCGAATCCAAAACATTACATTTTTCATTGGAGCAACCTGATCAATCAACCATACATTCAATCCATTCTTAAACTCAAGTTACAAGCATCTAATTTAATGTTTCAAACAACCACGAGTCAGGAAAAATAAGAACCGAGCTCAAATAGGCCGTAAAACATCAATTGGGGGCCCAATACTAAAGACTATGTCTTAATACTTGGGCCAATGTATCGATACATTGTCGTATGTCTCGAGACACAGAAGCCACGTCTTGAGACTTGCCTCCCTTGAAGCTAACTTTAACTATTGACTTCGAATGTGTTGACTTCACTGGCCAAGTCTTATAACTTGTCACCATGTGTAACGCCCCGAATTCTGGGCCTAAAAGTTTTAAGTTTTAAGCGTAGGGACAGTGGGGAGATTGCACATATGTGTGTGGATGTGTAGTTTAGCATCAAAATAGGCCTACTGGTCTGGTGGTTGAGAGAGTGTTAGGGAACCTCATGGTTCCGGGTTCGAGTCTTAGTGTGAACGGTTTGGTAGGTATTTTTATTTTGTTTTGTTTTTAGTTAATAATTATGATTATTTATAATTATTAAATTATTAGTTTTATGACTAAAGTTGTTTTTATTTTTCTTTTTTCTTTTTATTTTTTGGCTTTTCTGTTTTCACGTTCTCCTCTCCTCCCCTCTCTTCTGTTTTCTAAATATTTCTCAAAACGATTGATTTGTGGATTCGGGGATTTTGAGCCTCTGCTATCTTCTCTGATCGCAAACAAGTGTGGGATTCAAACTTTTACTACACTGTTTTATTCTTTGCAAATTTTGTGTCGGTTTCTATTGACTATAGGCTAAACTGTTGGATTTGGGGTTCTAGTCGATGGAAGTGATGGAAAATTGTCACTTTCTAATATATGTTGATAGGGCATAGGTTAAAGACAGTTCTGGTGGCTGAAACGATAGTTTTGGGGCTGTTGTAGGGTGGTTTTGTGATCATCCCGACGGCCACACGGGCGTGTGCCTTGGCACACACCCTTGTGGATTTGGAAATTAGAGGTTTCGGGCCAAATTGGGTGCCACACGGCCATGTGGCTAATTTGGGGAGTTTTGTCGACTTTCGCACGACCGTGTCCCTCAGGCACACGGGCGTATGAGATTGGGAATTAGGGTTTTAGAGTTTTTGGGTTGCACGACCTGGTCACACGGTCGTGTGACTGATTTGAGGATTTAGGGTTCTTACACGGGCGTGTGCTTCAGGACACACGGTCGTGTGACTGATTTGGGGCCTAGGGATTCCACACGAGCGTGTGTTATGGGACACATGAGCGTGTGTTATGGGACACACGACCGTGTCTGATGGCCACACAGGTGTATGACACCTTCACACGGCCGTGTCTGCCCGACTCCTAATATTAGGGAAATTGGACAGTGAGTTACACAGCCTATTCACACGGCTGTGCCCCTGCACCAAACAGGCATGTGCCTCTATCACACGGCTGTGTGCCACCCCTCGTACGGGCGTTTCGATCCCCGCATGGCCTAGATTGCTTTACATGGCCGGAGCATACGTGCGTGTGTCCCTAACTCACCAAATTTTGATTTTAGGGCAAATCAAATGCCATTGTGAGTCTATGTGTTCCAATCCATCGATTAAGCTTACTGAGGGTGAATATGATTTTGTTCTGACTGCGAATTATGTACTGCTTGTATGTGAATGTGTGTTATGTTAGGTATTGAATCTGAGTGAATAAGTGTGCACGTTTCTGTCACTGATTGACTGACTGTAAGTGACTGATAAACCGTAATATATACATATTTTAATCCCACATTTAGCATTATTTTGGATGATTTATTCCCTGAATTCTGGAATTTGGTGCTCTTAATCCTTTAAATTCATGTTTATACTTAGGAAATCACCGGTGGATAAAAAGAACGAGAAACGAGCCTAAAATAGAGAAAATGGGCCAAAGAACGAAATTGACATGACCTAGGCCCAAGACCACATGGCCGTGCCTCCTTAACAGACCCGAACACGGCCTGGCCTCGACTTACACTGGCGTGTGCCCTGGGCGTGTGCCCTGGGCGTGTCCCTGACGTGACCTATTTGAATTTCACTCAGATTAGGGTACTTAGAGGTAAAGAAAGCCATTCCAAAAGCCTATATAAACACTCTAGAGGCCAACCTTCAGGTGGCATCCAGTTAGGCCGAAGAGCCAAGCCAGAGAGGCCAGAATTGTGGAATTTACTTGAAGAAAGCTAGTTGATTCATCTCAAGAAGCCAGATTCATAATCAAGACGAAAGATCTTCCCTTCAATTTCCTTCAGGGGTTTTTAGGGTTTTTCTTATGTTTTGTTTTATATTTTCTTCTGAGATGTATTCTTTTATTATTATGAACTAAACCCTCAAATTCCTGAGGGGGATGAAACCTAAGACGAATCTTGTTATTGTTTTCTAAACTATATGATAAATACTTAATTTGTTCTTAATTATGTGTTCTTAATTCTTGCTTTGATATTTCAGGATATTAATTCAAGTATTGATGTGTTTAGGCAGTGGAGCAAAAGTCCCTATTTAAAAGTAGATCTAGCATAATTAAGCGGAGTTGATCGCAACCCTAGAAATAGGATGACGAAAATCTGCCGGATTAGGGTCAAACCTAATATGGGAGTCCATAGATCGAGTTAATGCAATTCTAGAGGTTTTAATTAGAAAGAGATTTCAATTATTCAACCTAGGGTTAGACGTTAGTGGCCTGGAAAGAGGTATTTATATAAATTAGGGAATCCTACGGATCAAGTCAAGTGAATAAATCGTCTGGTTTAGAGTTAAATAAAAAGTGAAGTCTAGGTGGATTCTTCCTCGGGTATTGTCTTAATCAATTGGTTTTTCCCACAAGTATTTTCCCCAATTCATTCTCTTTGTCTTAGCATCTTTAGCTTAATAGTTAGTTAATTTTAGATTAATTAATAATTCCCTTAATTCCTAGGCGAAATAATAAAAAGAAAGTTAGTATTAGTACTTTTGGCTCCTTTGAGTTCGACAATTCGATCTTGCCACTAAACTATACTACTGTTCGGTAGGTGCGCTTGCCTCAATCATTATCATAGTTAGTTTCTAGGCTCGATCATTCTTTTTATAAATTTTTAAGACTCTGACACACGATCAAGTTTTTGGCGCCGTTGCAGGGGAACTAAAATATTAAGAATGCTCAATTTTCATTACTTTAGCCATTTTTATTTTTGCAATTTATTTTTATTTTTATTTTACTTTTAACCTTACTAATTTTCCTTCTTTTATTTGTTCCTAGCAGGTTCCTCTAGTTTATGACTAGAAGGAACCCGACAGGACCCTGATTTACGATAGTGATATTGAAGGTACTATTCACAGAAATCGTAGAGAAATAAGGCAAGCACACCTATCGAACAGTAGTATAGTTTAGTGGCATAGGATCTGGCTCAATTGTATGGTTCTGTGGTGCTTCCTGAAAAGAAGGTGTAACTGAATGGACATTAATAGAATTTATGTTCTCACCTTGATTACTTGATGTCCTAGCCGAGTCAAGAGCCTGAAGACTGATTGATTCGTCACCTACACAAAGTATGAGTTCACCTGTGCTGACATCAATTTTAGTCCTGGCAATACCCGATCATTCTTTTTATTCACTTGAGAATACCCGAGGAAGAATTTATAGGCTCGATTTTCAATACCCGAGGAAGAATCCACCTAGACTTCACTTGTTATCTAACTCTGAACTAGACGATTTATTCACTTGACTTAATCCGTAGGATTGCCTAATTTATATTAATACCTCTTTCGAGGCTACTAACATCTAACCCTAGGTTGATTAATTGACATCTCTTTCTAATTAAAACCCATAGAATTGCATTAACTCGATCTATGTACTCCCATATTAGGTTTGACCGTAATCCGGCAGATTTTCGTCATCCTATTTCTAGGGTTGTGATCAACTCCGCTTAATTATGTTAGATCTACTCTTAAACAGGGACTTTTGCTCCACTGCCTAAGCACATCAATACTTGAATTAATATGCTGAAATATTAAAACAAGAACTAAGAATGCATAATTAAGAACAAATCAAGTATTTATCATATATTTCAAAAAACAATAACAAGATCTGTCTTAAGTTTCATCCCTGTCAGTATTTAAGGGGTTTGGTTTATAATTATAAAAGAATACATCTCAGAAGAAAATATAAAACAAAACATAAGAAAAACCCTAAAACCCCCTGAAGGAATTGAAGAGAATATCTTTCATCTTGAGTATAACTTCGGCTTTTTGAGATGAATGAACTGGCTTTCTTCGAGTAAATTCTACAATTCTGGCCTTTCTAGCTCGACTCTTCGGCCTAACTGGATGCCTAATTGGACTCCCCAACTCGACTCCCTTGAAGATTGGACTCTAGGGTGTTTATATAGGCTTTTGGAATTGCTTTCTTTGCCTCTAAGTACCCTAATCCAAATGAAACTCTTCTTTGTCACGATAGGGACACGCCCATGGCACATGCCCATGTGAGTCGTGGCCAGACCGTGTTCGGGTCCGTTAATGAGGTACGACCGTGTGATCTTGGGCCCAGGCCGTGTCGAATTTGTGATATGACCCATTTACTCCGTTTTGGGCCCGTTTCTCGTTCTTTTCATCATCCGGTACGTTTCTGAGTATAAAACATGAAAACAAAGGATTAAGAGCACCAAATTCCACAATTCAAGGCTTAAATCATCCAAAAGTATGCTAGATGTGGGATTAAAATATGTTTATATTACGGTTTATCAAATACCCCCACACTTAAGCATTTGCTTGTCCTCAAGCAAAATTCTCAACTCACAATTAAAATGAACTTCCTTGATTTATAATATTCATTAATAGTGTTCCATCATAATTCATAGATAATTCATACATTGATAATTTAAATAGAAGGATCCTAAAGATTAAAACAATCAGAGTCATACATTTATAGCCCAAAAAACGTTAGGTGTTTCCCCTTACCTAAATAATTACCCTTAATTCTAAATCGACAAGAGTTGACATCCTCACTAAAGATTCACTCAAATCACTCAAAGTGTTTAAGGTTCAAAATTAAGCACTCAAAAGTCAAACCTGAAAAGTTAGTCCCATAGGCTTGCCTGAAAATCAAATCTCCACCACTATAAAATGAGATGATACACAAATCAAAAGGTCTTTTAAAAAGGGTTATAATAGGGCTTGGGTTAAAGGTGTGGATAAAGGCTGAATTAAAAGGTTAGAATCGAGATTGAATTGACAATTTACCTAACTAGAAAAATGAACTACTCCTAATTAATTACATCAATGAAAACTTGTAATACTAATAAAACGAGCTTCTTCTTCAAGATGTGAAGTTTTTAAATGTATAAGCTCAATTACATAGAACAAATACTGAATATAATTTTTTTAAGAACAAATCAAGTACCTAATAAAGGATGAATTTAACTACCGAAATAAAGATCATAGTTAGGAAACTGATCAAATCCAATCTCGATATAAGGGTGGTCAAGAGGAATGGTGATAACAAATACAGACCGGGTTTTGGGTTAATATTAGTGGGTGAGTCAATAAAAAGGGTTTTTAGGATCAAAGGGGTTCACTAGGGGTTAATTATGAGGGTAGGCTTTTAGTGGAATAAGTGGGTTAAATCCTAAGTGCCTTTATCATCTCTATATATCAAATCAAAGGTGTAGTCTTGATATGTATAATCGAAGCAAGTTCTAGAATAACAAATCAATGTTGACACTCTCATAATCAATAAAGTGAGCAGAAAAAGAATATATGCTCTAAAAGGCTCAAAATCTCACAAAAATTATGGCTTTTTGATGTCAACCTCGTAAATTTCAAACTTCAAGGTAATAATTAGATTCAGGTAGACAACCTAACAAAATTTTAATTTTTGAAAATAGACTCATCATGCTTGATTCTCTAGTCTCCTAAAGTTTAAATCATAACTGCACAATTATCAATGACTTAATCCGAAACATATCAAAGAAAATCATGAATCACAAGGAATTTCATTCTAGTAGTAATATGAGAAAATTACTTAAGAACAAGGCATAATTCAGGGATTTTCAAATAATACTATAGTTAACCCCCCACAATTAAGATGTGCATTGTCTTCAATGTACAAAGATAGATAATAGCAAAATAGTAATAAAATCATAAGATAGGGAGAGAGGTGAAACTTCCTAAATTTTGGATGGAGTCAATGAAAAGAAATCGGATAGGAATTGGCAGAGGTGAACGTGGGGGAGTGCCTTGATTCATTTGAAATTGAATTCTCGAAGTAGCCGGTCTGATTTTATTGTATCCTAAGCTAAATCTAAACGGCATGAAGAATAAGAAGAAAATAATAAAGAAAGTAAAAAGAAAATAAAAATAAGAATAAAAGTAAAAATGGAAAATGGATATGTGTTTAAAAAAGAAAGGGGAAAGGGGACGAAGACTTTGGGGAGGGAAGTGAACAGAAGAAGGGGATTTTAAATAGAGGAACGACCCATGCCCATCGCACACCTGTGTTGCTTAATCAGTGTCGCCCACGGCTTATAAGCACGGGCGTGTTGCACGCCCGTGTTCTTTAGTCAGTTTCGACCACGGCCGCCTCATGCGGCCATGGCATTTTATCGCAACCCGTGTTTTGGGAAATTTTTGTCCTTGATTCGTACGGGTTCTGCCACGTTGGTGTACAAATTCGTGGTGTCCACATGGCCACGGCCACGCCCGTGTGCAAGGTCGTGTGATAGGGGAACCTACGCCTAAAAATTTTTACTAGTTTTTAGTTAGATGCTAAAATTCAAAAATATGGACGTTAGTGGGGTTAGTGCTCGGGTTGCCTCCCGAGAAGTGCTCGTTTAAAGTCTTGAGCTAGACTTACCTGTTATCTGTTTGGCCATGGTGGTTTAGGAGTCAAAAATCCTTTTTCTTACTATCAAGTCTATCAATATATGTTTTGAGTCGGGTAATATTTACCTCAAAAGTGCCGAAATTAAAATGTGTTACCTCGACCATTCTGTATGGAGAGACCTTATGTGCCAAAAAAGGAGTCGCATCGTTTGTATTAAGCTCTGAAGTGGCTATTCGAGGGTCGGTTGCATCTGACAGTACCTGGTCCCCAACTTTGAAGTGATTGGTTCCAACTTTAATACTAGATGTCCTAGCCGTGTCAAGATCCTGAAGAGTGACCATTTCGTCACTTACACAAAATGTGAGCTTACGTGGTAGTTTATTTCGTAGAATTACTGGGCACACTGCGTTTAGCTCCACATGTGATGTATCGTCTAACTTCCTTTTGTTTGTCAAAAACTCTTTTAAAGATTTCCTTGAATTTGGTATCTGTGAAAGAGCTTCAAGAGACAGTAAATTAATATGTAATTTCTTTGGAAGTTTAAGAAATTTACCGAATTGTTCCTCTGTGTGGTCTTTCTTTATTGCATTGAGGTACGGCACACGTGGTTGGTACTCTGTAATTACCATGTTTGGTTTATCATGGCTTACCTCAACCTTACCTTCCTCTACCACATTCTCTTGCTTCCATTTTGATTCATCTAACCCTTCACTATCGTGAGCAGTTATTGCTTGAGGTTGCTCTCTTGGGTTAGTTTCGGTGTTGCTAGGCAAGATACCTTGTGGTCATTCTAAGATCAGCTTAGCAAGCTGACCTAACTGGTTCTTGATCCCTTGAATCAATGCTTCTCGATTTTTGAGTGCTGTTTCGGTGTTTTGGAGATGTGTTTCTGACACTGCTATAAATTTTGTCAGCATCTCCTCAAGGTTCAGCTTCTTTCCTGCTGGTGAGGTGGTTATTGAAAGCCTGGAAGAAGTTGCGGTCTTTGATTACCTTTACCACCGATAAACCGTAAAAGTAACATATTTTAATCCCACATTTAGTATGCTTTCGGATGATTTATCCTTTGATTTATGTAAAAAGGTGCTCTCAATCCTTTCTTTTCAGGGCCTATACTTAGGAAAGCACCGGAGGATGAAAAGAACGAGAAACAGGCCTAAAACGAAGCAAATTGGGCCAAGGTAGAAATTTACACAGCTTGGACTTAAGCCCACACGGCCGTGCCTCACCGATCATCTAGAATACGGTCTGACCCCGATTCACATGGCCGTGTCTCATTAAAGAAATCTGAACACGGCTTGAAGATCGTCCACACGGGCGTGTGCCATGCCAGTGTCCCGGTCGTGGCAAAGAACAATTATTCAGATTTGGATACTTTGGGGTAAAGAAACCTATTTCAAAAGCCTATATAAACCCCCTAAGTGTCAGCTGAAAAGGAGCAGTTAGCTAGGCTAAGGAGCCAAGCCAAAAAGGCCAGATCTGTGGAGAATCACTCGAAGATAGCCAGTTGATCCATCTCAAGAAGCCAGATTCTACTCAAGACGGCGGATCTCTCCTTCAATTCCTTCAGGGAGTTTTAGGGGTTTCTTATGTTTTGTTTTATCTTTTCTTCTGAGATGTTTTTTTTATTTGTTATGAACTAAACCCTTTAGATACTCGAAGGGGATGAAACCTATGATGAATCTTGTTAGTGTTTTTTGAATTATATGATAAATACTTAGTTTGTTCTTAATTATATGAGCTTAATCCAAATTTGATGTGCTTAGGTGGAGGAGCAAAAGTCCTTACTTAAAAGTAGATCTAGCATAATTAAGCGGAGTTGATCGCATGCCTAGAGATAGGGTGAAGAGATTTTGCCAGATTAGGGTGAAACCTAATATGGGAGTCCATAGATTGATTTACTGCTATTCTAGGGGGTTATTAACAGAGAAAGAGATTTCCATTAATTAACCCAGGTTAGACGTTATTCGCCTTGAGAGAGGGTTTAATATACGTTAGGGAGTCTTACGGATCAAACTAAGTGAATAAATCGTATAGTTCAGTGTTAGATAACAAGTGAAATCTAGGTGGATTCTTCCTGAGGGTATCGTCTAAATCAACTAAGTTTTTTTAAAAGTTATCTCCCCCAATTTAGTCATTTTGTCTTTGCATCTTAGCTTTGTAGTTAGTTAATTTTAGATTAGACAACCAATCACTTAATATTTAGGCTAAATAATAGAAAGAAAGTTAGTATTACTACTTTTAGTTCCTTTGGGTTCGACAATCCGATCTTGCCTTAACTATACTACTGTTCGATAGGTGCACTTGCCTTCAATCGTTGTCAGAGTTAGTTTCCAGGTTCGATCACTCTTTTATAAATTTTAAAACTCGACAAAATAACGATCAAGTTTTTGGCGCCGTTTCTGGAGAACTAGAATATTAAGAAAGCTTTATTTTGATTACTTTAGCCATTATTTTTTATTTTCCGTAATTTATTTTTATTTTTAGTTTAATTTCTAATTTTGCTAAATCTTCTTCTTTCTTTTCCTAGCAGGCACCTCTAGTTTATGACTAGAAGGAACCCGAGAGGACCACTAGTTTACGACGGTGATATTGAAGCAACCGCTCGAAGGAATCATCGAGAAATTAGGCGAGCCCTAAATTACACAGAAGAAGAGCAAGAATCCAATCCTACTGAAGGGATGAATGAAAATAACCCACCACCACATGATGTGGGAGAAAACAATGCTCCGCGCACTATGTATGATTATGCTAAACCTCATTTAACAGGAGTAGAATCGAGTATTGTTAGGCCTGCTATAGCTGCTAATAATTTTGAATTAAAGCCTAACACTATACAAATGATTCAACAATTTGTTCAATTTCATGGTTTGCAGGATGAAGACCCAAATACACATATAGCTAACTTCTTAGAGTTCTGTGATACCTTCAAAATAAATGGTGTTTCTGATGATGCCATACGTATTCGGTTATTTCCTTTTTCATTAAGTAATAAAGCCAAACAGTGGTTAAACTCGTTACCACGAGGGTCAATCACTACACAGGACCAAATGACCGAAAGTTTTTTATTAAAATATTTCCCACCGGCCAAAATAGACAAATTACGGAATGATATCTCTTGTTTTATGTAGATGGATTTAGAGACATTATACGACGCATGAGAGAGATACAAGGACCTACTGAGAAGATGCCTACACCATGGATTACCTTTGTGGCTTCAAGTCTAAACTTTTTACAATGGTGTGAATCCTTCAATGAGACAACTAATCGACTCAGCCGCCGGTGGAACCCTGAATAATAAAACTCCTGAAGCAGTCTACGAGTTTATAGAAGAAATGTCGATGAATAACTATTAGTGGGAAGTTACAAGGATAAGGCCAACAAAAACAACTGGAGTTTACAACCTCGATGCAGTAACCATGCTATCAAATCAGGTAGAATTGATGAATAAAAAGCTTGATAGTTTGTGTTCTTCGCAGGTACATCCATTAATGCAGTGCGATGCAAGTGGAACTATGGCAAATCCTGAGTATCCACCCTACGAACTGGGCACAGAAAGCGAACAGATGAACTATATATGTAATAATTTCAGATCTAGTAATAACCCTTATGGTAATAATTATAATCCAGGTTGGAGGAACCACCCAAAATTTTCATGGGGAGGTCAAGGGAATCAAGGAAATCAAAGACAACAACCTCCTCAAAACTTCCAAAATCAGCCTTGTCCACAAGAGAAGAAGCCAAATCTAGAAGAGATGTTGGCAAAATTCATGGCAGCCACCAACACTCGTATCCAAAAAACTGAGACAACACTTAGTGACCAACAAGCATTGATCAAAGAAATCGAGAACCAAGTTGGGGAAATTACTAAGTCAGTTGGATAGCTTGCGAAACTGATGTCTGAACGACCGCAAGGGCGTCTACCAAGCAACACTGAGATTAATCCAAAGGAGCAAATCCAAGCCATAACAGCTTAGGAAAATGCAGAGTTAGACGAACCCAATCCAATACAAGAAAACGAGGTCGAAGAAGGTAAAGTTGAGGTAACACAAGAAAAGCCAAAACTGGTAATCAAAGAATACCAACCTCGCATTCCTTATCCTGAAGCGTTAAAGAGAGACGATACGGAGGAACAGTTTGGTAAGTTTCTTAAACTTTTAAAGAAATTACACATTAACTTATCGCTACTCGAAGCTTTTTTACAGATGCCAGACTCTAGAAAATTTTTAAGGGAGCTATTAACGAAAAAACGAAGGATAGACGAGGAACCATATGTGGAACTCAACGCAAAGTGCTTAGCAATTCTACAAAATAGACTACCACGGAAATTAAAAGATCCAGGGAGTTTTACAATTACATGCATAATTGGTAGTCTATCTATAGAAAATGCGTTAGCTGATTTAGGGGCAAGCATAAATGTCATGCCTTATAAACTGTTTAAACAACTAGGTCTAGGGAAACCAAAACAAACTAGGATAAGTATCCAATTAGCTGATAAAACTATTAGAACTTCTAGGGGTATAATCAAAGATGTGCTCGTAAAGGTCGATAAATTCGTCTTCCCAGTAGATTTTGTTGTCTTAAACATGGATGAGGACAATTCAATTCCCTTAATTTTAGGAAGGCCATTCTTAGCAGCTGCTGGAACTAAAATTGATGTTGATGCAGGAGAAATTATACTTTGTGTAGGCAAGGAGACAGTCACTGTTGAACCCCTCGACTCGGCTAGAACATCAAGCAACAAAGGTGAGAATGTGAATTCTTTTGATAACCATTCGGTTAACCCTTCTTTTCAGGAAGCACCACAAAAGGACATAATTGAACCCGATCCTAAACCCTGTAAAGAAATAACTCCTAAAGATCTGTAATATCCCTGATTTATGGCTTGTACATTTGCTTAATTGAATGTGTTATGAATGTGTTTTTATGAATTTTGGGAACCCTAGAATATAGGAGAATGACTTAGAAAATATCGTATTTTAAGTTTCAAAAAGGGAGCTAAGCTTGATAGGGCCTTAAGAGAATTTGTAAGGGAATTATAACACAAAAATGGGCTTGGAAAAGTGGCAAGGAGGCGCCACTTAAAGCCCAGTAAGTGACGCCACAAGGAGGTGCAAGGGCCTAGGATCGAATCACAAAGAAAGCAAAATAAAAGAGTTTTATTTTGTAGCAAGGAGCAAGAGAGGTGGATGACATAGGGACTTCATTTAGATGAGGATTATCCTTTTTAAAATTCGGCTAAGATAAGGGATAAATGATGGATTATTTATATTAATTTTAAATGAAGAGATAAAGAGAAAAACAAGGGATTTGATAGTGAGAGGGGGGAGTTGGCCAAATAGGGGACTCTTGGGGTAGTAATTTCGGCAGAAAGGGGAAAATAAGGCCATTCTTCATTCTTTCTTTCCTCTTGAGCCTCTACCGAATTCTCTCTGCAAACCTTTCTCTTTTTCTTTTCAATTCTCCAAAAGCTGAAAATAGGATCCCCTAGTCTTGCCGATTTTTCTAAGTCTTATACTTTTCTTTAAAGTCGATTCCTTCACTTGATCAAAAGCCGAAATTTATTGATCATTCTCTAAGCCTCAAAGCCGAATCTCTGTGGTGGTAGGCATAGGTGCTGTCGATTTTCTGTGGTAAGGGTAAGAATAAATGCCATTCAATTTCCTTTCTTTTTCTTTTAGCTGAAAGTTAAAAACTAATCCCTTTGATGTCTTTGGCTGAAACTATGAAGGATTCTTTCGGGAGTTCTAGTGTAGTCGACTTCTAGGTGAGGTCTTTGAGATTTTAAAGATTCAAGGATTTTGACATCTTCATAGCCAAGAGACCACTTTCGGGATTTGAATCGCAAGTGCCTGGCCAATTACAAGAAGGAACATAGCAAAGTTTCAGGATTTGATTAGTAATCAAATGGGCAACAAGGAATTAAAGATCTAAAGCATTAGATCAGATTTTCGGGAATCTCAGTGAAAGCGTTAAGTATACCAGGTGTGTACCCCACACTATCTCTTAGTAGATTTATGGCACCCATTTAATATATATGTTTATAATAATGTGTATGTGGCCAAAGGTACCATACAATGGTACAAAGTGCTCAGGTACGTAACTTTAACTTTAAGTTAATACAAGATATGAATATTTCGAATATGTCATGTATGTGAATATCGATAAGAATGTGAAATATGGCATAAGGCATAGTAATAGTATGATTTGTATGACATGGGGCATATGGGTGATTATCAAGGGGAAGTGATCTGGTGGTTTATAGCACAAATATCTGAATGTGGTGACTTCGGTCACATAATCTGAATGTGGTGACTCATGTCACAAAATTTTATCTGGTGGCAATGCCACAATATTTATAAGGGCGATGAGCATGTCGTCTGCAGCGACTGCCTTCGATGATGTGTAGCGGATGGTGGGTTGACTTAGTAGTCCCCATGGTGTGATGGTTGGTACGGGTGATGTGTGGCGGATGGTATCTAGGTTTGGGTTCGGGATTGCATCATTATCTCTATTTGTTATGTATGTATGATATGTTATGTTATGCCTAAATCATTTGGGACTTAGTATTGGTTATACACACTGAGTCTGTTTGACTCACCCCGTTGTGGGATATTTTTCAGATGACACTCAGTAATGGACCGGGTCGGCAGGAGCTTAGTGGTGGCTTTATTTGTGGACTTTTTATTTCTAAGTATTTTTGGATTAATTTTTCGGGTTTTGTTCTGATGTAATAAGGCCACTTAGTATGAACTATTTTATGCTTGCTTTTATTTGTTTTTTTTATCACGATATTATTATTGTTAATCAAAGGTTATCTAAATTGTTTTAAAATAAACGTTGAATGTTTTGACACCTAACGCAAATGAATTTTCAATTTAAATGGTAAACTCTAAAAACTCAACTTTCACCTTTAACTTATAGTTTTGAAATATGACAACAAAGTTTTAATAAAACCTAATCTTTAAGCCCATAACAATGTTTTCAATTTGGAACCCAAATCAAATTTTCTCCAAAATCACCCAAAGTTTTTCAAAGAAACAAACAAGTTTTGAACTGTTTTACTCAAGGAACATACCAGATTCGGTCGAGGCTCGTGGGCCAAGTTTGGGGTGTTTCAAGATCGAAGGATTCAGACCAATGAACTAGACGAGTGGAAGACACACTTTAAAGAGGAACCAAAACCACACAAAGTAAAATTGAAGGAGCCCCCAAAAGAGCTCTTAGGAACATCTAACCACTTCAAAATAAGAGACAAGGTGCTATTAGATAAAGCCGATCCTCACATCAACACACCGAACCTAAACACAACGAAGAAATTCCTCTTGAGGTACCCAATATCTTCCCATACGGAACAGTCGAGGTAAGCCATTCAATATTTGGCACTCTTAAGGTAAGCGCTTCTCAACTTAAACTTTATAATAGCACTGATAACATGAGGGAAGATATTCAAATTTTTAAACCACCATGAACACACAAATAAGAGGAGAGTCTAGCTTAAGACTATAAACAAGCGCTTCTCGAGAGGCAACCTAAGTACTAACCTCATTAACTTCTATATTTTTTATTTTTTTAATTATTTATTTTATTCTTTCTTTTTATCACCTCACTTTAAACTAATTAAGGGTGCAGAATTCCAGGCCACACGGCCTTGCACACGACCTTGGCCGAGACCGTGTGTACCTCAAGAATCTTGGTACTAACATGGCAGGACGGTACAAGTTAGATTCAACTAAATTTTGACGTCACGGACTCAACCACTCCCCTACGGGCACCGACAAAGTGGCACGGCCGTGCCCCACAACCATGTGAAGCTACTGACTTGCAAACCACTGGCAGAACACGCCGGTGCCCAATAACCGTGCCAACATACTGACTTGTCACAAACGGGCGTGGCTGGCCGGAAAATAGGCATGGAGAGCCCACACGCCCAGACACACGGACATTCGAAGAAGTTGTGTAAATCGACACACCCTCGGTCCACGGGCGTGTGAATGTACCAGTATTGAAACTCTATTTAAACCCAACTCCCCTCTCCTTCCTCTTCTCACCCACCCTCCTTCTTTCTTCCTTCCTTCCTTTCCCCTCTCACAACTCTCCCCTTATCCATAACAAGTCTCTATAACTCTTGAGCCAACACTGAAACCATGTTAAAGAAACGTAAAAGGGCAAACTTTTCAAAGGTGAACTATTTACATGAGTTCATGCTGGCAGCTTCATCAAAACAACAAGCTAAGGGTCTTTGAGACCATTTCGTTTCTATTTTTCTTTTCTCTTTCGCTTCAATTTCCTTATCTTTACTTCTTTTCTACTTAATTTAGTTTAACTTATTTTAGTTTCGTAGTGTCAGGTTCAAAAGGCTGCTAGGGAATCACGCCACTTCTGCCACTGCCAGCACCTTCACAGCCTTATAGGTCACACCAACCTCGCGAACCATCCAACAATAAGGACCTTTCAGTCCATTCATCTAATTTTCATTTTGTTTACATTTTTGTTTCCTTTCTCTTTATCTTTCTTATCTTTAATTATATATTTAGTTTATTTTAAATGTGTCTTAATAATTCCTGCCTACTTCTACGTAAGCTACCCAATTTCTTCATCTAGCACAGGATCGTCATCCAGACCGACCTCCCCATCCTCCTTTTACTTCTGACTCAAGGAATCCATCCAAAATTCAGGGAGTATTCTTTCCCCTTCTCTTTTGATTTATCCATTAAATGTTATTATCTATCTTTGTACATTAAGGGCACTGTACATCTTAAGTGTGGAGGGGTGAATAGTTATTTCGAGAAAATGCCTAATTTTCTGCATTATTCTCAATCCCTGAGAATAAAAGTGCCTAACTTTTTTCATTATTCTCAAATCCCTGAATTTAATCTTGTTTTTAAGTAATTTCCTCATATTACTAATTAGGATGAAATTTCTGATGATTTATGGTTTTTATTGATATGTTTTGGAGTAAGTCATAGTTAATTGTGCATTGATGATTAAATTTGAATAACATTAGAGAATCAAGCATGATAAGTCTATTTTTCAAAATTTAATTTTTGCTAGGTTGTTAACCTGAATTTGAATATTATCCTGAAATTTGAAATTTACAAGGTTGATATCAAAACACCCATAATTTTTGTGAGATTTTGAGCCTTATAGATCATATATTCTTTTTCATGCTCACTTTTTGATTATGAGTGTGTCAATATTGAACTGTTATTCTAGAACTTGCCTTGATTATACATGTCAAGACCACAGTTATGATTTGATATACAGAGATGATAAAGGCACCTAGGTTTTAACCCACTTACTCTATAAAAAGCCTACCTTCATAATTAACCCCTAGTGAACCCCGTTGATCCTAACAACCCCTTTTATTAACTTACCTACTAATTTCAACCCAAAACCCTTTGTATTTGTTATCACCATTTCTTTTTAACTACCCTTTTTGTTGAGATTTGATTTTGAGCAGTTGCCTAACTATGTTCTATATTTTAGTTGTAAAAGTTCTTTCTTATTATTGTAATGATAGTTTGTTCTTAAAAAAAAATAACAAAGTATATTCATTATTAGTTATGTGATTAAATGTGATTAAATGAGTTTATACAGTTAAAGTAGATTTATCAAAAGAAAAAGCTCGTATTATTAGTATTATAAATTTTCAATTGATGTAATTATTTTAGATCGGTTTATTTTTCTAGTTAGGTAACTTGTCAATTCAATCTCGATTCTAACCTTCTAATTCAGCCTTTATCCACACCTTTAACCCTAGCCCCGTTACAACCCTGTTAAAGACCTTTTGATCTGTTTGTCATCTCATTTTACAGTGGTGGAGATTTGATTTTTAGGCAAGCCTATGGGATTAACATTTCATGTTCGACTTATGGAGTGCTGAATTTTGAACCTTAAACACTTTGAGTGATTTGAGTGAATCTTTTGTGAGGATGTCAATCCTTGTCGATTTTGAATTAAAGGTAATTATTTAGATAAGGGGAGACACCTATGTTTTCATGCTACAAATGTATGACTTTGATTGTTTGAATTTTTAGGACTCTTTGAGTTGAGTTATCCATGTATAAATTATCTATCAATTATGATAAGACATTGTCAGTAGGAGTTATGAATTATGGAAAGTTCGTTCTAATTGTAAGTTAAGAATTTTGCTTGAGGACAAGCAAAAGCTTAAGTGTTAGGGTATTTAATAAACCGTAAAAGTAACATATTTTAATCCCACATTTAGTATGCTTTTGAATGATTTATCCCTTGATTTATGTAAAAAGGTGCTCTTAATCCTTTCTTTTCATGGCTTATACTCAAGAAAGCACCGGAGGACGAAAAGAACGAGAAACGGGCCTAAAACGAAGCAAATTGGGCCAAGAAAGAAATCGACACGGCCTGGACTTAAGCCCACATGGTCGTCCCTCATCGATCATGTAGAACATGGTCTGACCCCGATTCACACGGTCGTTTTTCATTAAAGAAATCCGAACATGACTTGAAGATCGTCCACATGGGCGTGTGCCATGCCCGTGTCCCTGTCGTGGCAAAGAACAATTTCATTCGGAATTGGATACTTTGGGGCAAAGAAACCTATTTCAAAAGCCTATACAAACCCCCTAAGTGTCAGCTGAAAAGGGGGCGGTTGGCTAGGCCAAGGAGCCAAGCCGAAAAGGCCAGATCTGTGGAGAATCACTCGAAGATAGCCAATTGATCCATCTCAAGAAGCCGAAATTCTACTCAAGACGGCGGATTTCTCCTTCAATTCCTTCAGGGAGTTTTAGGGATTTCTTATGTTTTGTTTTATCTTTTCTTCTGAGATGTTTTCTTTATTTGTTATGAACTAAACCCTTCAGATACCCGAAGGGGATGAAACCTATGATGAATCTTGTTATTGTTTTCTAAATTATATGATAAATACTTAGTTTGTTCTTAATTATGTGAGCTTAATCCAAATTTGATATGCTTATGTGGAGGAGAAAAAGTCCCTGCTTAAGAGTAGATCTAGCATAATTAAGCGGAGTTCATCGTACGCCTAGAGATAGGGTGACGAGATTTTGCCGGATTAGGGTGAAACCTAAAATGGGAGTCCATAGATCGATTTATTGCTATTCTAGGGGGTTATTAACAGAGAAAGAGGTCTCCATTAATTAACCTAGGCTTAGACGTTATTCACCTCGAGAGAGGGTTTAATATATGTTAGGGAGTCTTACGGATCAAACTAAGTGAATAAATCGTATGGTTTAGTGTTAGATAACAAGTGAAGTCTAGGTGGATTCTTCCTGAGGGTATCGTCTAAATCAACTGAGTTTTTCTAAAAGTTATCTCCCCTAATTTAGTCCTTTTGTCTTTGCATCTTAGCTTGGTAGTTAGTTAATTTTAGATTAGACAACCAATCACTTAATATTTAGGCTAAATAATAGAAAGAAAGTTAGTACTAGTACTTTTAGTTCCTTTGGGTTCGACAATCCGACCTTGCCTTAACTATACTACTGTTCAATAGGTGCACTTACCTTAAGTCATTATCAGAGTTAGTTTCCAGGTTCGACCATTCTTTTATAAACTTTAAAACTCGACAAAACAATGATCAAGTTTTTGGAGCCGTTGCCGGGGAACTAAAATATTAAGAAAGCTCTATTTTGATTACTTTAGCCATTATTTTTTATTTTTCGTAGTTTATTTTTATTTTTAGTTTAATTTTTAAATTTGCTAAATCTTCTTCTTTCTTTTCCTAGCAAGCACCTCTAGTTTATGACTAGATGGAACCCGTGAGGACCACTAGTATACAACAGTGATATTGAAGCAACCGCTCGAAGGAATCGTCGAGAAATTACGCGAGCCCTAAATTACACAGAATAAGAGCGAGAATCCAATCCTAAGCCTAACACTATACAAATGATTTAACAATTTGTTCAATTTGATGGTTTGCAGGACGAAGACCCAAATACACATATAGCTAACTTCTTAGAGTTCTGTGATACCTTCAAAATAAATGGTGTTTCTGATGATGCCATATGTCTTCGGTTATTTCCCTTTTCATTAAAGAATGAAAGCCAAACAGTGGTTAAACTTGTTACCACGAGGGTCAATCACTACATGGGACGGTTAGCTAGGCCAAGGAGCCAAGCCGAAAAGGCCAGATCTGTGGAGAATCACTTGAAGATAGCCAGTTGATCCATCTCAAGAAGCTGGAATTCTACTCAAGACAGCGGATCTCTCCTTCAATTCCTTCAGGGAGTTTTAGGGATTTCTTATGTTTTGTTTTATCTGTTCTTCTTAGATGTTTCTTTATTTGTTATGAACTAAACCCTTCATATACCCGAAGGGGATGAAACCTATGATGAATCTTGTTATTGTTTTCTGAATTATATGATAAATACTTAGTTTGTTCTTAATTATGTGAGCTTAATCCAAATTTGATGTGCTTATGTGGAGGAGCAAAAGTCCCTACTTAAGAGTAGATCTAGCATAATTAAGCGGAGTTGATCGCACGCCTAGAGATAGGGTGACGAGATTTTGCCGGATTAGGGTGAAACCTAAAATGGGAGTCCATAGATCGATTTATTTCTATTCTAGGGGGTTACTAGCAGAGAAAGAGATTTCCATTAATTAACCCAGGGTTAGAAATTATTCGCCTCGAGAGAGGGTTTAATATACGTTAGGGAGTCTTACGGATCAAACTAAGTGAATAAATCGTATGGTTCAGTGTTAGATAACAAGTGAAGTCTAAGTGGATTCTTCCTGAGGGTATCGTCTAAATCAACTGAGTTTTTCTAAAAGTTATCTCCCCCAATTTAGTCTTTTTGTCTTTGCATCTTAGCTTGGTAGTTAGTTAATTTTAGATTAGACAACCAATAACTTAATATTTAGGCTAAAGAATAGAAAGAAAGTTAGTATTAGTACTTTTAGTTCCTTTGGGTTCGACAATCCGGTCTTGCCTGAACTATACTACTGTTCGATAGGTGCACTTGCCTTAAATCATTGTCACTTGTTATCTAACCCTGAATCATATGATTTATTTACTTAGGTTGATCCGTAGGACTCCCTAACGTATGTTAAACCCTCTCTCGAGGTGAATAATGTCTAACCCTAGGTTAATTAGTGGAACTCTCGTTCTCTTATAATACCCCCTAGAATAGCAGTAAATCGATCTATGGATTCCGATATTAGGTTTCACCCTAATCCAGCAAAATCTCGTAACCCTATCTCTAGACGTTCGATCAACTCCGCTTAATTATGCTAGATCTACTCTTAAGCAGGGTCTATTCCTCCTCCACCTAAGCACATCAGATTTGGATTAAGCAACATAACTAAGAACAAACTAAGTATTTATCATATAATTCAAAAATCAAATAACAAGATTCATCTAGGTTTCACCCCCTTCAGGTATCTGAGGGGTTTAGTTCATAACTAAATAAGAAAACATCTTAAGAGAAAAGATAAAACAAAACATAAGAAATCCCTAAAACTCCCTGAAGGAATTGAAAGAGAGTTCCGTCGTCTTGAGTATAATTCCGGCTTATTGGGATGGATCAACTGGCTAACTTCAAGTGATTCCCTCAATTCTAACCTTTCCAGCTTGACTCATTGGCCTAGGTTGACGCCCTTTCAAAAGTGGCACTTAAGGGATATATATATAGGCTCTTTGGAATGCGATTGTGTCTCCCTAAGTATCCTTTTCCAACTGAAATTGCTCATTCCAGCGATAGAGGCACGGCCATGGCACATGTCCGTGTGGATCGCCTTCAGGCCGTGTTCGGATTTCTATTTTGAGGCACAGCTATGTAAGTCAAAGGTCAGGTCGTGCTCTAGGTGATCGGTGAGGCACGGCCGTGTGTGATTTGGGCCAGGCTATGTTGATTCTGTGTTAAGGCCCAATTACCTCGTTTTGGGCCCTTTTTATGTTTTTCTCATCCTCGGGTGCTTTCCTGGGTATAAGACATGAAAAGAAAGGATTAAAAGCATCTTTTTACATAAATCGAGGGATAAATCATCCAAAAGCATACTAAATGTGGGTTTAAAATATGTTATAATTACGATTTATCAAATACCCCCACACTTAGGCTTTTGCTTGTCCTCAAGCAAAATTCTCAACTTGCAATTAAAACGAACTTTTCATGATTCATAATTCCTATCAACAATGCCTTATCCTAATTCATAGATAATTTATACATGGATAATTGAATTCAAAGAATCCTAAAGATTCAAACAAGATAAGTTATACATTGGTAGCATGAAAACAGAGTTGTTTCCCTTCATCTAAATAATTACCTTAAATTCAAAATCTACAAGGATTGACATCCTCACAAAAGATTCACTCAAATCGCTCAAAACGTTTTTAAGGGTCCAAATTAAGGACTCATAAGTTGAACCTGAAAAGTTAATCCCATAGGCTTGCCTGAAAATTAAATCTCCACCACTGTAAAATGATATGATAAACAGATCAAAAGGTCTTTGTTAGGGTTGTAACGGGGCTAGGGTTAAAGGTGTGGATAAAGGCTGAAATTAGAAGCTTAGAATCGAGATTAAATTGTCAAGCACCTACCTAAAAATTTCTGAGATGATAATTACATCAACTAAAAATAGTAATAAACCTACTAATACGAGCTTTTTCTTTTGATAATTAGACTTTAACTGTATAAGCTCACTTTTCATAATACTAATACTGGATATACTTTGATTTTTTTTAAGAACAAACTAAATAAAGACAATTTCAACTTATAATAATAAAATCTTAATCAAAACATATCTCAATTAAAGGGTAGTCAAAAGGAAGGGTGATATACAAAGGGTTTTGGTTTATTAGGGGGTGAGTCAATGAAAAGGGTTGTTAGGATCAACGAGGTTCACTAGGGGTTAATTATGAGGGTAGGCTTTTAAGTGGTGTAAGTGGGTTAAAACCTAGGTGCCTTTATCATCTCCGTATATCAAATCATAACTGTGGTCTTGACATGTATAATCAATGCAAGTTCTAGAATAATAGTTCATAGCTGACATACTCATAATCAATAAAAGTGAGCATGAAAAAGAATGTATGCCTATAAGGCTCAAAATCTCACAAAAATTATGGTGTTTTTGATGTCAACCTTATTTCAAACTTCAAGATAACATTCAAACTTAGGTCAACAACCTAAAATTTTAAATTTTTGAAAATTAGACTTATCATGCTTGATTCCCTAGTATTCTTCAATTTTAATCATTAATGCACAATTAACTATGACTTATTCTAAAGCATGTCTATAAAATTCATAAATTATTAAAAATTTCATCCTAATTAGTAATATGAGAAAATTACTTAAGAATAAGATTAAATTCAGGGATTTGAGAATAATGCAGAAAGTTAGGCATTTTTTATCCTCAGGGTTTGAGAATAATGAAGAAAGTTAGGCATTTTCTCAAGATAATTATTCACCCCCCACACTTAAGATGTACATTGTCCTCAATGTACAAAGATAGATATTAACATTTAAGGGATAAATCAAAAGGGAAGGGGGAAGAATTACTCCCTGAGTTTTGGATGTTTTCTGGAGAAGTGTCTTTGGTGGTGGTGATGGTCGGTCTGGATGACGAACCTGCGCTAGATGAAGAAATTGGGTAGCACTCTGAGAAGTAGCCAGGAATTATTAATACCTACTTAAAATAGACTAAATATATAATTAAAGATAAAAAAGATAAAGAAAGAGGAAACAAAAATGTAAATGACATGAAAATAAAAGATAAATGGACCGAAGAGTCCTTATTGTTGGATGGTTCGCGAGGTGGGTGTGACCTCTAAGTCTAGGAGGTGCTGGCGGTGGCGGAAATGGCATGGTTATCGTGGTGGTTGGCGTGATTCCCAAGCAGTCTGGCGAACCTAACACTAAGAAACTGAATTAAGTTAAACTAAATTAAGCATAAGATTGTTAAAGAAAAGAAGAATGAAAGGAAAGAGAAATGGAAAATAGAAACTAAATGGTCTCAAAGACCCTTGGCCTGTTGGTTGGATGAAGCTGCCGGCATGAACTCATGTAAATCATCCTCCTTTAGGGAGTTTGGCCTTTTACGCTTCTTCGACATGTTATGTGATGGCTCAAGGATCTAGAGTTTTAGTAAATAGAGTGAAAAGTAAGAAGGGGAAAAAGAGAAGCAAGATGGAATTAGATAGGGTGAAAGAGAAGGGATGTAGGGTTTAATAGAATTTCAAATCTGGCATGTTCCCACGCCCGTGGCCCGAGGGTGTGTCTGTTCACACGGCCGCTTCGCACGGTCGTGTGCCTATGCGTGTTGGCTTTCCATGCCCGTTCTTCCCTACGCCACTCCCATTTTTGAAAAGTAAGCATATTGGCATGGGTTGAAGGCACGGGCGTGTTTTGGTCGTGCTATGTAAGTCAGTAGCTTCACACGGCCGAGGGGCACGGTCGTGCCATTTTGTCGGTGCCCGTGAGGGAGAGTGGTTGGATCCGTGACGTCAAGAAGTGGTTGAACTAGTTTGCACGGCCTCTGCTATGTCAGTACGGATATTTCGGTGGTCCACACGGCCACAGGTACGGCCGTGTGGGAGGCCGTGCGGCTTGGAAATCTACACTTCTTATTAGATTAAAAGAGAAAAGAAAAAAGAAAAATAATATAAAATGAAAATAAATTCAAAAATAAGTAAGGTTAGTGCTCGGGTTGCCTCCCGAGAAGCGCTCGTTTATAGTCTTAAGCTAGACTTTCCGCGTGTTTGAAAAATTCAGGGAGGTTTAAAGGTTTGAATATCTTCCCTCATGTTATCCGTTTTATGTCTGTGGTATGGTTTAGGTCGAGTAGCATTTACTTTAAGAGCATCAAAATTAGGATTGCTAACCTCGACTGTCTTGTGTTGAAGAACATTGATTACCTTAAAAAGGATTTCTTTGTTTGTGTCAGGGTCCGGAGGAGATAGTCGGAGGTCTAATAATACCTGATCTTCGCTTTTGGACTTTCCTATCTCGTAGAGTGGTTTTGAGTCTGTTTCTTGTATCCCTAATTTTTCCTTGAAGTGCGTTTTCCACTCATCTAATTTATCAGGTTGAACCTTTTGTTCCTCATAATCTATTCCTTTGTTGGCACTGTATTCAAGATCAGGTTCAATCGTGCCCTTTTCTGGTGCTTCCTGAAAAGAAGGGTTAATCGAATGGTTATCAATGGATTTTTCTTTCTTACCTTGGTCATTCGATGTCCTGGCTAAATCGAGAGCTTGAAGAGTGACAGCCTCATTACCTACACAAACTATGAGTTCTCCTGTGGCAACATCAATTTTAGTCTTGGCAGTTGCTAGAAAAGGTCTTTCTAAAATTAAAGGGATCGAATTGTCCTCATCCATGTCTAAGACAACAAAGTCTACTGAGAAAACGAATTTATCGATTTTGACAAGAACATCTTCGATAATACCCCTAGGAATTCTAATAGTTTTATCAGCTAATTGAATACTCATCCTAGTTGGTTTAGGTTTCCCTAGACCTAGTCGTTTAAACAATGAATAAGGCATGACATTTATGCTTGCCCCTAAATCAGCTAACGCATTATCAATAGTTAGACTACCAATTAAACATGGAATTGTAAAACTCCCTGGATCTTTTAATTTCTATGGTAGTCTATTTTAGAGAATTGCTGAGCATTTTGCATTGAGTTCCACGTGTGGCTCTTCTTCTAATTTGTGTTTTTTTTGTCAAGAGCTGTCTTAAAAATTTCCTCGAGTCTAGCATCTAAAAGAGAGCTTCAAGAAGGGGTAAGTTAATATGTAATTTCTTTAAAAGTTTAAGAAACTTACCGAACTGTTCTTCTGAATCGTCTCTTTTTAACGCTTCGGGGTAAGGTATGCGAGGTTGATATTCCTTGATTACCGATTTCGGCTTTTCTTGCGTTACCTCAATTTTACCTTCTTCTTCCTTGGTTTTTTGTTGTGGGATGGGTTCGCCTACCTCTGTATTTTCCTAAGCTATTACAGCTTGAATATGTTCGTTAGGGTTAATCTCGGTGTTACTTGGTAGACGTCCTTGCGGTCGTTCTGACATCAGCTTTGCGAGTTGTTCGACTGCATTAGTGACTTCTTTGACTGACTTGGTAATTTCTCCAATTAGGCTCTCGTTGCTTTTGATTGTTCTCTCAGTTTCCTGGAGACGTTTTTCTGTGTCTATTGAGAATTTTGTCAGTATCTCTTCAAGGGTTGGTGTAACATCCTGGAAATGGGCCTATGCATTTTTGATTTAATTATACGAAATGGCATGTCTTATGTGTTATGAATGTATGGTGAACATTTTTGGAAACTTGGAAATGTAAGGAAATGACTTGGAAATGTAAGGAAATGTCATGTCTTGGAAATGTAAGGAAATGACTTGGAAATGGAAGGAAATGTCTTGTCTTGGAAATGTAAGGAAATGACTTGGAAATGTAAGGAAATGTCTTGTCTTGGAAATGTAAGGAAATGTCCTGTCTTGGAAATGTAAGGAAATGACTTGGAAATGGAAGGAAATGTCTTGTCTTGGAAATGTTAGGAAATGACTTGGAAATGTAAGGAAATGTCTTGTCTTGGAAATGTAAGGAAATGTCTTGGAAATGTAAGGAAATGTCTTAGAAATGTAAGGAAATGCTTTAGAAATGTCAAGTTTAAAGTTTAAAAGAGGGACATGAAGCAAAGTGGTCTTAAGAGAAAATGTATGTGAAATATGACATACAAATAGCCTTGGTAAAATGGCTACAAGGCGCCACTTAAGGCCTCTGTAAGTGACGCCACATGCAGGGGAAATTGGGCCAAGGTTCGAGCTGTAGGGGAAGCAAAATAAAAGTTTTATTTTGCTGCAAGGATGGACAGAGGTGGACGGCACATGGGCTATATTTTAGGAGTTTAAAATTCTTTTATTTTTGTTATTTAGAGATAAAAGGTGTTATAATAATTAAGATAAGGGATAATTGAAGGATTATTATTGGTTTTTATTATTTAAGGATAAAAGATGATAAATGAGGAATTATTCTTTAATAAGGAAAATAAGGAGAAGTGATGGCCAAGTAAGGGACTTTGAGTTTAATAATTTCGGCTAAGTAAGGATAGTTGCTGAATTATCTTTTATTTTATGTGATAATTAAAGAGATAAAGCTATTAAAATAGAAGAGTGATGGCCAAGTAAGGGAGTCTTTGCCTAGTAATTTCGGCAATAAAAGGAAAAGGGAGGCCATTCTGTATTATTTTCTTTTCTTGAAAGTCTCTACCGAATTCTCAAGCAAAAACTCCTCTCTTCTCTTTTATTTTGCCAAGACGAAAATACCTTGTGTTCTAGCCGAATCCTCCATCTTTATTCTTCTTTCTCTTGTCTTTCTAAATCCATTCAAAAGCCGGAAGCAAGCTTTTTTAAAGCCATAGTCGATTATTCAAGAAAGCCGAAATCAAGTTCTTTCCAACCTATAGTCGAATATCTCAAGTGGCATCAAGAGGAAGTGCTGTCGACTTCCACAAATAGAGTTTCGGGATTTACTAAGTGTCGACTACAAGGAAGGAGAAGTTCTTTTCCCGAAGGTACACCATAGGCCGCGTGTTCCCTAGTTATTCGGTGAGTTTCGGGATTTAAAATCCACAAGGTAAGTGTCTATAGCATTCAGCCAAGGCCATGTTTGGTAAATATATGTGTTCATTAATTATTCAAAAGCTGAAACTTTGAAGGAAAACTTCGGGATTTTGTGACTGTCGACTACAAGGAGGAAGGTTTCGGGATTTCTAAGATTCAAGGTAAGAAACTATAAGATTCGGCCAAAGGCCATTCATTATGTTTAATGTTAGATTAAACTCTAACATGTGTCTATAGGGTTTTCGACAATAGTAAGGAAGCAAGGATTCAATTCGGGACTTGATTCTTAAGTCAATCGGCAACAAGGTAAGTTTTAGTATACTAATCCTACTAGGATTTGGATTTATGGCCGAATGGCTTTTTATTAAATTAGTAAGTGATTAATCAAATGTAGGGGTTAAGGATCTAAGCGGTAGATCAGGTTACGAGATCTCAAGGAATTTGCTAAGCGAATCAGGTGTGTACCCCACACTAATTCTTAATAAGTTTTATGGCTATGTCTAATTAAAATATGTGATATTAAGAATAAGAAAGTGGCTAAGGTACCATGTTATGGTACTAAGTACTCAGGTACGTTTCCTACTCCTACTAGGAATATGAAATATGTTATTTGTAACATGAGAATAAGAATGTGAACTTTGGCATATTAATGCATATTACAAAATGGGGCATATGGGTTATTGAAAGGGAAGTGAATGTGGTGACCTAAGACCACGAACACGATGACCTAAGGCTGTGGTATCTCGAATGTGGTGACCTAAGACCACGATGAATCGAATGTGGTGACCTAAGACCACGAGAATCTGAATGCGGTGACCTAAGACCGCGATATCCGAATGTGGTGACCTAAGACCACAAATGCGGTGACCTAAGACCGCGATATGGAGTGTAGCGGAAGGAGGGTCGACTTAGTAGTCCCCACGGTGTACAAAGTTGGTGCAGAGGAGTGTAGCAGATGGCTTATTAGGTTTGGGTTTGGGAATGCATCATAATTTGTATGCTATGATATGAATGTGTAATATTTTTATGCATGATTCTATTATGATTTAGTGTTGTGTACACATTGAGTCTGTTGACTCACCCCGTTGAGGACCATGTTTGGTGATGAGCGATGTGAATGGACCGGACGGCGAGAACTTGTGGTGGCCATGCTCAACATGAAGTTTTTATTTTTATGGACTATTAATTTTTAAGTACTCGAATTATTTGGATTTACTTGATGTAATAAGGCCATAAGGCCATAGTGCACTATTTTATTTCTATTTTTATTTTTTATGTTACGAAATTTTTATTTAAGAAATTTTCATTTAATATACTCTATATATTTTGATCTTTTAAAATTTAAAAGGGTTTTCATTATAAAACAATTTTGTTTTCTACTCGAGCCCAACCCAATACAATATTTCTTTCAAAACACACTATTTTCCCAAAGTAACAAAAGAACTTTGAACCGGTTTACTTGAGGAACATATCAAATCTGGTCAAAGCTCGTGGGCCGGGTTTGGGGTGTTTCAGTTTGGTATCAGAGCCCGTTTCAAACTCTCGGCCTGAGGGTTAAGGCCCAAAATGCTTTCAAAGCGAGCCCAAATAAGTTTTATGAAAACATTTTTTGAAATAAGCAGGTTTTTGGCATGGCACCTAAGTCTCCGACCCGCAGTCCACCAGGTAAGTACTTCTATCCATTTGTGTGATTTATTGAATGATCTGTAGAAGGGTAGAAATGGAATGGAACGTAGATTAGCATGATAAGTACTTGAACCCTAGGATTAGTTTTCCCCAACACTTACATAAGACTTAAGTGCCTAACTAAACAACCCTATGGCTAAGTCGCCGAGTTAGGGTCTGGTAACCCCTGTGCGCATGTCTATGATTGGATCCAGAAGAGCCTCGTACTTAAGCAGTCCTAGTGACTCACCTCCTCTTCGCTAGAATCCTACCTGGTGCGTAGCTTCGGTTCACCCTAACCAAGAGGACTCGGTCATAGGCTAAACACAATAACTAAAACCCGAAAGGGAACTAGCCGTGTTTTTATAAAAACCCTAGTTTTAAAACTTTTAAAATTACCTTTTTAATTTGTGAAAACTATTTTTACAAAAAAAAAAATTTCTGAAAAATTTTCGATTTATAAAATTACAAAAATATCCCTAGTGGTAAAATTACAAAAATGCCCTTGGTTTATGAAATTTCCAAAATACTCACAATTTTTATCAAAATTTTCATTACTTTATAAATGTTCAAAAACCCTAATTTGCAAAATATCAAAATACCTTGATTTTGGAAAAATACGAAATTGCCCCTAACTTGCAAATTACCAAAATGACCCTAATTTCCAAAATTTTTGCAACATCACCATTTTGGAAAACAAATTCTCAAAAGTAACCCTAAAGTTTTGTAAAATCTGCAATACCTCTGATTTATTGAGCTTTACAAATTTACCCTGGTTTATTACTAAAATACCCCTGAGTTTTAAAATTATTGAAATGCCCTCGGATTTTAGAATTTCCAAAATATACCAGGAACACAAAATTACCAAAATACCTTATCGACAAAATTACCAAGGAACCTTATTTTGAAAAATTATTAAAATACCCAAAGAGGATAAATTACGAAAATACCCCAGGATAGGAATAAGGCAAAAAGTGTTCGAATAGTGAATGTGGGTGGTAGATACCACTGAATAAATATGTCTATATTGATGAATGAATGTGCCTCTATTAAGGAATGAAGGTGTCTCTGTTGATGAATGTGAATGTGATTCTCTGAATTAGAGTAGTGAACTTGAACTGAAACTTTGTGTGATCGAAATAACTACTTCTAAATATCTTTATTTCATAAAATTGTTCGCGGTTAATAAGTGGAACAAAATTCTGATGCATAAAACTTTTTAATCAGATTAAATCGCGGCGTTAGAAATGAGTTCTAGGGGACGTGAACTTAGAGATTGTGCCTAGGAAGTATGATGGTTCTATTAAGATCAGAGTGCGCAGCATAAGCGTAGTGCGGTGAGTTAAGATGTACGATTATTCGTTACTAAGTAATTTCGAGGACGAAATTTTTTTTAAGGGGTAGAAGCGTAACATCCTGGAAATGGGCCTATGCATTTTTGATTTAATTATACGAAATGGCATGTCTTATGTGTTATGAATGTATGGTGAACATTTTTGGAAACTTGGAAATGTAAGGAAATGACTTGGAAATGTAAGGAAATGTCTTGTCTTGGAAATGAAAGGAAATGACTTGGAAATGGAAGGAAATGTCTTGTCTTGGAAATGTAAGGAAATGACTTGGAAATGTAAGGAAATGTCTTGTCTTGGAAATGTAAGGAAATGACTTGGAAATGGAAGGAAATGTCTTGTCTTGGAAATGTAAGGAAATGACTTGGAAATGGAAGGAAATGTCTTGTCTTGGAAATGTAAGGAAATGTCTTGTCTTGGAAATGTAAGGAAATGACTTGGAAATGGAAGGAAATGTCTTGTCTTGGAAATGTAAGGAAATGACTTGGAAATGGAAGGAAATGTCTTGTCTTGGAAATGTAAGGAAATGACTTGGAAATGTAAGGAAATGACTTGGAAATGTAAGGAAATGTCTTGGAAATGTAAGGAAATGTCTTAGAAATGTAAGGAAATGCTTTAGAAATGTCAAGTTTAAAGTTTAAAAGAGGGACATGAAGCAAGGTGGTCTTAAGAGAAAATGTATGTGAAATATGACATACAAATAGCCTTGGTAAAATGGCTACAAGGCGCCACTTAAGGCCTCTGTAAGTGACGCCACATGCAGGGGAAATTGGGCCAAGGTTCGAGCTGTAGGGGAAGCAAAATAAAAGTTTTATTTTGCTGTAAGGATGGAAAGAGGTGGACGGCACATGGGCTATATTTTAGGAGTTTAAAATCCTTTTATTTTTATTATTTAGAGATAAAAGGTGTTATAATAATTAAGATAAGGGATAATTGAAGGATTATTATTGGTTTTTATTATTTAAGGATAAAAGATGATAAATGAGGAATTATTCTTTAATAAGGAAAATAAGGAGAAGTGATGGCCAAGTAAGGGACTTTGAGTTTAATAATTTCGGCTAAGCTAAGTAAGGATAGTTCTTTGAATTATCTTTTATTTTATGTGATAATTAAAGAAATAAAGCTATTAAAATAGACGAGTGATGGCCAAGTAAGGGAGTCTTGGCCTAGTAATTTCAGCAATAAAAGGAAAAGGGAGGCCATTCCATATTATTTTCTTTTCTTGAAAGTCTCTACCGAATTCTCAAGCAAAAACTCCTCTCTTCTCTTTTATTTTGCCAAGACGAAAATACCTTGTGTTCTAGCCGAATCCTCCATCTTTATTCTTCTTTCTCTTTTCATTCTAAATCCATTCAAAAGCCGGAAGTAAGCCTTTTTAAGGCCATAGCCAATTATTCAAGAAAGTCGAAATCAAGTTCTTTCCAACCTATAGTCGAATATCTCAAGTGGCATCAAGAGGAAGTGCTGTCGACTTCCACAAATAGGGTTTCGGGATTTACTAAGTGTCGACTACAAGAAAGGAGAAGTTCTTTTCCCGAAGGTACATCATAAGCCGCGTGTTCCCTAGTTATTCGGTGAGTTTCGGGATTTAAAATCCACAAGGTAAGTGTCTATAGCATTCGGCCAAGGCCATGTTTGGTAAATATATGTGTTCATTAATTATTCAAAAGCTGAAACTTTGAAGGAAAACTTCGGGATTTTGTGACTGTCGACTATAAGGAGGAAGGTTTCGGGATTTCTAAGATTCAAGGTAAGAAACTATAAGATTCGGCCAAAGGCCATTCATTATGTTTAATGTTAGATTAAACTCTAACATGTGTCTATAGGGTTTTTGACAATAGTAAGGAAACAAGGATTCAATTTGGGACTTGATTCTTAAGTCAATCGGCAACATGGTAAGTTTTAGTATACTAATCCTACTAGGATTTGGATTTATGGCCGAATGGCTTTTTATTAAATTAGTAAGTGATTAATCAAATGTAGGGATTAAGGATCTAAATGGTAGATCAGATTATGAGATCTCAAGGAATTTGCTAAGCGACTCAGGTGTGTACCCCACACTAATTCTTAACATGTTTTATGGCTATGTCTAATTAAAATATGTGATATTAAGAATAAGAAAGTGGCTAAGGTACCATGTTATGGTACTAAGTACTCAGGTACGTTTCCTACTACTACTAGGAATATGAAATATGTTATTTGTAACATAAGAATAAGAATGTGAACTTTGGCATATTAATGCATATTACAAAATGGGGCATATGGGTTATTGAAAGGGGAAGTGAATGTGGTGACCTAAGACCACGAACACGGTGACCTAAGACCGTGGTATTTTGAATGTGGTGACCTAAGACCACAGTAATCTGAATGCGGTGACCTAAGACCGCGATATCGAATGTGGTGACCTAAGACCACAAATGTGGTGACCTAAGACCGCAATATGGAGTGTAGCGGAAGGAGGGTCGACTTAGTAGTCCCCACTGGTGTGTTGGTTGGTACGGGGAGTGTAGCGGATGGCTTATTAGGTTTGGGTTTGGGAATGCATCATAATTTGTATGCTATGATATGAATGTGTAGTATTTGTTATGCCCGATTCTATTATGATTTAGTGTTGTGTACACATTGAGTCTGTTGACTCACCCCGTTGAGGACCATGTTTGAGGTGATGATGAAAGAATGGACCGGGACGGCGAGAACTTGTGGTGGCCATGCTCAACATGAAGTTTTTATTTTTATGGACTATTAATTTTTAAGTACTCGAATTATTTGGATTTACTTGATGTAAAAGGCCATAAGGCCATAGTGCACTATTTTATTTCTGTTTTTATTTATTATGTTACTGAAATTTTTATTTAAGAAATTTTCATTTAATATACTCTATATATTTTGATCTTTTAAAATTTAAAAGGGTTTTCATTATAAAACGATTTTGTTTTCTACTGAGCCCAACCCAAAACAATATTTCTTTCAAAACACACTATTTTCCCAAAGTAAAAAAGAACTTTGAACCGGTTTACTTGAGGAACATATCAAATCTGGGTCAAAGCTCGTAGGCGGGTTTGGGGTGTTTGATTTGGTATCGAGTCTGTTTCAAACTCTCTACCGAGGGTTAAGGCCCAAAATGCTTTCAAAGCGAGCCCAAATAAGTTTTATGAAAACATTTTTTGAAATAAGGTGTTTTTGGCATGGCACCTAAGTCTCAGACCCATGATCCACGGTAAGTACTTCTATCCATTTGTGTGATTTATTGAATGATCGTAGAAGGGTAGAAATGGAATGGAACGTAGATTAGCATGATAAGTACTTGAACCCTAGGATTAGTTTTCCCCAACACTTACATAAGACTTAAGTGCCTAACTAAACAACCCTATGGCTAAGTCGCCGAGTTAGGGTGCAGTAACCCCACATGCGCATGTTCATGATTGGATCCGGAAGAGCCTGCACTTAGCGGTCCTAGTGACTCACCTCCTCTTCGCTAGAATCCTACAGTGCGTAGCTTCTGGTTCACCCTAACCAAGAGGACTCGGTCATAGGCTAAAACAACACTAACTAAAAAGAAGGGAACTAGCCGTGTTTTTATAAAAACCCTAGTTTTAAAACTTTTAAAATTACCTTTTAATTTGTGAAAACTATTTTTACAAAAAAAAAATTTCGAAAAATTTTCGATTTATAAAATTACAAAAATATCCCTAGTGGTAAAATTACAAAAATGCCCTTGGTTTATGAAATTTCCAAAATACTCACAATTTTTATCAAAATTTTCATTACTTTATAAATGTTCAAAAACCCTAATTTGCAAAATATCAAAATACCTTGATTTTGGAAAAATACGAAATTGCCCCTAACTTGCAAATTACCAAAATGACCCTAATTTCCAAAATTTTTGCAACATCACCATTTTGGAAAACAAATTCTCAAAAGTAACCCTAAAGTTTTGTAAAATCTGCAATACCTCTGATTTATTGAGCTTTACAAATTTACCCTGGTTTATTACTAAAATACCCCTGAGTTTTAAAATTATTGAAATGCCCTCGGATTTTAGAATTTCCAAAAATACCCCGGGAACACAAAATTACCAAAATACCCTTACTGACAAAATTACCAAGGAACCTTATTTTGAAAAATTACGAAAATACCCCAGTAGGATAAATTACGAAAATACCCCTGGGATAGGAATAAGGCAAAAAGTGTTCGAATAGTGAATGTGGGTGGTAGATACCACTGAATAAATATGTCTATATTGATGAATGAATGTGCCTCTATTAAGGAATGAAGGTGTCTCTGTTGATGAATGTGAATGTGATTCTCTGAATTAGAGTAGTGAACTTGAACTGAAACTTTGTGTGATCGAAATAACTACTTCTAAATATCTTTATTTCATAAAATTGTTCGCGGTTAATAAGTGGAACAAAATTCTGATGCATAAAACTTTTTAATCAGATTAAATCGCGGCGTTAGAAATGAGTTCTAGGGGACGTGAACTTAGAGATTGTGCCTAGGAAGTATGATGGTTCTATTAAGATCAGAGTGCGCAGCATAAGCGTAAAGTGCGGTGAGTTAAGATGTCACGATTATTCGTTACTAAGTAATTTCGAGGACGAAATTATTTTTAAGGGGTAGAATCTGTAACATCTCGAAATGGGCCTATGCATTTTTGATTTAATTATACGAAATGGCATGTCTTATGTGTTATGAATGTATGGTGAACATTTTGGAAACTTGGAAATGTAAGGAAATGACTTGGAAATGTAAGGAAATGTCTTGTCTTGGAAATGAAAGGAAATGACTTGGAAATGGAAGGAAATGTCTTGTCTTGGAAATGTAAGGAAATGACTTGGAAATGTAAGGAAATGTCTTGTCTTGGAAATGTAAGAAATGACTTGGAAATGGAAGGAAATGTCTTGTCTTGGAAATGTAAGGAAATGACTTGGAAATGGAAGGAAATGTCTTGTCTTGGAAATGTAAGGAAATGTCTTGTCTTGGAAATGTAAGGAAATGACTTGAAATGGAAGGAAATGTCTTGTCTTGGAAATGTAAGGAAATGACTTGGAAATGGAAGGAAATGTCTTGTCTTGGAAATGTAAGGAAATGACTTGGAAATGTAAGGAAATGACTTGGAAATGTAAGGAAATGTCTTGGAAATGTAAGGAAATGTCTTAGAAATGTAAGGAAATGTCTTAGAAATGTAAGGAAATGCTTTAGAAATGTCAAGTTTAAAGTTTAAAAGAGGGACATGAAGCAAGGTGGTCTTAAGAGAAAATGTATGTGAAATATGACATACAAATAGCCTTGGTAAAATGGCTACAAGGCGCCACTTAAGGCCTCTGTAAGTGACGCCACATGCAGGGGAAATTGGGCCAAGGTTCGAGCTGTAGGGGAAGCAAAATAAAAGTTTTATTTTGCTGTAAGGATGGAAAGAGGTGGACGGCACATGGGCTATATTTTAGGAGTTTAAAATCCTTTTATTTTTATTATTTAGAGATAAAAGGTGTTATAATAATTAAGATAAGGGATAATTGAAGGATTATTATTGGTTTTTATTATTTAAGGATAAAAGATGATAAATGAGGAATTATTCTTTAATAAGGAAAATAAGGAGAAGTGATGGCCAAGTAAGGGACTTTGAGTTTAATAATTTCGGCTAAGTAAGGATAGTTGCTGAATTATCTTTTATTTTATGTGATAATTAAAGAAATAAAGCTATTAAAATAGACGAGTGATGGCCAAGTAAGGGAGTCTTGGCCTAGTAATTTCAGCAATAAAAGGAAAAGGGAGGCCATTCCATATTATTTTCTTTTCTTGAAAGTCTCTACCGAATTCTCAAGCAAAAACTCCTCTCTTCTCTTTTATTTTGCCAAGACGAAAATACCTTGTGTTCTAGCCGAATCCTCCATCTTTATTCTTCTTTCTCTTTTCATTCTAAATCCATTCAAAAGCCGGAAGTAAGCCTTTTTAAGGCCATAGCCAATTATTCAAGAAAGTCGAAATCAAGTTCTTTCCAACCTATAGTCGAATATCTCAAGTGGCATCAAGAGGAAGTGCTGTCGACTTCCACAAATAGGGTTTCGGGATTTACTAAGTGTCGACTACAAGAAAGGAGAAGTTCTTTTCCCGAAGGTACATCATAAGCCGCGTGTTCCCTAGTTATTCGGTGAGTTTCGGGATTTAAAATCCACAAGGTAAGTGTCTATAGCATTCGGCCAAGGCCATGTTTGGTAAATATATGTGTTCATTAATTATTCAAAAGTGAAACTTTGAAGGAAAACTTGGGATTTTGTGTGATATCGACTATAAGGAGGAAGGTTTCGGGATTTCTAAGATTCAAGGTAAGAAACTATAAGATTCGGCCAAAGGCCATTCATTATGTTTAATGTTAGATTAAACTCTAACATGTGTCTATAGGGTTTTTGACAATAGTAAGGAAACAAGGATTCAATTTGGGACTTGATTCTTAAGTCAATCGGCAACATGGTAAGTTTTAGTATACTAATCCTACTAGGATTTGGATTTATGGCGAATGGCTTTTTATTAAATTAGTAAGTGATTAATCAAATGTAGGGATTAAGGATCTAAATGGTAGATCAGATTATGAGATCTCAAGGAATTTGCTAAGCGACTCAGTGTGTGTACCTACACTAATTCTTAACATGTTTTATGGCTATGTCTAATTAAAATATGTGATGATATTAAGAATAAGAAAGTGGCTAAGGTACCATGTTATGGTACTAAGTACTGCACGTTTCCTACTACTACTAGGAATATGAAATATGTTATTTGTAACATAAGAATAAGAATGTGAACTTTGGCATATTAATGCATATTACAAAATGGGGCATATGGGTTATTGAAAGGGAAGTGAATGTGGTGACCTAAGACCACACGAACACGGTGACCTAAGACCGTGGTATCCGAATGTGGTGACCTAAGACCACGATGAATCGAATGCGGTGACCTAAGACCGCGATATCCGAATGTGGTGACCTAAGACCACAAATGTGGTGACCTAAGACCGCAATATGGAGTGTAGCGGAAGGAGGGTCGACTTAGTAGTCCCCACGGTGTACAGGTTGGTACGGGGGAGTGTAGCGGATGGCTTATTAGGTTTGGGTTTGGGAATGCATCATAATTTGTATGCTATGATATGAATGTGTAGTATTTGTTATGCCTGATTCTATTATGATTTAGTGTTGTGTACACATTGAGTCTGTTGACTCACCCCGTTGAGGACCATGTTTGTGTGATGAACGAAGAATGGACCGGGACGGCAGAACTTGTGGTGGCCATGCTCAACATGAAGTTTTTATTTTTATGGACTATTAATTTTTAAGTACTCCGAATTATTTGGATTTACTTGATGTAAAAAGGCCATAAGGCCATAGTGCACTATTTTATTTCTGTTTTTATTTATTATGTTACGAAATTTTTATTTAAGAAATTTTCATTTAATATACTCTATATATTTTGATCTTTTAAAATTTAAAAGGGTTTTCATTATAAAACGATTTTGTTTTCTACTCGAGCCCAACCCAAAACAATATTTCTTTCAAAACACACTATTTTCCCAAAGTAACAAAAGAACTTTGAACCGGTTTACTTGAGGAACATATCAAATCTGGTCAAAGCTCGTGGGCCGGGTTTGGGGTGTTTTAGTTGGTTTCTTCTCTTGTGGATAGGGCTGATTTTTGAAGTTTTGAGGAGGTTGTTGTCTTTGATTTCCTTGGTTCCCCATGAAAAATTTGGATGGTTCCTCCAACCTGGATTGTAAGTATTACTATAAGGGTTATTATTGGATCTGAAATTGTTACCTATATAGTTCATCTATTCGTTCTCTGCTTCCGGTTTGTAGGGTGGGTACTCAGGATTCGCAACGGTTCCACTTGCGTCCCACTGCATGACTGGATGTACCTGCGAAGAAGACAAACTGTCAATCTTTTTATTCATCATCTCCATCTGTGTTGATAGCATGGTTATTGCGTCTATGATGAAAGCTTCTGCTGATTTTGTCGGTTTCATCTTTGTAACTTGTCACTGATAATTTTTCAGTGACATCTCTTCAATGAACTCATACGCTGCTTCAGGCGTTTTGTTGTTCAGGGTTCCACCGGTAGCTGAGTCGATTAGTTGCCTCGTTGGGTTTACACTGTTATAGAATGTTTGGACTTGAAGCCATAAGGGTAAACCATGGTGTGGACATCTTCTCAAGAGATCATTGTATCTCTCCCATGCGTCGCATAATGTCTCTAAATCCATCTGCACAAAAGAAGAGATATCATTCTGTAATTTGACTGTTTTGGTCGGTGGGAAATATTTTAATAAAAACGTTTTGGTCATTTGCTCCCATGTAGTTATTGACCCTCGTGGTAACGAGTTTAACCACTGTTTGGCTTTATTCCTTAATGAGAAGGGAAATAACCGAAGACGCATGGTATCGTCAGAAACACCATTTATTTTGAAGGTATAACAGAACTCTAAAAAGTTAGCTATATGAGTATTTGGATCTCCGTCCTGCAAACCATCAAATTGAACAAACTGTTGAATCATTTGTATTGTGTTAGGCTTTAATTCAAAATTATTAGCAGCTATAGCGGGCCTAACAATACTCGATTCCACTCCTGTTAAATGCAGTTTAGCATAATCAAACATAGTGAGTGGAGCATTACGTTCCCCCACATCGTGTGGTGGTGGAATATTCTTGTCCATCCCTTCAGTAGGATTGGATCTGCTTTCACGATTTTGCTCTATGTAATTTAGGGTTCGCCTAATTTCTCGGCGATTCTTACGAGCGGTTGCTTCAATATCACTGTCGTATACTAAAGGTCCTCTTGGGTTCCTTCTAGCCATAAATTAGAGGTTCCTGAAAAGAAAAGGAAGAAAGAAAAGTTAACAAAATTAAAAATTAACTTAAAAACAAAAATAAATTGCTGGAAATAAAAATAATGGCTAAAGTAATAAAAATAGAGTTTTCTTAATATTTTAGTTTCCCGGTAACGACGCCGAAAACTTGATCGCTGAAATCAGAGCTTTAAAATTTATAAAAGAGAATGATCGAACCTGGAAGCTAACTCTGACAATGATTAAAGGCTAGTGTACCTATCGAACAGTAGTATAGCTTAGGCAAGACCGGATTGTTGAACCCAAAGGAACTAAAAGTATTAATACGAACTTTCTTTTTATTATTTAGCATTAAAAATAAAGTGAAGTTGTTTTAAATCTAAACTAATGACGACTAAGCTAAGAACAAAGACAAAAAGAATGAATTGGTAAATAACTTGAAGAAAAACTCAATTGATCATGACGATACCTTCAGGAAGAATCCACCTAGACTTCACTTGTTATCTAACCCTGAATCATATGATTTATTTACTTAGTTTGATCTGTAGGACTCCCTAACATATATTAAACCGTCTCTCAAGGCGAATAACATCTAACCTTAGGTTAATTAGTGGAACTCTCGTTCTCTTATAATAACCCCCTAGAATAGTAATAAATCGATCTATAGATTCCCATATTAGGTTTCACCCTAATCCGGCAAAATCTCGTAACCCTATCTCTAGGCGTTCGATCAACTCCGCTTAATTATGCTAGATTTACTCTTAAACAGGATCTATTCCTCCTCCATCTAAGCACATCAGATTTGGATTAAGCAACATAACTAAGAACAAACTAAGTATTTATCATATAATTCAAAAATCAAATAACAAGATTCATCTAGGTTTCATCCCCTTCAGGTATCTGATGGGTTTAGTTCATAACTAAATAAGAAAACATCTCAAGAGAAAAGATAAAACAAAACATAAGAAATCCCTAAAACTCCCTGAAGGAATTGAAAGAGAGTTCTACCGTCTTGAGTATAATTTCGGCTTCTTGGAATGGATCAACTGGTTAGCTTTGAGCGATTCCCTCAATTCTGACCTTTCCGACTTGGCTCAACTGGTATTCAGCAATGGAAGACACCTATTGAGGGGAAGAAAAGAAAAAAGATGGTGGAACTCAAAGAACCTTTCAAAGGGATTTAGCACCCCCCTTTTATAGCCAAAGTCGAAACCACCTTTCCCCAGAGTCCCATTCGGCACCAACACATCCACACCTCAGTCCCCTATCTTTTCTCTCTTATCTTTACCTTAAATTTCTCTCCTCAACTCTCCCTTCCAGAGTCCACTCTAGCGCTACTACCTTCCTTCCATGTGCAAAAATAAAACCCCTTAATCTGCTTAAGAGGCCTAATACCTGAGACTAGGGTCCACTAAGGAAAGAATTAATTTTTCCCTATGGTCTTCCCTATCCCTAAGACTTAAAATAACCCTCAAAGCCCACATGCAAATTGTCATTTTCTCGCTCGCTTAAAATTTTTTCTCAGACCCAAAGCCCAATAGGCCCAATTCTACTAAGCCCAAATTTGGGGCGTTACAATTTTACCCCCTTAAAGAAATTTTGTCCTTGAAATTTCCAACTAACTATTAATCGCACCGCTTGTTGGAAAGCTGGAACCCCATGGCGCAGCAGAATAAAATTGGATCCGGTGATCCAAATCAGGAATCCATGTGTGAGGAACGAATCGGGGTGAAATAAAGGTTTCGAAATTACCAAAACTTCAATCTGAGTAGACAATGACGCCTTGGCAACAAGAGTTTTGATCTACTGTCGAATCAAGCCACAACCTTTTTCGATGTCGGCCTCTACGTGATTCACCCGGTTTAACTATGAACGGAAGAAATCTCCAAAACTATTTTGGAGGTTTATTTGCTTGACGGCTGCTAGACCTAACAAGCAATCACTTAGGGTTTTCCATTTTGAGCTTTGTCTCCTTTTAATACCTTTTGTAATGGGTGCCTTTCTCATTAGGCCTTTTATAATAGGTATCCTCTTAATTGGGCCTTTTATAATTGGTATCTCTTGAATGTATTACAAGATTAAATAAATACAATAAAGTTTTTAGCAAGAAAATTATAATTACATTAATTATATCTAAAAATTATAATTCCATTAATTATAATAAGGATTTCGGTAAACTATATTTATTTAAATTTATATATGAATCAAATTCATATATTAATAAAATTATGTTATCATTATGTGTACAACATCCTTGTACATATAATATGTTCAATATTTGATTGCCCAATTAAATTAATTCTTTAATTAATTTAATTCATGTGACAACCAAACACAATACCAACTATATTTTATTCCCTTCATTTCAACCATAGGGTGTGACCCTGTAGGTTCTTACAACGTTAGCAGTAATACTAGAACGATTCTATTGTCACAGACAATGAGTGGCATCTAGCAATGCATCATTGCTACCTAAGTTACAAGAAGTCATGATTCGACATAACTATTCGTGATTAACCTTTCATGCATTAATCCTTAAGTCCTTTATCTCTGGAACGGATACAAGTCATGGGATAGTCACACTTGCATAGTCCATCCCATGTTTCTTGATATCTTGAGTAGACTATGATATACAAATTAGTATGACATCTCATATCAACTTATTTGAGCATGGCCATGTATTTCTAGTCTCACTCAATCACGTGGCCTGAGATATTACTCCTATTATGTAGGAGGGACTTATCCTTTATTGATCAACCATAATCCTCTACATAGATTGTGGTATATCCAACATCAGCCTTTATAGAACAACTTTATTTTGCACGTTTGATCAGATCAAAATATACAACTCACGATCTTTGGGATAATAATGATCTCAAGTCCGAGGATCATGTACATATTAATCACTATGAGTAATGTTGTGACAATTACATAATAATCCAAGAAACATACTCATAGCGGGTCAATCCAATATGTTGTTCTCTAACACACATATTCATGTATTGATTTTGACACTCTATATCAATGACAACTCTTTATCATCAATCAACTACATGTTAGTCTTAATGCATTATTGTTGTCCTAGTCAACAATAATACTCGACTAAGGATCTTTTAAGAATAATCATATTATTCTCAGGACATTATTATAAAACAGTTTATTTATACACCTGAGTAAAGAAAAACTGAAATAATAATGACAACGCTTTATATTAATAAACATGGTAAATTAAGTATGTTATTACAACCATCTCATGATTGATCTTTGGGCATACTCTTACACCGCTCAAGTCACACCACGATGCTTTCGCTATGTGCTCTGGTTTTAATAACATTAACACACTTTAACTCTAATTGAACTCTTAGATTCCAAATCACTAATATAGGCTAAGTAAGTTTCACAACCCTTTCTCACCAACTTTTCTGCCCTTAAAGCTGAAATCACGTTTGACAAGTAATCACGTCGTTCCCTAATCACTACTACTTCATCACCTTCCACAGTTCTTAAGACCATCTGCCTCGTAGCACAATCTAAAGTTCCTTGGTGCCTCGTCAACCAATCTATGCCTAAGATAAGGTCGAACTCACCAAATGGTAATTCCATCAAGTCCGCTAAGAAAGTAACTCCTTGAACTAGCAATGGTACATTCCTAAACAACTTACTAACTTTCACCGACTGCCGTAAAGGACTTAACACAGTCATTTCATTCGCAATGGTTTCAAACTCATCCCCTACAGTTTCAGCCTTATTGCATGCAATGTACGAATGTGTTGACCCCAGATCAATTAGCGTAATATAAGGTAGCTCACAATTAAGTAACGTACCCGTTATCACATCTGGTGCCACTTCTTCCTTTCTGTGACAAGCAACATAGACCAAAGCTAACTGCCTCACCTCAGTATGACCTGCACCTCCGCCCAGTGCTTCATATCCACGTCCATTTCATTATCGCCTCTGGCTTGTCCATGGCCCATTGGTGGTTGTTGACCACCCCTCTGCGACTGAAAATTACCTCTTCCATCGGCTCGCACCTGATCTTGCCTTCTCGGGCACTCTCTAATTCTATGTTCCATAGATTCACAGCTCAAACAAGCTCCTATTCTCCTCCAACATTTGCTCGTATGTCCTTTTCCACACACAATACAAGGTGGTATCTCGGTATTAGCAGCAGCAACAGGGGCCTCAGCTCTAACCGGCCCATTCACTCTGGTCATCATCGTAGGCCTCTGTCTAGCCCCCATAGCGTCAACATTTTGTTTGTTCTTGCCTTTCTCCTTCGCTCGGTTGAGGCGCTCCGTGCACTTTACTTCCTTCGTTATCTTTGCTTTCTCCACCAAGATTGCAAAGTCCTACTCCTTCTGTGGAGCTATAAGTACCCTAAGATTGTCTCTTAACCCATCATCGAACCGTACACATCTCTCATACTCTGTTGTGACTATTCCTTTGGCATATCGACTAAGGCGCAGAAACTTAGCCTCATACCCTGCTACAAACTTATCTCCCTGAGTTAGACTCAAAAACTCCTTCCTTCGGGCGTCCACATAGCCCGCTCCAATGTACTTCCCTTGGAATATCGATTTGAAGAACTCCCATGTAATCTGCTCAGGTTGGTTGCCCTCCTTTACGGTCAACCACCACTGACAAGCTTCCTCCTTAAATAAGGATATCACCCCTTTCAACTTTTTTTTTGCCGTGCAATCCAGGTCGTCCATTATTCTTTCCGTAGCGTCCAACCAGTACTCCGCCACATTCGAGGCCACCCCAGCTATTCCTTTGAAAATCTCTACGCCATTACCTCGGAGTCGCTCCGCGATCGACCAACGACTTCCCGTACCATTATTGGGCCCAACGACCCTTTCTAAAATCCTTAACATGGCCTGCGATACTGCATCTTCTGTCGTAACAACCCATTCATATGGTCTCATTTCAGCTACTGGTGAGGCCGGAGCCTCCTTTACTCCAACGTTGGGCATATGGCCCGACGCTGACGACCCAGCCCTAACACTTTCGCGACCTCTGCCGCAGCCTCTTGCACCTCTTCTAATGCTTATCGTTGCGTGCGTATTTCTGGATTAGAATTTTTATAATATTTGTTCATAGTTCCATTGTTTAAAGCACATGTCTTATGCAGGTAACAGTTTAAAAGTTGTTTCGCAGACGTAAATCCACTACAGGCTTAAGTTTCCTAAAAGGCATTAGTCTCTAAGACGCTATTGTTTACAGTAGCCAAATATCTAACTACAGTTCAGCAATTTAAACAAGTGTAATAACAGAAAAACTTACTTGGCTCGACGTCGATGGCTCGGTGAACCACACTTTAAGAATCCTACAAAAAACTTTTTAATCTACTTGTTTTAAAAACCCAAAATCTAAGGCCCATTTCACACTCGAGTTTTGTAATCGGTGCTTTGATACCACTAAATGTAACACCCCCAGACCCGGCCCAAACATTATGCCCGAATCTGGTGATATCACTTCAAAGGGATAATTCTAAAACTACTTTTTTTAGTTAAAAACTTAAATTTAAGGATTAGAACCCGAAAATCTAAGCAACTTGTTAAGTAATGATAAAAGCCCATGTTTTAAGAAAACGCCCATATGTTATATGTATTTTGAAAACCATGTTTAAACTTAAGAAATTTATTCAAGTTTAACAACTACGTAGTTAAAAACATAAGGAAACCCAAATGTAAAGTCAAATTGGATATACAAGGCCTAAGATTGTCTCTTAACCTATCCTCAAACCGTATGCATCTCTCATACTCTGTTGCGACTATTCCTTTGGCATATCGACTAAGGCGCGGAAACTCAGCCTCATACTTTGCTACCGACTTATCTCCCTGAGTCAAACTCCTTCCTTCAGGCGTCCACATAGCCCGCTGTAATATACTTCCCCTGGAATGTCAATTTGAAGAACTCCCAAGTGATCTGCCCCGGTTGGTTGCCCTCATTTACAGTCAACCACCACTGATAACCTTCCTCCCTAAATAAGGGTATCGCCCTTTTCAACTTTTGTTCCGCCGTACAATCCAGGTCGTCCATTATTCTTTCCGTAGCTTCCAACCAGTACTCCGCCACATTTGGAGCCACCCCAGCTATTTCTTTAAAAATCTCTGCCCCATTAGCTCGGAGTCGCTCCGCGATCGACCCACGACTTCCCGTATCATTATTGGGCCCAGCGACCCTTTCAAAAATCCTTAACATGGCCTCCGATACTACATATTCTGTAGTAGCAGCCCGTTCATATGGTCTCATTTCAGCTGCTGGTGAGGCCGGAGCCTCCTTTATTCCAACATTAGGCATATGGCTCGACGTCGAGGACCCAGCCCTAACACTTCCACGGCTTCTGCTGCGGCCTCTTGCACCTCTTCTAGCGCTCTTTCTTGTATGCGTATTTCTGGATTAGAATTTTTATAAAATTAGTACATAGGTCAACTGTTTAAAGCACATGTCTTATGCAAGTAATAATTTAAAAGTTGTTTCGTAGACGTAAATCCACTACAGGCTTAAGTTTCCTACGGGCTTTAGTCTATAAGACCCTATCATTTGCAGTAGCCTAATATCTAACTATAGTTCAGCAATTTAAACAAGTGTAATAACAGAAAAACTTACTTGGCTCGACGTCGAGGGCTCGGTGAACCACACTTCAAGAATCCAGCAAAAACTTTTTAATCTATTTGTTTTAAAAATCCAAAATCTAAGGCCCATTTCACAGCTCGAGCTTTGCAATCGGTGCTCTGATACCACTAAATGTAACACCTCCAGACCTGGGCCAGACATTATGCCCGAATCTAGTGATGTCACATCAAAGGGATAATTCTAAAACGACTTTGTTTAGTTAAAAACTTAAGTTTAAGGCTTAGAACCCAAAAACTTAACTTGTTAAGTAACGATAAAAACCCATGTTTTAAGAAAATGCCCATATGCTATAGGTATTTCGAAAACCATGTTTAAACTTAAGAAATTTATTCAAGTTTAACAACTACGCAGTTGAAAACATAAGGAAACCCAAATGTAAAGTCAAATTGGAGATACAAGGCCTTATTACAAATGAAATAATTGACAATAAGTCATTCGAAAATAAATAAACAAAAAATTCTAAGTAACTTGTAGTGTGGCCATCTCCGAGGCCTCTCCCAAGTTGAGCCGTCTACTGAGGGTCACATGAAACATTTAATAAAAGGGTGTGAGTTTCAAAACTTAGTGTGTATGACCCTTGGTATTCCAATCAACATGCAATTATCACATTGGGCCTAAGCCCTATCAAAAACGGTGGTCTTGGGTCTTAGCCCACAATGACCTCATATCACATCAGTATTACATGAATGCAATGTTCCCATCCCAAATCCAACCCTGCACTCCTGTGGGGATATAAATAATATCAACCTACCCATCCTTACACTCAAAAGGTAGCACCAACTGCGGCACCACTCAAATGTTGCAACAAGGCTGCTAAGCATATAATGGGCTTAAAGGCACTGGTGGATCCATGGTCGCCAAGCAACTATGCGATTCTCACATATCTTCCTTCGTATCATCTAACCCACCCAAGTGCAACATATATGTCATGAATGCAACATACACATTTTCACACATTAAGCACATAGGGGTATTTTAGTCATTTCACTATCCAGGGGTAATTTTGTAAATCTACCCTATAGGGGTATTTTGGTAATTTTACAATTTGGGGGTATTTCAGTAATTTTGCAAATTGGAGGTATTTTAGTAATTTTGCAGATCACGGGTTTTAGTTATGAACTTTGGCCCATTAACAAGTCCCTTGCGGCTAAAGTGAACAGATACTATGCACTAGGTAGGATCACAGAGAAGAGGAGGTGGGTCACTAAGACTGCTTAAGTACCAAGCTCTCCCTAGATCCAATCTTAGACATGCATATGTCCATTGCCACACTCTAAATGTCCATTGCCACACTCTAACCTAGCGACTTGTCCACAGACATGTTTGATTATTAAATTAAGTCTTATGCTAATTAAGAATTTATCAGAACTAGGCCTAGAGTCCATTAAAACCCTAGTATGCATTTCTAAAATCCCAAAAGGCCCACTAAGCCTAATCATGTCCATATAGCCCATTAAGCCCAATCATGTTTATGTAGCCCATTAGGCCCATCTCATGTTCTTATAGCCTATTAAGCCCATCTCATGTTCTTATAGCCCATTAAGCCCATCTCATGTCCAAATCATACAACATCCATATCAATCCATCATTCACATATCAACTCTAGTCAACTTGGGCCCACGAATTCGGCAGGCCTATTTAGTGCCTACTTGTCATGTGTGTGTAGTGTATGTACACACCTTTAATTGTGAAGCACGCTACGATTCCTTAGCCACGAACCTATGATCAATCAAAACTAACAGTTAATCATACGCTTAGTATTGTTTTTCCCACTTTATCAAAACCCGAAAACATACCAATCCCTTACCTTGAACGATTAAGCCTATCAGCCAATACTAATCCCCAATCAATACACACTAAACTACAGTATTTACCTAAAAACCGAAGCCTTACCATAACCTTACCTTGTGTCACCAGTTCTAGTAGCCCTTCCTTAGCTACTATTCACGTAGATCTGCACCCACACATATACTATCAACAATCAAGTGACTCATATTCCACACTAGTCACCCCTATAAGCCATACTTACATTTGACCATTCACTAATCCACAACTGAGATGAGTACACTTACCACTTGCTAACGATCCTTACCACACTTGCGATCTTTGAACACTACCCTTGTTAATACAAGGTTAACGACAAGGAGAAGTTAGATAGCCCTTCGGCTTTTAACAAAACACACTAAGCAGGTTGACTGAGTACTTACCCTTTGATCCTGCGGCCTAAAAAGCTTCTGAACAAGATCTGGCTTTCAATCACTTGACCAATAGATTTGTTATGGAGGAAAGACAACAAAGAATCGTCACAAACAGGGATTTTGGGAAATAGGGATGATGGTATTAGGCAATGGAAGAAACCGATTGAGGGGAAGGAAAAAAAAAGATGATGGAACTCAAAGAACCTTTCAAAGGGATTCAGCAACCCCCTTTTATAGCCAAAGTCGAAACCACCTTTCCTTCAGAGTCCCATTCAGCACCAACACATCCACACATCAATCCCCTATCTTTTCTCTTTTATCTTTACCTTAAATTTCTCTCCTGAACTCTCCCTTCTAGAGCCCACTCTAGGCCACTACCTTCCTTTCGTGTGCAAAAATAAAACCTTTTAATCTGCTTAAGAGGCCTAATACCCGAGACTAGGGTCCACTAAGGCAAGAATTAATTTTTCCCTATGGTCTTCCCTATCCCTAAGACTTCAAATAACCCTCAAAGCCCACATGCCAATTGTCATTTTCTCGCTCACTTAAAATTTTTTCTGAGATCCAAAGCCCAATAGGCCTAATTCTACTAAGCCCAAATTTAGGGCGTTACAATTCTACCCCCTTAAAGAAATTTCATCCTTGAAGTTTCTAACTAACTATTAATCGCACTGCTCAACTCACACCACTATGCTTCTACTGCGCGCTCTGGTTTTAATAACACTAACACACTTTAACTCTAATTGAACTCTTAGATTCCAAATCACTAATATAGGCTAAGTAAGCTTTACAGCCCTTCCTCACTAACTTTTCTGCCCTTAAAGCTGAAATCATGTTTGACAAGTAGTCACGTCGTTCCCTGATCACTACTACTTCATCACCTTCCACAGTTCTTAACACCATCTGCCTCACAGCACAATCTAAAGTTGCTTGGTGCCTCGTCAACCAATCCATGCCTAAGATGAGGTCGAACTCACCAAATGGTAATTCCATCAAGTCTGCTAAGAAAGTAACTCCTTGAACTACCAATGGTACATTCCTAAACAACTTATTAACTTTCACCGACTGCCCTAAAGGACTTAACACAGTCATTTCATTCGCAATGGTTTCAAACCCATCCCCTACAGTTTTAGCCTTATTGTATGCAATGTACGAATGTGTTGACCCCACATCAACTAGCGTAATATAAGGTAGCTCACGCTTAAGTAACGTACCTGTTATCACATCTGGTGCCTCTTCTTCCTCTCTGCGACGAGCAGCATAGACCAAAGCTGGCTGCCTCGCCTCAGTATGACCTACACCTCTGCCTAGTGCTCCATGTCCACGTCCATTTCCATTATCGCCTCTGGCTTGTCCACGGCCCCTTGGTGTGTAACACCCCAAACCCGGCCTAAACGTTACGACCGAATCTGGCATGTCACATAAAAGGGTTATTTAAAAACTGTGCGTTTGTTAAAAAGTTCGTATTCTTTTTGGAACTCCGCGTTTTGTGGTTTGTTTATAAAAATCGATTCATTTAATGCCCGCTTTACAAAGTTGTTATTAATTTGAATAAAATTGTAGTTGTTGTAAAAATTGAGTTTAAGTAATTTTGAATAAAATAGTTTATTATCATTTCAGGAAAGCTAAAACCAAATAAAGTACCAAAGGCCTTATTACATATCAAAATCCCAAAATTAAAATTAAGTTTAAATGTAAGAAACAAGTTTACGAGAAAAAATTGCAGGGCCACCACAAGTCTGCCTCGGCTTCCCAAATCCGCGGTCTAATGATTACCTGAAACATTTAAAAAGAGGGGGTGAGTTTACGAAAACTCAGTGTGTGTTTCCCCTTATGAGTGATAACTGGGCCTAAGCCCACAAAAGCAGATTGGGCCTTAGCCCTCACAATAACATACTTGGCTGAAGCACACATAAATCGAATTGGGTCGTAGCCCTAATATCACAGTATAGCAGATAACACATGCCAAATGATGCAAAACCCATTCTTTAGTCATATTTGGCCATAAGCCCATAACATAGCATATCGAACCATAGCATATTAAATCACATGTACATATAAGAATGACAATGTAGTCCCGAACCCACCTAGGTATCCATCCTCTACACACCACCCGTACCTACCAATCACACCATGGGGATTACTAAATCGACCCTCCATCCGCTACACACCATCGAAGGCAGTCGCTGTAGTCAACTGCACATCGCCCTTATAATCGTGGCATGACCACCAGATAATGTGACAGAGTCACCGGATTCATAATATGTGACAAAAGTCACCAGATACATAATATGTGACATAAGTCACTGAATAATTTGGTAAAAACCACCGGAACACTTCCCCTTTATCAATATCACCCATATGCCCATGCAACATACATATTATTCAGATATTATGCAATGTGTCATGTATGCAAAACATATATCAAATATAAGAATAACATGAGTTACCATCATAATCAAATAGACATAAAACAACAAAATCCAGCTAATCAACCTCTAAGGGTATAATCATAATTTTACCTACCAAGGGTATTTTCGTAATTTACCCACCAAGGGTATTTTCGTAAATTTGCACCTGCAATGGCCTTTCTGAAGGCCTAATGTCACCACTAGCGACTCAGCTACCATTTCCAGTGGTACCGGATGTTTGGGCCTAAAACCCAATTTTGGCCCATTCGGGCCCACATGCTCGTGTGGCCCACCTAGCACGAATCTAGCCACGTAAATAAGTTCACCTAGTCTAGTTCAACATATACTAACCAATCATACAATTTACTCATATGGGCCCACTTCGACCCATCGAAGCCCAAGCAGCCCCAACCCACACGAATACTACTGATGGCCTCAACTATCGCGTCGAAGCCCCACACGTGCGCTCGCACGCTCGTGTGGCTACTAATGCTGTGTGACCGGTATTTCGACATTTTGCCGCTCTACAGCTAGAGTAGAGAAGTACACACACACACACACACACACACCTAATAGGAGTCTAGTACTAATCCGCGCTCCGACCACTCCTGTGCCCAAACGCCCTCCAAGGTATGTTAACTCTCCTCCTGGAATGCTCTTTATATAGCTAGCTCTTCACCTTCATTCTTTGTGTCTTTCCGATGTGAGATCCCTTCGTCAGTAGAGTTTAAATTCAACTGAAACTCTTGCCGTCCAATCCGCAAAATAAATACTCCCTTGCTTTTCATGAGATTCGAACCCAGGCTCCCTTGCAACATAATCCATGCCGCTAACCACTTGGCCATAAGCTCCTCTTGTGTCTTAAACCATACGCAACTAAATATAAACTATGGCCCAAATTCTAAGATCCAAGTAAAAAAAAATCAAAATGCAAAAGCCAATACTTGAACCTTGGACCTCCTTCCTTCCTTGTGGCGTCACCCCCTTGCTCCCTAAGTGGCGTCACTTTGCCATTACACCATACACTCCACTTGTGTCATTTTCCTCCATATTTTATTCTTAAGGCCTACCTGCCAACTTCAAGGGTTTTTTTCACCTAAAACCAAAATTTCCCCAAAGCCAATATTTGATCCCGGAACTTCATAGAAGCCCTCTAACCTTCCAAAATTACTTATCTAATAAGTCTAACTTGCATTAATGCCGTTCTCAAAAATTTTAAACGCTACTATGCCTAAGGCCCATTGGGCTCAATTCTCCTAGGCCCAATTTCGGGATGTTACATGGTGGTTGTTGACCACCCCTCTGCGGCTGAAAATTACCTCTTCCATTGGCTCGTACCTGATCTTTCCTTCTCCGGCACTCTCTAGTTCTATGTTCCATAGATCTGCAGCTCAAACAAGCTCCTATTCCCCTCCAACATTCGCTCGTATGTCCTTTTCCACACACAGTACAAGGTGGTATCCTGGCATTAGCAGCAACAATAGGGGCCCCAACTCTAACCGGCCCATTCACTCTGGCCCTCCTCGTAGGCCTCTGTCTAGCCCCCACAACTTCAACGTTCTGTTTGTTCTTGCCCTTCTCCTTCTCTCGATTGAGGCACTCCGTGTGCTGTACTTCCTCCACTATCTTTGCTTTCTCCATCAAGAATGCAAAGTCCCACTCCCTCTGTGGAGCTATAAGTACCCTAAGATAGTCTCTTAACCCATCATCGAACCATACGCATCTCTCATACTCTGTTGTGACTATTCCTTTAGCATATCGACTAAGGCGCAGAAACACAGCCACATACTCTGCTACCGACTTATCTCCTTGAGTCAGACTGAAAAACTCCTTCCTTCGAGCGTCCACATATCCCGCTCCAATGTACTTCCCTTGGAATATCGATTTGAAGAACTCCCAGGTGATCTGCTACGATTGGTTGCCCTCCTTTACGGTCAACCACCATTGATAAGCTTCCTCCTTCAATAAGGATATCGCCCCTTTCAACTTTTGTTCTGCCGTGCAATCCAGGTCGTCCATTATTCTTTCCGTAGCTTCCAACCAGTACTGTAATAGTCTGATTTATACCCTAGTCGGAACAGTGGTTTTGGGACCACAAATCCAAGTCAGTATAATATTTTAATGTTATTTTCTATGCCGTAGAAATGTGACTAAGCATGTGATAAATTTTTGTAAGCTAATTTGTTCGTTTGTGTGTTTAATTTGACAAAATGATTAAATCGCATAAAGTTTAAAAATGGCTTTCCATTTGATGAAGTAGTTTAATTGATGTGGCTTTATTATAGTGAAGTCCTTAAAGGGCAAATAGCCTATTTTCATTTATAGTGGACGGTAACATGCTCATATATATATACATATTAGGCTTTTATATGATTAAATTATATGTTATATTAATATTATTTTATTATTATAAGATAGATAATGAAATAACGGCATGAATAGAAGCTATTTTTACTTCACTTTGCTGAAAAACACAAAAGAAAGAAAAGGAGAAAACCATTTTAGGTTTCGGCTTCTATCAAGAAAAATTAAGCTGAGTTTTGACTTCGGTTTTTGATAATTTCTACATTTTTGTAATCGTTGCTTCTTCTACTATCAAGCCCATATCTCAATTTTGTGAATTGATGATGTTTGTAAGTTATGCCATTGTTGATATGTTGAGCTTTGTGATGTTTTATGGTGTTAAATGAAAGATAGGAGCTAGATGAACAAACTTTGTTCTTGAATTTTTGATGAATTTAGCTAAATAGGGCTAAATTGAAAAAATACCAAATTGAGGGACTAATTTGTGAATTTGATGAAAAATGTGGGCTTATGTGTGATGTATATGTATTCGACGATGTATGTGTATATATGGAATTTGTGAATTTGATGTTTTGAGAAAAATGGACTGAATTGATAAAGTGTGCAAATATGAGGGTTAATTTGTAAATAGCCCTAAATGTGTGTCCATGGATTGAATTGTATGAATTAGTGAATAAAAGGGTTAATTTTGAATATGTTTAGATCAAGAACTGAGGAAAACAGACTTAGATCGTAGGTAAATAAAAGTAAACGAGTAGCCGTTTCCATTTTGATAAACCGAATCTGAGGTAAGTCATTATGCAAATAGATGTGTTTGTATTGAAATATGTATGTTCATGTGATTATTGATAACGATGAATGTTTATGAAATGATGTGTACATGAATTCTGAAATAAGATCGACATAGTGACAATGTATGAAAAGTTCCGTACGAATCTAGAGATAGATAGAGTTAACTATGTTATGAAATAGGTATCTGTTCTGTTTTATCGTGTAAGACCCTATCGGGGACAGTGGCATCAATATCTGATTACGTGTAAGACCCTGTCGGGGACGGTGGCATCAATATCTAATTACGTGTAAGACCCAATCGGGGACAGTGGCATCAATATCTGATTACGTGTAAGACCCTGTCTGGGACAGTGGGATCAATATCTGATTATGTGTAAGACCCTGTCTGGGACAGTGGCATCGATATATGATTACATGTAAGACCCTATTTGGGAAAGTGGCATCGATATCTGGTTACGTGTAAGACCCTGTCTGGGACAGTGGCATCGACATCTGACTAACATGTAAGACCACGTTTGGGACATTGGCATTGTACAACTTTTCTGAGCGTTCTGAGTATTCTATTAGATTTCGAATAGTTCAACAGATAAGTCCGAGAAACAAACGGTTATGTGAATTGTATATTTGTTTCAGGTGCATTTAAAAAAGTACACTATGTGTGAATGAAAGGTAAGTGTCTATATGATCTTAGTATGATAAATATGTGTCTTGAAATGATGAGATAATATGTGAATATATGCATGAATGATCCATATGTAAATGTTATACAAGAATGGATAAGCTATGATCTAACAAGTATATGATGATAGGCAAGTTTGAATGATGAATGGTTAAACAAAAGTGCCAAGAAGAATTATGGCTATGCAATTGAGCAATTAGTGATGTCATATTGATTATATGTCTTGAATGCTTAAATATTAAGTTTATTTATTTATAACTTACTAAGCTTTTGGGAAAGCTTATTCTGTGTGCATTTTCTCTGTTTTATAGGTCTTCAAAAGCTACTGAGGGCTCGGGACTGTCACGGATCGTTATCAAACTAATTAATTCATTTTGGTACACTTTGAAAATGTAAATGGCTAGATATGGCATGTATAGGCTAGTTCTTGATATGAGTTGTTATGTGAACTTAGCCATGTGATTTGGCTAGTTATGTTTTGGTAATATGCTTAAAGGAATGTGATATGTTAAGTTGCTTTGGTATGATTAGTTGACATATGAAATGTTTATGATATGGTAAGCATATAGATGAATGGTGCTTGGGCATAATTGTGATTTAGTCATGCAAATTGGTATGTTTAGAATTGGTTTTGAATGCATAGATGGAATGGATATTGAATGTATTGTTGTGTGATTTCCTTAATTGTCAAATATGCACGTTTTGGATGGCTATTTGATATATTTTGGTGGTTATATGTGAATGAGATGGGATGATATATGTTGCTTGTAGGTTTGACCCAAGTGGGTGACATTTTGGCCTTATAAATGGCCTATATTATCACACGGTTGAGGTGCACGGGTGTGCCTTAAGGCCATGGGTGTATAGCAGGATGTAGCTTGGTAGTACATGGCCTTGACATGGGGGTGTTAGCTAGCCGTGGTGTGCAAGTCAGTAGCTAGCTAAGAGAACACGGCCACGACACAAGGGAGTGTTTGGCGGCCGCGGTGGGAAAGTCAGTATTTAGCCTAGTAGCACACGGCCATGGCACACCGGCGTGCATAGTGACTGTGGAGGTATAGTAAGTATATGACCACGGTGTGGACACATGTGGGTGTCTAGAAGCCGTGGAGGGCACACGGTCTCCTTCTACGGGCGTGTAACCCCTGAAACTTAAAAAAGTTTTAAATTTCTGTGAGTTTCTGTATGTGTTTTGATTTAGTCCTGACCCGAGTTATAAGCATGGTTGAGGTCTCATTGACCTATTTGAGGGACATTGTATGTATAATGGATGAATGAAATGCATGAAATGTTATGAATATTTCCGATCTGTCCGGTAATGCTTTTAACCCTAGTCCAGCGACGGATACGGGTTAGGGGTGTTACATTTGGTTGGTATTAGAGCTACGGTTTAGCCGATCCTCGGACTAACATAGCGTGTCAGAGTCTAGCTATACATGCCATATATTTTAACTGTGATAGTGTGATGAATCCTGACATGTAAAAATGTAATTTTCATATAGTAATGAATCCCGAAAGAGCTGTGGCTGATGTTGTAGAAAGTAATGCGCCTGCTCCCATGCAAGGGACAGCACCCTCAGATCCGAGATCGGTTACTAGCGGTCAAGAGGGAGAAGCTAAACAAGCTTTCTTCCAGTTGATGAGTGAGTGGTTCACTCAATTTGTGAGAAATAACCCGATTGTTTTGCAACCTCCGCCCCCGGTTAACTTCCCTTAGACATCTGCTATGCTTTCAATTACTAATTTGAATTTGATAAACAAGCCTCCGGTTGATGAAATTCGTAAGTATGAGGCGAGAGAGTTTAGGCTACTAATGATGATAATATCGAGAAAGTCGATTCTGACGCTCGTAATGAAAGAGAAAGATCGATGAGTAATTTTTTCAACCTTTGATGAAGAAATATAGAGATGCAAGCAATTGATTAGATGTTTCAATTAGACATACAGGTAGAGATCGTGTGAGACCAAATGTTGATTTGAGAACTCAAGCTCCAATTGAATCAAATGATGGAAGTACTAAAAGCAGCAAACCTGAATGTAGAAAGTGTGGAAAATGTTATGTGGGAAAATGTTAGGGCAAGTATAATAATAGAGTTTGTTATAAATGTGGATCACGAAATCACTTCATTCGAGATTGCCCAAAGATAGAGAGCGTTGAAAATGTCATATTCGAGCGACTCAAGTGTAAGCATTATGGTGAAAGACATTCGGGGAATTGTAGATTGAATAATCAAGCTTGCTTCAGATGTGGATCGTTGGTTCATTTTATTCGAGACTGCCCAGAGTCTGTTGAACAAGAGACTACTCAGGATCCGAGATTAGACAATGCCCTAGAAAGAAATTGACCTTCCCAAAATACAAGAAATGTCAGTAATAGTCAGAGGTCTACGAGGGATACTATTGCAAAATCTGAATTTAAAGAGCCAACTAGAGCATATGCTACTCGAGCGTGTAAAGACACCTCATCTTCAGATATTATTATGGGTACGTTTACTCTTTATGATACTTTTGTGATTGTATTGATAAACCCCGGTTCTACTCATTATATATATATGCATGAATTTAGTATTCAGTAAGACTGTGCCAGTAGAATCTACTGAGTTTGTTATAAAAGTATCGAACCCTTTAGGTAAAAGTGTCTTGATTGAAAAAATATGCAAGAACTGTCCGTTAATGTTTCGAGATATCTGTTTTTTCTGCTAATCTGATGCTATTAGCATATGATGAGCTTGACATAAGTTTGGCTATGGACTGATTGATACTACATGCTACTATTGTAAATTGTAAAAGAAAGAGTATTAATTTGAGATGTCAAAATGATGAAATAGTTCAGATTGAGTTTAATAATTTGAATGGTTAGATGTGACTGAATCTATCCATATGTTTGGAAACAAATTTTGAATGTTTATGTGTGAATTGAGGAATATATATTTATAGGAACGATTCTATCTAGGAAACGTTGTGATAAATTAAAGTTAGTTTGATTGTTGAAGTTTCTTCTGCATGGAAATACTTTCGACCGAAATATCACTTTTGGTTTAGTCTGAGGTTAATAAAGAAATTACGATCTTTATCCTTATCTTAATGAATGAAAGGTCTGAACCTGGTACAACAAGGCTAGCTTCAATTGTCGAAAAACTTTTGAGTCTATAAGTGATTCTTATCTGAGGAAAATGATTATAGTTTGGATTATTTTGTTTTGGAAATGAATAAATGATTATTTAGTGAAGTCGTAAAATTCAGAAGTGAGACAACAAACTATAAGTTAAAAGAAGTTTAACATAAATTGATTTCTAATTTAGAACCACAGATGTGATATTGATGTTTAATTGTTATTTCGAAATAGAGTGTGTATGCTGAAAAGTTCTATAAAAGTATATAATAGATATGTGATGTCAGAAAGTTGATATTGTAATAATAGCAAAACGAGTTCTGTGTGATTTGAATTCTGAATTTGAACTTCGGGTTATTGATGATTGCTTGAGTTTCTGAGGTCGTATCTGTGCTCCGAGAAATCCAGAATTGATTCAGCTGATTTTAAGCGAAGCACATAACAGTTGTATATCTATTCATCCGGGAAGTACAAAGATGTACCATGATTTAAAGCAACACTATTGGTGGTCTGGTATGGAACAAGACATTTCTAATTTTGTTTCGAAATGCTTAATCTGTCAACAAGTGAAAACCAAACATCAAGTTCTTCTGGTTTACTACAGCTAATTCTGATTCCTGAATGGAAATGGAATAGAGTGACAATGGATTTTGTTTCTGGTTTGCCTTAGACACCGAGAAAGAAAAGATGCAATTTGTGTCAAAGTTGACCGACTGACGTAATCTGCCCATTTTATTCTGATATGATTCAATTATTCACTAGACAGATTAGCTGAGCTTTATATTTCTGAGATTTTGAGATTTTACGGGGTGCCACTATCCATTGTGTCAGATAAAGATCCGAGATTGTTTGAAAGCAGCATCTGATCGTCAGAAGTCTTATGCAGATTTGAAACGAAAAGATATAGAATTTGAAATCGGCAACAAAGTATTTCTAAAAGTGTCTCCATGGAAGAAAGTGCTTCGGTTCGGACATAAACGCAAATTAAGTCCGAGGTTCATTAGACCGTATGAGATCATTGAAATTGTCGGGCATGTTGCATATAGATTAAAGTTGCTCTCTAAATTAGAGAATATTCACAATGTATTTCATGTTTCGATGCTCCGTAGATATCGATTTGATCTGTCACTTATAATTGCCTTTTCGAAATCGAAATCCAATCTGATATGACATACGAAGTGGAACCGATTCGTATTTTAGCTTGTAAAGTGAAAGAATTGAGAAAGAAGAGAATACCGTTAGTGAAAATATGGTGGAATCGACAATGAATTGAAGAGGCAACGTGGGAGCTGGAAGATTCAATCAAATAGTAATATCCGAACCTATTTGACGGTAAGATTTTTAGGGACGAAAATCCCTAGGGGGAGAATTTAACATTCGGTTTATACCCTGATCAGAATAGTGGTTTCGGGACCACAAATTCGAGTTCATATAATATTTTAATGTTATTTTCTGTGCCGTAGAAATGTGATTAATCATGTGTTAAATTTTCGTAAGCTAATTTGTTCGTTTGTGTGTTTAATTTGACAAAAGGATTAAATCGCATAAAGTTTAAAAATGGCTTTTCATTGATTAAGTGGTTTAATTGATGTAGCTTTATTACAGTGAAGTCCTTAAAGGGCAAATAGCCCATTTTCATTCATAGTGGATGGTAACATGCTCATATATATATATATATTAGGCTTTTATATGATTAAATTATATGTTATATTAATATTATTTTAATATTATAAGATAGATAATGAAATAATGGCATGAATAGAAACCATTTTTAGTTCACTTTGCCAAAAAACACAAAAGAAAGAAAAGGAGAAACCCATCTTAGGTTTCGGCTTCTATCAAGCAAAATTAAGGTGAGTTTTGACTTCGGTTTTTGATAATTTCTACGTTTTTCTAATCGTTGCTTCTTCTACTATCAAGCCCATGTCTCAATTTTGTGAATTGATGATGTTTGTTAGTTATGCCATTGTTGATATGTTGAGCTTTGTGGTGTTTTATGGTGTTAAATGAAAGATAGGAGCTAGATGAACATACTTTGTTCTTGAATTTTTGATGAATTTAGCTAAATAGGGCTAAATTGAGAAAATAACAAATTGAGGGACTAATTTGTGATTTTGATGAAAAATGTGGGCTTATATGTGATGTATATGTATTCGGCTAAATATGTGTATATGTGGATTTTGTGAATTTGATGTTTTGAAAAAAATAGACTAAATTGATAAAGTGTGCAAATATGAGGGTTAATTTGTAAATAGCCCTAAATGTGTGTCCATGGATTGAATTGTATGAATTAGTGAATAAAAGGGTTAATTCTGAATATGTTTAGATCAAGAACCAAGGAAAACAGACTTAGATCACGGGAAAATGAAAGTAAACGAGTAGCCGTTTCCATTCTGATTAACCGAATCTGAGGTAAGTCATCATGCAAATAAATGTGTTTGTACTGAAATATGTATGTTCATGTGATTATTGATAACGATGAATGTTTATGAAATGATGTGTACATGAATTTCGAAATAAGATCGACATAGTGACAATGTATGAAAAGTTCCGTACGAATCTAGAGATAGATAGAGTTAACTATGTTATGACATAGGTATCTGTTCTGTTTTATCGTGTAAGACCCTATCGGGGACAATGGCATCAATATCTGATGACGTGTAAGACCCTGTCGAGGACAGTGGCATCAATATCTGATTATGTGTAAGACCGCATCGGGACAAATGGCATCAATATCTCGACACGTGTAAGACCCCGCTCGGGGCGGTGGGATCAATATCTCGACGTGTAAAGACTCGTGTCGGGATAGTGGCATCAATATCTGATTATGTGTAAGACCCTATCTGGGAAAGTAGCATTGATATCTGGTTACGTGTAAGACCCTGTCTGGGACAGTGGCATCGACATCTGACTACATGTAAGACCACGTCTGGGGCATTAGCATTGTACGATTTTTCTGAGCATTCTGAGTATTCTATTAGATTTCGAATAGTTCAACAGATAAGTTCGAGAAACAAACGGTTATGTGAATTGTATATTTGTTTCAGATGTGTTTAAAAAAGTACACTATGTGTGAATGAAAGGTAAGTGTCTATATGATCTTACTATGATAAATATGTGTATTGAAATGATGAGATAATATGTGAAGATATGCATGAATGATCCATATGTAAAAGTGATACAGGAATGGATAAGCTATGATCTAACAAGTAAATGATGATAGGCAAGTTTGAATAATGAATGGTTAAATAAAAGTGCCAAGAAGAATTATGGCTATGCAATTGAGCTATTAGTGATGTCATATTGATTATATGTCTTGAATGCTTAAATATTAAGTTTATTTGTTTATAACTTACTAAGCTTTTGGGAAAGCTTACTCTGTGTGTGTTTTCTCTCTTTCATAGGTCGTCAAAAGCTACTGAGGGCTCAGGATTGGCACGGATCGTCATCAAACTAATTAATTCATTTTGGTACACTTTGAAAATGTATATGGCTAGATATGGCATGTATAGGCTAGTTTTTGATATGAGTTGTTATGTGAACTTAGTCATGTGATTTGGCTAGTTATGTTTTGGTAATGTAACATCCGGAATTTGGGGGTCTCATATTTTACTTCGTATCTATGTGTTGGTATGCTTTGCATGATTGTTTGAGTGTGTTTGGGGATTCGGGAAACCTTGAGGTTAAGTCAGCCTTAGTGAAAATTTTTGGTTCTAAGCTGTGGAGAGCTGGTGGAGCCAGGCTTTAAAGGATTAAACTTGGTGGCTACTGACACAAGGAGAGAGTTGGTGTAGTGGTAATGAGGCGTCACCTTGTGAGCATAGGAAGTGGCGTCAGAGGGGAATTGCAAGGGGGTAGGAGTTCGAGCAGCATAATGACATTTTGGGGTTTTTATTTTGCATCTGGAGAGGTAGGTGGTGGATTCGGCAAGGGCACTTAAAGGGGGAGTGTTGAAATGGTCAAACATTATGAATGGATGGTGGAGAGTTGCTCATGGAGTTTGAATTGTTCAAACTAATTTGAAGAAGTGGAGGATAGGGGATTTAGGAGAGAGTTAAGGGAAGGTTTGGGGAGTGAGGTGAGAGAGAGTGTTAGCCGAATTTTAATGGGTGATGGGGGGCTAAGCATTCGATTTGGTAGGGGGTTTAGGTGCCGAATTTAGGTGTTTGAGTAGCTTGGGTGTGTTCATCTTTTGTGTTTTCTCTCTTCTCTAATCTCTTTGCCGAAAGGTGCCAGTCAAAAGCCATACATTTTTTTCTTCTTTTCCTGTAACCAAAAGCCGAAACTGAAGAGACCATTTGTGCATTTTCGTTCCATCTTCTTTTCTCTCTACTCATTCTTCAAAACACCTCAACCGTAAGCATTACACCCTTCCTTTGCAACCATTTTGTGTTTTTCTCTTCTTCTCTACTTACTCTCTAAAGCCAAACCTTACCTCTCCCTTCATCTCCTTTACGTTATTGGTAGCCTAAAGCATTGTTTTCACTTTCAAAAACCGAACAACCCTTCTCTTTTGGTAGCCTAATAAATTTTCCATTCATGTGAACCTTAGCCGAATCTTCCAATCATCTTTACTCTTTTCTTTTTCATCTTTTATTCGTTTATGTCCCAAGCCATCTCTTGGCTGAATCCTCTCTACCCTTTTTCTTTTTGATTCTCACCTCTTTAACCTAGTCATAATCTATTTCCATTTCATATCTTAAGTTTTCTTTCGGTTCTTATTCTTTTAAAGCCAAATATCTCTCTCGTGTGGTGATTCTTTTCGTTTGTTAATCTCTAGAGGAAGTGCCGTCACTCATCTTCTGCCAATCCTCTCAATCGGTTCTTAGTGGTGGTGGTAAGGGTTCTCTTCTCCATTAATCTTTCTCTTTTCTCTCTTTGGTTTGCCGAAACCAAAAGCCTAACTCAGATTCTTATATGTGGCCGATCCTATAATGGGCTTGACTCTTTGCTTGTAGCCAGCGTGAGGGGTATTAGGGATCATTTGGTTTTCGATCAACCAAGGTAAGAGGGTTACAGCTTTCGATCGGCCGAAGGCCACTTCGTTTGGACCACAAATTATTAGACCGAATCTAATATGGGTTTATGTAGGGACTTCGACGATCTTTTAGTTCAAGTGTAGACCCTCCGGGATCTGTCAATTTCGGTAAGAAGTATTCGATTAAAGTATTTATTTAGTTTCGTTATTATCTGAATCAATGTTTTAATCGGGTCTTCTGACTAAGATCATATTTTATGGATTCGAGAACCAGTCAAGTGAAAGAAGGGGTTGGACACGTAGTCCTTACCCCCTAAGTTCAAGAGACGAGCAGTTTCAGCAGTTCGGGATTGGCCACCGGGTTGTGGGCCAGTAGCTGAAAAGGATAAGCAGATCACTGTGATCTCTTCGAGTGAGGATGTTAGGGAATTGATAGTTTAATTCTCCAAGTTTACAGGTGTGTAATTATCACACTATTCCTTTAATTTTATAAATGTATGTGTTATACTTGGAATCCGAAAATAGCGGCAGTGGTAGGTGAATTACCTGTGTTGGGTAACCGGTAAACAAGGTTAGTATACTACTTACATTAATAATCGTGGATAAGCTATTGTGGATGCACGTAAGTATGATATATATATTTATGTTTATCATGTTGCCTATCTGACATATTATGTTGCATGTGCATGGGTTTTTGGGTTAAAAATGATGAAAAGGGGAAGTGTATATATGTGGGTGACTTTGTCACGGTTAATGATGGCCCCGAGCCTCATTGTGGATTTTGTGATTTAATCACGTGTGGATTCAGTGGCTAAACCACTTATGTGGACTTTGAGCAGTATGTCTGTCAGCATGACTGCCAAAGAGGTGTGTAGCGGATGGAGGGTTGATTGTAGAAATCCCCAGGTGTGTATGAGGATGGATGTACAGAGTGGTGTGTAGAGGATGGATATTAGGTTGGGTTAGGCTATCATATTGAATATTTGTGCATGGTATGATGATTTGATGATGATTTGGGGCCAAGCCCGCTTGTGAAATTGTGTAGTATAATTGCACACTGAGTCTGGTGACTCACCCTATTTTCTTAACACATCACAGGTAGCTCATGATTCATTGGACTGGGTTGGAATGGACTCTACGTGGCCATGCAGGAGTTGTTTTAGTAAACTTTATTTTAAACTATTAATTGCTATTCTCTTTTGGATATTTTGAATATGTAATAAGGCCACTATAAACTTGGTAAATTTTGGATTTTTTTAAGTTTGTTTTTAATATTTAATTTTTATTTAAGATATAACTTTACTACATTTTATCATGGAAGTAAAAATGAAGCTTTTCAAAACATGGGAACATAAAAAAAAACAACCGTTTTCTCTCAAGTGCCAACAAGGATAACAAACAGAACTTAATTCGAAAAATTTCCTTTAACTGTGAAACACCCCAAACCCGGCCCACGAGCTTTAACTGGATCTGGTATGTTCCCTGAGTAAAACAGTTCAAAACTTGTTTGTTATTTTGGAAAATTTGGGTGGTTTTGAAGAAAATTTGATTTGTGTTGAGTTCAAATTGAAAACAGTGTTGTTCTTGAAGACTAGATTTTATTAAAACAATATTTTTATTTGTACTTGAAATCAATAAGTTAAAAGTATTGCTGAGTTTTTAGAGTTTAACATTAAATTGAAAATCGTTTGTGTTTAGGTGTCAAAACATTTAAAATTTATTTTTAAGAAAAGTTATTTAATCTTGATTTAATAATAATCGTATCATAATAAACCGAATAAAATGCATGCTTAAAACAGTTGATAGTAATGGCCTTATTACATCAAAGCAAAACCCGAAATAAATCCAAAACTTAAATGTAAAGTCTCAAATTAAAATAACACTGAGCTGAGCATTGGCCACCACTATGTTCCTGTCGACCCGGTCCATTTACTGAGTGTCACCTGAAAAGATATCCCACAAAGGGGTGAGTCAAACAGACTCAGTGTGTAACAGCCAACACAAAGTCCCAAACGATTTAGGCATATCAAATCATAGATATATAAAAAATATAAATAATGATGCAATCCTGAACCCAAGCCTAAACATCCATCCACTACACATCACCCGTACCTGCCATCACACCGTGGGATTACTAAGTCGACCCTCCATCCGCTACACACCATCGAAGGCAGTCACTGCAGACGACTTGCACATCGCCCTTATAAATTGTGGCATAGCCACCAGATAATGTGGCAGAGTCACCAGATAATAATATGTGACATAAGTCACCATATTCAAATTATGTGACATGAGTCACCAGATGTTGTGGTAAAAACCACCAGATCACTTCCCCCTTTCATAATCACCCATATGCCCATGCACAATAAAAAGTATGCAAAACTCATGCCATATACCTTATTCCATATTCATAACAAATTCACATATGTGCCATATTCCAAATGTTCATAACATTTATTAACATAATATTAAAGGTTACGTACCTGAATACTCTGTACCATTGTATGGTACCTTTAGCCATATTCTTAACTCATATTTTCATTAACACATATATTAAATCAATACCATAAATCTATCAAGAATTAGTGTGGGGCTACACACCTGGTACTAACGCTTTCACTGAATCTCGAAAGTCTACCGAACAGCTTATAGTCCTCCCTAAAAATCAAAGTCAGAATCGGCTAGACACTAATACTTAATATAGCCTTGGCCGAATATTTATATCCTCTTACCTTGCAGATCTAAATCCCGAAATCGCTATCTGTTAACGGAGATGTCAAAATACCTACATGATCTATGTTAGATCCGATTTTAACACTTAATGAACACCATAAATGGCCTTCTGCCTAAGATCACCCTTGCTTACCTTAGATCTAAAAATCCCGAAGATCTCCTCTTGAAGTCGGCTACAATAGGAATCCCGAAATTCCCCTTCAAGTATTCGGCCAAAGCACATTAATAGGATTAGAGCCTTGATTTCGGCTAAAAGAAAAGAAATAAAACGACAACAATTGAATCCTTACCCTTACTGCTGAAATCGAATACACCTTTGCTTGAACCCACAGAGATATTCGGCTAGCACAAGGAGTATTTTGGCTTTCAGTGCTATGGTCAAATCGGCTATATGGAAGAGTGATTAACTTGAAGAAGAAAAAGATGAAGAAATCAGCTAGGCTTACTTGTTGTTTTCGGTTTTGACAAAGTGAAAGGAGAAGAGAAGATTCACGTTCAGTTTTCAATAGAGAAAGAATTTCGGCAGAGGCACAAGAGAAAAGAAAAGAATGAAAATGGCCTCACTCCTTCCCTTTGGCCGAAAATACCACACCTAGATCCCCCTATTCGGCCAACTCATCATCTCTCTATCCCTTGTTATTCTCCTATATTTCCTCTTCTTTACCCTTTCAAAAATAATTTGAATAAATCAATAATTATCTCCCTACCTTAGCCGAATTTTAAAATGAAATTGACCACATCTAAAGCTCATCCCCTTAGTGTCCCATTGCCGTCCACCTCTGTTCCTCATTGCTGCAAAATAAAACTTCTATTTGCGTCCCTTGCTGCTCGAACCTAGGCCCTTTTACCCTGCTTGTGGCTCACTTACTAAGGCCCTAAGTGGCTCCTCCTTGTCACTTTAACAAGCCCATTTTTGTGTCTAATTTCCCCTACAAATTCTCTTAAGGCCTATCAAACTTAGCTCCACTTCAAGACTTAAAATCTGATAATTTTTAAGACATTCACCTACACTCTAAAGTTCTCAAAGATTTGTACAACACATTCAAACACACATAGGCATGCTACTTTATTTATTTAAGCAAAAATGCACAAGCCCAAAAATTCCGGATGTTACAGTTCTACCCCCTTAAAATAATGTCGACCTCGAAATTACCTGGCTAAAATAGGTGAGGGTATTGCTGTCGCATTGCTTCTTCTGGCTCCCACGAAGCTTCTTCTGATCCATGATTACACCATAACACTTTGACTAAAGGAACTGATTTCCTCCGTAATACCTTCACATCTCGCTCCAAGATCTGAATCGTCTCTTCCTCGTAGGACAAATCCGGTCTCAGCTCCACCTCCTCAACTGGTACTATATGAGATGGATCCGATCAGTAACGACGTAGCATAGAAACATGGAATACATTATGCATCTGCTTCAACTCCAGAGGCAACTCTAACTGGTATGCCACTGGTCCAACTCGCTTCAATACCCGATAAGGTCCTATAAACTTGGGACTTAACTTACCTTTGTGACCAAATCTCATCACCTTCTTCCAAGGCGAGACTTTAAGAAACACCTGATCTCCCATAGCAAATTCTATTTCCTTCTTCTTGAGATCCGCATACGACTTCTGCCTGTCAGATGCCTCCTTTAACCGTGACCGAATTGCCATAACCTTCTCCTCGGATTCTACCACAATCTCTGGACCCAATACTCGACGTTCCCCTAATTCTGTCCAACACGTAGGAGTGCGACACCTCCGTCCATATAGCTCTTCATACGGTGCCATCCGAATACTGGCTTGATAGCTGTTATTATATGCAAATTCTGCTAAAGGCAAGTATTCTTCCTAACTTCCTCTGAAGTCTATTACATAGCCCCTCAACATATCTTCCAACACTTGGATCACTCGCTCAAATTGACCGTCTGACTGTGGATGAAATGCCGTAGTGAAATCCAATCTGGTGCCTAAAGCTTGATGTAGTGCCTTCCAAAACCGAGACGTAAACCTTGGATCCCTATCTGAAATAATTGATACCGGTACTCCATGCAATCTCACAATTTCTACCACATACAACTTCACTAACCTCTACAAAGAATAGTCAACCGCACTGGTATGAAATGTGCGGACTTTGTCAATCGATCCACTATCACCCATACCGAGTCCTTCTTAGTAGGCGTAAGGGGAAGCCCACTAACGAAGTCCATGGTGATTCTCTCCCACTTCCACTGCGGAATCTTTATCGGCTGAAGCAATCCTGATGGAACTTGGTGTTCAGCCTTAACCTGCTGACACGTTAAGCACTTCCCTACAAATTCGGTAACTTCCCTCTTAAGACCAAGCCACCAAAACTGTTCCCTTAGATCTCTATACAACTTACTACCTCCAGGATGCATAGCATAAGGGCTACTATACGATTCCTAAAGAATTCTCTGCCTTAACTCCTTATTCTTAGGCATACAGACCTTGCCATGCAAACACAGCACTCCTTCACTGTTAATACCATAGTTTTCCAACTCTCCACTTTGCACTTGCTGCAACTTAGCATTTAAATCATCGTCTACCAACTGCCCTTCTTTCACCTCATCCAACCATGTCGGCTTGACTTGCAATTCTGCCAATAAACTTTCGTCGTCATACAAGCTAAGATGTGCAAACATTGCCCTCAGATTCGACACTACTTTTCGACTCAGGGCATCTGCTACCACATTCGCCTTGCCCGGGTGATACTACTCTATGGAACAATCGTAGTCCTTTAATAACTCCACCAACTTCACTGTCTCAGGTTCAGCTCTTTCTGAGTCAGCAAATACTTAAGGCTCTTGTGGTCTGTGTAGATCACTGACTTTTCTCCATATAGATAATGCCTCCATACCTTAAGAGCAAAGACCACTGCCGCCAACTCCAAATCATGCGTCGGGTAGTTAACTTCATGTGGCCTTAATTGTCAAGACGCATAAGCGACTACCTTTCCGTCTTGCATCCTCTGTGAGAAGCATCACAGTACACCATAAAATCTTTCCCCGCTCAAAGTTGAATCGTAACCAAGCTTGGTCACCTCTTAAGCTTCTCAAAGCTCTCCTGTTGCTTATTTGTCCATACGAAAGGTACCTCCTTTCTCAACAACTTTGTCAAAGGTGCGGCTATTGATGAGAACCCTTCTACGAACCTTCTGTAGTAGTCTGCCAATCCTAAGAAACTACGAACCTCAGCCACAGACTTAGGTGGTTTCCAATCCAACACCGCCTCAATCTTCCTAGGATCTACCCTTATCCCTTCTGCAGACACCACATGCCCTAAGAACGCAACTTCCTTAAGCCAAAATTCACACTTGCTGAATTTGGCATATAGCTTCTTTTCCCTTAACACCTGTAGCACTACCCGGAGGTGCTCATCATGTTCCTCCTCAGACTTGGAATACACTAGAATGTCGTCTATGAACACAACGACGAACCTATCCAAGTAAGGCTGAAAAACCCAGTTCATCATATCCATGAACGCGGCTGGGGCGTTCGTCAATCCGAACGGCATTACTAAGAACTCATAATGCCCGTATCTTGTCCGAAAAGCTATCTTATGGATATCCACTTTCTTCACCTTGAGCTGATGATATCCAGATCGTAAATCTATCTTTGAGAATACCGCTGCCCCCTTAAGCTGATCGAATAAGTCGTCTATCCTTGGCAAAGGATACTTGTTCTTTATGGTCAGCTTATGCAACTGACGATAATCTATGCACATATGCATAGTTCCGTCCTTCTTCTTCACAAACAAGACCGGTGCTCCCCACGGAGACATACTGGGTCGGATAAACCCACGATCAAGCAACTCTTGAATTTGAGCCTTAAGCTCAACCAATTCTTTTGGTGCCATTCTGTACGGAGCAATTGACACAGGAGCTGTACCTGGCAGTAAGTCAATTCCGAATTCCACCTCTCTATTCGGGGGTATCGCAGGTAACTCCTCTGGAAAAACATCCACAAATTCCCTTACTGTTCTAACTTCACTAACTCCCCCTTCTTTTGTATCCAACGCACTAACAAAGGTCAAAAATGCCTTGCACCCTTTCCGAACCATCTTATCAGCCTTTAATGTTGAAACTACGTTAGACAAGTAGTTTCTTCTTTCTCCTATCATAATTATCTCCTCATCCTCTGGGGTCCTTAACTCCATTCGCTTAACTGGACAATCCAATATAGCCCGATGTTCCACTAGCCAATCCATGCCAAGAATAAGATCAAATTCTCCAAAAGGTAGTTCCATCAAGTCGGCAGGGAATATCACTCCCTGAATCTCTAGAGGTACATTTCGAAATATCTTGTTCACTACTACCATTTGACCTAACGGGCTTACTACAGTCATCTCCCTATTAGACAGTTCAGAGGCTATGCCTAGTGTTTCAACTGCTCTACATGCAATGTAAGAGTGGGTCGAGCCAACATCAATTAAAGCAAAGTAAAGCTTGTCAGCTATAAAGAACATATTGGTTATGATGTCCGGTGCATCTCCATCCTCCCTCCGATGAACCGCATACACCAAACCCGCCTGTCTTGCCTCTGTATTACCAATACCTCTGCCAGGTGTTCCCCGTCCTCTTCCAGAACCATTACCTCTGCCAATCGGACCACAACCCCGCGGTGGCTGCTGTCCACCTCTTCCAGCCTGATTGAAACCCTGACCTGTTGGTCGGCCCCCATCTGTTTTCATGGGATAGTCTCTAATCATGTGCTCCTTGGACCCACACTTGAAACATCCCTCTGTCTTCTTCCAACACTCTCCTAGGTGCATCTTTCCACATTGAGTACAAGTACGGTATTGTTCTCCTGCAACAACCTGCTGACCTCGCGGCCCATCAACTCTAGGCCTCTTTTGAACATTTCCAGATGACCCTGATGATCCAAAACCTCTCTTTTGCCTATTCCGATCCGTATTCTACCTTACAGAGTCCTTAATCCCTTCGGCTACCTTCTCCTTTTCCACCAACATGGTAAACTTTCACTCCTGCTGTGGAGCTATCAACAACCTCAGGTCATCCCTCAGTCCGTCCACGAACCGGACACATCGCTCATGCTCCGTAGCCACCATCCCTCGAGCATACCGGCTCAACCTTAAGAATTCTGCCTCGTACTCCGCTATGGACTTATTCCCTTGAACCAGCCCTAGAAATGCCTTCCTCTGCGAATCAATATAACTAGTCCCAACATACTTCTTTTGATATGCCGCCTTAAAATACTCCCAAGTGAGTTCCTCAGCATTGATATGACTCATCGCGAAGAAGTGACACCATTCCTTTCAGTTTCTCCTCAGCAGTCAGATCCAGCTCATCCATAATTTACTCTGTCTCCTCCAACCAATACTCAGCCGTACTGGGTGCCACACTGGATACAGCACTAAATACCTCAGCTCCATTGGCTCGGAGTCACTCGTGTACAGATTTTTGAGCTCCCATACCTCCACCTGCTCCAGCCACCATCTCAAGAACCCGTAGCACCGCCTGCGATACTACATCCTCCCTTGTCTGATCCCGATGCTCAACACCAGCAGCTGGTGGTGGGGGTGGTGGTACCTCATTCTCAGACCCTTGACCAGACCTAACGGGTTCCGATACGGTCATTCTGCCTCTACCACGCCCTCGCACATTATGACCACGTCCCATAGAACTCATGTCTACGATCGCGATTAAATCTGGTTAAAAAGTTTTATGCATTAGTCTTTGTTCCACTGATTACCCCCCGAAGAAGTTTTATGAAAAGAAGTTTAGTAGTAATTCTTTCGATCATTTCAGAGTTTTCATTTCAAGTCACCCTAATTCCGAGAAATACATTCATTCAGTAGTACCTACCACACACATTCACCACTCGTACACTTTTGTTCGTTCCACTCCCAGGGGTATCTTCGTAATTTGTCCTATAGGGGTATTTTGGTAATTTCTAAATCAAGGTATCTTGATATTTCGAAAATAGGGATTTTTGGTATTTTTGTAAAGTAAGAAAATCTTAGTAAAAGTTAAGGGTAATATGGTCATTTTATAAACCAAGGGTATTTTAGTAATTTTACAAACCAAGGGTATTTGGGTAATTTTGTAAATCGGGAATATTTCAGAAAAATTTTGTTTTTCAAAATCTAAAAATAGTGTTTACAATCAAGGGGGTGATTTGGTGATTTTAAAAACTAAGATTTTTATAAAAATATGGCTAGTCCCTTTCGAGTTTTAATTATTGTGTTTAGCCTGTGATTGAGTCCTTTTGGTTAGGGTGAACCGTCACTACGCACCAGGTCGGATTCGAGCGAAGAGGAGGTGAGTCACTAGGACTGCTTAAATACCAAGCTCTTCCTGAATCCAATCCTAGACATGCGCACAATGGTTGCCACACCCTAACTTAGCGACTTACTCAAAGGTTTGTTTAATTAGGCCTTAAAGTTTTATGTAATTCTGTATTGAAGTAAGCTAATCCTAGGGTTCAATAACTTAATATACTAATCTACGTTCTCGTTTTACCCACATACAAATCATACAATAAATCATACAACAGTTAGGGGTACTTACCTGGTGGACTTAGGGTCGGAGGCTTAGGTGCCATGCCAGAAAACCTGCTTAATTTCAAAAATTTTTACAAAAAGTTATTTGGGCTTAATTTTGAAAACGTTGTGGGCTTTAAACCCAAGGCCGAGAGTTTACAACTGGGCTCTGATACCAAATTGAAACACCCCAAACCCGGCCCACGAGCCTTGACCGGATCTGGTATGTTCCCTGAGTAAAACAGTTCAAAACTTGTTTGTTATTTTGGAAATTTTGGGTGGTTTTGAAGAAAATTTGATTTGTGTTGAGTTCAAATTGAAAACGGTGTTGTTCTTGAAGACTAGATTTTATTAAAACAATATTTTTATTTGTACTTGAAATTAATAAGTTAAAAGTATTGCCGAGTTTTTAGAGTTTAACATTAAATTGAAAATCGTTTGTGTTTAGGTGTCAAAACATTTAAAATTTATTTTTAAGAAAAGTTATTTAATCTTGATTTAATAATAATCGTATCATAATAAACCGAATAAAATGCATGCTTAAAACAGTTGATAGTAGTGGCCTTATAACATCAAAGAAAAACCCGAAATAAATCCAAAACTTAAATGTAAAGTCTCAAATTAAAATAACACTGAGCTGAGCATTGGCCACCACTAAGTCACTGCCGACCCGGTCCATTTACTGAGTGTCACCTGAAAAGATATCCCACAAAGGGGTGAGTCAAACAGACTCAGTGTGTAACAGCCAACACAAAGTCCCAAACGATTTAGGCATATCAAATCATAGATATATAACAAATATAAATAATGATGCAATCTCAAACCCAAGCCTAAACATCCATCCTCTACACATCACCCGTACCTGCCAGCACACCGTGGGGATTACTAGATCGACCCTCCATCCGCTACACACAATCGAAGGCAGTCGCTGCAGACGACTTGCACATTGCCCTTATAAATTGTGGCATAGCCACCAGATAATGTGACAGAGTCACCAGATAATAATATGTGACATAAGTCACTACATTCAGATTATGTGACATGAGTCACCAGATGTTGTGGTAAAAACCACCAGATCACTTCCCCTTTTCATAATCACCCATATGCCCATGCACAATACAAAGTATGCAAAAGTCATGCCATATACCTTATTCCATATTCATAATAAATTCACATATGTGCCATATTCCAAATGTTCGTAACATTTATTAACATAATATTAAAGGTTACGTACCTGAATACTCTGTACCATTGTATGGTACCTTTAGCCACATTCTTAACTCATATTTTCATTAACACATATATTAAATCAATACCATAAATCTATCAAGAATTAGTGTGGGGCTACACACCTGGTACTAACGCTTTCACTGAATCCCGAAAGTCTACCGAACAGCTTATACTCCTCCCTAAAAATCAAAGTCAGAATCGGCTAGACACTAATACTCAATATAGCCTTGGCCGAATATTCATATCCTCTTACCTTGTGGATCTAAATCCCGAAATCGCTATCTGTTAATGGAGATGTTGAAATACCTACATGATCTATGTTAGATCCGATTTTAACACTTAATGAACACCATAAATGGCCTTCGGCCTAAGATCACCCTTGCTTATCTTAGATCTAGAAATCCCGAAGATCTCCTCTTGAAGTCAGCTACAATAGAAATCCTGAAATTCCCCTTCAAGTATTCGGCCAAAGTACATTAATAGGATTAGAGTCTTGATTTCGGCTAAAAGAAAAGAAAAAAAACGACGACAATTGAATCGTTACCCTTACTGCTGAAATCGACTGCACTTCTGCTTGAACCCACAGAGATATTCGACTAGCACAAGGAATATGTCGGCTTTCAGTGCTATGGTCAAATCGGCTATATGGAAGAGTGATTAACTTGAAGAAGAAAAAGATGAAGAAATCGGCTAGGCTTACTTGTGTTTTTGGTTTTGACAAAATGAAAGGAGAAGAGAAGATTAACTTTCAGTTTTCAACAGAGAAAGAATTTCAACAGAGGCACAAGAGAAAAGAAAAGAATGAAAATGGCCTCACTCCTTCCCTTTGGCCGAAAATACCACACCTAGATCCCCCTATTCAGCCAACTCCTCATCTCTCTATCCCTTGTTATTCTCCTATATTTCCTCTTCTTTACCATTTCAAAAATAATTTGAATAAATCAATAATTATCTCCCTACCTTAGCCGAATTTTAAAATGAAATTGACCACATCTAAAGCTCATCCCCTTAGTGTCCCATTCTTTGTCCACCACCTCTGCTCCTCCTCCTTGCAAAATAAAACTTCTATTTGCGTCCCTTGCTGCTCGAACCTAGGCCCTTTTACCCTGCTTGTGGCGTCACTTACTAAGGCTCTAAGTGGCGCCTCCTTGCCACTTTAAGAAGCCCATTTTTGTTTGTATCAGAGCCTAAATTTTAAACTCGGCCCTAGGTTTTAGGGGTTAGAACGTTTTCAAATTATATATTTAAGTTAGTCTAAAAGGGTTTTTTCATGAAATGGTCTCGTGAAGGAAGGGCACTCGAGTTTCAGGCCCAGGTCCACCAGGTAAGTTTTCTGAATGTTAAATAAATTGTATGAGGTGGTTATGTGATGCATTATTGTGGAATTTAGAATACTTACTGTAGAGACAGAACACTTTAGGAATGTATGTGCTGTACGAAGGAACAACTTAAGAACTCTAAGTCATAAAACTTTTCGTTAATAAATAAGTGGAACGATATGCTGACTCATAAAATTTATAATCAGAGTAAGGGTGGAGTGTTAGCTATGAGTGGTAGAAGACGTGGACGTGTCATACGTGGCCGTGAAAGGAGCCGGAATGCGGAAGCGAAATTTTTGGAAGTAAGAAATGAGCCTGAGGGCGAAGTGTCGGCGTCACCTGTGGCGGGAGTAGGATCGTAAGACCGAACTGGGGGAGATGATGCCCTATCACAAGCAATGCTGCGTGTACTGGAGCGTGTGGGTGGGGCAAGCACTTGAACAGCAGCTCGGAAGTCCATCCCTGAGCGACTCCGAGCGAATGCAGCCGAAATATTTAGGGATATCTCTGGAGTAGCTCCAAACGTGGCTGAGTATTGGTTAGAGGTGGTTGAGAGAATTATGGATGACTTGGACTGCACAGCTGAAGAGAAGCTGAAGGGCGCGGTTTCTCTACTTTAGGATAAAGCCTATCAGTAGTGGCTCACCGTCAGAGAGGGTACTCCAGCAGACCGAGTGGATTGGGATTTCTTTAAGATAAAGTTTCAAGGGAAGTACGTTGGGGCTAGTTATGTAGATGCTTAGAGGAAGGCATTCTTGAATTTAGTTCAAGGGGGTAAGTCGGTAGCTGTGTATGAGGCAGAATTTCTGCGGTTAAGTCAGTACGCCCGAGGGATTGTTGCAACCGACTACGAGCACTGTGTGAGATTCGAAGATGGGCTACGAGACGAGCTACGGGTGTTGATAGCTCCTCAGAGAGAGAGACTTTGCTGTTTTGGTGGAAAAAGCTAAGATAGCTGAGGAGGTAAAGCGAACTGAGAAGCAAAATAGGGATAAGGACAGAGGCAGGAATAAGAGAAGTTATGGACCTTCAGGATCATCAGGAGGTTTTTAGAAAAGGTCTAGGGTTGATGGACCTGTTCGCGTTACTACGCCGGCTACTGTGGGGCAACTTCGGTAGTGTGCTCAGTGTGGGAGGTCACATGTAGATGAGTGCTGGGGAAGGAATAAGGAGTGCTACAGGTGTGGGTCAAAGGATCATTTGATTAAGAATTGTCCTCAAGACTTAAACAGGGCTCGGATGGTAGGTCAGGGGTATGTGCAGCCGAGAAGGGGTGGTCAGCATGTGCCAAGAGGTCGTGGTCCGAACCGAGGAGGGAATGGTTTTGGCTGAGGTCGTGGAGCACCAGGCAGAGGAACAGGGAGTACTGAGGTAAGGCAGCCTGGGTTAGTTTACCCAGCCAGACGTCGTGAAGAGGGGGATGCACCAGACGTGATAACGGGTACGTTTCTCATTTTTGGGTTACCCTTTACTGCACTAATTGATATTGGGTCGACTCACTCCTATGTTGCTAGTATGGTGTCTGGAACTTGGAATATGAATCCTAAAACTGCCTCTAGGGAGATGACTGTACTTAGTCCTTTAGGGCAATTGGTAGTGGTAAATAAACTCTTTAGAGGTGTGCCTTTAGAAGTTCAAGGGTCAATTTTCCCGGCTGACTTAATGGAGTTACCATTTGGGGAATTTGACCTGATCTTAGGAATGGATTGGTTAGTGTGGTATCGTGCAAACTTGGACTGTACTACTATGCATATGATGTTAAAGACTCCCGAGGATGGTGAAGTCTTGGTGATAGGTGAGAGGAGAGACTACTTGTCTAATGTAGTGTCTGCTCTTAAGGCGGAAAGAATGGTGAAGAAAGGGTGCATGGCTTTCCTAACTTTTGTCAGTGCCTTGGATGCGAAGGAAGCGACCGTGGAGGAGGTTAGAATAGTAAAGGAATTTGTAGATGTTTTCTCGGAAGAGCTTCCAGGGTTGCCTCCGGATCGCGAGGTGGAATTTGGAATCGAGCTTCTACCAGGTACAGCTCCGGTGTCCATCGCCCCTTATAGGATGGCACCGAAGGAGCTGGTTGAACTTAAAGCTCAAATCCAAGAGTTGTTAGATCACGGATTTATTCGACCCAGTGTGTCTCCATGGGGAGCACTGGTGTTATTTGTAAAGAAGAAAGACGGATCTATGCATATGTGCATGGATTACCACCAGTTGAATAAGCTGATGATTAAGAGCAAGTACCCGCTACGAGGATAGACGACCTGTTTGATCAGCTAAGAGGGGCTTCAGTCTTTTCGAAGATAGATTTGAGGTTAGGATATCACTAGCTTAGGGTAAAGAAAGCAGATATTCATAAGACGGCTTTCCAGACTCGCTACGGGCACTACAAATTTTTGGTAATGCCATTTGGGTTGACAAACGCACCAGCCGCGTTCATGGATATGATGAATCAGGTTTTTCAACCCTATTTGGACCAATTCGTAGTAGTGTTCATAGACGATATTCTAGTATAGTCCAAGTCAGAAGAGGAGTATGATTCGCATCTTCGGGTAGTCTTACAGATTTTAAGAGAGAAGAAATTGTACGCCAAATTTAGCAAGTGCGAATTTTGGTTAAGAGAAGTTGCTTTTCTGGGTCATGTGGTATCTGCTGAAGGAATAAGCGTAGATCCTCGGAAGGTCAAAGCGGTGTTAGACTGGAAACCACCTAAGCCTGTGGCGGAGATTCAAAGTTTCTTGGGATTAATGGGTTATTACAGAAGATTTGTCGAGGGTTTTTCCTCAGTTGCGGCACCCTTGACTAAGTTGTTGAGAAAGGAAGTACCTTTTGTGTGGACGGACAAGCAGCAAGAGAGTTTTGAGAAGCTAAAAAGGATTTTGACAGAGGCTCCGGTCTTAATTCAGCCGAAGGCTGGGAAGGATTTCGTAGTGTATTGTGATGGTTCTCACACGGAGTTAGGTTATGTGCTAATGCAGGAGGGGAAGGTGGTTGCCTATGCATCTCGGCAGTTAAGACCGCATGAGATTAACTATCCCATGCATGATCTGGAATTAGCTGCAGTAGTTTTCTCGTTAAAAGTGGGGAGACATTATTTGTATGGAGAGAGGTATGTTATCTACACCGACCATAAGAGTTTAAAGTATTTGTTGACTCAGAAGGAGCTGAACTTGAGGCAGGGAAGATGGGTAGAGCTGTTGAAGGATTATGACTGCTCGATTGAATATCATCCGGGTAAAGCGAATGTGGTGGCAGATGCGTTAAGCCGGAAGCTAATATCAGATTTGAGAGCGATGTTCGCTCATCTTAGTCTATATGACGACGGGAGTTTGTTAGCTGAGCTGCAAGTGAAGCCGACATGGGTAGGTCTGGTTAAAGAGAAACAGTTATCGAATGATGTTTTGAGTGCTCGACTTCTGCAAGTACAAGATGGTGGAATAGCGGATTACAATTTGAACAACGACAAAGTTTTGTGTTTCCATGGAAAGGTTTACATACCGAAGGATGTGGAGGTAAGGTAGATGATTCTTTAGGAAGCACATAGTAGCCCCTACGCTATGCATCCTGGAGGAAGTAAGATGTATTAGGATCTACGGGAACAGTTTTGGTGGCCTGGATTGAAGCGAGAAGTTACGGAGTTTGTGGGAAAGTGTTTAACTTGTCAGCAAGTCAAAGCCGAACACCAATTGCCTTCGGGGTTGTTACAGCAGGTGAAGATTCCTCAGTGGAAGTAGGAGAGAATCACCATGGACTTTGTTAGTGGGCTACCCCTTACGCCTACTAAGAAAGACTCGGTATGGGTGATCGTGGATCAGTTGACAAAGTCCGCTCATTTCATACCTATTTATGTCGACTATTCTCTTCAAAGGTTGACGAAACTGTATGTGGTGAGGCTGGATGGGGTACCAGTGTCAAACATATCAGATAGGGACCCCAGATTTACGTCGCGGTTTTGGAGGGTATTGCATCAGGCTTTGGGCACGAGATTGGATTTTAGCATGGCGTTTCATCTACAGACAGATGGCCAGTTTAAAAGGGTAATTCAGGTTTTGGAGGACATGTTGAGGGGATGTGTCATCGATTTCAGAGGCAGTTGGGAAGAATTCTTACCCTTTGCAGAGTTCGTATACAACAACAATTACCAAGCTAGTATTCAGATGGCGCCGTATGAAGCGTTGTATGGGCAGAAGTGTCACACTCCCACTTGTTGGACAGAATTGGGTGAACGCCGTATTTTGGGTCCGAAAATGGTTGCAGAGACAGAGGAGAACGTTAGGGTAATTCGAACTCGAATGAAGCAGGCGTCAGACAGGTAGAAATCGTATGTAGATCTAAAGCGAGAGGAGATAGAATTTGCAGTAGGTGATCGGGTCTTCCTAAAAGTTTCGCTGTGGAAGAAGGTGATGAGATTTGGACGTAAGGGTAAGCTAAGTCCCAGGTTTATAGGGCCTTATCGTGTTTTGAAACGAGTAGGACCAGTAGCATACCAGTTGGAATTACCGTCAGAGTTGAAGCAGATGTATGATGTGTTTCACGTCTCAATGCTAAAACGTTACCGTTTGGATCCATCTCATGTGATGCCAGTCGAGGAAGTGGAAATAAGGTCAGACTTGTCTTATGAGGAGGAGCCAATCCAGATTTTTGAACGAGACATCAAGGTGCTTTGGAGGAAATCAGTCCCTTTGGTCAAAGTCTTGTGGCGGAACCATGGTTCAGAAGAAGCGTTGTGGGAACCAGATGAGACGATGCGACAGCAATACCCTCATCTCTTTTGATCAGGTAATTTCGAGGACGAAATTTCTTTATGGGGGTAGAACTGTAACATCCGAGATTTAGGGGTCTCGTATTTTACTTTGTATCTATGTGTTGGTATGCTTTGCATGATTGTTTGAGTATGTTTGGGGATTCGGGAAACCTTGAGGTTAAGTCTGAGCCTTTATAACATCCGAGATTTAGGGGTTATGCATTTAGTGCATAATTCAAGTGTTAGTGGGCTTAGTGTGTGTTTGGATGTGTTTGAGGAGTTTTGAGAACTCTAGGATAAAAAGGAAATGCTTTGGAAAAATATTGGATTTTAAGTTTAGTAGGGGGAGCTAGGCTAAGGAGGCCTTAAGGAAATTTGTAGGGGTTTTAGGACATAAGAACTGGCTTGGTAAAGTGGCTTGGAGGCGCCACTTAGGGCTTTGGTAAGTGACGCCTCAAGCAAGGGAGAAGGGGTCAGGTTCGAGTCCTGTTGGCAGCGTGGGAGTGCTGCTTTATTTTGGATTTTGGCGTCAAGAGAGGGGGAAGGAGTGATGGACGGTATATGGACTTTGGTGGGATAAGGATAAGCCTTGTTTATTCTTTTAAATTTTGGCTAGGAAGAAGAGATAAAGGTTGACCCATTCAAATTATTTTGAATGAGTAGCATGGAGGAAAAATAGGAGAAGAAATTGGGATGTGATAAGAAAGGATATAGTGGCCAGCCAAGGGACTCTTTTGGTTGGCAAAATTTGGCCATGAAGAGGGGATAAGTGCCGAATTTTATTAGGGAGTGTGTTCATCTTTTTATTTCTTTCTTAGTCTCTCTTGCCGAAATTCTTAGTCAAGAGAATTCCTTTTTCTTTTTTGTCTTTTCTTTGAAGCAAGAACCGAAAGTTTAAGTGACCATTTGAGCACTTTGTGCATTTTGGACCATTGCCGAATTCTCCTAAGCCTCTTCCATTTTTCTATTCTTCTTTTCTTCAACTCCATACTTGTTCTTTTGTTAGCCGAATATTCAAGCACCATTTGAAAAGCTTAGCCGAATCTTGTAGCCTTCTTTCCTTGAGATCATTGAAGCCGAAACCTGGAATCTATTTCTCTTTTGGCTGAATCTTCTAAAGCTCTTTCCACTTTTGTGTTTTCTTTCTTCACTAATAAAGTGCCGAAACACCATTATCATTATCAAAAGCGGAATCCCCAAGGAAGGTGCTGTCGACTACTTACTTTTGGTGTTCGTCAAGCAAACATTAGTGGTAAGAATGTTCTCTCTTAGCAACCGGTTTTAGGTTCTTCTTCATAAGGTGCCGAATCAAGTGATTAGGCCTTAGTTTGGGATAGCCGAATGCTCATAAGTCATAATCTAGTGCTTCTTTTATGTGTAGCCAACGTTAAGGAGCATTGAAGGAGTGTTTCGGGATTTGAAGTAATTAAGGTAAGTGATATATGGTATTCGGCCAAGGGTCATGTTCATGAATTTATGTATTAAGCCGAATCTAACATGTGGTATATAGGGATTTCGACAATTTGAGGAGCAAGTGGTGGTTTTTGGGATTTGGATAGGTAAGGTAAGTGGTTGTTGATATTCGGCCATGGGCCATTTGGGTTATTAATGTTAGCCGATTCTGACTATGGTTGTCTAGGGACAAATCGACAGGAGTAAAGAGAAGCCTTCGGGATTCAAGTTCATGTTCGGTAAGGGTATTTAGTAAGTATAGTTTAGATTCGACACATTTAGATTATGTCATTAACGTTTAATCGATTGTTCTGATTAAATATTGTTGATGGAGGTGAACACCAGTAAAGAAGATAAAAGGGTAGCTCCTACCCTTAAGTTTAAGAAGAGATCAGTCTCTGCTGTACGTGATTGGCCATCGGGGTGTGGGCCAGTAGCAGGGGAAAGCTATAGGCAGATAGCGGTAGTTTCGCTTAGTGATAGCATCGAGTTCGAGAGCGTAGTACTTCAAGTTATCAGGTGTGTGTGATTAACCCACCGTTTTTCGGGTTTATGTTATATTTGCATGTGTTATTTATGTGCTAATAAGTGCAGTGGCAATTATGAAATGGACACCCTTAAGGGGTATGTCGATAATCAGGTCAATACCAAATCTGATGAAATGTGGTTATTAAGGTGAATATGTGTGGTATGCTGAATAACATGTACATGCATTAATTATCATGGCACTATTGTATGTTGCATGTGCATAGGATGGGATATGAATATGAAAGAAGGACAGGTGTACATTTATGTACGTGGTTTGATGATAGCTACGGCTATATCGTGGATTGGCGCTGACTGAGGTCGCGTTGTGGATTACTTGTGATTTAGTTCACCTAGATTGATGAGTATCTCTGTGCCTCATCGTGGTTGATATCGGCTATGTGCCATATCGTGGTTGATGAGTGAGTATGTGTCTCATCGTGGTTTTGATGATAGCTACGAGCTACATCGTGGATTGGCGCAGACTGAGGTCGCGTTGTGGATTATTTGCGATTTAGTTCGCGTGGACGGTATAAATTGCCAAATTGGTATGTAGCGGTTGGAGGGTGATTAGTAATCCCCTAGTGTGTGGTGGCTGGATACGGGGGTGTGTAGAGGATGGACCCTAGGATTGGGTTAGGTGCACTTTGCATAAACATGTGTGGAATGTGGATCAGTGTGGATATGGGCCAAGCCCAATATGTGGGATCATGTGGTTAATTACCTTATTATCCGATATGTGGTATGGATATGGGCCAAACCCAATTGTGGAATTATGTGAATAAGTTGCATTGTTATCTGATATGTGTTTTAATGTGGTTGTGGGTGGAAATCTGTGGACTAATTACACACTGAGTCTGTGTGACTCACCCAAATTTTTATCAACATCGCAAGTGATACGTGAATCTTGGACCGGGTTGGAGAGGATGCAAGGTGGCCATACAGAAGATATTTTTACTTATGTTGCGCACTTGAGATTTTCATTATTTGAATAACTATTTATTGTAATAAGGGCCGCTTAAAGTATTTGAAGGTTGTTATTGTGTTTTAGTTGGATTGACGATTAAATTATTATTTGGAAATGAGTTTATATTCAGAAACTTATCTCTTAAATTATATACTAAAGTTTTAAACTTGGATATTTTTGTAACAAATATTATTTTACTTAGAATTTTAATTATATAATGTTTTACAAATCACAACAAATTTTCATGTTTTCACCCGTACGACAAAATCTTTTCAAATGTTTTCTCACTGACATACCAGATCCAGTCAAGGCTCGTGGGCCGAGTTTGGGGTGTTACAGCTTGGTATCAGAGCCCGGTTCAAAGCTCGGCTTTGAGGGTTTGGGTCCAAAAACATTTTTCAAAAATGGGCTTTTCAAAAATATAAACTTTTATGAACTATTTCAGGTTATTCTGGCATGGCACCTGTATCTCCTACTAAGTCCACTGTAAGTACTTTCGACTCATCAAGTGATTTGAATATGTGAACTATGTGGGCATTAAGGGATCATAGATTAGTAGAATAGGGCTATTGAACCCTAGGACTAGTCTACTCCAACACAAATACATAAGACTTAATGACAACCAAACAAACCTGTGAGTAAGTCGCCGAGTCAGGGTGTGGCAACAGTTGTGCGCATGTATAGGAGTGGATTCGGTAAGAGCTTGGTATTTAAGCAGTCCTAGTGACTCACCTCCTCTTTACTCGAATCCTACCTGGTGCGTAGCTACGGTTCACCCTAACCAATAGGGCTCATTCACAGGCTAAACTCAATAATTAAAACCCGAAAGGGACTAGCCTTACTGTTTTATAAAAACCTTAGTTTTAAAATTTTCAAATTGCCTTTTTAGATTTGTACAAACTATGTTGAAAAACATTTTTTAGAATTATTCTCGATTTACAAAATTACCGAAATACCCTTGGTTGTGAAATTGCTAAAATGCCCTTGGTTTATAAAATTACCATACTACCCTCGATTGCTACTAAGATTTTCTTACTTTACAAAATATCTAAAGACTTTATTTTGCGAATTATCAAGATACTTTGTTTTGGAAAATTTACTAAATTACCCCTGACTTACAAAATTACCAAAATAACCCCGATTTTGAAAATTTCTACAATACCTTACATTTGGAAAATGTTTTCAAAATAACCCAAGTTTTGAAAATTTTGAAATGCCTTTGATTTATTAAAATTTTGAATTGACCCCGATTTATTACTAAAATACCCCTATAGGACAAATGACGAAATTACCCCTGGGTTGGGAAAGGAAAAAAATGCTCATAGTAGTATGGTGTATGTTATGGATGAATGTGAATGTGACTTTCTGAATTAGAATAGTGAACTTGAGCTGAAACTTTGGTTGATCGAAAGAACTACTACTAAAATCTTCTTTTCATAAAATTGCTCGTGGGTAATCAAGTGGAACAAAATACTAATGCGTAAAACCTTTTAATCAGATTAAATCGCGACGTTAGATATGAGTTCTAGAGGACGTGGTCGAATGACGGTGTCGGAACCAGTAGGGTCTGGCCATGTGTCAGAAAACGATGTACCGCCGCTAGCAGTGGGCGCGGAGGATCAAGATCAGACGGGAAGAGATGACGCAGTATCGCAGGCTATGCTGCGAGTGCTAGAACGTGTAGCAAGAGCTGGTATAGGAAGTGGAGCTCGAAAGTCAGTATCGGAGAGACTTAGGTCAAACGGAACTGAGGTTTTTAGAGGAGTGTCTGGAGTGGCCCCGAATGTAGCGGAGTATTGGTTAGAGGCAGTCGAAAGAATCATGGATGATTTGGATTGCACGGCAGAGGAAAAGCTGAAAGGTGCTGTTTCGCTACTTCAGGATGAGGCCTATCGGTGGTGGCTCACTGTCAGATAGGGTGTCCCTGCAGATCGATTGGATTGGGAGTATTTTAAGGTTAAGTTTGAAGGGAAGTACGTTGGAGCTAGTTACCTAGACTCGCAGAGAAAGGCGTTTCTAAACTTGGTACAAGGAAGCAAGTCGGTGGCGGAGTATGAAGCAGAATTTGTGCGATTAAGTTAGTACGCCAAGGGGATCGTGGCTACTGATTATGAAAGGTGTGTTCGATTCGAAGATGGGTTGCGGGATGAGCTACGAGTGTTGATTGCTCTGCAAAGAGAAAGAGACTTTACTATTCTAGTGGAGAAAGCTCGAATAGCTGAAGAAGTTAAGAAAACTAAGAGACAGAATTGAGAAAAGGATAGGAATTGGAACAAGAGGAGTTTTGGACCGTCAGTATCGTCTGGAGATTTTCAGAAAAGACCAAGGACCGAGAATTCTGTGCGTGCACCTGTAACAGTTGTTGAGAATCGAAGTCGTTCATGTGCTCAGTGTGGGAGAGCTCATATAGGAGAATGTTGGAAAAATAGTAAGGAATGTTTCTGGTGTGGGTCTAAGGCTCATTTGGTCAAGAATTGTCCTCAAGTAATGGATAAGGCTCGAACAGGAGGCCAAGGTTTTGTGCAGCCTTGTAGAGGTGGTTAGCAGGCGACGAGGAGTCGTGGTCCGAATCATGGAGGAAATGGTTCTGGCCGAGGTCATGGAACACCAAGCAGAGGTGCTGAGGGTTCAGATAAGAGACAACCAAGGTTGGTCTAAGCAGTCAGTTGTCGCGAGGAGGAGGATGTGCCAGATATGATAACGGGTACGTTCCTTGTTCCTGGAATACCCTTTATTGTTTTGAGTGTTATAGGGTTAGCTCATTTTTGCATTGTTAGTAAAGTGTTCAGAATCTTGACTGTGAACTTGAAGATCATATTTAGGAAGGTGACCGTATTTAGTTCTTTAAGACAGTCAGTGGTAGTAGATAAACTTCGTAAGTAAGAGCCTTTAGAAGTTCAAGAAGTAGTAGTACCTTTGCTTAGTTTAGCCAAGTAATTTCGAGGACGAAATTATTTTTAAGGAGGGTAGAACTATAACATCCGGGATTTAAGGGTTATGCATTTAGTGCATAATTCAAGTGTTAGTGGGCTTAGTGTGTGTTTGGATGTGTTTGAGGAGTTTTGAGAACTCTAGGATAAAAAGGAAATGCTTTGGAAAAATATTGGATTTTAAGTTTAGTAGGGGGAGCTAGGCTAAGGAGGCCTTAAAGAAATTTGTAGGGGTTTTAGGACATAAGAACTGGCTTGGTAAAGTGGCTTGGAGGCGCCACTTAGGGCTTTGGTAAGTGACGCATCAAGCAAGGGAGAAGGGCTCCGATTCGAGTCCTGTTGGCAGCTTGGGAGTGCTGTTTTATTTTGCATTTTGGCGTCAAGAGAGGGGGAAGGAGTAATGGACGGCATATGGACTTTGGAGGGATGAGGATAAGCCTTGTTTATTCTTTTAAATTTTGGCTAGGAAGAAGAGATAAAGGTTGACCCATTCAAATCACTTTGAATGAGTAGCATGGAGGAAAAATAGGAGAAGAAATTGGGATGTGATAAGAAAGGATATAGTGGTCGGCTAAGGGACTCTTTTGGTTGGCAAAATTTAGCCATGAAGAGGGGTTAAGTGCCGAATTTTATTAGGGAGTGTGTTCATCTTTTTATTTCTTTCTTAGTCTCTCTTGCCGAAATTCTTAGTCAAGAGAATTCCTTTTTCTTTTCTGTCTTTTCTTTGAAGCAAGAACCGAAAGTTTAAGTGACCATTTGAGCACTTTGTGCATTTTAGACCATTGCCGAATTCTCCTAAGCCTCTTCCATTTTTCTATTCTTCTTTTCTTCAACTCCATACTTGTTCTTTTGTTAGCCGAATATTCAAGCACCATTTGAAAAGCTTAGCCGAATCTTGTAGCCTTCTTTCCTTGAGATCATTGAAGCCGAAACCGGGAATCTATTTCTCTTTTGGCCGAATCTTCTAAAGCTCTCTCCACTTTTGTGTTTTCTTTCTTCACCAATAAAGTGCCGAAACACTATTATCATTCTCAAAAGCCGAATCCCCAAGGAAGGTGCTGTCGACTACTTACTTTTGGTGTTCGTCAAGCAAACGTTAGTGGTAAGTATGTTCTCTCTTGGCAATCGATTTTAGGTTCTTCTTCATAAGGGTGCCGAATCAAGTGATTAGGCCTTGGTTTGGGATAGCCGAATGCTCATAAGTCATAATCTAGTGTTTCTTTTATGTGTAGCCAACGTTAAGGAGCATTGAAGGAGTGTTTCAGGATTTGAAGTAATTAAGGTAAGTGATATGTGGTATTCGGCCAAAGGCCATGTTCATGGATTTATGTATTAAGCCGAACCTAACAAGTGGTATATAGGGATTTCGACAATTTCAGGAGCAAGTGGTGGTTTTCCGGATTTGGATAGACAAGGTAAGTGGTTGTTGATATTCGGCCATAGGCCATTTGGGTTATTAATGTTAGCCGATTCTGACTATGGTTGTCTAGGGACAAATCGACAGGAGTAAAGAGAAGCCTTTGGGATTCAAGTTCATGTTCGGTAAGGGTATTTAGTAAGTATAGTTTAGATTCGACACATTTAGATTATGTCATTAACGTTTAATCGATTGTTCTGATTAAGTATTGTTGATGGAGGCGAACACCAGTCAAGAAGATAAAGGGGTAGCTCCTACCCCTAAGTTTAAGAAGAGATCAGTCTCTGCTGTACGAGATTGGCCACCGGGGTGTGGGCCAGCAGTAGGGGAAAGCTATAGACAGATAGCGGTAGTTTCGCTTAGTGATAGCAGCGGGATCGAGAGCGTAGTACTTCAAGTTATTAGGTGTGTGATTAACCAACCATTCTCTGGGTTTATGCTATATTTGCATGTGTTATGTATGTGCTAATAAGTGCAGTGGCAATTATGAAATGGATACCCTTAAGGGGTATGTCGATAATCAGGTCAGTACCAAATCTGATGAAAAGTGGTTATTAATGTGAATATGTGTGGTATGCTGAATAACATGTACATGCATTAATTATCTTGGCACTATTGTATGTTGCATGTGCATGGGATGGGATATGAATATGAAAGAAGGACAGGGTGTACATTTATGTACGTGGTTTGATGATAGCTACGGCTACATCGTGGATTGGCACTGACTGAGGTCGCGTTGTGGATTACTTGTGATTTAGTTCACCTGGATTAATGAGTAGCTCTATGCCTCATCGTGGTTGATATCGGCTATGTGCCATATCGTGGTTGATGAGTGACTATGTGTCTCATCGTGGTTTTGATGATAGCTACGAGCTACATCGTGGATTAGCGCAGACTGAGGTCGCGTTGTGGATTATTTGTGATTTAGTTCGCGTGGACGGCATAAATTGCCAAATTGGTGTGTAGCGGCTGGAGGGTGATTTAGTAATCCCCTAGTGTGTGGTGGCTGGATACGGGGGTGTGTAGAGGATGGACCCTAGGATTGGGTTGGGTGCACTTTGCATAAACATGTGTGGAATGTGGATTAGTGTGGATATGGGCCAAGCCCAATATGTGGGATCATGTGGTTAATTACCTTATTATCCGATATGTGGTATGGATATGGGCCAAGCCCAATTGTGGAATTATGTGAATAAGTTGCCTTGTTATCTGATATGTGTTTTGATGTGGTTGTGGGTGGAAATCTGTGGACTAATTACACACTGAGTCTGTGTGACTCACCCAAATTTTTACCAACATCGCAGGTGATACGTGAATCTTGGACCAGGTTGGAGAGGATGCAAGGTGGCCATGCAGAAGATATTTTTACTTATGTTGCACACTTGAGATTTTCAGTATTTGAATAACTATTTATTGTAATAAGGGCCGCTTAAAGTATTTGAAGGTTGTTATTATGTTTTAGTTGGATTGACGATTAAATTATTATTTGGAAATGAGTTTATATTCAGCAACTTATCTCTTAAATTATATACTAAAGTTTTAAACCCGGATATTTTTGTAACAAATATTATTTTACTTAGAATTTTAATTATATAATGTTTTACAAATCACAACAAATTTTCATGTTTTCACCCGTATGACAAAATCTTTTAAAATGTTTTCTCAGTGACGTTACAGCCTTAGTGAAAATTTTTGGTTCTAAGCTGTTAGGGGAGAGCTGGTGGAGCCAGGCGTCACCTTGTGAGCATAGGAAGTGGCGTCAGAGGGGAATTGCAAGGAGGTAGGCGTTCGAGCAGCATGAATGACATTTTGGGTTTTTTATTTTGCACCTAGAGAGATAGGTGGTGGATTCGGCAAGGGCACTTAAAGGGGAAGTGTTGAAAGGGTCAAACATTATGAATGGATGGTGGAAAGTTGCTCATAGAGTTTGAATTGTTCAAACTAATTTGAAGAAGTGGAGGAGAGGGGATTTAGGAGAGAATTAAGGGAAGGTTTGGGGAGTGAGGTGAGAGAGAGTGTTAGCCAAATTTTAATGGGTGATGGGGGGCTAGGCATTCGGTTTGGTAGGGGGTTTAGGTGCCGAATTTAGGTGTTTGAGTAGCTTGGGTGTGTTCATATTTTTTGTTTTCTCTCTTCTCTAATCTCTTTGCCGAAAGGTGCCAGTCAAAAGCCATTCATTTTTTTTTCTTCTTTTCCTATAACCAAAAGCTGAAACTGAAGAGACCATTTGTGCATTTTCGTTCCATCTTCTTTTCTCTCTACTCATTCTCCAAAACATCTCAATCGTAAGCATCACACCCTTCATTTGCAACCTTTTTATGTTTTTCTCTTCTTCTCTACTTACTCTCTAAAGCTGAACCTTACCTCTCCCTTCATTTCCTTTACGTTATTGGTAGCCCAAAGCATTGTTTTCACTTTGAAAAGCCGAACAACCCTTCTCTTTTGGTAGCCGAATGAATTTTCCATTCATGTGACCGTTAGCCGAATCTTCCAGACATCTTTACTCCTTTCTTTTTCATCTTTTATTCGTTTATGTCCCAAGCCATCTCTTGGCCGAATTTTCTCTACCCTTTTTCTTTTTGATTCTCACCTCTTTAACCTAGTCATAATCTATTTCCATTTCATCTCTTAAGTTTTCTTTCGGTTCTTATTCTTTTAAAATTGAATACCTCTCTCGTGTGGTGATTCTTTTTGTTTGTTAATCTCTAGAGGAAGTGCCGTCACTCATCTTCTACCAATCCTCTCAATCAGTTCTTAGTGGTAGTGGTAAGGGTTCTCTTCTCCATTAATCTTTCTCTTTTCTCTCTTTGGTTTGCCGAAACCAAAAGCCTAACTCAGTTTCTTATGTGTGGCCGAACCTATAATGGGCTTCACTTGTGTCTCTTTGCTTGTAACCAGAGTGAGGGTTATTAGGGATCATTTGGTTTTTGATCAACCAAGGTAAGAGGGTTACAGCTTCCGATCGGCCGAAGGCCATTTCGTTTGGACCACAAGTTATTAGGCCGAATCTAATATGGGTTTATGTAGGGACTTCGACGATCTTTTAGTTCAAGTGTAGACCCTCCGAGTTCTGTCAATTTTGGTAAGGAGTATTCAATTAAAGTATTTATTTAGTTTTGTTATTATCTGAATCAACATTTTAACCGGGTCTTCTGACCAAGATCGTATTTTATGGATTTGAGAACCAGTCAAGTGAAAGAAAGGGTTGGACACGTAGTCCCTACCCCTAAGTTCAAGAGACGAGCAGTTTCAGCAGTTCGGGATTGGCCACCGAGTTGTGAGCCAGCATCTGAAAAGGATAAGCAGATCGCTGTGATCTCTTCGAGTGAGGACGTTAGGAAGATTGATAGTTTAGTTCTCCAAGTTTACAGGTGTGTAATTATCACATTATTCCTTTAATTTTATAAATGTATGTGTTATACTTGGAAGCCGAAAATAGCGGCAGTGGTGGGTGAATTACCTGTGTTGGGTAATTGGTAAACAAGGTTAGTATACTACTTACATTAATAATCGTGGATAAGCTGTTATGGATGGATGTGAGTATGATATATATATTTATTTTTTATCATGTTGCCTATCTGACTTATTATGTTGCATGTGCATGGGTTTTTGGGTTAAAAATGATGAAAATGGGAAGTGTATATATGTGGGTGACTTTGTCACGGTTAATGATGGCCTCGAGCCTCATTGTGGATTTTGTGATTTAATCACGTGTGGATTTAGTGGCTAGATCACTTATGTGGACTTTGAGCAGTGTGTCTATCTGCATAACTGCCAAAGAGGTGTGTAGCGAATGGAGGGTTGATTGTAGAAATCCCCAGGTGTGTATGAGGTTGGATGTACGGAGTGGTGTGTAGAGGATGGATATTAGGTTGGGTTGGGCTATCATATTGAATATTTGTGCATGGTATGATGATTTGATGATGATTTGGGGCCAAGCCCACTTGTGGAATTGTGTAGTATAATTGCACACTGAGTCTGGTGACTCACCCTATTTTCTTAACATATCGCAGGTAGCTCATGATTCATTGGACTGGGTTGAAATGGACTCGAGGTGGCCATGCAGGAGTTGTTTTAGTAAACTTTATTTTAAACTATTAATTGCTATTCTCTTTTGGATATTTTGAATATGTAATAAGGCCACTATAAACTTGGTAAATTTTGGATTTTTTTTTTAATTTGGTTTTTAATATTTAATTTTTATTTAAGATATAACTTTACTACATTTTATCATGAAAGTAAAAATGGAGTTTTTCAAAACATGGGAACATAAAAAAAAACAACCGTTTTCTCTCAAGTGCCAACAAGAATAACAAACAGAACTTAACTCAATTCGAAAAATTTCCTTTAACTACGAATAATTATTTTCAAACCTCACCTAAAGCGAAAAATTTTCAAACTTACGATACTTCCCTACTTTCAGAATAAAATTTCGATTTTGTTACACCTTTATCCTAGTGACATTCCAGATCTGGTCGTGGTGTTTGGGCCGGGTTTGGGGTGTTACAGGTAATATGCTTAAAGGAATGTGATATGTGAAGTTGCTTTGGTATGATTAGTTGACATATGAAATGGTTATGATATGGTAAGTATATAGATGAATGGTGCTTGGGCATAATTGTGATTTAGTCATGCAAATTGGTATGTTTAGAATTGGTTTTGATTGTATAGATGGAATGGATATTGAATGTATTGTTGTATGATTTCCTTAGTTGTCAAATATGCATGTTTTGGATGGCTATTTGATAAATTTTGGTGGTTATATGTGAATGAGATGGGATGATATATGTTGCTTGTAGGTTTGACCTAAGTGGGTGACATTTTGGCCTTGTAAATGGCCTATATTATCACACGGTTGAGGCGCACGGGCGTGCCTTAAGGCCGTGGGTGTATAGCAGGATGTAGCTTGGTAGCACACGGCCTCGACACGGGGGTGTCAGCTAGCCGTGGTGTACAAGTCAGTAGCTAGCAAAGAGAACACGGCGACGACACACGGGCGTGCTTGGCCGCCGTGGTGGGAAAGTCAATATTTGGCCTAGTAGCACACGGCCACGGCACACGGGCGTGCCTAGTGACCATGGAGGTATAGTCAGTATATGACCACGGGGTGGACACACGGGGGTGTCTAGAAGCCGTGGAGGGCACACGGTCTCCTTCTACGAGCATGTAGCCCCTGAAACTTAGAAAAGTTTTAAATTTCTGTAAGTTTTTGTATGTGTCTTGATTTAGTCCCGACCCGAGTTATAAGCATGGTTGAGGTCTCATTGACCTATTTGAGGGACATTGTATGTGTAATGGATGAATGAAATGCATGAAATGTTATGAATATTTTCGATCTGTCTGGTAGCGCTTTTAACCCTAGTCCGACGACGGATACGATTTAGGGGTGTTACATTTGGTTGGTATTAGAGCTACGATTTAGGCAATCCTCGGATAATGTAGCGTGTCAGAGTCTAGCTATACATGCCATGTATTTTAACTGTGATAGTTTGATAAATCCTGACATGTAAAAGTGTAATTTTCGTATAGTAATGAATACCAAAAGAGCCGTGGTTGACGACGTAGAAAGTAATGTGCCTGCTCCCATGCAAGAGACAACACCCTCAGATCCTAGATTGGTTACGAGCGGTCAAGAGGGAGAAGCTAAACAAGCTTTCTTCCAGTTTATGAGTGAGTGGTTCACTCAATTTGTGAGAAATAACCTGACTGTTTTGCAACCTCCAGCCCTGGTTAACCTCCCTCAGACAACTGCTATGCTTTTGATTACGAATTTGAATCTGATGAACAAGCCTTCGGTTGATGAAATTCATAAGCATGAGGCGGGAGAGTTTAGGGCTGCTAATGATGATAATACCGAGAAAGTCGATTCTGAAGCTCGTAATGAAAGAAAAAGATCGATGAGTAATTTTTCTCAACTTTTGACGAAGAAATATAGAGATGCAAGCAATAGATTAGATGTTTCAATTAGACATACAGGTAGAGATCGTGTGAGACCAAATGTTGATTTGAGAACTCAAGCTCCAATTGAATCAAATGATGGAAGTACTAAAAGCAGCAAACCTGAATGTAGAAAGTGTGGAAAATGTTATGTGGGAAAATGTTAGGGCAAGTATAATAATAGAGTTTGTTATAAATGTGGATCACGAAATCACTTCATTCGAGATTGCCCAAAGATGGAGAGCGTTGAAAATGTCATATCCGAGCGACTCAAGTGTAAGCATTATGGTGAAAGACATTCGGGGAATTGTAGATTGAATAATCAAGCTTGCTTCAGATGTGGATCGTTGGTTCATTTTATTCGAGACTGCCCAGAGTCTGTTGAACAAGAGACTACTCAGGATCCGAGATTAGACAACGCCTTATAGAGAAATAGACCTTCTCAAAATACAAGAAATGTCAGTAATAGTCAGAGGTCTATGAGGGATACTGTTGCAAAATCTGAATTTAAAGAGCCAACTAGAGCATATGCTACTCGAGCGTGTGAAGACACCTCATCTTCAGATATTATTATACGTACGTTTACTCTTTATAATACTTTTGTGATTGTATTGATAAACCATGGTTTTACTCATTCGTATATATATGCATGAATTTAGTATTCACTAAGACTGTACTGGTAGAATCTACTGAGTTTGTTATAAAAGTATCGAACCCTTTAGGTAAAAGTGTCCTGATTGACAAAATATACAAGAACTATCCATTAATGTTTTGAGATATCTGTTTTTCTGCTAATATGATGCTATTACCATATGATGAGTTTGACATAAGTTTGGCTATGGACTGGTTGATACTATATGCTGCTGTTGTAAATTGTAAAAGAAAGAGTATTGATTTGAGATGTCAAAATGATGAAACAGTTTAGATTGAGTTTAATGATTTGAATGGTTAGATGTGACTGAATCTATCCATCTGTTTGGAAACAAATTTTGAATGTCTATGTGTGAATTAGGGAATATATATTTATAGGAACGATTCTATCTGGGAAACGTTGTGATAAATTAAAGTTAGTTTGATTGTTGAAGTTTTCTTCTGCATGGAAATAATTTCGACCAAAATATCACTTTTGGTTTAGTCTGAGGTCAATAAAGAAATTACGATCTTTATCCTTATGTTAATGAATGAAAGGTCTGAACCTAGTACAACAATGCTAGCTTCAATTGTCGAAAAACTTTTGAGTCTATAAGTGATTATTTTCTAAAGAAAATGATTATAGTTTGGAATATTTTGTTTTGGCAATGAATAAATGATTATTTAGTGAAGTCGTGAAATTCAGGAGTTAGACAGCAAACTATAAGTTAAAAGATGTTTAACGTATATTGATTTCTAATTTGGAACCACAGATGTGATATTGAAATAGAGTGTGTATGTTGAAAAGTTATATAAAAGTATATAATAGATATGTGATGTCAGAAAGTTGATATTGTAATAATAGCAAAACGAGTTCTGTGTGATTCAAATTTTGAATTTGAACTTCGGGTTATTGATGATTGCTTGAGTTTCGAGAGTCGTATATCGATTCAGAAAAATCCGAATTGATTCAATTTGATTTTAAGCGAAGCACATAACAGTTGTATATCTATTCATCCAGGAAGTACAAAGATGTACCATGATTTAAAGCAACACTATTGGTGGTCTGGTATGAAACAAGACATTTCTAATTTTGTTTCGAAATGCTTAATCTGTCAACAAGTGAAAACCGAACATCAAGTTCCATCTGGTTTACTACAGCTAATTCTGATTCCTAAATGGAAATGGAATAGAGTGACAATGGATTTTGTTTCTGGTTTGCCTCAGACTCTGAGAAAGAAAAGATGCAATTTGGGTCATAGTTGACCGACTGACGTAATCTACCCATTTTATTCCGGTATGATTCGATTATTCACTAGACAGATTAGCTGAACTTTATATTTCTGATATTTTGAGATTTCACAGGGTGCCACAATCCATTGTGTCAGATAAAGATCCGAAATTGTTTGAAAGCGGCATCTGATCATCAGAAGTCTTCTGCAGATTTGAAATGAAAAGATATAGAATTTGAAATCGGCGACAAAGTATTTCTGAAAGTGTCTCCATGGAAGAAAGTGCTTCGATTCAGACATAAAGGCAAATTAAGTCCGAGGTTCATTGGACCATATGAGATCATTGAACGTGTCGGGCATGTTGCATATAGATTAAAGTTGCTCTCTGAATTAGAAAAGATTCACAATGTATTTCATGTTTCGATGCTCCGTAGATATCAATTTGATCTGTCACTTGTAATTGCCTTTCCGAAATCGAAATCCAATCGGATATGACATACAAAGTAGAACCGATTAGTATTTTAGCTTGTAAAGTGAAAGAATTGAGAAAGAAGAGAATACAGTTAGTGAAAATATGGTGGAATCGACAATGAATTGAAGAGGCAACATGGGACCCGGAAGATTCAATCAAATAGTAATATCCGAACCTATTTGACAGTAAGATTTTCGGGGACGAAAATCCCTAAGGGGGGAGAATTGTAATAGTCCAGTTTATACCCTATTCGGAATAGTGGTTTCAGGACCACAAATCTGATTTCATATAATATTTTAATGTTATTTTCTGTGCCGTAGAAATGTGACTAAGCATGTGTTAAATTTCCGTAAGCTAATTTGTTCGTTTGTGTGTTTAATTTGACAAAAGGATTAAATCGCATAAAGTTTAAAAATGGCTTTTCATTTGATTAAGTGGTTTAATTGATGTGGCTTTATTATAGTGAAGTCCTTAAAGGGCAAATAGTCCATTTTCATTTATAGTGGACGGTAACATGCTCATAAATATATATTAGGCTTTTATATGATTAAATTATATGTTATGTTAATATTATTTTAATATTATAAGATAGATAATGAAATAATGGCATGAATAGAAGCCATTTTTAGTTCACTTTGCCGAAAAACACAAAAGAAAGAAAAGGAGAAACCCATCTTAAGTTTCGGCTTCTATCAAGCAAAATTAAGGTGAGTTTTGACTTCGGCTTTTGATAATTTGTACGTTTTTGTAATCGTTGCTTCTTCTACTATCAAGCCCATGTCTCAATTTTGTGAATTGATGATGTTTGTGAGTTATGCCATTGTTGATATGTTGAGCTTTGTGATGTTTTATGGTGTTAAATGAAAGATAGGAGCTAGATGAACATACTTTGTTCTTGAATTTTTGATGAACTTAGCTAAATAGGGTTAAATTGAGAAAATAGAAAATTGAGGGACTAATTTGTGAATTTGATGAAAAATGTGGGCTTATATATGATGTATATGTATTCGGCTAAGTATGTGTATATGTGGATTTTGTGAATTTGATGTTTTGAGAAAAATGGACTGAATTGATAAAGTGTGCAAATTTGAGGGTTAATTTGTAAATAGCCCTAAATGTGTGTCCATGGATTGAATTGTATGAATTAGTGAATAAAAAGGTTAATTCTGAATATGTTTAGATCAAGAACCGAGGAAAACAGACTTAGATCGCAGGAAAACGAAAGTAAATGAGTAGCCGTTTCCATTCTGATAAACCGAATCTGAGGTAAGTCATCATACAAATAAATTTGTTTGTATTGAAATATGTATGTTCATGTGATTATTGATAACGATGAATGTTTATGAAATGATGTGTATATGAATTTCAAAATAAGATCGACATAGTGACAATGTCTAAAAAGTTCCGTACGAATCTAGAGATAGATAGGATTAACTATGTTATGACATAGGTACTTGTTCTGTTTTATCGTGTAAGACCCTGTCAGGGACAGTGGCATCAATATCTGATTACATGTAAGACCCTATCGGGGACAGTGGCATCAATATCTCGACACGTGTAAGACCGTCATCGGGACACGGTGGCCTCAATATCGAATACGTGCAAGAGACCATGCGGGACGGTGGCATCAATATCCGATTGCGTAATGCGACCTATCTGGGAAAGTGGCATGGATATCTGGTTACATGTAAGACACCGTCTGGGAGAGTGGCATCAACATCTGACTACATGTAAGACCACGTCTGGGACGTTGGCATTGTACGACTTTTCTGAGCGTTCTGAGTGTTCTATTAGATTTCGAATAGTTCAACAGATAAGTCCGAGAAACAAACAGTTATGTGAATTGTATATTTGTTTCAGGTGCATTTAAAAAATTACACTATGTGTGAATGAATGGTAAGTGTCTATATGATCTTACTATGATAAATATGTGTATTGAAATGATGAGATAATATGTGAAGATATGCATGAATGAGCAATATGTAAATGTGATACAAGAATGGATAAGCTATGATCTAACAAGTATATGACGATAGGAAAGTTTGAATGATGAATGGTAAATTAAAAGTGCCAAGAAGAATTATGGCTATGCAATTGAGCTATTAGTGATGTCATATTGATTATATGTCTTGAATGCTTAAATATTAAGTTTATTTGTTTATAAGTTACTAAGCTTTTAGGAAAGCTTACTCTGTGTGTGTTTTCTCTGTTTTATAGGTCGTCAAAGCTAGTGAGAGCTCGGGACTGTCACAGATCGTGATAAACCGTAAATATAAACATATTTTAATCCCACATTTATTATGCTTTTCAAAGATTTAAGCCTTGTTTTATATAAAAAGGTGCTTTTAATCCTTTCTTTTCATGTCTTATACCCAGGAAAGCACCCGAGGATGAAAAGAAAACAAAACAGGCCTAAAATGATGTAAATGGGCCTTTCCACGAAATCGACACGGCTTGGGCCAAGGACCACATGGCCGTGTCTCGACGAACACCTAGATCACGGCCTCATCACCACCACACACGACCGTGCCAAAGCAGAAATCCAAACACGGTCAGGTCTCGATTTGCACGGGCGTGTGACATGGCCGTGCCTCTGTAGCTGGAAAGAGCAATTTCAGTCGAAAAAGGATACTTCGGGAGAAAGAATCGCATTCCAAGAGCCTATAAATATACCCCAAGTACCACCTTTGAAGGAGAGCAAAAGCTAGGCCAAGGAGCCAAACCGAGAAGGTCAAAGTTAGGGAATAACACGAGGATAGCCAGTTAATTCATCCCAAGAAGCCGGAATTATACTCAAGACGGTGGAATTCTCCTTCAATCCCATCAGGGAGTTTTAGGATTTTTCTTATGTTTTGTTTTATCTTTTCTCTTGTGATGTTTCCTTTTTACATTATCAACTAAACCCCTCAGATACCTGAAGGGGGATGAAACGTAGACAGATTTTATTATTTGATTTTTATGTTATATGATAAATTACTTAGTTTGTTCTTAAGTATGTTGCTTAATCCAAATCTAATGTGCTTAGGTGGAGGAGGAATAGACCTTGCCTAAGAGTAGATCTAACATAATTAAGTGGAGTTGATCGGATGTCAAGAGATAGGGTTATGAGATTTTACCGGATTAGGGAGAAACCTAATATCGGAATCCATTGATCGATTTACTACTTTCCAAGGGGGTCATTATAAGTGAACGAGAGTTCCACTAATTAACCTAGGATTAGACGTTATTCGCTTTGAGAGAGGGTTTAGCATAGGTTAGGGAGTCTCACGAATCAAGCTAAGTAAAAGAAATCATATAATTTAAGGTTAGATAATAAGAGAAGTCTAGGTGAATTCTTCCCGAAGGTATCATAAAAATCAACTGAGTCTTTTCAAGTTATCCCCAAATTCATCTTTTTGTCTTTGTTTCCTTAGTTTAGTTGTCGTCAATTTAGTTTAAAAGCAACCTTCATATTATTTAGGTTAAATAATAAAAAGAAAGTGAGTATTAATACTTTTAGTTCCTTTGGGTTCGATATTCGGTCTTGCCTAAGCTATACTACTGTTCGATAGGTACACTTGCCTTAATATCGTTGTCAGAGTTAGTCTCCAGGTTTGATCATTCTTTTATAAATATTAAAAACTCTAATTTCACAGCAATCAGATCGTCGTCACACTAATTAATTCATTTTGGTACACTTTGAAAATGTATATGGCTAAATATGGCATGTATAGGCTAGTCCTTGATATGAGTTGTTATGTGAACTTAGCCATGTGATTTGGCTAGTTATGTTTTGGTAATATGCTTAAAGGAATGTGATATGTGAAGTTGCTTTGGTATGATTAGTTGACATATGAAATGGTTATGATATGGTAAGTATATAGATGAATGGTGCTTGGGCATAATTGTGATTTAGTCATGCAAATTGGTATGTTTAGAATTTGTTTTGACTGTATAGATGGAAGGGATATTGAATGTATTGTTGTGTGATTTCCTTAGTTGTCAAATATGCATGTTTTAGATGGCTATTTGATATATTTTGGTGGTTATATGTGAATGAGATGGGATGATATATGTTGCTTGTAGGTTTGACCCAAGTGGGTGACATTTTGGCCTTGTAAATGGCCTATATTATCACACGGTTGAGGCGCATGGGAGTGCCTAAAGGCCGTGGGTGTATAGCGGGATGTAGCTTGGTAGCACACGGCCTCGACACGGGGGTGTCAACTAGCTGTGGTGTACAAGTTAGTAGCTAGCTAAGAGTACACGGCCACGGCCCACGGGCGTGCTTGGCGGTCGTGGTGGGAAAGTCAGTATTTGGCCTAGTAGCACACGGCCATGGCACACTGGCGTGCCTAGTGACCGTGGAGGTATAGTTAGTATATGACCATGGGGTGGACACACGGGGGTGTCTAGAAGCTGTGGAAGGCACACGATCTCCTTCCACGGGCGTGTAACCCCTGAAACTTAGAAAAGTTTTAAATTTCTGTGAGTTTCTGTATGTGTTTTGATTTAGTCCCGACCCAGTTTATAAGCATGGTTGAGGTCTCATTGACCTATTTGAGGGACATTGTATGTGTCATGTATGAATGAAATGCATGAAATGTTATGAATATTTCCGATCTGTCCGGTAACGCTTTTAACCCTAGTCTGGCGACGGATACGGGTTAGGGGTGTTACAGGTACTCCGCCACATTCGGGGCCACCCCAGCTATTCCTTTGAAAATCTCTGCCCCATTTGCTCGGAGTCGCTCCGAGATCGACCAACGACTTCTCGTACCATGTTGGGCCCAACAACCCTTTCTAAACTCCTTAACATGGCCTGCGATACTACATCTTCTATTGTAGCAACCCGTTCATATGGTCTCATTTCAGCTACTGGTGAGGCCTGAGCCTCCTCTACTTCAACGTTGGGCATATGGCCCGACGCCGACAACCCAGCCATTGAAACACCCCACACTCGGCCCACGAGCCTGGATCGGATTTGGTATGTTCCTCGATGTAAACCGGTTCAAAATATCGTTTGTTACTTTGAAAAAACTGTGTGTTTTAAAGATAGTTTGTTTGTGGATTGGGCTCGAGTTGAAAACAAGTTTACTTTATATTGAAAACCCATTTATTTCAGGTGTCAAAATTTTTAAAGTTTATTTTAAATTAAATTGGCTTATTCTTTAATTATCATAAATTTGTAACATAGTAAATAAAACAAAAATAAAATCATCAGTATGGCCTTGTTACATCAGACAAAACCCAAAATAAAATTTTATAGTACTTGAATAAAATCAAATGTCCAAAACAAATAAAACTTCAAGCTGAGCATGGCCACCACAAGTTCTGCCGTCCCGGTCCATCACTGTTCATCACCTGAAACATGTTCCCACAACGGGGTGAGTCAACAGACTCAATGTGTAACCAACACTAAAATTTAATAGATCAGGCATTCCTTATCATATCACATGCATATCCATATACAGATAAAATAATGATGCAACCCGAACCCAAACCTAGATGCCATCCACTACACATTCCCGTACCAACCTGCACACCGTGGGGACTACTAAGTCAACCCTCCATCCGCTACACACCATCGAAGGCGATCATTTGCGATCGACGTGCTCATCGCCCATATAGAATTTGTGGCATAGCCACCAGATAATTGTGTCATGAGACACCACATTCAGATAATGTAACCGAAGTTACCACATTCAGATAATGTGACCGAAGTCACCACATTCAGATAGTGAGACCGAGGTCACCACATTCACTTCCTCTTTTTCATATAACCCGAATGCCCCATATTATTCATATTATACATATCATACTTAAATTCACATTCATGTCACTTTTCACATGTTAAATATAACATATTCCGTAATCCTAGTAGGATTAGGAAGCGTACTTGAGTACTGTGTACCATAACACGGTACCTTAGCCATATTCACATTCTTATAAACATGCACATTTTAAAAATTGCCATAAATCTTATTAAAAGTTAGTGTGGGATACACACCTGATTTGCTTAACAAATTCCTTGAAATCCCGAAGAACCGATCTATTGCTTTAGATCTCAATTCCTACATTCGGTAACCTTAATATGTTAGCATAAAGCCTATTCGGCTATAAAACCAAATCCTAGTAGGATTTGTACACTTAAAACCTACCTTGCTGCCGATTGACTTAAGAATCAAGTCCCGAAACTTTGTTGTATTCCTTCTTGCATTCGGCCAACATTAAATCACATCATAGGTTAGTTTCGGCTTTTTAAACAATTATAGAATAGATCTAGATATCAAAACAGACCTATGGCCGAATGTACCTTTGGGCTTACCTTCCAAATCTTAAATCCCGAAATCTTCCTCCTTGTAGTCGACAGTCACAGAATCCCGAAGCTTTCCTTCAAAGTTTCGGCCAATCATGTACATGGCATTAGAGTCTTGACTTTCGGTTTAAAGAAGAGAATAAATTGATAACCATAAAATTCTTACCTTTAATATTGAATTCGACAGATCCTTCCTAACACCAATTCAGAGATTCGACTTAGAAACTTGATGAACAATCGGCTATGAGCCCTCTATGCATTTGGTTTCAAGGATGAAAGAAGAGAGGAATATTATGCTTAGAAGGAATCGGCTAGGGTTAAGGGAACCTGTTTTCGGTTTTTGGAAGAAAAATAGCAGAGAAGAGAGGATTTTTGCTTACGGAAAATTCGGCAGGGAGAGGAGAATTGCTTAAGGAATTTCGGCAAAAGAAAAGTGCAAGGATGAATGGCCTCTTTTCCTCTAGTAGCCGAAATTACTAGCTAGAGTCCCTTACTTGGCCACCACTCTCCTTTATTTTGATGACTTTATCTCCTTAATTTAAAAATTAAAGAATATTCCTTATTTATCTCTTGAAAATAATCTAAAATAAATCCTTTATTTATCCCCTTATTAGCCGAAATTTAAAGAGAATAAAACTCCTCTTTTAAAAGCCTTGTGCCGTCCACCTCTCGCTTCTGGAAGCAAAATAAAAATTTCTTTTATTTGCTTCCCATGTAACTCGAACTCAGGCCCAATACCCTTGTATGTGGCGCCATTTCTAGAGGCCCTAAGTGGCATCTCCAGGCCACTTTTCCAAGCCTGTTTGTGTGTCAAATTTCACATACATTTTCTCTTAAGACCACCTTGTCTCAGTTTCCTCTTTTAAACTTTAAACCTCGACATTTTCTAAGTCATTTCCTTACATTTCCAAGTTTCCAGAAATGTTCACTTTCCTCTTTTGAATCATTTCTAAATCATTTCCTTACATTTCCAAGTTTCCAAAAATGTTCACTTAAAACTTAACATTTCCATACATTTTCAGGTTTCCAAAAATGTTCACTTTAAACTTAACATTTCCATACATTTCCAGGTTTCCAAAAAACATGTTCAAAATACTTTCATAACACATAAGACATGTCATTTCGTACAATTAAACCGAAAATGCATAGGCCCTTTTCAGGATGTTACAGTTCTACCCCCTTAAAATAATTTTGTCCTCGAAATTTCCTAGCTAAAATAATTGAGGGTATTGCTGTCGCATTGCCTCTTCTGGTTCCCACGAAGCTTCTTCCGATCTATGATTGCGCCATAACGCTTTGACTAAAGGAACTGACTTCCTCTGTAGCACTTTCACATCATGTTCCAATATCTGAATCGGCTCTTTCTCGTAGGATAAGTCTGGCCTTAGCTCCACTTCTTCAACTGGTACTACATGAGATAGATCCGATCGGTAACGACGTAGCATGGATACATGGAATACGTCATGCATCTGCTGCAACTCTGGTGGCAAGTCTAACTGGTATGCCACTGGTCCAACTCGCTTCAGTACTCGATAGGGCCCTATAAACCTTGGGCTTAACTTCCCTTTTCGACCAAACCTCATCACCTTCTTCCAAGGTGAGACTTTCAGAAACACTTGGTCTCCCACTTCAAACTCTATTTCCTTCCGCTTAAGGTCTGCGTACGACTTCTGCCTGTCAGAGGCTTCCTTTAACCGTGCCCGAATTATCTCAACCTTCTCCTCAGTTTCTGCCACTAGCTCTGGACCCAAAACTCGACGTTCTCCTAACTCAGTCCAACAAGTAGGAGTTCGACACTTCCGACCATACAATGCTTCATATGGTGCCATCCGAATGCTAGCCTGATAGCTGTTGTTGTAGGCAAACTCAACTAATGGCAAGTAATCTTCCCAACTTCCTCGGAAATCCATCACACAGCCTCTCAACATATCCTCCAACACTTGTATTACCCGCTCAGACTGCCCGTCTGATTGTGGATGAAAAGCCGTCGTGAAGTCTAACTTAGTGCCTAAAGCTTGATGAAGTGCCCTCTAAAATCGAGACGTAAACCTCGAGTCTCTATCTGAAATGATTGACACCGGTACTCCATGCAACCTCACAATTTCTGCTACAAATAGTTTGGCCAACACAAGAGAAAAATCAACCCTCACCAGGGATGAAGTGCGCGGACTTGGTCTGGACAGTCCACTATTACCCATACCGAGTCCTTCTTAGTAGGCGTAAGGGAAGCCCACTAACGAAATCCATGGTGATTCTCTCCCACTTCCATTGTGGAATCTCGATTGGTCAAGTAATCCCGATGGAACTTGGTGTTCAGCCTTAACTTGCTGACACGTCAGACATTTTCCCATGAATTCCGTAACTTCCCGTTTAAGATCAGGCCACCAAAACTATTCCCTTAGATCCCTGTACAACTTAGTGCCTCCGGGATGTATAGCATAAGGGCTACAATGCGCCTCCCGAAGAATCTTCTGTCTTATCTCCTCGTTCTTCTAAGCATCTGAGACCTTCCTTTGTAGCACAATACTCCTTCATCATTAACGCCATAATCCTCTATCTCTCCGTTCTGTACTTGCTGTAACTTAGCACTTAGGTCCTTATCAGCCAACTATCCCCCTTTCACCTTATTCAGCCATGTGGGTTTGACTTGCCACTCTGCCAACAGGCTTCCATCATCATACAAACTCAAGTGAGCGAACATAGCCCTTAGATCCGACACAACCTTCTGACTTAGGGCATCAGCTACCACATTCGCCTTGCCCGGGTGGTATTCTATCGAGCAATCATAATCCTTTAATAATTCTACCCACCTTCACTGCCTCAAGTTCAACTCCTTCTGAGTCAACAAATACTTAAGGCTCTTGTGGTCTGTGTAGATTATCGACCTTTCTCCATAAAGGTTGAAACACCCCAAACCCGGCCCACGAGCTTTGACCAAATTTGGTATGTTCCTCAAGAAAACCGGTTTCAAATTCTTTTGTTACTGAAAGAAAACTTGTGCGATTTTAAAAAAATATTGTTTGGGTTGGGCTTGTGTTGAAACAGACTCGATTTTATTTTGGAAACCCCTTTTTAATATTAAGTGATAAAACATTTAGGATTTAGTTTAATGAAATTCTTACTTAAACTTTAATAAATAAGGTTCCTAAACATAATAAATAATAATAAATGTAAAATGATTCAACTATGGCCTTATGGCCTTATTACAACAAATAATTTCCAAATAATTCAAGTACTTAAAAACTAATAGTTCCATAAAATAAAGACTTCATGTTGAGCATGGCCACCACAAGAGTTCGCTGTCTCGGTCCATCACATTCATCACCAAACATGGTCCCACAACGGGGTGAGTCAAACAGACTCAATGTGTACACGACACTAAATCATAATAGAATTAGGCATACAAGAGTTACATATTCAGAACAATGAATACAAGTTATGATGCATTCCCAAACCCAAACCTAATTGTCCATCCACTACACACCCCCGTACCTGCCAGTCACACCGTGCGGACTACTAAGTCGACCCTCCTTCCGCTACACACCAAATTACGGTCTTAGGTCACCGTATTCATGGTCTTAGGTCTGCGTTCGATTCATCGTGGTCTTAGGTCACCACTTTCAGATTACTGTGGTCTTAGGTCACCACTTTTCACTTCCCTTTTCAAAATAAAATCCATATGCCCCATATAATAATATGCATAAATATGCCAGAGCTCACATTCTTATTCTTATTCTCATGTTATAACTAACATATTTCATAATCCTAGTAGGAGTAGGAAACGTACCTGAGTACTTAGTACCATAACATGGTACTTTAGCCACTTTCATATTCTTAATATCACATATTTTAATTAACATAGCCATAAAACGTATTATAAAATAGTGTAGGGTACACACCTAATTAGCTTAAAATTTTCTTGAGATCCCAAAAAGCTTGATCTAATGCTTAGATCCTTAATCCCTACATTGATTTATCACTTATTACCTTAATAAAAAGCCATTCGGCCAAAATTCCAAATCCTAGTAGGATTAGTATTCTTACCTTGTTGCCGATTGGAACACCAACAAATACCGAAACTATTCCTTGTTTCCCTAGGAATGTCAAAATCCCTAAAACCTTACGTTAGACTTAATCTTAATCATCGAAACATAAATCAAGGCCTTTGGCCGAATATTCACATGTCTTACCTTAATCTTAGAAATCCCGAATACTCCTCCTTTTAGTCGACTACTCTGATAATCCCGAAAGATCCTTCCATATTCGGCAACCATAATATGTATGGGGTTAGATTATCTCTCGGCTAATCTAAAAGAAAAGAATGGAAATCAAACTTGTTCTTACATTTGAAGAAATCAACAGCACCTATGCTTGAAGCCCTTCCAAGATTCGACTTTTGAATGGATTGGTAAGAAGAAATAGGAAGAAAAGAAAACTTGAGAATTTTGACAATGGTGGACTATAGATTCGGCTTGACAAAAGAAAAAGAGAAGAGAAGAGAAGAGAGCACTCAGAAATTCGGCAGAGAGAAGAGGAGGAAGAAAAATTGATGAGTAGCCCTATTTTCTTCCTTTTATAGCCGAAACTACTACTCAGAATCCCTTACTTGGTCACCACTCTTCTTTATTGATAACTTTATCTCCTTAATTTAAAATAATTAGAGAATAATCCTTTATTATCTCTTCAAATATAATCCAAATTAAATCCCTTATTTATCACCTTATTAATCGAATATTTATGAAAATAAAACTCCTCCTTTCTAGAAGGCTTGTGCCGTCCACCTCAGGCTTCTGGAAGTAAAAATAAAACTTCCTTTATTTGCTTCCCAAGTGACTCGAACTCAGGCCCAACACCTTGCATGTTGCGCCATTTCTAGAGGCCCTAAGTGGCATCTCCAGGCCACTTTTCCAAGCCTGTTTATGTGTCAAATTTCACATACATTTTCTCTTAAGACCGCCTTGCCTCAGTTTCCTCTTTTAAACTTTAAAACTCGACATTTTCTAAGTTATTTCCTTACATTTCCAAGTTTCCAAAAGTTTTCGTTTCCCTCTTTAAACTTGACATTTCCTTACATTTCCAAGTTTCCATAAATGTTCACTTTCCTCTTTTGAATCATTTCTAAATCATTTTTTACATTTCAGTTTCCAAAAATGTTCACTTAAAACTTAACATTTCCATACATTTCCAGGTTTCCAAAAATGTTCACTTTAAACTTAACATTTCCATACATTTCTAGGTTTCCAAAAAAAATGTTCAAAACACTTGCATAACACATAAGACATGTCATTTTGTACAATTAAACCGAAAATGCATAGGCCCTTTTCAGGATGTTACAGCCTTAACCCTTTCGCAGCCTCTGCCGCGGCCTATTGCACCTCTTTTAGCACTCATTGTTGCGTGCATATTTCTGGATTAAAATTTTTATAAAATTAGTTCATAGTTCCACTGTTTAAAGCACATGTCTTATGCAAGTAACAATTTAAAAGTTGTTTCACAGACGTAAATCCACTACAGGCTTAAGTTTCCTACGGGCTTTAGTCTCTAAGACCCTATTGTTTACAGTAGCCCAATATCTAACTATAGTTCAGCAATTTAAACAAGTGTAATAACAGAAAAACTTACTTGGCTCGACGTCGAGGGCTTGGTGAACCACACTTTAAGAATCCTGCAAAAATAATTTTTATCTACTTGTTTTAAAAACCCAAAATCTAAAGCCCATTTCACAGCTCGTGCTCTGGAATCGATGCTCTGATACCACTTAATATAACACCCTCAGACCCAGGCCAAACGTTATGGCCGAATTTGGTGATGTCACATCAAAGGGATAATTCTAAAACGACTTTGATTAGTTAAAAACTTAAATTTAAGGATTAGAACCCAAAAATCTAAGCAACTTGTTAAGTAATGATAAAAGCCAATGTTTTAAGAAAATGCCCATATGTTATAGGTATTTCGAAAACCATGTTTAAACTTAAGAAACTTATTCAAGTTTACCAACTGCGCAGTTGAAAACATAAAGAAACCCAAATGTAAAGTCAAATTGGAAATACAAGGCCTTATTACAAATGAAATAATTAACAATATGTCATTTGAAAACAAATAAACAAAAACTTCTAAGTAACTTGTAGTGTGGCCATCTCCGAGTCCTCTCCCAAGTAGAGCCGTCTACTGCGGGTCACCTGAAACATTTAATAAAATGTTGTGAGTTTCGAAACTCAGTGTGTATGACCCTTGGTAATCTAATCAACATGCAATTATCACATTGGGCCTAAGCCCTATCAAAAACGATGGTCTTGGGTCTTAGCCCACAATGGCCTCATATCACATCAGTATCACATGAATGCAATGTTCCTATCCCAAATCCAACCCTACACTCCATTTTCCTTCCAACCCTACACTCCTGTGGGGATATACATATCAACCCACCCATCCCTACACTGTAAAGGTAGCACCAACAGCGGCACCACTCAAACTTTGTAGCAAGGTTGCTAAGCATATAATGAGCTTAAAGGCAACGGTGGATCCACGGTCGTCAAGCGACTATGCGATCCTCACATATCTTCCTCCATATCATCAAACCCACCCAAGTGCAACATATATCTCATGAATGCAACATACACATTTTCACACACTAAGCACCTAGGGGTATTTTAGTCATTTCACTACCCAGGGGTATTTTTGTAAATCTACCCTATAGGGGTATTTTGGTAATTTTAAAAATCAAGGATATTTTGGTAATTTTGCAAATCAGGGGTATTTTGGTAGTTTTACAATCTGGGGTATTTAGGTAATTTTACAAATCGGGGGTATTTTAGTAATTTTGCAAATCACGGGTTTTAGTTATGAACTTTGGCCCATTAACAAGTCCTTGCGGCTAAAGTGAACATACACTGCACCAGGAAGGATCCTAGAGAAGAGGAGGTGGGTCACTAAGACCACTTAAGTACCATGCTCTCCCTAGATCCAATCCTAGACATGCATATGTCCATTGCCACACTCTAACCTAGCGACTTGTCCATAGACATGTTTGATTATTAAATTAAGTCTTATGCTAATTAAGAATTTATCAGAACTAGGCCTAGAGTCCATTAAAACCCTCGCATGCATTTCTAAAATCCCAAAAGGCTCACTAAGCCTAATCATGTCCATATAGCCCATTAAGCCCAATAATGTTTATGTAGCCCATTAGGCTCATCTCATGTTCTTATAGCCCATTAAGCCCATCTCATGTTCTTATAGCCCATTAAGCCCATCTTATGTCCAAATCATACAACATCCATATCAATCCATCATTCACATATCAACTCTAGTCGACTTGGGCCCACGAATTTGGCAGGCCCATTTAGTGCCGACTTGTCGTGTGTGTGTAGTGTATGTACACACCTTTAATTGCAAAGCACACTACAATTCCTTAGCCACGAACCTATCATCAATCAAAACTAACAGTTAATCATACGCTTAATATCATTTCTCCCTTTTTATCAAAACCCGAAAATATACCAATCCCTTACCTTGAACGATTAAGCCTATCAACCAATACCAATCTCCAATCAATACACACTTAACTACAGTATTTACCTAAAAATCGAAGCCTTACCATAAGCTTACCGTGTGCCACCAGTTCTAGTAGCCCTTTCTTAGCTACTATTCACGTAGATCTGCACCTACACATATACTATCAACAATCAACTGACTCATATTCCACACAAGTCACCCCTATAAGCCATACTTACATTCGGCCATTCACTAATCCACAACTGAGACGAGTACACTTACCACTTGCTAATGATCCTTACCATGCTTGCAATCTTTGAACCCTACCTTTGTTAATACAAGGTTAACAATAAGGAGAAGTTAGATACCCCTTTGGCTTTTAACAAAACACACTAAGGAGGTTGACTGAGTACTTACCCTTTGATCCTGCGGCCTACATAGCTACTGAACAGGATCCATCTTTTAATCACTTGATCAACAGATTTGTGATGGAGGAAAGACAATAAAGAATCAGCACAAATAGGGATTTCGAAAAATACGGATGATGGTATTTGGCAACGGAAGATATCGATTGAGGGGAAGGGAAGAAAAAAGATGATGGAACTCAAAGAACCTTTCAAAGGGATTCGGCACCCCCTTTTATAACCAAAGCCGAAACCACCTTTCCCATAGAGTCCCATTCGGCACCAACACATCCACACCTCAATCCCCTATCTTTTCTCTTTTATCTTTACCTTAAATTTCACTCATGAACTCTCTCTTCCAGAGTCCACTCTAGCGCCACTACCTTCATTCCCTGTGCAAAAATAGAACCCCTTAATCTACTTAAGAGGCCTAATAACTGAGACTAGTGTCCACTAAGGCAAGAATTAATTTTTCCCTATGGTCTTCCCTATCCCTAAGACTTCAAATAACCCTCAAAGACCACATGCCAATTGTCATTTTCTCGCTCACATAAAATTTTTTCTAAGACCCAAAACCCAATAGGCCCAATTCTACTAAGCCCAAATTCGGGGCGTTACAGAATGTGATGATATGACTGACTGTACTGTTATTGTGATAGTGTGATTGATTTGTGATTTTTTGCTATTGTATTTGAATAGAACGTGAGGTTAGGTGTGTCTTTTTGTTCCATATGACTGTAAGGTACATATGGTGTGTGTTTAATGTTGGGCGAACTCGCTTAACTGTTATGTGGCTGTAAGAGTGTTCCTCTTTGAAACTGTTTCTAGTTCCCTATTTTTGTTTCTATAGTTTAATTGAATTTTGATCTCACACTGAGCTCGAGTAGCTCACCCCCTCTTCTATTTCCCTTTCAGGTTCAGTTCTGGATTCTGTAGTTGAGCTTTGTACGCGGAGGTCTCAGACAGTTTTGGGGGAAATAAGTTATAAGCTTTTATTTTCTGGTTTTAATTATTATTCGTTTGAGTTTGAATTGTAAAGTTTCACAATACCGTGGTAAAATTCTTGTTAAGTTTTCATTCTTACATTTTATACTGTTAAACTTACCGATGAAGTTTATATAATTAAATGTTTTGATTTGCTTTGGGAGAAACATTTTCAGAAATTAAATTTTGAACGACTTGATTTGTAAAATTTTCTCACGATCACTTCGATGATCAATGTAGCATCCTGGATTTGGTCTAGACTTCTAGGCCAGGTTTGGGGTGTTACACCATGTCTTGAGACACTTACCTACAAAGTTCAACATGTCCTGAGACATTATCTTACTGCCTTTAGACTTGGTACCCGAAATTGCAAAAACGAGTCAAAAAGTGCAAAATTATCAACTTTGACATATTCAAAACATGCCAAAATATCCCAAACAATTACCAATCACATAACTAAAATATCTACTATGTATTGTCACTCTCGCAACACATTTAAAACATGTTAAACACTCACATATGCTAAATTTTGCCCACTTGGTAGATTAGACCCTTACTTCCAACAACATACAAGCCATAAATTTACAATACTTGAATCCTTGTATATATATTTAGACAAAAACCAAAATTCATCAATCTTAATGAATCAAATCAATAATTTAATTTAAGGCTATGCCAATGTAGCGAAAAGCACGTATGTAAAAAATCAAATTAAATAAAGACAAAAAATCACAATCTGAACTGGTCCTAGGTACATGCTGAAAAAATAGAATCTCGATAATGGCAAGAAAAGAGAGAAAAATAGAACACACAAATTTTACGTGGAAACTCTTTCAGGAAAAAACTACGGGCAGAGGACAAAAAAGTTCACTATGTCGAATTTGAATAAATACAAGGAGTATAGACTACGTCTATTTATAGGTTTAGAAAACCTTATTCTAATCAACATCTAATAGATGTAATGTAGTAAGCTTGAAACAATCTCCACCTTTACACGAATTCTACACGAAAAAGTTCTCCACCTCTTCCACGAAACCCTTTAAGGGTTTATCTTCAACAATGAACACCAACCAAGTTTAAGTAATGCTCAAACTTGGTTATAGAAAGTGACTTAATCATCATATCTGCAAGATTATCATGAGTACTAATTTTGCTCACAACAATATCACCACAAGCAATAATATCACGAACAAAATGATACCGAACATCAATGTGCTTTGTTCTCTCATGAAACATTTGATCTTTCATAAGGAAGATGACACTTTGACTGCCGTAAAATACTGCATGGATTTGAAGGTCTTCATTGAGTTCACTAAATAGCCCCTTTAACCAAATAGCTTCTTCACAACCCTTAGTAATTGTCATGTACTCAGCTTCAATGGTAGACAAAGTGACAATAATTTGGAAGGTGGCTTTCCAATTTATTGCACAATCCCCAATTGTAAAGACATAACCTATGAGAGATCTTCTTTTATCAAGGTCTCCGGCAAAATCAGCATCAACATTGTAACGAATCGATAGTCAGGGGTGTCAAAAAGTGCATTTTCGAGACTCCGTTCCCGTAAATCAGACTCGTAAATATTTTTATATTTACGAAGTTAGTTGTGTAGTTAATTAGATTTTGGTTAAGTGAATTTGCATGAATTAAGAGTAATTAGGTACAAGGACTAAACTGCATAAAGGGTGAAAGTTAAATTATAGATTAAAGAAAAATTTAAGGGACTAAAGAAGCAATTATGCCATTGTCCTATAATGAGGCAGCATAACTGTAGATTATTATATATATTATTAATAAATAAAAGTTAATTTATATATTATAATATGTTTTACTTAATATTTAAGTAAATGTATATAATATAATAATAAAGTAATTATAATAAAATAAATGAAATAAATAAAAAGAAAGAGAGAGAGTAAAACGAAACAGAAAGGAAAGAAAGAAAAAGGGAAAAGGGAAAGAAGAAAGAAATAGATGCAAAAGCTTAGGGGTTTCAAAGTTCCAAGTTCAATTGCTTAGTCAATTTAGTCCATTTTTCTTATAATTTTTATGTTTTTGGAATCCCTGTGTTAAGTACTACCCGACCTATGTCAATATATTAGTAATTATTGAGTTTTTAAATGTTGTTAATGTTGAATAATTTTAGTATTAGGGGCTAAATTGATAGATTTTTAAGCTAGAAATGAAAAAAGACTAAATTGTAAAATAAATTGTAAATTTTGAATAATAGGGACTAAATTGTGAAAATTTATAAATTTAGGAATGTAAGTGAAAATAGTTAGTTAAATTTAGTTTAAAGTGAAATTTTTGTTAAAATAAAGGATTATTTGTAAAGAAATAAAGTTAGTCTCGTTTAGGGACTAAATTGAAAATTAGGAAAATATTGAGCAAAAATTGAAATATGCAATATGAAATTGAATTGTGTTGTATTAATGAATTTTAATTGTTTTAATTTCATAGCTAACGTCGTACTGGAATCCTCAACTAAAAAGGGGAAAGATACAGTTGATATGGAATAGCTCAGAATTCCTGGTTTGTATTTCTATAATTCGAACTTAGTTGTAAATTTATTATAATTCAATATAATGCATATGGTAAGTGTTGAGGTGAGTATTTGGCACTTGATCTTGAATTGAATTAAAGTTGATTGAATTGGATTGAATTGATATATGTATAAATATTATGAATATATATGTGTAAATATGATAATTGGATATTGGTTATATTTGGAAAGTGAATTGGAACCCTATTAACTATATCGGGCTGAGTCAGATATAAATGGCAAGCCATAGGATTGGATGAGTTCAGGGATTTCTTTGGCTTCGAGTCGATGAGGCACTGAGTGCCAATGTACTTCAGTTTAACTGATGAGACAATGGGTACTTCGAATTTATTCAATGAGGCACTGGGTGTCAATTTATTACTTCGAATTATCCGATGAGGCACTGGGTCCCAAACTAGTGTGTTGGTTGGATCTGTGTATCCGTCCGAGTCTGAGTTGTGTTAATAGGGGTAATTAAATAAAATGGTACTATGATTGATATTGGATGATATTGTACGAGAATTGAAAATGGGATAACGAAGCGAAATATGAAAATGAGACACATGAATTATGTATTCATGAATTGGATATTGTTATTGTTTCAATTGATATATGGATCAAATTGTGAAAAGCTATTATGTAAAGCAAGTGATAAAATTGAATATGGTATAAAATGATGTATTTATGTTTTGAGTATTGAATGGTTAATGTTATTGTATAAATAAAATGTGGTTTAAAATATTTAATTGTGCCTATTATATTGTTTGTCTTAAAAATTTTTTATTATAGAAATACCACTGAGTTTTTACTCAGTGTACGGTTTTGTTTTCCATGCGCAGGTTAGGTATTTAACTTTTGATCACCGATTCAACATCCAACAACGATCCTGAACTCAAATGTGGTGATGTCTATCTTTTGTGTCAGCATGTACCTAGGTTGTCTAAATAATAGTTATTTTGTGGTTTGATTGTAAATCAGGTTATAAGTTTAATATTGGTTGGTATATACATATGAATATGTGTTTGTGTTTGAAGTTATATTATGGCATGTTAAATTTATGTTTAAATATTTATAAACTAGGCAAAATGGATTAAATTAGGTATGTTTATAATTTGGACTTGAATAATACTTTGATGATATGTTTTGATGATATAAATGTGGTACCAATGAGGGTACATTAGTTAGGCACCTAGGATGGTTGTTTTGATATGATTTAAATGTGTTTGATTGTGTTTTGAACTGGTTAAATGAATGATTTTTGAATTACTTAATGTCCAAGCTTGCAGGGAATGATAAACTTGTGTTTAAAGTACATTCTAAGTCCACACGGCCAAACACACGGGCATGTGACTTGGCCATGTGAGACACACGGCTAGCACACGGGCGTGTGATGCCATTTTGAATGGGTACACGGCCTGGCACACGGGTATGTGGATTGGCCGTGTGACCCAAGTCAGAGAGTTTTGTGGGCATGGACACGGACTGGGACACAGCCGTGTGTCCCTATTTCGAATGCCCACACGGTCTAATACACGGGCCTGTCTCCTAGCCATGTGAGTCACATGGGCTGGTCACACGGCTGTGTGAACCCTATAGCTTTGAAAATTTTTTAATATTTTTTGAAAAATTCTATGAGTTTTTGAATTAGTCCTGACTTATTTCTAACGTGTATTTTGGGCATTGAGGGCTCAAATAAGGGACAGTATGTATGAGTTTAATTGGTTTCTGAATTAAATATTATATGATATGAAATGATTGAAATTTATGTCTGTTTGATTGGTAAACTTTGATAATACTCTAAAACCCTATTTTGGCGATGAATATGGGTTAGGAGTGTTACATTTAGTGGTATCAAAGCTTTGCAAGTTTTGCTAATTCTCAGACTAAATCGAGTTTGAAATTGAGTCTAAACGTACATGCCATAATTGAGTGAAATTGAGTCGGGATTGGGATGCTGATATATTTGTTTTTGTTTTATAGTTGAAAATGTCAGATGATTATAATGATGATATAAATAAAGAGATGTATACCGGAGATGATGTCTCCAATGAGTTAGATGAAACTGAATCGTCAACACCAACTGTTAATCCAGTTAGTTCTCAATAAACCTAATGTTGAGCGAGGTAATATTGATGAAAGAAATGATTCACAATTACTTAGAGCTATTAATGATGCTCTTCAGCGTGTGTCGAAACCACATTCGCTAAAACATCTGCACCTACTGTTCATTGAGCTCTAATTAAAGAATTATGTAAATATGGTGCAACTGAATTTTTAGGATTGAAAGGAGTTGATCCTTCCATAGTTGAAATTTTGATTGAATCCATTAAGAGAATCTTGCCACAACTTGAATGTTTCCCGTGTGAAAGTGTAATATGTGTTGTTTATCTACTGCAAGGAGAAGCATATACCTGGTGGCAGTTAGTGACACATCATGTACCTACAGATCAGGTAAATTGGGAATTCTTCCAAAAGGAATTTCAAAAGAAATATGTGGGTAATTGTATATTGAAGACATAAAACAATAGTTTTTAATGTTGAATCAAGGTGAAATGTCTACGGTTGATTATGAACGAGAATTTTCGCGACTTAGTAGGTATGCTGTTGAATTTGTGCCAACTGGAATTGGCAGTTGCATGCGATTTCTGCATGGTTTACGCAATGAGTTGTGAGTACAGTTGGTATCACACAAAATTACTAAGTTTGCAGATTTAGTTAAACAGGCAAGAATGGTGGAGCAAGTTTTGTGTTTTGATAAAAAGACTGAGAATACTCGTACTGTCAGAAAGTGTTCTGGAGCTGCACGTTCAAATCCACAACCGAAGAGATCAAAAGAATTTCGTGGTAGTTGGAGATCAAATTTTAAATCAGATAGAATTGATAGAAATCGTGATAGACAACCGAATGTGTCTACGGGTAGTGTGCGAAGTCCATTCAGGGATATTGATATTCTGAATTGTGAACATTGTGGGAAAAAACACCGTGGTGAATGTTGGAAGTTAACTCAAGGCTGTTTTTGTTGTGGATCTATGGAACATTTTGTTAGAGAGTGTCCAAAGAATGAAAATGCTACACCTATTACTTCTCAGAGATCTATGCCTGCTCCTAGAGGTCGCGAGTCAAGTCAAAGTGGTTCATTTCCGAGAGATGGTGCTAGAAAGGGAAATGATATTGTTACTCAACAGTCAGAGGCCAGAATGCCAGCTCGAGCTTATGTTATGCAAACTCGTGAGAATAGTGATGATAATGATGTTGTGATAGGTATATTTTTATTACATTCAAAACCTATTTATGGTTTAATAGATCCAGGATCTTCGCATTCATATGTTAATACTAAATTGGTTGAGTTAGGAAGTTTAAAATCTGAGACATCTAGAGTATCGATAGTGGTGTCTAGTCCATTGGGACAATCTGTGATAGTGAATCAGGTGTGTAGGAGATGTCTGTTAATGATACATAATATAACTTTCCTTGTTGATTTGCTGATAATGCCCTTTGGCGATTTTGATATGATTTTGGGTATGGATTGGCTTGCGGAACACGGGGTGATCCTGGATTGCTGTAAAAAGAAGTTTATTGTTTAGAGTTAAAGTGGAGATATTATTGAAGTGAATGGTATTCGACCAAGTGGTTCAACTCGTATCATTTCAGTAATTCGGGCTAATAAACTTCTTACTCAATGTTGTGAAGCTTTTCTAGCCTATGTTATCAATTCGAATTCTGTTGATAGTCAGTGTAGTAAAATTCAAACTATTTGTGAATTTCCTGATGTGTTTCCTGAGGAATTACCGGGATTACCACTGGATCGGGAGGTTGATTTTGCAATTGAAGTGTTTTCTGGTACGACTCTAGTGTCAATTCCCCCTTATCGTATATTACTTACGGAGTTGAAAGAATTAAAAGTACAATTGCAGGATTTATTGGATCGTGGTTTTATACGCCTTAGTATATTGCCTTGGGGAGCTCCAGTGCTTTTTGTCAAAAAGAAAGATGGTTCGATGCGGCTTTGTATTGATTATCGACAATTGAATAAATTGATGATTAAGAATCGATACCCTCTACCCCATATCGATGACTTATTTGATCAACTAAAAGGAGCTTTTTTTCCTTTCAAAGATCGATTTGAGATGGGGTTACTATCAATTGAAAGTGAAAGAAAGTGATATACCGAAGATGACATTTCGTACATGATATGGTCATTATGAATTCTTAGTGATGCCTTTTGGATTGACGAATGCTCTGGCAGCATTTATAGATCTCATGAATCGTATTTTCCAACCATATTTGGATCAATTTGTGGTAGTTTTTATTGATGATATTTTGGTCTATTCGAAATCTGAATCCGAGCATGAACAACACCTAAGAATTATTTTTCAAGTATTACGAGAGAAATAGTTATACGGAAAGCTTAGTAAGTGTGAATTCTGGTTATCGGAGGTTGTATTTTTGGGTCATATTATCTCGACTGATAAAATTAGAGTTGATTCGAAAAATATTGAGGCAATTGTTTATTGGAAAGCACCTAGGAATGTGTTAGAGATTCGTAGTTTTCTTGGACTAGCTGGTTATTACCGAAGATTTGTAAATGGATTGTAACACCCCAAACCCGGCCTAGACGTTACGACCGGATCTGGCATGTCATAGAAAAGGGTTGTTTAAAACTGTGCATTTGTTAAAAATTTCGAGTTTAATTATTTATTCGGTTGTTATCCTTTTGTTAACATTTTTGGGAAACGGTTATTAAGGGTTTAGGAAAATCCCGTATTAAACATTTAATAATAATAGGTAGTAATCATATTAAAAGCTAAACCAAATAAAATACCAAATTTGAAGTTATAGTGGCCTTGTTACATAATAAAATCCAAAGATTAAAAAGTACTATTAAATAAGAACCGAAAGTTTACGAGAAAAACAATGCATGGCCACCTCAAAGTCCGCCTCGGCTCCAAAACCGCAATCTATGAATTACCTAAAACATTTAAAAAAGAGAGGGTGAGTATACGAAAACTCAGTGTGCACAACCCTCATCAGTAAGAACATGAATCACAACAGTTCGGGCTGAAGCCCATTTCAGTAACGGTGGCAATTGGGCCTTAGCCCATAAAAGCCTCAGCTGGGCCTTAACCCATAAATGTCACATATCATATTTATCTGGGCCTAGCCCATCTCAATATTAAAAACCACATATGCAATGCATTAATGCCCATACCAACCATGCACTCCGTCTCCTGTCCAACCCTGCACTCCTGTGGGGATTTAATCGACCCACCCATCCCTACACTCCTTATGTAGCACCAGTTGCGGCACTAATTTATCGGTGCAGCATGGCTGCTCGGTGGCTAAAAAGCCTTCTGTAGATCCACAGTCGTCAAGCGACCATGCGATCCTATTAGCACTTCCTCCATATTAATAATCCCATCCCCATGCAACATAATAACACATGAATGCAACATAAAATAATAATCATACGATAACAATTATAAATCACATACAAGAATAATCATATAACATGTAGGGGCGTTTTCGTCATTTTGCCCTTCAGGGGCATATCGGTTATTTTACCGATCGAGGGTATTTCAGTAATTTTGCACCTGTAATGGCCTTTCCGAAGGCCTAATGTCACCTTGAGGGACTCAACTATCATTTTCGGTCGTACCAGACTATTGGGCCTGAAACCCGATTTCGGCCCATTCGGGCCCACACGCTCGTGTGGCCCACCTAACACAAATCTAGCCACGTATATGATATTCACCTAGTCTAGTTCACTATATACTACACCATCATACATTTTATTCAATTGGGCCCACTTCGGCCCATCGTGGCCCAAGCAGCCTCAACCCACAAGAATACTACTGATGGCCTCAACCATCGCGTTGAAGCCCCACAAGTGCGCTTGCACGCTCGTGTGGCTACTATTGCCGTGACCGGCACTTGGCATTTTCCGCTCTACAACTAGAGTAGAGAGAGTTGCACACCTTATATGAATCTGGTGCTAATCCGCGCTCCGACCACTCATAGAATGCTCTATATATAGCTAGCTTCTCACCTTCCTTCTTTGTATCTTTCCGATGTGGGATCCCTTCGTCAGTAGAGTTTAAATCCAACTCAAACTCTTCCCGTCCAATCGGCAAAATAAATACTCCTTTGCTTGTCATGAGATCCAAACCCAGGCTCCGTTGCAACATAATCCACGCCGCTAGCCACTAAGTCACAAGCTCCTCTTGTGTCCTAAAACATGCCCAACTAAAGCTAAGTCTATGGCCAATGTCTAAATCCATTTAAAAAAATAATCTAAAAGAAATGCAAGTGCTACAACTTGAACCTTGGACCTCTTTCCTTCCCTGTGGCGTCACTCCCTTGCTCCCTAAGTGGCGTCACTTTGCCACTACACTACACACTCCACTTGTGTCATTTTTCTCCACATTTTATTCTTAAAGACTACCTACTAACTCCCAAGGTTTTATTTCACCTAAAACCAAAATTTCCCTAAAGCTAAAGTTTGATCCCGGGACTTTATAGAAGGGGAACCTCCCAAAATCACTCACCTAATATGTCCAACTTGCATTTAAGCCGATCTCTTGTTCTCCAAAAATATAAAAAGTTCCTACGCTCGGGGCCCAAAAGGCCTAATTCTCCTAGGCCGAATTTTGGGATGTTACATGGATTTTTGAAGATAGCTTTGCCAATGACAAAGTTGCTGCATAAGAATTTTTAGTTCATTTGGGATGATCAGTGTCAAGAAAGTTTTGAAAAATTGAAGCAGATGTTGATTGAAGCGCCAGTTTTGACTTGACCAAAATCGGGAACGAATTTTTTCATTTATAGTGATGCTTCCTTGAGTGGTCTTTGTTGTGTTTTTGATGCAAGACAAGAAAGTGATTGCTTATGCGTCTCCTCAGTTAAAAATGCATGAACGCAATTATCCGATGCATGATTTAGAGTTAGTTGCAGTGGTTTTTTCTCTAAAGATTTGGAGAAACTATCTGTACAGTAAAAGGTGTTATATTTATATCTATCATAAGAGTCTCAAATATCTTCTATCTCAAAAAGAGTTGAATTTGAGACAGCGTCATTAGGTAGAACTTCTGAAAGATTTTGATTGTGTTATTGATTACCACCCTGGTAAAGCTAATGTTATAGCTGATGTGTTGAGTAGGAAAGCAGCAATTGAATTACGAGCAATGTTTGCTCAACTCAATATCAATGATGATGGAAGCCTATTGGCTGAACTAAAGATCAAACCAGTGATGTTTGATTGGATCAAGTCAGCACAGTTAGAAGATGACAAGTTGGCGAAGAAAAGAGAAATGGTTCAGAATGGTATATTAGAAAATTTCAGCATTGATGATTATGGTTGTTTGAGATTTCATAACCGAATTTGTGTTTTGGATGTTTCTAAATTTAAATAGTTGATATTCGCGAAGCTCATGATAGTCATTTTGCTTTGCATCTTGGAGGAACGAAAATGTATCATGATCTGCGAGAATCTTATTGGTGGCCAGGAATGAAAAGAGATGTGGTCGAGTATGTGGCTAAATGTTTAACTTGTCAGCTAGTTAATGTAGAACATTAGGTTCCCACCAAATTACTTCAACCTATTTTTATTTTTGAATGGAAATGAGATAGCTCACGATGGATTTTATAACGAGGTTACCTTTATCGGCAAGTAAGAAAAATGCTATTTGGGTTATTGTTGATCGACTTACCAAATTAGCTCATTTCATTGCGGTCAGGACTAATTGGTCACTTTAAAAACTTGCTGAAGTTTATATTCAATACATCGTGAGATTGCACGGTGTTCCCATGTTGATAATCTCTGATCGAGATCCACAGTTCACTTCGAGATTTTGGGAACAGTTGCACGAATCTCTTGGAACTTGACTTAATTTTAGCACAGGTTTTTACCCGTAGACTGATGGACAATCTGAGCATGTTATTCAGATTTTGGAAGACTTGCTTTGTACATGTGTTATTGATTTTGAATCAGGTTGGGGGTGTTACTTACCTTTGGCCAAATTTGTATACAATAATAGTTTCAAATCGAGTATTCAAATGGCTCCGTATGAAGCTTTATATGGTCGTAGGTGTCGATCACCTGTTTTTTGGATGGAATTAAGTGAAAGAAGAATGACTGGGCAAGAATTAATTCAAGAAATGAAAGACATTGTTTAGAAAATTAGAGATAGATTGAAGACAGCTCTTGACAAACAGAAATCATATGGAGATTTTAAATGTCGAGATATTGAATATTTTGTTGGCGACAAAGTATTTCTTAAAGGTTTGCCTTGAAGAAAATTTTGAGATTTGGCCGAAAAGGAAAACTGAGTCCTCATTTTGTTGAACCGTATGAGATAACGAAAATAGTGGGACCAGTTGTGTATCGTTTAGCTTTGCTACGGAATTACAAAAAATTCATGATGTTTTTCATGTTTTGTAACATCCCGGATTTGGGGTTATGCGTTGGATGCATAATTCAAGTGTTAGCAGGCCTTGTGTGTGTGTTTGGATATGTTTGGGAGGTTTGGAGAACCTTAGGAGATGGGGAAAATGCATTGGAAAATAATTGGATTTTAAGTTAAAAAGAGGAGCTAGGCCAAAGAGGCCTTAAGAAAAGTTTTGGGGAGTTTAGGACACAAGGAACCGTGTGGCAAATGGGCAAGGGACGCCACTTAGGAGCAAGAGAGCTTGCGTCAGGAGGGAGGAGGTTCTAGCAGCAGAAATTACATTGTGGGCTTTTCTTTTTGCGTCAAGAAGGGGAGCAAGGCCAGGGAGGCCTTAAAGGAAGAATATAGGCGTCTTTGGATATGAAAGTGAGCCTGGTAAAGTGGCTGCAATGCGCCACTTAGGGCTTTGGTGATGACGTCATGGGCAAGGGCCTTGGTTCGAATCACGGGAGTGGGTTTTAATTTTTGCTCCTTGAGTTAAGAAGGGGAAACTGGGCTAAGGAGGCTTTAAAAGGAATTGTGGGAAGTTTATGACACAAAAGAGCTAGCAGCAAAGTGGCTTGGGGTGTTATCTGTGGGGCTCCAGCAGGTCTCATGTTTGAATCACGTGGGCAGCATAAGGTGGGGTTTTATTTTGCAAATTTGCGTCAAGAGAGGGAGGAATGTTGGACGGCACATGGACTTTAAAGGATAAGGATAATTGTTGTTTTTTTTATTATTTTAAAAGTTGATAAAGGTGGGTTTATTTTAAGTGGTAGATAGAAGATAATGGGGATTGTGTTTTATTTATTTTAAATGAGAGGATATATATGGTTTTATTTATTTTAAATGGGAAGATAAGGGATAATGTGATGACTCATTTTATTTTATTTGTTAAGGTGATAAAAGAGAAATATGAGGGATATGATAAGGAGTTGGGGTAGTGGCCGAATGTGGGTCTCTTTGGGGTTGGTATATTCGGCCATGAGGAGGATTTAAGTGCCAAAAATCATTTGTTCATCTTTTAGTCTCCTGGCCGAATCTCTTTTCACTTTTTCTCCCTATTCTTTCACTTTTCTTTAACTTTAATTCTACTTATTTTCTTGAATGGCCGAATGTCCCTTTTTATATTTAAAACCTTAGCCAAATATTTCATCTACATGTGAGGAGCCATAGCCGAAACTTTCTTCTTTTAATTCAAAAGCCGAATCTTCTTTTTGAAGCCATAGCCGATTGCATCTCTTCCTTTGGGGCCCAAGTTAATCTCTAGATTAAATGCCGGAGAACAAGCACTCCTTTCCTTTGGTCGACTACTCTCACTTTTAGTCTTCACAAGTAACGTGTAGTGGTAAGTTTTCTATCCTAGCAATCGGTTTGGGTTCTATTTCAGTTGGTGTGCCGAATCAAGTGTTAAGGCTTTGGTTTTGGTTTAGCCGAATATTCTTAAGCCATGTTATGTGTGCCTTTTGTTTGTAGTCGTCAGTAAGGAGCATCAAAGGAGTCTTTCGGGATTGGAAGTAATCAAGGTAGGTAAGTTGAGGTATTCGGCCATAGGCTATTTTCATGAGTTTTGGGTTGTAGACGATTCTAACAATTGTGTAGTAGGGGATTTCGACTAATTCAAAGAACAAGTGGTGACCCGGGATTCAGATTAGTAAGGAATAAGGAGAGTTTCGAGACTGAGTAGTCTGTGCCAAAAAGGTGCGTAGTTATCACACTATTCTCTTGATTGTTTATATGTGCTGTTATGTATATGTGTGATGTGATGTGAATAGTAGCCGAAATAAGGGCTAATATGGTGGATACCCAATGTGGGTGATCGAATAACCAGGTCAGTGGTTTATGTTATTTAATGATTACTGATGAATATGTGAAATGGAGATCAGCATGTTATGTATATTTTATTAAATGATATTTTATCATGATATATCTGTGCATGAGGGCTTGGGATATGAATATTGGAGGACAGGGTGTACATTTATGTACGTGGTCTGATGTTAACCTCGTGCTACATTGGCGCTTGATGTTAGCTAGGTGCTTCATCAAGGTGGAGTGTTGGCTATGTGCTACCTCCTGGTGGATGATAGCTGTGTGCACCACCGTAGATAGAGGATGACCTCGAGTCACCTAGTGGATACAGATATGTGGGATCACTTAGGTGATCGGTGATTTAGCCACGGCCTTGTGCAGCAGGTCTGCCAAGGTAAGATATGTGGGATCACTTAGGTGATCGGTGGATTAGCCACGGCCTTGAGCAGCAGGTCTGCTAAGGTAGGTGTAACGGATGGACTTTAGGATGGGTTGGGATGCATTTTTGCATGACTGATTATATGGACTGTGTGGATATGGGCCAAGCCCATATGTGTGGAGACATGTGAAATAGCTATGCACTGAGTCTGTATGACTCACCCAATTTTTACCAACATCGCAGGTGACACATGATGATCGGACCGGGCTAGAGTGGATACAAAGGTGGCCATGCAGAAGCAGATTTTCATGCAGAAACTATTTTTATTTATTTACGTATTTTATATTCTCAGTATTTTGGTAAAGTGTTTATTGTAATAAGGCCCATTAAAGTATTTAAGTATATTTATTAAGTATCTTTATTATTTACTTTTAAGATGGAATGATAACTGAGTTATGATTTGGAAATGAGTTATTTTCAGCAACTTACATTTTGAAATATCTATTAAAGTTTTAAAACCCGGAAAGGTGTGTCAATAAAGTTTTACTTATAAATTTTAAATATACAAGGCTTTACAAAAGTTAACAAAATTTTATGTTTTCACTCTTAGATTAGAATATTTTCAAACGTTTTTCCGCAGTGACATACCAGATCCGGTCAGGGCTTGTGGGCCGGGTTTGGGGGTGTTACATATTTCAATGCTTAGAAGATATCGATCGGATCCTTCTCATGTTATTTCGATGGAAGATATTGAGATTCAACCTGATTTGTCACACGAAGAAGAACCGGTTGAAATTTTGGCACATGAAGTAAAACTGTTGTGGCGTAGTCATAGTGTTGAATAAGTGATTTGGGAACCGTAAGAGACTATGAGACCTCAGTACCCCCACCTCTTTTTAGGTAAATTTTGGGGACGAAATTTAATTAGAGTGGAGAATTGTAACAACTCAATAGTCAGGGGTGTCGGAAAGTGCATTTCTGAGACTTCGTTCCCGTAAATCGAACTCGTAAATATTTATTAGAAATATTTTTATAAGATTTTGGTTAAGTGAATTTGCATGAATTAAGAGTAATTAGGTATAAGGACTAAATTGCATAAAGGGTGAAAGTTAAATTATAGATTAAAGAAAAATTGAAGGGACTAAAGAAGCAATTGTGCCATTTTCCTTTAATCAGGCAGCATAACTGTAAATTATTATATATATTATTAATAAATTAAAGTTAAAATATATATTATAATATGTTTTACTTAATATTTAAGTAAATATATATAATATAATAATAAAGTAATTATAATAAAACAAATGAATAAGTAAATGAAATAAAGAAAAAAAAAAAAGAGAGAAAATAAAACGAAACAGAAAGGAAATAATGAAAAAAGAGAAAAAGAAAGAAGAAAGAAACAGACGTAAAAGCTTAGGGGTTTCAAAGTTCCAAGTTCAATTGGTTAGTCAATTTAGTCCATTTTTCTTATAATTTTTATGTTTTTGGAATCCCAGTGTCAAGTACTACCCGACCTATGTCGAATTTTAGCAATTATTGAGTTTTTAAATGTTGTTAATGTTGAATAATGTTAATATTAGGGACAAAATTGATAGATTTTTAAGCTAGAAATGAAAAAGGACTAAATTGTAGAATAAATTGTAAAATTTGAATAATAGGGACTAAATTGTGAAAATTTATAAATTTAGGGATTTAAGTTAAAAAAAGGAGTTAAATTTAGTTTAAAGTGAAATTTGTGTGAAAATATATGATTAAGTACATAGAAATAAAGTTAGTCTCGTTTAGGACTAAATTGAAAATTAGGCAAATATTGAGCAAAAATTAAAATATGCATTATGAAATTGAATTGTGTTGTATTGATGAATTTTAGTTGTTTTAATTCTGTAACTAACGTTATACGAGCATCCTCAAGTAAAAAAGGGAAAGATAAATTTGAAGTGGAATAGCTCGGAATTCCTAGTTTGTATTTCTATATTCCGAACTTAGTTGTAAATTTGTTATAATTCAATTTAATGCATATGGAAAGTCTTGAGGTGAGTATTTGGCACTTGATATTGAATTAAAGTTGATTGAATTGGATTGAATTGATATCGGTATAAGTATTATGAGTATATATGTGTAAATATGATAATTGAATATTGGTTGTTGATAAACCGTAAAAGTAACATATTTTAAGCCCACATTTAATATGCTTTTGGATGTTTTATCCCTTGATTTGTGTAAAAAAGGTGCTCTTAATCCATTCTTTTCATGTCTTATACCCAGGAAAGCACCCGAGGATGAAAAGAACACAAAACGGGCCTAAAACGAAGTAAATGGGCCTTTCCACGAAATCGACACGGCCTGGGCCAAGGACCACATGGCCGTGTCTCGACGAACACCTGGAGCACGGCCTCATCACCACCGCACACAGCTGCTCAAAAGCAGAAATCCAAACACGGTCAGATCTCGATTTGCACGGGCGTGTGACATGGACGTGCCTCTGTCGCTGGAAAGAGCAATTTCAGTCGAAAAAGGATACTTCGGGAAAAAGAATCGCATTCCAAGAGCCTATAAATATACCCCAAGTACCACCTTTGAAAGGGAGCGAAAGCTAGGCCAAGGAGCCAAGCCAAGAAGGTCAGATTTAGGGAGTAACGCGAGGATAGCCAGTTAATTCATCCCAAGAAGCCGGAATTATACTCAAGACGGCGGAATTCTCCTTCAATCCCATCAGGGAGTTTTAGGATTTTTCTTATGTTTTGTTTTATCTTTTCTCTTGTGATGTTTTCTTTTTACATTATGAACTAAACCCCTCAGATACCTGAAGGGGGATGAAACCTAGATAGATTTTATTATTTGATTTTTAAGTTATATGATAAATTACTTAGTTTGTTCTTAATTATGTTTCTTAATCCAAATCCAATGTGCTTAGGTAGAGGAGGAATAGACCCTGCCTAAAAGTAGATCTTACATAATTAAGCGGAGTTGATTGGGTGCCTAGAGATAGGGTTACGAGATTTTGCCAGATTAGGGTGAAACCTAATATGGGAATCCATGGATCGATTTACTGCTTTCCTAGGGGGTCATTATAAGCGAACGAGAGTTCCACTAATTAACCTAGGATTAGACGTTATTCACTTCGAGAGAGGGTTTAGCATAGGTTAGAGAGTCTCATGGATCAAGCTAAGTAAAAGAAATCATATAATCTAAGGTTAGATAATAAGAGAAGTCTAAGTGGATTCTTCCCGAAGGTATCATAGAAATCAACTGAGTCTTTTTCAAGTTATCCCCGAATTCATCTTTTTGTCTTTGTTTCCTTAGTTTAGTTGTCGTCAATTTAGTTTAAAAGCAACCTTTATCTTAGTTAGGTTAAATAATAAAAAGAAAGTAAGTATTAATACTTTTAGTTCCTTTGGGTTCGATATCTAGTCTTGCCTAAGCTATACTATTGTTCGATAGGTACACTTGCCTTTAATCATTGTCAGAGTTAGTTTCCAGGTTTGATCATTCTTTTATAAATTTTAAAACTTTGATTTCACAGCGATCAAGTTTTTGGCGCCGTTGCCGGGGAACTACAATATTAAGAAAGCTCTATTTTTATTACTTTAGCCATTATTTTATTCGTAATTTATTTCTTTTGTTTTCTTAGGCTAAATTTTAATTTTTCTAATTTTAATTTTTATTTTTTTTATTACTTTCTCTTTTCTAGGTATCTCTAGTTTATGACTAGAAAGAATCCGAGAGGACCTTTGGTATAAGATAGTGATATTGAAGCAACCGCTCGTAGGAATCGCAGGGAAACCAAGCGAGCCCTAGACTACACAGAAAGAGAGGAGGAAAATAGATCCAATCCTACTGAAGGGATGGACGAAAACAACCCACCACTACGCGTTGTGGGAGATCAAAATGCTCCACGTACAATGTTTGATTATGCGAAACCGCATTTAAGAGGAGAAGAATCTAGTATTGTTAGGCCTGCTATAACTGCTAACAATTTTGAATTAAAGCCTAACACAATACAAATAATTCAACAGTTTGTTCAATTTGATGGTTTGCAGAATGAAGATGCAAACATGCATATAGCTAATTTTTGGAGTTCTGTGATACCTTCAAAATAAATGGTGTTTCTGATGATGCCATTCCTCTTCGGTTATTCCCTTTGTCGTTGAGGAATAAAGCCAAACAGTGCTTAAACTTGTTACAACGAGGGTCAATCACTACATGGGATCAAATGACTGAAAAGTTTCTGATGAAATATTTTCCATTGACTAAAATGGCCAAATTACGTAATGATATCTCTTCCTTTGTGCAGATGGATTTAGAGACACTATACGATGCATGAGAGCGGTTCAAAGATCTCTTGAGGAGGTGCCCACACCATGGTTTACCCCTGTGGCTACAAGTCCAAACCTTCTACAACGGAGTAAACCCCTCAACAAGGCAACTGATAGATTCACCACGGTGTGAACATTTGAACAACAAAACTCTTGAAGCAGCCTACGAGTTCATCGAAGAGATGTCATTAAACAACTATCAATGGAAAGCTTCGAGGACCAAACCGACAAAATTGGCAGGAGTTTTCAATGTCAACACCATGACCATGCTATCAACGCAACTAGAGATAATGAATAAAAAGCTTGATAGTTTGTGTTCTTCACAGATACATCCATTCATGCAGTGCGACGCTAGTGGAACTGTGGCGAATCCTGAGTACCCACCCTACCAACCAGGAGCAGAAGATGAACAGATGAACTATATTGGTAATAATTTCCAATCTAATAATAATCCTTATAGTAACACTTACAATCCAGGTTGGAGGAATCACCCAAATTTTTTGTAGGGAGGACAAGGCAATCATGGAAATCAAAGGCAACAACCCTTCCAAAACTTCCGAAATCAGCCTTATCCACAAGACAAGAAGCCAACCATCGAGGAATGTATCCAAGAAGCTGACAGAACAATCAAAAGCAATGAAAACCGAATGGAAGAACTTGCTAAGTCAGTCAAGGAAGTAAGCAAAGCCGTTGAACAACTTGTAAAGTCAATGTCAGAACGACCGCAAGGACGCCTACCTAGTAACACCGAAATTAATCATAATGAGCAAATTCATGCTATCACACTTCAGGATAGCAAGGAGATAGATACACCGAACCCAACTCCAGAAAGTAAGGTAGACGAAGGTACAACAGAGGTAGTACAAGAAAAGCCAAAACCGGTATTCAAGGAGTACAAACCTCGCATACCTTATCTCGTAGCATTACAAAAACACGATTCAGAGGAGCAGTTCGGTAAGTTTCTTAAACTTTTAAAGAAATTACATATTAGCTTACCTCTTCTTGAAGCTCTTTTTCAGATGCCAGACTCGAGGAAATTTTTAAGACAGCTCTTGACCAACAAATGCAAAATAGACCACATGGAACTTAACGCAACATGCTCAGCAATGTTACAAAATAGACTACCACAGAAGCAAAAAGATCTAGGGAGTTTTACAATTCCATGTTTAATTGGTAGTTTAAATATTAATAATGCGTTACCTGATTTAGGGGCAAGCATAAATGTTATGCCTTATACATTGTTTAAGCGACTAGGTCTAGGGAAACCAAAACAAACTAAGATGAGTATTCAATTAGCGGATAAAACTGTTAGAATCCCTAGGGGCATTATTGAAGATGTTCTCGTAAAAATTGATAAATTTGTTTTCCCAGTAGATTTTGTTGTTTTAGACATGGATGAGGATAATTCAATCCCTTTTAGGAAGACCTTTTCTAGCAACTGCCAAGACTAAAATTGACATTACCACAGGTGAGCTTATACTTTGTGTAGGTGACAACTCAATTAGTCTTCAAGCCCTCGATTCAGCTAGGTCGTCAAGGAATCAAGGTGAGCAAGAAAATTCTTTCGATAATCATTTAATTTCACCTTCTTTTCAGGAACCTCCAAAAAGAAGCTCGTTGAACGGATCCTCAATTCAGTGCCAACAAAGAAATAACTTACAAAGAACAAAGGACCCAAATCGATGACCTAGATGAGTGGAAAACACACTTCAAGGAAAAACTAGGGTTACACAAGGAAGAACAGGAAACACAAGTCAATGAAGAGCCGGCTCCTCACAATGTAGAACCAGAGGAACCACCACAAGACCTTGTGGGGACATCAAATCACTATAAAATAAGAGACCAGGGCCTGTTAGATAAAGCCGAGCCTCACATCACAATAACAAACCCGAAGGAAAAGAGAGAACTCCTTCTCGAGGTACATGATATCTTCCCACAAGGAATAGTCGAGGTAAGCAATCCAACATTTGGCACTTTTAAGGTAAACGCTTCTCGACTTTAATTTTGTCATAAAACTGAAAATATGGACATGAAGGAGGATGTTCAAACTTTCAAACCTCCCTAAAATTTTCAAATATGAGGAAAGTCTAGCTTAAGACTATAAACGAGTGCTTCTCGGGAGGCAACCCGAGTACTAACACTACTTCTTTTTGCAATTTTATTTTATTTTCTCTTTTTCTTTTCCTTTTTCAACTAACCCAAAAGTGCAGAATCCCAGATCACACGGCCTTACACACGGCCATGTCCGTGGCCGTGTGGACCACCAAAACCGCCACCCTAACAGGGCAGAGGCCATGCAGTCAGCCTAACCACCACCCCAACGTTACAGATCCAACCACTCTCAACATAGGCACCAACAGACATGGCACGGCCGTGGCACCAACCGTGTGAGGCTATCGACTTCCATACCATGGACAGAACACACCCATGCCACAAACCATGTGAAATTACTGAGGTTACTGACTTATCGAGCACGAGTAAGACACGCCCGTGACAGACACCCGTGCCAACAAGAAAAACATCACGAGCACGAGCGTAGATGGATCAAGTACGGGCATAGGGTGACAACACCCTCTATAACACGGTCGTGTGAGGAGGCCGTGTAATTCGACACACCCTTGGATCACGGTCGTGGGGGAGCAGAACATATGAACATCTATTTAAACCCCTCAACTCTTTCCCCTCCCTCCATCCGATTTTCACCCTTATTTTTGCTTCTCATTCTCTTCCATCTCAGATTCTTTACTCTAGATCCTTGAGTAAGCCAACACCATGCCAAAGAAACGGAGAAAGCTAGGCATAGGCCCCTTAACAAAACACATGAGTTCATGCCGGCAGCTTCGTCTCAACACCAAGCCAAGGACCTATGAGACCATTTATCTTTCGTTTCACATTTATCTTTTCCTTTATTTTCCTTCTTTTTGACTATCTTGTGCTTAATTTATTTTATTTTCTTTTAGTTTCTTAGTGTCAGGTTCTAAAGGCTTCTTGGGAATCACGCCACTTCCGCCACAGCCAGCACCTCCGTCGCCTTAGAAGTCACACCCACCTCGCGAACCACCTACCAATAAGGATTCTCAAGCCCCTTTATCTCCTAGCCTTAGTCTATTTTCCTTCTTAGTCTCTTTCTCTTTCTCTTTCTTGTCTTTATTTATATATTTAGTTTATTTTTATTAGGTCTTAATAAATCCTGGCTACTTCTCAAAGTGCTACCCAATTTCTTCATCTAGCGCAGGAACGTTATCCCGACTAACCATCACCACCACCAAAGACACTCATTCGGGAAAACATCCAAAAATCAGGGAGTAATTCTTCCCTCTTCTCTTTTGATTTATCTTTAAAATGTCATTATCTATCTTTGTACATTAAGGGCAATGTACACCTTAAGTGTGGGGGGTGAATAGGTATTCTGAGAAAATGCCTAATTTGTCATTATTCTCAAACCTTGAGAATAAAAATGCCTAATCATCATGATTGTTCTCAAATCCTTGAATTTAATCTTGTTTTAAGGTAATTTTCTCATATTACTAATTAAGATGAAATTTCTAATGATTTGTGATTTTTATTGATATGTTTTGGAATAAGTCATAGTTAATTGTGCATTGATAATTAAATCTGAAGAATACTAGGGAATCAAGCATGATAAGTCTAATTTTCTAAAAATTAAAATTTTAGGTTGTCAACCACAATTTAAATATTATCTTGAAATTTGAGATTTACAAGGTTGATGTCAAAAACACCCATAATTTTTGTGAGAAATTGAGCCTTACAGAGCATACATTCTTTTTCATGCTCACTTCTTGATTATGAGTGTGTCGACTATGAATTGTTATTCTAGAACTTGCCTCGATTATACATGTCAAGACCACAGTTATGATTTGATATACCGAGATGATAAAGGCACTTAGGTTTTAACCCACTTACTCTACTAAATAGCCTACCCTTATAATTAACCCTTAGTGAACCCCGTTGAGCCTAACAACCCTTTTTATTCACTTACCCGCTAATTTTAACCCAAAACCCTTTGTATTTGTTATCACCCTTTATTTGACTACCCCTTAATCGAGATTTGATTTGAGCCAGTTATCTGAGTTTATTATTCTGGTAGTTAAATTTATCTTGTATTTATTTGTTCTTAAAAAAAATTTAAAGTTTTCAATATTAGTAATATGGAAAGTGAGCTTACACAATCAAAGACTATTTCCCAAAAGGAAATGCTCGTATTAGTAGGATTTTTTATTGTTTTCAGTTGATGTAATTATTATCCTAGAAATTTTTAGGTAGGTAACTTATCAATTCAATCTCGATTCTAACCTTCTAATTTCAGCCTTTATCCACACCTTTAACCCTAGCCCCGTTACAACCCTAACAAAGACCTTTTGATCTGTTGATCATATCATTTTACAGTGGTGGAGATTTGATTTTCAGGCAAGCCTATGGGATTAACTTTTCATGTCCGACTTATGAGTGCTTAATTTTGACCTTTAAACACTTTTTGAGTGATTAGAGTGAATCTTTTGTGAGGATATCAATCCTTGTCGATTTTGAATTAAAGGTAATTATTTAGAGAAAAGGAAACACCTATGTTTTTGTGCAACAAATTTATGACTTATCTTATTTGGATTTTTAGGAATCTTTGAGTTGAATTATCCATGTATAAATTATCTATGAATTAGGATAAGGCATTGTTGATAGGAATTATGAATCATGGAAAGTTTGTTTTAATTGTAAGTTGAGAATTTTGCTTAAGGACAAGCAAAAGCTTAAGTGTGGGGGTATTTGATAAACCGTAAAAGTAACATATTTTAAGCCCACATTTAATATGCTTTTGGATGATTTATCCCTTGATTTGTGTAAAAAGGTGCTCTTAATCCTTTCTTTTCATGTCTTATACCCAGGAAAGCACCCGAGGATGAAAAGAACACAAAACGGGCCTAAAATGAAGTAAATGGGCCTCCATGAAATCGACACGGCCTAGGCCAAGGACCACACGGCCGTGTCTCGACGAACACCTGGAGCACAGCCTCATCACCACTGCACACAACCGTGCCAAAGCAGAAATCTAAACACGGTCAGGTCTCAATTTGTACGGGTGTGTGACATGGCTGTGCCTCTGTCGCTGGAAAGAGCAATTTCAGTTAAAAAAGGATACTTCGAGAGAAAGAATCGCATTCCAAGAGCCTATAAATATACCCCATGTACCTCCTTTGAAAAGGAGCGAAAGATAGGCCAAGGAGCCAAGCCGAGAAAGTCAGAGTTAAGGAGTAACGCGAGGATAGCCAGTTGATTCATCCCAAGAAGCCGGAATTATACTCAAGACGGTAGAATTCTCCTTCAATCCCATCAGGGAGTTTTAGGATTTTTCTTATGTTTGTTTTGTCTTTTCTCTTGTGATGTTTTATTTTTACATTATGAACTAAACCCCTCAGATACCTGAAGGGGGATGAAACCTAGACAGATTTTATTATTTGATTTTTAAGTTATATGATAAATTACTTAGTTTGTTCTTAATTATGTTTCTTAATCCAAATCCAATGTGCTTAGGTAGAAGAGGAATAGACCCTGCTTAAGAATAGATCTAACATAATTAAGCGGAGTTGATCAGACGCCTAGAGATAGGGTTACGAGATTTTGTCGGATTAGGGTGAAACCTAATATGGGAATCCATTGATCGATTTACTAATTTCCTAGGGGGTTATTATAAGCGAACGAGAGTTCCACTAATTAACCTAGGATTAGACATTATTCGCTTCGAGAGAGGGTTTAGCATGGGTTAGGGAGTCTCACGGATCAAGTAAGTAAAAGAAATCATATAATCTAAGGTTAGATAATAAGAGAAGTCTAGGTGGATTCTTCCCGAAGGTATCATAGAAATCAACTGAGTCTTTTTCAAGTTATCCCCAAATTCATCTTTTTGTCTTTGTTTCCTTAGTTTAGTTGTCATCAATTTAGTTTAAAAGCAACCTTTATCTTAGTTAGGTTAAATAATAAGAAGAAAGTGAATATTAATACTTTTAGTTCCTTTGGGTTCGATATCCGGTCTTGCCTAAGCTATACTACTGTTCGATAGGTACACTTGCCTTTAATCATTGCCAGAGTTAGTTTCCAAGTTTGATCATTCTTTTATAAATTTTAAAACTCTTATTTCACAGCGATCAGTTGTATATGGAAAGTGAATTGGAACCCTATTAACTATATCAGGATGAGTCAGATTTAAATGGCATGCCATAGGATTGGAAGAGTTCAGGGATTTGTTCGACTTCGAGTCGATGAGGCACTGAGTGCCAATTTACTTCAATTTAACTGATGAGACACTTAGTGTCAATTTATTACTTCGGATTTATTTAATGAGACACTAGGTGTCAATTTATTACTTTGAATTATTTGATGAGGCACTGGGTGCCAAACCCCAAAAATTTAAATCTTTAATTTTTGCATGTTATGACATAAATTGTTTGTTTGCTATAATGGCTAAGTGATTTGGGTGTGTATGGGGGTCTGTGAGAATCCTGGGTTCAAATCTTGGCTTTTGCAAGATTTTTAGTTTTGCTCTTAAATGAATCTGGACACTGGCATATAAGCCTTATATATAAGAATGCTTGTTTTATGACATAAAAAGAGCTTGTGGTCTAGTGGCAAGGTGGCGTGTTGTGTAACTGGGAGGTCTAAGGTTCAAGTCCTGGGTTGCACAATGGAGTGTTTATTTTGCTACTTGAGCTGTGTAGGTAGTGGAGTTGGACTGAAACACTGCTAAGGGGAGTTTGAATAGAATTTGAATGGAGTTTGAACTGGTCATGGAGAGATTCAAGGAGGGATAAGGGGAGAGATTTTAGGAGAAAATCAAGGGGCTTGAGTGAGAGGAGGTGTTGTGCCGTTTGGGGGAACTCAAGCTTTGAGAATTCGACTGGGGGGAGAATGCTAGTCATTTTCGGCATTAAGTTAGCATCTACTGAATTCTCTTTTCTTTCCTCCCATTTATCGAATTTTGATTCATTCGGATTTGTTTTGGTTGCTGTGCATTAGCCAACAAAAGTCCTTTCTTTTTGGTCGATAGTTGGTAGTCGTTTTAGTGAACAACTCTTCCTTTTCTTTTCTCTCTTCTTCTCTTCCTAAATCTGTACCCTCTCTTAGCCAAATATCCTATGCCTTCCAATCGGTCTATCTCCTTTTTCCTTCTAGGTTCTGCTCTTAATCGTTTCGCCTTGGTCTAATTCTTCTCTTTCCGTTTTCTACCTCCCAATATTTTTCTTGTTTTGACGAAGAGCTATCTCTTCTTATCGATTGTGGTTTGGCTGAATATCACCTTTGGTTTATCACTCTCTGTGCCGACTTGTCTCTTAGCTGCTTCTTGCTGTTCCAGTGCTACAAGTGTTTCTGATTATCGATAAGTGTTTACACTCCTCACTTTGTGATTAAACCTGTTCTCTCCTATTCTTTTTTTTAAAACTAAATACCTTCTAATTCATCTTTTGATAAGCGATTGTTGTTTCCTTCTTCACGATGTGTTACTCGTTGCGGTACTAGGGTTTTGCTTGAGGAGTGGTAGAGTGTAAGTGGTTTCGAAATAGTCGCAACCCTCGTTCTCAGCGTTTAATCAAGGTAATGCATTACCTCACTTTTGAAGTTTAGGCCGTATCTTGATTATGTTCCTATAGGTGATCATTTGTGAATTGAGGCCACTTATATGTGTAACCTGGAAGAAAAAGTTCCCCAACGGGGTGAGTCAAACAGACTCAATGTGTAACCGACACTAAGATTTAACAAATTCAGGCATACATTATCATATTACATACACATTCGTATATCAGATATAAACATATGATACAACCCGAACCCAAACCTATATGTCATCCGCTACACATCACCCGTACCATCCTGCACACCGTGGGGACTACTAAGTCAACCCTCCATCCGCTACACACCATTGAAGGCAGTCGCTGCAGTCGACGTGCTCATCGCCCTTATAAATATTCGTGGCATAGCCACCAGATTAAATAATTGTGACCGAAGTCACCATATTCAGATATCGTGGTCTTAGGTCACCACATTCAGATGTCGTGGTCTTAGGTCACCACATTCAGATATCGTGGTCTTAGGTCACCACATTCAGATATCGTGGTCTTAGGTCACCACATTCACTTCCCCTTTTCATATAACCCAAATGCCCCATATCATACATATTATGCATTAACATGCCTAATTTCACATTCTTATCACTGTTCACATATGAGTTATAACATATATTCATATTCCTAGTAGGAGTAGGAAACGTACCTGAGTACTTTTGTACCATTACATGGTACCTTAGCCATATTCACATTCTTATAAACATACACATATTAAATATTGCCATAAATCTTATTAAAAGTTAGTGTGGGGTACACACCTGATATACTTAGCAATTCACTTCAAATCCCGAAAATCCGATCTCACTGCTTTAGATCTTTAATGCCTATATTCGGCGAACACTAGGAATATTTAATAAAAAGCCATTCGGCCATAAATCCAAATCCTATTAGGATTGTTGTAACTCAAAACTTACCTTGGTGCCGATTGATGTCTAATCAAATGCCGGAAACTTTGTATCCTTCTTTCTTGAAATCGGCAATCACTAGATTACTTGAATAGATTAGTTTCAGCTTTTGAATGATTAATGAACACATATATTTACCAAACATGGCCTTGGCTGAATGCTATAGACACTTACCTTGTGGATTTTAAATCCCGAAACTCACCGAATAACTAGGGAACACGCGGCCTATGGTGTACCTTCGGGAAAAGAACTTCTCCTTCCTTGTAGTCGACACTTAGTAAATCCCGAAAGATCTCTTCAAAGTTTCGACAACAAGATATTAATGGGGTTAGTCCTAGATTTTGGCAAATCTTAAAAGAAAAAAGGATGAAACTGAATGAGATCTTACCCTTACTTTAGAAATCGGCAATCCTTGCTTGAACCTTTAACAATATTCGGCTATGTAGGCTAGAAGGATCTTGATTTGGCTTTTGATTGGTATAAAGAAAGAAAAGAGAAAGAAGAATAAAGATGGAGGATTCGGCTAGAGCACAAGGTATTTCGGCTTGGCAAAAATAAAAGAGAAGAGAGGAGTTATTTGCTAAAGAGAATTCGGCAAAGAGAGAGTTGAAAGAAAGAATGAATGGCCTTCTTTTCCTTTAGTAGCCGAAATTACTAACTTAGAATCCCTTACTTGGCCATCACTCTTCTACTTTGATAGCTTTATCTCTTTAATTATCACCTAAAATAAAAGATAATTCAGCAACTATCCTTACTTAGCCGAAATTATTAAACTCAAAGTCCCTTACTTGGCCATCACTTCTCCCTTATTTTCCTAATTAAAGAATAATTCCTCATTTATCATCTTTTATCCTTAAATAAAATAAAAGGGATAAAACTCCTAAAATTTAGCCATGTGCCGTCCCCCCTATTCCCTCTTATTGACGCCACTTAGCAAAATAAAGGCTTTAAAATTTTGCTCTCCACGCGACTCGAACACAAGTCCTTCCTCCTAGCATGTGGCGTCATTTCCAGAGCTCTAAGTGGTGCCTCCAAGCCACTTTTCCAAGCCCAATTTCATGTCATATTTCACATACATTTTCTCTTAAGACCACCTTGCTTCATGTCCCTCTTTTAAACTTTAAACTTAACATTTCTAAAGCATTTCCTCACATTTCCAAGACATTTCCTTACATTTTCAAGACAAGACATTTCCTTACATTTTCAAGACAAGACATTTCCTTACATTTCCAAGACAAGACATTTCCTTACATTTCCAAGTCATTTCCTTACATTTCCAAGATTCTAAAAATGTTTACTTTCCTCTTTTGAAACTTAACATTTCTGAAGCATTTCCTTACATTTCCAAGTTTCCAAGAATGTTCTCCATACATTCATAACACATAAGACATGCCATTTCGTATAATTAAATCAAAAATTCATAGGCCCATTTCCAGGATGTTACATACTAAATTGTCTAATTGGGTAAAATGGTGACTGAGAGGTAAAATTGGACCATTCAGGAGTTTGACCAATTTTGATCCCTAATTTAAGAATTAATTAGCAACATTGATATTAATTAACCACTTTATCTCATCAAATTTATATTTCTTGAACTTTTGATTGTTATTCAATTAAGTCCTGTTAGGTATAGTTTAGCGCAATTAACCTTAAGTTAAGAATTTTCATAATATATCACTTAGTTATTAGCTACCTATACTTCTTAATTTCATTATTGATCATTGTAATTCATCTTTACCCGATCTCTTTTGCAGTCGATCATTGGAATGCTTGAAGTGATCTATTGTAACACTTATAAATATTACAATTGACCTGTCACACTTGTAAATTTGCTTTTAAATCCTTATATTTTGAGCTAATTCTCTACTCGGTGTTTTTACACCATGACACGGTAAGAAGTCACACCTAATTTATATCAAAATTTCGTTCTATAGGTTGGGTGTCGATTCTATATGCGTAGAAACCTTAAATATAGTCTTAAAACAGATTTAAAACTTCAATTTACCTCTAAAATTTTGGATTCCCTTCTTGATAGAAACTTTTGGCAATGGGGTTGAGAAAAAAGATCATGGATTTCACTTCTTTTGTTTCAAAATCAATTGTATCTTTTTAGGGACCAAGGAAAAAATAAGTTTCCTCTCTTTTAAACCTTTAATTTTTTTTTTTTTGGTGTAGAAAGTTGATTGAAATTGATGAAGGAAACTCATTTCTCTCTTATTGACCGCATGTGTGCGTGTGCAGAAACAAAAAATTTTATAAAATGATTTAAAAGTGTGATTTTAGCTACAAGCGTACAGTGCCAGTTGTAATATTTGAAGTGTCAATGAAACACTAGAGCATTCCAAGGATCGAACCCAAAGGATTGCCAAATTGGTAAATGTGTTATCAAGTTAATTACAAGTTAAAAAATTACTAATCTAACCAAGTAAAAAATTATTAGTGCACATTCAAATACAAATTATTTATAAATTAAATTTACATTAACAAATAAAAATATCAAACTAACTTTCTTTCTTTTTACTAGAAACAATGCAAATGGATTGAAATGGTGGTTGAATAAGTCATGGATTACAAACTAAGCTAATAAAGTTCTGATGATTATATTGTTTGTCACTCTTAGTTAAGAATGTCCTCTCAGTCTCATCCTAGACTAAAAGATACCACCTAGGTTCTCCTCTTAGTCTCACCTATGCATATAGATTTCCTCTTGGTCTCACTATTCGGCACAAGTGTATCAAAGTCCTACATGATAGAGTCTATTCTCAGTTTCGTCTATCTAAATCTTCTACTAGATGCGTCAATTCTAGTGTAATATGAAATTTAATACACTTGAACAAACAATCAATCAAAGCAAAGATAATAACTTAGTTTATTAACCCACTAATCAATCAACCAATAAAACAATTCATCATATTATTAAACTCAAATTCCACACAAGTGTTTTAACAAACACATAATAAGCATAAAATATAAAAGATAATGGTTGAGAAAATGCTCATTAATAAATAAACATCCTATGAAGCGTGAGTGTTTAATACATCTCCATCCATAATGTTCCAGTAAAAACAAAGAAATGAAAATACTACAACAAAAATAAAAAGAAAAAGAAAGAAAGAAAATAAAACCTAAACTAAGAGCTATGAAACTAAAGAAAATGTTTTTTTTGCTAACAAAAATATGAAAATCCAAAGCTTATAATGTAATATTTATAGTCCACTAACATTTAACCTGACAATGACCATTATGCCCTTAACTGAAAAATAAACTTAAGCTTGTTTAGACATAAAATTGCCCCTGTAGTTTTTTCACTCGTCAGGCAGCAGTCTCGTGATACCCAAGCTTTCGTACTGTGATACCCAAAACAATCTTGAATTGGGGGTCCTACGGCGTCTCGGTATCGCGATGCCCATGCTTGGTATCGTGACACCACTGGAGATGGCCTCACTTCTCACCATTTCAACATTGTTAGGTGTATCACGACTTCCATGCTTCAATATCGTAATACCCCCTTCTAGGTGATGGTTTCTTCAAGTTCGGGCCATTATAAACTCTCTACACCACTTAATCATATTGTTAGGTTCCCTATGGCACAATTAGCCAATTTGAGTCTCAAAATTGTGTAAAAACTGAACAAAAACATTTATTAATGATCAGAACTAAAAATCAATAAAAACACTTAAAAGACACTTAAATTGCTTGAGAATAAGCTCTTCAAGTGTATTAGAGAGCCTAATTTGACATATAAAAGTACATCAAATTACTTATGTTTAAAAGAATGCCGATAAATAAAAGAAGAGGAATTCCTTCTTCAAATTAGGCTTAGGGAAAATAAATATTAAGCCCTTGGGTATATAACAACATACCATGTCATCCTTTCTTTGCTTGTTCAATTAAGTCCAAAGTTTTAAAACATCTAATTTCACTTTCTTTCAAATCGACCCTTGGCCCAATTCAGTATCCTATAATTACTAAAATTCCAATAAATAGTTACTAACTCCAAAAATTAAATTCTGGTATTAGATTCACTTTCAGTTAATTAATTATTGGTAAACCTCACGGTATTTTATTAAAATTTTATGAAATCTAACACTGAAAACTTTTGGGCGTTACAATTCTATCCTCTTTAAACAATTTTAACCTTGCAATTTAATTGAAGTGAACAATTAGGTATGTTATTTTCGTATCAGTTCCTCTAGAACCCACATAACCTCATTGGTGTTATGATTTCTTCTAGAGTAAATTAAAGGGGTATGCCTTTCCTCTTTAGTTCTTTGGCTTCTTAAGCCAAAATCCTAATTAGTTCCTCTTTATATAATAAATTCAACTGTACTCAACCAACTCTGCAGTTATCACATGAGAAAGGTTAGAATGGTATCTCCATAATAGTGACATATGAAACACATTATAGATGCATTCCATGTCTAGTAAAATGTCAATTGGTATGCCACTAATCCAATCCTCTCAGGTAATTTCTAAGGTTCGATGTATGTAAACGTAATTTTCCTTTACAACCAACTAAGAACCTTCTTACATGGTGACACTTTCAAGAATACTTTATCACCAATGTTAAACTCAATCTCATTGTGCTTTAAGTTAGCATAATATTTTCTCATATAAAATAATGTCTTACTCTACCTTGGACCAATATGACTTTCTCCTTAGTCTCTTGAATAAATTAAGGAACCACCATTTTCCTTTCGCTTAAATCAATCCAACACAAAGGTATTCGACATTCATGACCATACAACACCTCATAAGTTGCCATTTAATTGTTATTGTAGAAGACCTTCTCTAATTTTTTATCTGTCATTGCAAATATATTGTTAAAGAGGTAATAGGTCTCTCTCCAATGATCAACACCACATTTCCATCAGATTTATATATTCAATAACTAGTCCATTCCTAATATCAAATCAAATTCATGGAAAGACAACTCTATGAGATTTATTAGGAACACATATCCTTAAACCATCAATGAGCATCCCTTATTCACTTTATTGACTATGATATTCAATGTGCATCCCTTATTTACATGGAATCCACTACATTTTAGTCCTCACAAGCTCTAACTAAAAAAGCTCTAGTTAGAACACTAGTATTAAGTCTGGGAACTACCTTAAAACCATATCTTTGTCCCCCAATAGTGCTAGCACCACCCCTGCCTAGTTTGTGGTCCCTTTATGGTAAAAGAGTGGATCTTTATGTATGATAGGGGTGTAATTAGCATTCATAAGATAGTCTATGATAAAATAATCCTTAGAAATACACATTAAATAAGATTTAGATAGCCTTCAACTTTACCATTGCATTTTTGGTTAAAATACTCGTAAATTGGTATAATCGGAGTCGACACCGAACCCTTAGAGCTAACCTCTAATACTAACTATCGATAAGATTTATTCCCTGCATCGAAGTCCTGTATACGATAGGCGTAGATTGCCTAGAGTCACAAGAGTCTATAACTCATTTAACAAAAGAGGGATATCGGCTAATAGCTTTCAGGGATCTCTTAATTTTTTCTTTTGACCAATATTATCTATCTCTTCTTATTGTTCAGAATCTGCTCCACCATCTTGTCCCTCTTGGCCAACTAAAAAAATATCCCTAATTGTGTGGGTCACCTACTACAACACAATGCTATCAATTAGACCCCTCCCAAATCGGGTACGCCTGTTCGCCTTAGTAAACACCATCTCCAGAGTATAATGGCTCAGTCTAAGGAAATTCCTCTCATAGTCTACCATCAACATACCATCTTGAACCAAGAGCATAAACTCTTGTTTACTTTAATCAACGTACAACTTGTTAGAAAAAATTGGTTCGAAAATAGTTTACTTGCACAGCGAAAAAATAAAAATTTTGAAAATCGAGCTAGTTTTTTATATTTATAACAATAAACTTTCTCCCGAAATAATACATGTGCTTTGAGTGAGAAAGATCATAGACATTCCCGACTTTCAACTGAATAGTCTTCTCCACTATTCTTGTACCATAAACCACGTCATGTGTAGGCTCGAACAATTATGAATCAAACACAGAACCAGAAATATTTTTCTTACTTTCAATAGGAAATTAAGTCTCTCTCTTATAGAAACCGGTAGAATTGTTATTATCAAAAAATAAAATTTATACTTAGAAATAAATTCTCACTATTTTCGGGCAAAATAAAAATATCTTAAAAGTTGTGTGTAACTTCTTATATTTTTAGCCCTATCAATATCATGAATTATAGAGAGAGGAAGTGAAACCCTAGTTGAATTAGTAGAAGGTATTTGATGCCTATTTAATACAAAAAACCAACCCCTTAGTTGAAGTAGGAGAGAGGGAAAGCTAATACGGTGTGCTTCTCTACATATGTATTATGAAGGGGATTCGAGCCTTTTCTATATTGGGTCCAATTATATGTGCTTCATTGGCTTTTAATCCAACCCAATATATGTTTTTCTATTTCTAAAAATAGACATTATTTACTAAATTAATTTAAATTAATTTTACAATTAAATAATTGTCTCAACCCAATTATAATTTTGTTAAAATCATGGAAACTTTATCATTAAAGAATATATGATAAAATATATTTAATTTCTACATTCAATGTATTCACAATTACCAATTAATTTAAATCCATTTTTGAACTTCACCTTTTTAATTAAATAATAATTTGAAAAACTTAAATTTATTCTCAAGTCAATCCATACTTAGTGAGAAACCAAATTCATTTCCGAATGTAACCCATTACTCTAACTTTATCATATCTATACATTTATGTTCATTTGATTCAACATGCAATTTATTTCTAGTTTCAACAACCTGGAGGAGGGACTAATTTGACATATGTGATTGGAGCTCAAATGATTTATAATTAAGTTCCAGCTTTTCGTCTATTAATTATTAACTCATTTAGTCACATAGTCATTTCACTATAGTATCGTGACTGAGCTCTCCCCAATTACATACAATTACGAAAGCTACTTAATCCATGCTTATCCAATGACATTGTTATAAGTGTGTTGCGCTTATATATCCTTAATCTCTTTGGGCTAAACCCACTCTCCCAATATGATCCTATTTTATCTTATAGTAATCATTACATATTATTTCATGAAAAGTCAATAAGTATCAAATATTAATAAAGTCATTTATCACAAAGACAAAAGACTCATGACCACATTTACTTTTCATCTATCATGTAATGCCAATGAGAGGATAGCATTTACCCATTTCATGGGGCTACGAATTCCACTATTATGAATGATGCAACATATTGTAGAAGTTGTATACCAATGCATTAGCTTTCGATTTCTTATCTACTCAAACTCAGGCTTTTACTTACATCAAATTATGAGTCACACATACATAGTCCATCATCCACTCATGATTAAGGTATGCCACACTATGAACGTCACAAGTGAATAAATCCATAACTGGATTCAGGATATATTCTTCTTGGGTCTTGTACGATGTACTATTAGTCACATCTATGTCTCTATCTTTTGGGAGTCATCCGCTCTGATGTCCAAGACAAAGCATCTCCCTAATTGGACTTAATAGATAGCATACTGGTCTAACAATTGGTTTGCTCATTTTCTATTAGACTTATAACAACTCGTTTTTGGTCAAATTAGAACAGTGGTTTCGAGACCACAAATCTGAAGTCAAAATATTTATTTTATTATTATTTTAATGTTTACAACATGATAATATGTTGGCGTGAAAATTTTGATAAGAAATTCTAGTGATTGAATGCTTAATTTGATAGAAAGGACTAAATCATGTAAGGTGCAAAACTAGAGTTCTATATGTTAAAGGTATTAAATGACCATGGAATTAATTAGTTGAGGGATGTATAAGGTAATTATACCATTGTTTTAGTAAGTGCACAAGTATGGGCTTAAAATGGATGATATTCATGGTTTTTAAAAAAGGTTAAATTTGTAATTCAATAAATAAATTAAAGTAAAATAACCTAAACTAAGCTATCATCTTCTTCATGCTATATTACACCTAAAATTAGAACAAAGAAAGCCATTAAAGACTCTTTAAGGTTCAACCATAGTTCTTTAGTGCATGGTACGTATTTTTGACTCGGTTTTTAATGATTTCTATGTTTTTGAAATCGTTGCAACTAGTACTAGCTAGCCCAAGGACTATTTTGCAAAGCTGTTAAAGATTTTGAATGATTCCATTGATGAATACATGTGTATTTTGAAGTTTCTGGATAGATTATGGATATTTATTATGAGTTATACAAGTTTTGTTAAGTGATTTTGAGTAAAAATATAAAATAGGAATTTAATTGAGAAATGTGTAAAATTAGTGGTTAAATATGTGAAAAAGTGATAAATATGGGCTGCTAGGGGTCTTATAGGAATTCGGCTATAATGGGTATTAAATAAATTTTATGATTTTGTGATTTTGTGTAATAAGGACTATATTGTAACAATGTGAAAGTTTAGGGGCAAAAGTATAAACGTGTCTTAAAGAGTGTTGAACTAAATTGAATGAGTAGATGATTAAATAAGTTAATTTTGAAGATATTTAGATCAAGAAAAGTGAAATACGGACTTGGATCGGGGAAAAGATAAAGTTATTGACGAATCGACTAGATTCACCGTTTTCACATCCGAGGTAAGTTCGTATGTAACAAGCATTATTATAATTATGCTTTAAATGCTTTGATATTGCATAAATTGTGTATACGAGATTAAAGTTATGTTTAACGACGAATCGACTATGTATGGCACTTAGTGTGCAATTTGAGATAGCTTCAGCTATGTACGGTACTTAGTGTGCGAGATATCGGGTATTCAATGGTATTCAAAATATATATGAGCTTGTTACGGATTAGTACAGGTATGTACATGCATAGTATGAGCCTTAAATCGAAGAAGTTATGAAGTTTGTATAATACCATATGAATAAGCATGTGAAAGGTTTGTTAGTAATCACGAATTACATGTTAATAGTTTAAATTGAAGAATAGTGTATTTGTGATTAGTTAAGTTTATATCATACGAGCTTACTAAGCTTTATAGCTTACTTTGTGTATTTTTCCATGTTTTATAGTGAAATCAAATCTAGCTCGAATTTAGGGATCGTTGAAGATCGTTTGTAACACCCCAAACTAGGTCTATGCGTTAAGACGAGATTTGGTTTGTCACACTGATCGAACATCCATTTACTTCTCTAACGATTTAAGTAAAACAGTACTACAAAACCTTTTGGAAATGAAGTTTAATAAAAAATTTAGTACAATGATTTAAAATTGATGATTTAAGAAAATACTTGTTTTCAATCTTATAAATTGTAATATAGTTGCCAAAACCTTAAAATAGTTTTTAAAAGAATTTGAACGAATTTAAAAGAGTAATTTAGGTATTCAAAATGTTATAAAACATAATATTTTAAGAAAACTTTAAAAATTTAACATAAACCCATATTGAAAGTCTTAAACAAAATTAAATCCATCCACACAATAAAATCCTTAAAAACATAATTAGAGGCCTTATTACATCAACCCAAAATAGTAATTAAAATAAGTAACTTAAATAAAGTTCATAGTTTATAAAACCCATGCTTGTAGTATGGCCTCCACCAAGTCATTTCCGGCCCAAGTCCACATCAATTTCCATTACCTGAAATGGATAATAAAACGGGGTGAGTTACAAAGAACTCAGTGTGTAACTCACTTACCATCTTTATTGGGCCAGACCATCGAGGCATTTATTTGGGCTTGAGCCCAATTACACATTTCAACAATATAAACTGAAATAAATATAAAATGCATGTAAAATGAATTTCCCAAACCAAGCCTAATTTCCATCCGCTACACACCCCCGTACCAACCAACACACCTGTGGGGATCAAGTCAACCCACCCCGCCAAACACACCAATCGTAGGCATTTAGCCTTTTAAAATAATATTGTAGTGCACTACCGAACTAGATTGTGACATAGTCACCGAACTAGAGGCATTAAGCCAAAATTTGTGGCAGAGCCACCGAACTAGATACGTGGCCACAGGCCTTTCTTCTCTTCATCAAATCCCATCCCATGCAATTATATATGAATAACAAACTTTAATCATAACATGATTTATCAAGTAATCCATATTATAGATAAGTCTATAATTTAAATTTTCATTTGGGCCTATTAACAAAATAGTATCTAGCCCATTTAGCAATCTAGAGATCTTTGGCCCATTTATCGAACTAGAATATTTTTGGCCCATTTATCGAACTAGAATATTTTTGGCCCATTTAAATATATCGATCTAGCAGTTTTATGATCCAAATTATCGATCTAGCAGTTTTTCGTAAAAACTTAGCAATCTAGCAATTTTTCGTAAATTTCTCGGTTTTTACCGTTTCTAAGCATTTACACAAAAGTGTTAATATCACAAAATTTTCGATTTTGCCATTTCTACGATTTATCACTAAACTTACGGTTTAGTATCTAACCCAAATGATAAGTGTGAAGTTACACACCTGGTTATAGTGAGAACTAGACTTTCCCGCTCGTCAACACCTATACGTATCACGATAATTAGAACACTATAATTTTATTAATAAAACCGATCTAAAAAAATATCAATCTAAAATTTTACCCTCGGATGAACGTCTGCAACCCGGCTCGGATTCCCGAAATAGCCCTTTGTTTATACTTATGGGGATTAATGGAACCTCCCCTCTTCCGAACACTAAACACCGCCCTTTTCTTCCCTATCTTGACTGTCTTCAAAGACAAAAGATAGTTAATCCAATCTAATATTACATCGAAATATGACTAAGGGTTTAAGGGTGAAATTTACTTACCACAAAGATCCTTGTTCCAAAATATGAGAATCAATCAAAACGATCCTTTATCACCTTAAATTGATTCCAACGTTCTATGTTCCTCACTTAACACTTGATTTAGGTCTTCCACTATCGCACTAAAATATAACCATTGGAAACGTTTAAGAGATGGAATGGTAAAATTTCGATCCAAGAAATCCTTTTTACCATCATCAATATTTGGCCATAATAACTATTAACCAAAATGAACTAAAAAGAACCCTTACCTATTATCCACGATTGAAAGAAAAGATTGAGAACGATGTTTGTGAAAGATGGAGGATTGGCTATATGACCAAAGAAAATAGAAAAATGATTCTGGCTATGGGTACATCAACATTCGGCCATGAGAGAAAATAATAGAGAAAGTATGAGTGTCAAGAATAAAAGACGAGAGAAGAATGATGATGATATTGTTTAAATTTTCAAAAAGAATAAAAGAGAAAGAAAGAAAGAAAGAGACGAGTTTTGGGAGAGATGTATATTCGGCAATGAGGAGAAGTAAAGAAAAAGAATGGCCTTTTTGTGTTGGTAGAATCGGCACTATGAGAAAGGCACAAAATTGAACACTAAAGTGAAAAGCAAAAATGACCAATTGGTCAAAATAATCAAGGCTTACCAAGGATCAAATTCGGCCAAAGGAAAAGAGGTTGAGAGAGAAGTTGCAAAACTTTGCACAAAAACTAAAAAATGACCAAAAGCAAACTCCTAAACCTTACAAGCTACTAGCAAAATTCGGCCAACCTCCCCCCTAGCCATATTGCCGTCAAAATTCATTGGTCAAATGACCATGAATTTGTTTCCAAAACACTTTCCTTGATACTTGCCCTATGTCTCCATATCTTTCCATATTTTCTTGATTCCCTACCATAAATTCACTCTTACCTTATTCCTTTGATATACTAACCAAAAATAACAAGGTCAACACTTACCTTAAATAAGCTTGGCCGACACATACCATAGAAGAGCAAAATAAAAGTTGTCAAAATGCCATCCAAGGGATTCGAACCTCTCCCCTCATGCTATAACCCATGCGCCAACACCACCTTGCCAGTACTCATCTTATGCTACACTTTGACACTTTAATTAACTTAAGTGTCAATGCTACTTGCTCCACTTCAATAAATTCTCAAACTAAAAATTTATTCCTTACCCGAATAATTCTAATTCTTCTTCAGGCCTATAATAAGCACGAAAAGAAATAAGAAAATTTTCCTTTATAGACTTAGCACCAAAACATGCAATAACTCGATACTTGAATTTTAGGGTGTTACAACTCTACCCTCCTTAAAGAAAATTTCGTCCTCAAAATTTACCTAGTTGAAAGAGGTGAGGGTATTGTTGCCGAATTGCATCCTCAGGCTCCCACGTAGCTTCCTCCACTCCGTGATTACGCCATAAAACTTTGACCAACGGCACGGTTTTCTTCCTTAGCACCTTAACATCTCGATCTAAGATTTCCACTGGTTCCTCTTCAAAAGACAAGTCTGAATTCAACTCCACTTCTTCTACCGGTACAATGTGCGAAGGATCCGATCTATAACGCCTCAGCATGGAAACATGAAAAACATAATGAATTTGACTCAACTCCGGAGGTAATTCGATCTGATAGGCCACTGAACCAACACGCTTCACCACACGATATGGTCCAATGTATCTAGGACTCAATTTGCCCTTTTTCCCAAACCTGAAAATCTTCTTCCAAGGTGAGACCGTCAAGAAAACTTGATCCCCCACAGCATATTCGATACTTCTACGCTTCAGATCTGCATACGACTTCTGTCTATCCGAAGCTTCCTTTAACCGTGCTCGAATAGCTTTTACTTTTTCTTCCGTTTCAGAGATCATCTCAGGACCTAACATCTGTAGTTCGCCCAAATCAGTCCAACAAATAGGAGAACGACACCTACGACCATACAATGCCTCGTAGGGTGCCATCTGAATGCTAGACTGATAGCTATTGTTGTGTTGTAAATTTCGCCGTGAGAGAAAATCCTCCCAACTACCTTGGAAGTCAATTACACATCCCCTTAACATGTCTTCCAGAATCTGAATTACTCTTTCAGATTGACCATCTGACTGAGGATGAAAAGCCGTATTAAAGTTTAGCTTTGTTCCCAGAGCTTCATGCAAAGCTTTCCAAAACTGTGATGTAAACCTAGGATCCCTATCCAATATAATAGACACGGGTACCCCATGCAACCTCACGATTTCAGATGCATACAGCTTAGCCAACTTCTGTAATGAGTAATCCGTACGAACTGGTAGAAAATGAGCAGTCTTCGTCAAACGATCAACAATTACCCAAACGGAATTTTTCTTAGAAGGTGTTAAAGGTAACCCACTAACAAAATCCATTGTTATCCGCTCCCATTTCCAAAGAGGAATCTTTACTGGTTGTAATAAACCTAACGGCAATTGATGTTCCGCCTTCACTTGCTGACAGGTTAAACATTTTCCCACAAATTCAGAAATCTCACGCTTCAACCCTGGCCACCAATACTGTTCACAAAGATCCCGATACATCTTATTTCCTCCGGGATGCATAGCATAAGGGCTACTATGCGCCTCCCGTAGAATCATTTGCCTCAGATCTGAGTTCTTAGGCATACAAACTCTTCCTCAAAAACACAACACACCTTCCGAGTTTATACTAAAATCCTCTATTCCACCATTTTCCACTTGTTGAAATAAAAGTCCCAACTTCTTATCTGATATCTGTTTTTCCTTGATTTGTTCTAGCCACAGAGGCTTCACTTGAAGTTCTGCTATCAAACTACCATCCTCATACAAACTCAAATGGGCAAACATTGCTCTCAATTCAGATACCACCTTACGACTTAACGCGTCTGCTACCACGTTAGCCTTTCCCGGATGATACTCGATGGAGAAATCATAGTCCTTTAACAGCTCCACCCATCTTCGTTGTCTCAAGTTTAATTCCTTCTGAGTAAGAAGATACTTAAGACTCTTGTGATCCGTATAGATGATAGACTTTTCACCATAAAGGTAATGCCTCCAAAACTTTAGAGCAAACACTACCGCAGCTAGTTCCAAATCATGAGTAGGGTAGTTTACTTCGTGCGGTCTCAGCTGACGAGAAGCATAAGCCACCACTTTCCCACTTTGTATTAGTACACAACCTAAACCCGTATGTGACGCATCACAGTAAACTATAAACTCCTTTCCAGCCTCAAGCTGAATCAGTACTGGCGCTTCCGTCAAAATCTTCTTCAATTTCTCAAAACTTTCTTGCTGTTTATCCGTCCATACATACGGTACTCCCTTTCGCAAAAGCTTAGTTAAGGGTGCAGCAATCAACGAAAACCCCTCAACGAAGCGTCTATAGTAACCAGTCAAACCCAAGAAACTCCGAATCTCGGCTACTGACTTTGGTGGCTTCCAATCCAATACAGCCTTAATCTTCCGAGGATCCACCCTTATTCCTTCGGTTGATACCACATGACCCAAGAAAGTCACTTCTCTTAACCAAAATTCACATTTACTGAATTTGGCATACAATTGATTATCTTGAAGTAACTGCAATACAATTTGCAAATGCGAGTCATGCTCCTCTTCATTCCTAGAATATACCAAAAAGTCATCTATGAATACCACTACAAACCGGTCTAAATTTGATTGAAAGACCCGGTTCATCATATCCATAAATGCAGCTGGTGCATTGGTCAACCCAAACAGCATCACCAAAAACTCATAATGTCCATAACGAGTTCGGAAAGCCGTCTTGTGAATATCCGCTTCTTTCACCTTAAGCTGGTGATAACCAGATCTCAAATCAATTTTGGAGAAAACCGAAGCTCCCTTCAATTGATCAAACAGGTCATCAATTCTCGGCAGAGGATATCGATTTTTGATCGTCAATTTATTCAATTGCCTGTAGTCAATACACATACGCATCGACCCATCTTTCTTCTTAACAAACAAAACCGGTGCTCCACGGAGACACACACTCGGTCGAAAAAACCCCGATCTAGCAATTCTTAAATTTGAGCTTTAGCTCTCGACAACTCCTTCGGTGCCATTCTATAAGGAGCAATGGACCTTTGGAGCGATTCTGGCGAAGCTCAATACCAAATTCCACTTCCCGATCCAGAGGTACACCGGAAGTTCTTGAAATACATCCAGAAAATTCCTTCATCGTTTCTCACATCTTCCACTGATAACTCCTTGGCATCTAAAGCACTAATAAATGCTATAAATGCTCCATACCCTTTTCGCACCAACTTTTCCGCCTTTAGCGCAGATATCACATTAGCCAAGTAATTCCTTCGCTCGCCTATCATAATTATCTCCTTATCCTCCACGGTTCTCATTGACATTTGCTTTTCAGCACAATCCAATTGCGCCCGGTGCTTAACCAACCAATCCATGCCCAAAATGATATCGAACTCACCGAAAGGCAATTCCATCAAATTAGCCAAAAATATTTCTCCTTGAACTTCTAAGGGCACATCTCTAAACAGTTTGTTTACCAACACCGCCTGTCCTAAAGGACTAATTACCTTCATCTCACTATCGAAAATTTCAAATTCTAAATTCAAGTTTCCAGATATGGTACTAGCAACATACGAGTAGGTAGAACCGATATCTATCAAAGCAATAACAAGTACATCAAAGATGAAGAACGTACCAGTTATCACATCAGGTGCATTGCCCTCCTCGCGGCGTCTGACTGCATAAACCGATCCTGGCTGTCTTGCACCCGTGTTGCCTCTAGGACCATTGCCTCGACCCGCTGCACCTTGACCACGTCCAGCCCCATTACCACCACGACCTGGTCCACGACCTCTAGGTGGTTGCTGAGTTCCTCTTGCCGGAGGTGCATCAGTATTATGAGCTTCCTGAGTTGCATCCATTCGTTGAGGGCAATTCCTATATTAATGATCCATCGACCCGCATTTATAGCAAGCACCCGTTTTCTTCCAGCACTCTCTAGAATGCCGTTTCCCACAATCAGCACCATCTCGACTCTGGTTAACAGCTACAGGTGTTCTACCTTGAGCTGGCTCATCATTCCGAGGCCTCTTCAGAAACCTTTTTGAAGAACCCGAATACTTCATATCTCTCTTGCCTCTAGCTCGTTCCCAATTCTGACGTTCCGAGTTCTTAGCCTCTTCGGCTATCTTGGCCTTTTCTACAAGCGTAGCAAAAGTTCTAACTTGTTGTGGGGCTATCAAAACCTGCAACTCATCATTCAAGCCATCCTCAAAACGTACACAATGCTCATGATCCGTTGCCACTATTGTTCGAGCATAGCGACTCAAACGTAAAAACTCAGCCTCATATGCCGCCACTGTCTTATTTTCTTGAACCAGATTCAAGAATTCCTTCCTTCGGGCATCTACATAACTTGTTCCCATGTACTTCCCTTGGAAAGAAGCCTTGAAGAATTCCCAATTAACTAATGCAGCTTCAGTGCCTTCTCGGACAGTAAGCCACCATTGGTATGCTTCGTCCCTTAACAAAGACACCGCTTCTCTTAGTTTTTGTTCCACAGTGCACTCAAAATTTGTGGCAGAGCCACCGAACTAGAGACGTGGCCACAGGCCTTTCGTCTCTTCATCAAATCCCATCCCATGCAATTATGTATGAATAACAAACTTTAATCATAACATGATTTATCAAGTAATTCATATTATAGAGAAGTCTATAATTTAACTTTTCATTTGGGCTTATTAACAAAATAGTATCTAGCCCATTTAACAATCTAGAGATCTTTGGCCCATTTATCGAACTAGAATATTTTTGGCCCATTTATCGAACTAGAATATTTTTGGCCCATTTATCGAACTAGAATATTTTTGGCCCATTTAAATATATCGATCTAGCAGTTTTTCGTAAAAACTTAACAATCAAGCAATTTTTCGTAAATTTCTCGGTTTTTACCGTTTTCAAGCATTTACACAAAAGTGTTAATATTACAAAATTTTTGATTTTGCCATTTCTATGATTTATCACTATACTTACGGTTTAGTATCTAACCCGAATGATAAGTGTCAAGTTACACACCTGGTTATAGTGAGAACTAGACTTTCCCGCTCGTCAACACCTATACGTATCACGATAATTAGAACACTATAATTTTATTAATAAAACCGATCTAAAAAAATATCGATCTAAAATTTTACCCTCGGATGAACGTCCGCAACCCGGTGGAAAATCTCGGATTCCCGAAATAGCCCTTTGTTTATACTTAGGAGGATTAATGGAACCTCCCCTCTTCCGAACACTAAACACCGCCCTTTTCTTCCCTATCTTGATTGTCTTCAAAGACAAAAGATCATTAATCCAATCTAATATTACATCGAAATAAGACTAAGGGTTTAAGGGTGAAATTTACTTACCACAAAGATCCTTGTTCCAAAATATGAGAATCAATCAAAACGATCCTTTATCACCTTAAATTGATTCCAACGTTCTATGTTCCTCACGAACACTTGATTTCCGGTCTTCCACTATCGCACTAAAATATAACCATTGGAAACGTTTAAGAGATGGAATGGTAAAATTTCGATCCAAGAAATCCTTTTTACCATCATCAATATTCGGCCATAATAACTATTAACCAAAATGAACTAAAAAGAACCCCTACATATTATCCATGATTGAAAGAAAAGATTGAGAATGATGTTTGTGAAAGATGGAGGATTCGGCTATATGACCAAAGAAAATAGAAAAATGATTCGGCTATGGGTACATCAACATTCGGCCATGAGAGAAAATAATAGAGAAAGTATGAGTGTCAAGAATAAAAGATGAGAGAAGAATGATGATGATATTGTTTAAATTTTCAAAAAGAATAAAAGAGAAAGAAAGAAAGAAAGAGATGAGTTTTGGGAGAGATGTATATATTCAGACTCGAGGAGAAGAAAAGAAAAGAATGGGCTTTTTGTATTGGTAGAATCGGCACTATGAGAAAGGCACAAAATTGAACACTAAAGTGAAAAGCAAAAATGACCAATTGGTCAAAATAATCAAGGCTTACCAAGGATCAAATTCGGCCAAAGGAAAAGAGGTTGAGAGAGAAGTTGCAAAACTTTGCATAAAAACTAAAAAATGACCAAAAGCAAACTCCTAAACCTTACCAAGCTACTAGCAAAATTCGGCCAACCTCCCCCCTAGCCATATTGCCGTCCAAATTCATTGGTCAAATGACCATGAATTTGTTTCCAAAACACTTTCCTTGATACTTGCCCTATGTCTCCATATCTTTCCATATTTTCTTGATTCCCTACCATAAATTCACTCTTACCTTATTCCTTTGATATACGAACCAAAAATAACAAGGTCAACACTTACCTTAAATAAGCTTGGCCGACACATACTATAGAAGAGCAAAATAAAAGTTGTCAAAATGCCATCCAAGGGATTCAAACCTCTCCCCTCATGCTATAACCCATGCGCTAACACCACCTTGCCATTACTCATCTTATGCTACACTTTGACACTTTAATTAACTTAAGTGTCAATGCTACTTGCTCCACTTCAATAAATTCTCAAACTAAAAATTTATTCCTTACCCGAATAATTCTAATTCTTCTTCAGGACTATAATAAGCACGAAAAGAAATAAGAAAATTTTCCTTTATAGACTTAGCACCAAAACATGCAATAACTCGATACTTGAATTTTAGGGTGTTACATCGTTTCACACTACCACCTATCACTTGGTACCTTTGAACTTTGGTATATTAAGTATATGGCATGTATAGGTATTTTTGAGTCATGTTGATCATATTTTGGTAATGATTTTGGCCAAATGAATTGGCATTGTAAATGTTTATATTTTGGTTTGTATATATATATAGCCATGAGAGTTTGCTTAATTTGGTGAATTTTGATTATGTGCATATATGGTTGATATTAGATGTTAGTTATGTTTGTGAATTGGTTTAAAATAATGTATGTTTAGTAAAGGTATAGTTAGTTCATTTGTATATGTGATTTGGTATGTTTTGATAGAGTAAGGTTTGAGGTTATAAGCATGTTGAATGTTGGTATTGAAAATGGTATGAATTAGCCTTGACTGTGGCTGAATTGAATGTTAATTATGGTATGATTTGGTATGATTTGGTGTGATTTTGGTTGTGTAGGTATATGCAAATTTGAGTGACAAAATGGCTTGGTAAATAGCCTATTTTTGTCCACACGGGTATGTGTCTCAGCCGTGTGTAACACACGGTCATGATACATAGTCGTGTGTCCCCTGGTGTTGAAATTGAAATAAAGTCAGTATGCTCCACACAGTCTTACACACAGGCGTGTGATCGGCCGTGTGACATGAGTCAATATGCCCTCTAATTGGCACACGGCCTAGCACACGGGCATGTGACTTGGCCGTGTTGCATAAGTCAGTATACCCTACAGGTTTGGCACAGCCTAGCGCATGGCCTGGCACACGGGCATGTGTGGCCACTTCGAAGGGCACACGGGCATATGGTTGGCCGTGTGACCCAAGTAAGTAACCTCACTTGTTTGGACACGGGGTAGGACACGGGCTGGGAGCGTGTCTGGTGGCCGTGTGAAACACACAGCTTGGTAAAACGGGCGTGTGTCCCCTGCTTGATAAAATATTTGCTTAGTGTTGAAGATTTTTTGAGTTATCAGTTTAGTCCCAAACCACTCTGAATGCATGTTTACGGCCTCGTAGGCTCATTTAAGGGACTCCATGATTGATTGTGATTGAATTGTATTCAAACTGATAAATTATATATGATTTGTATGTTTAAAAGTGTTGTATGTCCGGTAATGCTCTGTAACCCTATTTTGACGGTGAATACGGGTGAGGGGTGTTACATTTATTGGTATTAGAGTTATGGTTTAGTCGATTCTAGGACTAACATAGTGCGTGAGAGAGTCTAGCTATACATGCCATATATAAACTATGATAGTGTGATGACTCCTAACATTTGAAAATGTATTTTTATATAGCAAATGGATCCCAATCGAGTGATAGCTAATGAGGTTGAAAGTAATGCGCCTGCTCCCGCTCAAGGGACAGCGTCGTCTGATTCTAGACTCGTAACGATCAGTCAGGGCGGAGAGGATAAAGAAGCCTTCTTCCAAATGATGAACAAGTAGTTCACTCAATACGTTCGTACGAACCTGGCTGCTCAACAACCTCCACCCCCTCTTAATCCCCAACCTGTACCCATAGCTCCTCAAGGAGTTGAGCTTTTAAGATTGAATAAGTCTCCAGTTGACAAGATCCGTAAACACGGGGCTGAAGTGTTCAGAGCTAATGTTGATGATGACCTTGAGAGAGACGAGTTTTGGCTTGAAAATATGATTTGAGTGTTTGACGAGCTTTCTTGCACGCCAGCTGTATGTTTGAAATGTGTTATATCTCTTCTGAGAGATACTATGTATCAATGGTAGAATACATTAGTATCTCTGGTGTCGAGGGAGAGAGTCACCTGGGAGTTCTTTTAAACTGAGTTCCAAAAGAAATATATAAGCCAATGATTTCTGGATCAAAAGCACAAAGAGTTTTTAGAAATGAAACAAGGTCGTATGACCGTAATCGAGTATGAGAGATAATTGCTCGGGAGTATGTTTCTATTGAAGAGATTATGTGCAAGTAGTTTGTTGACGGGTTGAACAAAGATATTAAACTTCTTGTCAGGATATTAGATTTGAAAGAGTTTGTTGTGTTAGTCAACCGAGCTTGCAAAGTTGAAGACTTTAGTCGAGAAAAGAGAAAGGCTGATTCAGAGGCAAGATATTCGAGGAAGAGATCGATGAGTAAACCTTACCATTCCGCGTCAAAGAAATCAAAATATTATTTTAATAGATTGACCACTTCAGCAAGATATTCCAATAGAGATCACGGAAAACAATACACCAGCCCTAAAGCTCAAGCCACATTAGTATCAAGTGTTGGCAACATAAAAGACATCAAGCTTGAGTGTCAACAGTGTGGAAGACGGCATTTTGGAGATTGTTGGGTGAAATATAATAATAAAGCTTGTTACAGTTGTGGTTCACGAGATCATTTTATTAAAGACTGTCCTGAGATGGTTGAGAAAGATAGACCTCAGAATGTGAGATCGAGTAATATGTTTACTAGAGGAATGTGAGTGGTAGTCAAGGGGCGACAAGGGACTCCACTGTGAGATCTGAGGCTAGAGCACTTGCCAGAGCCCACGTATTCGCTCTCACGAAGAAGTGTCATCATCAGATGTTATTACCGGTACCATATCTCTTTATGACACTAATGTGATTGCTTTAATTGATCCTGGATCGACACATTCATATGTTTGTGAGAATTTAGTGTCTAATAAGAAATTCCCTGTTAAAATTACTAAATTTATGATTAAAGTATCGAATCCCTTAGGCAAGTATGTTTTTGTTGACAAAGTATGCAAGAATTTTCCTTTAATGACTCGGGGCTACTGTTTTCCAGCTGACTTGATGCTTTTACCATTTGATGAGTTCGATGTGATTCTGATAATGGATTGGTTGACTCTACATGATGCTGTTGTGAACTGTAGACGAAAGACTATAATTCAAATGTCAAAATAATGAAAATCTTCGGATTGGATCTGATGAGTCGAGTGAATTACCTATAGTGATTTCATTAATGTCGGCTCAAAGATATGTGAGAAAAGTTTGTGACACTTACCTAGCATATGTTTTAGATACCAAAGTGTCTGAAAAGAAGATTAAATCAGTGCCTATAGTTTGTAAATATCCGGAGATATTTCCAGAAGAATTGCTTGGGTTGCCACCAGTCAAAGAGGTTGAGTTTGCCGTTAAGTTAGTGCCGGGAACTTCGCCAATATCTATAGCTTCGTATAAAACGGCTCTGATAGAGTTGAAAGAATTGAAAACTCAGTTGCAAGAGTTAACAGTTAGAGGTTTTGTACAACTGAGTTTTTCACCCTGGGGTATGCCGGTATTGTTTGTTAAAAAGAAAGACGGGTCTATGAGAATGTGTATTGATTATCGTCAGCTCAACAGGTTACGATAAAGAATAAGTATCCGTTGCCAAGAATAGATGATTTGTTTGATCAGTCGAAAGGTGCAACAGTGTTTTCAAAGATTGATTTGAGATCGGGTTATTATCAGTTATGAGTTAAAGACTCAGATATGCCGAAAACTGCATTCAGAATGAGGTAGGAACATTATGAATTCTTGTTATGTCTTTTGGACTAACTAATGCTCTTGACATTTTTAAGGATTTAATGAATCGGATCTTTAGACCGTATTTAGATAGATTTGTTGTTGTGTTTATTGACGACATTCTGATCTATTCACGAGATGAGTCTGAGTATGCCGAGCATTTGAGGATTGTGTTGCAAACCTTAAGAGATGAGAAATTGTATGCTAAATTCAGTAAGTGTGAGTTTTGGCTCTAGGAAGTCAGATTTTTGGGACATATTGTTTCTGCGGATGGCATTCAAGTTGATCCGAGCAAGATTTCTGCAGTTATTGACTGGAAATCACCTAGAAATGTATCTGATGTTAGAAGTTTTCTGGGATTAGCTAGTTACTATCGATGTTTCGTTAAAGGTTTCTCGATGATTGCTACACCGATGACTAGATTACTATAGAAAGATGTAAAGTTTGAATGGTCCGAAAAATGTCAACAAAGCTTCGATCAATTGAAAGCATTGTTAACTAAGTCACCAGTGTCGGTTCAACCAGAATCGGATGAAGAATTTGTGATTTACAGCGACGCATTATTGAACGGTTTGGATTGTGTGTTAATACAGGAGGGAAAAGTGATAGCTTATGCCTCCAAAACGTTGAAACCGCATGAAAGGAATTATTCGATGCACGATTTAGAGTTGGCCGCTATAGTTTTTGCATTGAAAATTTGGCTTCATCATTTGCACAGTGAAAAATGCCACATCTTCACTAACCATAAAAGCTTAAAGTATATTATGACTCAGAAAGATTTGAATTTGCGACAACGGAGACGGCTCGAGCTACTAAAAGATTATGAGTTAGTGATTGATTATCACCTATGAAAAGAGAATGTAGTCACAGATGCTTTGAGTAAAAAATCATTGTTTTCCTTGAGAGCAATGAATACACAGTTGACATTATCTGATAATGGTTCGATTTTGGCTGAGTTAAAAGCTAAACCAATTTTTCTTTAGCAGATTTTTGAAGCTCAGAAAGGTGAGAGTGAATTGCAAACTAAAAGAGTGCAATTGTAACACCCCAAACCCGGCCCAACATCACGACCGAATTTGGTATGTTACAGAGGAAAACTCTTTGAAAAATCTCTTTAACCGATTTAATGTTTTGTCGAAAACCTTTCATTTTCAATGTCTTATTAAAACCATACTTAGTTTGTTTAAAAATATTTATTAAGTTGTGTTGTTACAAATTTTTAAATGTACCCGATGGCACGATAAAACATGTTGCGATTGAATTTGAGAAACCATGTGTACTTATTTTAATTTCATAAAATAGCTTAACCAAATTATTCAAAACATGTAAAATAATAAAATAAAAAAAACAATTCTAGGAGGCCTTATTACAACTTGATTAAAATAAAACCAACAATAAAATAAGATAAAATAAGATTCAAAGTTCGTTTAATTCAATTTTCCACTGCATGGCAACCTCGAGTCCATCCGGCTCCTCATCCGCGATCTACGTGTCACCTGAAAAATGTTAAAGGAGAAGGTGAGTCACCAAGACTCAATGTGTAACCCTTCCCCCGGTTTAAAGCAATCTCATACACAAATTATAACAAATTAACATGCATTACATCATGCACCCAACCTAGCTATCCAAACATCTTTCTCTACCCCGTGTGGTACCAAACCACTGGTGGTGCCAAACCACTGGTGACTTATAGTCACGATATCCATCAATACTTGTGGTGCCAAACCACTAGTCACCCAAAGTCACAATCAGATGATGGGGCCAACCCATCGTGTGATACCAAATCACTGGCGTCAATCCCTTATTATAATCTGTGGGGCCAACCCACTGTGGTGCTAAGCCACTAGGACGAGACGCTATGAGGTACCAAACCTCTGGAGGTGCCAAACCTCTAGTGACCGTAGTCACGAAATGTGGTACCAAACCACTAGTGTCCGTCGACACGAATATCACTTCCCCCTCCTCTCAGCAACCCACATCAATCAATAATATGCACTTAACAGATTTCATGCCCATAGGTTTATTTAACAGTCATCAAACAGATTTATCATCAACCATATGCTATATGCCACATATACCACATATTTCATGCTTCCCAAAAGCATCATAACAACAAGGACTTACCTGAATTCCTTGCTTATACCCTTTTTTGGTATTAAATCCCAAATCTACAAATCAGATTTAGCATACACAGAATACTTAGCATTTTAATTAGTCATAAAGTGTGTATGTACACACATGTTATCGCTGACAGCCCTAAATCCCAAAAAGATAAATCAGCCACACAAGTTTTCCTGCTCCTATATTCGGCCAAACACAAAGGTTTAATGACATGGCCTATTCGGCCAAACCAATTAAATCTAAAGGTTATCACTTGAACCCGAAATCTCACCTAATCGCCTTTGAATACTAGCCACCACACCCAAGTGTTTCTGCTTCCCTATAATCGGCAATCACATGTTAATAGCCTTCGGCTTTTTAATCACAACTAAGTAACTTACTAAAATAGATTCTTACCACCACTTGCCAAGTTCGATTACTAACGAATGGAGACTGAATACTTCACAAATCTCGAAGCCCTACAACAAATCGATTTCAAAGAGGGGTAAATAACACCCTTGCCATCAATTGCCGAAATCGGCCTTCACCCTTTGTAAAAATCGACAGAGAGACAGAAGAGAAGAAAAATAGCATTCGGCTATGACTACTTACCTTTTCCAAATCGATTGTCAACGAAAATCTGAAGAGATCTATCCCACTTTAATATTCGGCCAAAGGGGTTCCAAGTAGGAGAGAAGAATTTCGGCACAACAAAAGGGTATATTCGGCTAAAAGGAAGAAAGAAAATAATGGAAAGGAGATGGAGTTTCGGCAAAGAAGGGAGTAGAGGAGATTTTTGGTGTTTAAGCAAAACAAATAGGAGAGAAAAATGTTGATGAAGGTTTCGACTTGAGAGAATGAGAAGGAGAAAATAGAAGATGAGTAGAGGAATTTTGGCTACTTGCGAATGAAGAAAAGAAGAAAGAAAAAAAATAAAAGATGAATAGCCTTAAGGAAATTTCGGCATCCCCCCCATGCTTGCCGTCCACTCTTCCCATGAAGAGTTCAAAATCTCGACAACTTCCTTGAATTGCTCTTGACCAACCATTTGGATTAATTCAAATTAATTTGAATAATTCACATGCCTAAATTTTCTCTGGCCAACTATTAAAGATTAATCAAATAAAATCTAATTAAAACTTAATAATATCCTTATTATCTAAAAGAGTTTAAAAAGAGAAATTCTCTCCCCCTATGCCGTCCAAATAAAGAGTAAAAAGGGAGACTCCGCGACTCGAACCCAGGCTCCCCCTTGCTCCCCCTTGTGGCGTCATCTCCAGCCTTTAAGTGGCCTCCTTTTCGCCACTTTTCCAAGGCCTTTTTAGTGTCAAATAATCCTTCATTTTACCTTGTAACCCCTACTTACTAGGGCTCCCTATCTTTAAAGCTTATAAATAAAATTTTCAACCACTCGAGCCTACTCAAGGTCCCTAACCAAGTCCTATTATACTACGAATAACATCGCAGAAATTCAAACACAAGCAAAATAATTCAACCACAAATAACCCCTATTTTAGGATGTTACAGTAATACGAGTTGAATAGTGATTCAGAGTACCAAATCGGAGCCGATGATGGTTTAATGTTCCGAAATAAAATCTGTTTATCGAGAAATTTTGAGCTTATTTAGAAAATTTTGTATGAAGCACACAATCGATGCTTACCTGTTCACCCGGGGAGTACTAAAATGTACAATGATTTGAAACAATTGTATTGGTGGTCGGGTATGAAACAAGAGATTTCTAAATCTGTATCGAAGTGTTTGATTTGTCAGCACGTGAAAGCCGAGCATCAAGTACCTTTGGGTTTACTTCAGCCTGTGATGATACCAGAGTGGAAATGGGACAGAGTTACGATGGATTTCATATTGGGATTGCCTTTGTCTCCAAAAAAGAAAGATGCTATTTGTGTTGTCGTTGATCGATTAACGAAATCAGCGCATTTCATTTCGATATGTACTGATTATTCACTCGATAGAGTAGCTGAATTGTACATTGCTGAGATCATTAGATTGCACGGGGTGCCAGTTTTGATTATTCTGGATAAAGATCCGAGAATTACTTCGCAATTTTGGAAGAAATTGCAAGAAGATCTGGGTACAAAGTTGACTTTCAATACAGCTTTTCATCTGCAAACCGACGGTCAGTCTGAGAGAGTAATTCAGATTCTCGAAGATATGCTCTGATGTTGTGTATTAGAGTTCGAAGGAAATTGGGAGAAATATTTGCCATTGGTTGAATTGCGTATAATAATAGCTTTCAATCAAGCATAAAGATGGCACCGTACGAAGCATTGTATGGTTACAAATTCTGAAATCCATTGTATTGGATCGATCTTACCGGGAAACTGATTCACGGGGTTGATTTGGTTAGAGAAACCAAAGAGAAAGTGAATGTAATTCGTGACTGTTTGAAAACAGCTTTAGATTGCTAGAAATCGTATGCGGATTTGAAACGAAAAGATATAGAATTTCAAATCGGTGACAAAGTGTTTCTGAAAGTATCTCTATGGAAGAAAATACTTTGTTTTGGTCGTAAAGGCAAGTTGAATCCACGTTTCATCGGGCCGTATGAGATTATTGAATGAATAGGGCCAGTGGCATATCGGCTAGCTTTACTGATTGAGTTAGAGAAAATAAACAATGTTCTTCATGTGTCGATGTTGCATCGATATCGACCGGGTCCCTCACATGTGATTTCTCCATCAGAGATCGAGATTCAGCCCGATATGACATATGACATATATGGCATGTATAGGTATTTTTGAGTCATGTTGATTATGTTTTGGTAATGATGTTGGCCAAATGAATTGGCATTGTAAATGTTTATATTTTGGTTTGTATATATGGTTAATTTGGTGAATTTTGGTTATGTGCATATATGGTTGATATTAGATGTGAGTTATGTCTGTGAATTGGTTCAAAATAATGTATGTTTAGTAAAGGTATAGTTAGTTAATTTGTATATGTGATTTGGTATGTTTTAATGGAGTAAAGTTTGAGGTTATAATCATGTTGAATGTTGGTATTGAAAATGGTATGAATTAGCCTTGATTGTGGCTGAATTGAATGTTAATTATGGTGTGATTTGGTATGATTTGGTGCGATTTTGGTTGTGTAGGTATATGCAAACTTGGGTGACAAAGTGGCTTGGTAAATAGCCTATTTTTGTCCACACGGGCAGAGACACGGGCCTGTGTCTCAGCCGTGTGTGACACACAGTTATGATACACGGCCGTGTGTTCCCTGGTGTTGAAATAGAAATGAAGTCAGTATGCTCCACACGGTCTCACACACGGGCGTGTGATTGACCGTGTGACGCAAGTCAGCACACCCTCTAATTGGCACACGGCCTAGTACATGGGCATGTGAGTTGACCGTGTTCCATAAGTCAATATACCCTACAGGTTCAGTACGGCCTAGCACACGGCCTGGCACACAGGCATGTGTGGCCACTTCGAAGGGCACACGGGCTAAACACATGGGCGTGTGATTGGTCATTTGACCCAAGTCAGTAACCTCACTTGTTTGGGCACGGGTAGAACACGAGCTGGGACACGACCTTGTGCTCCCATTTCTAATGTTCATACGGCCTGTGACATGGGCGTGTCTGGTGGCCGTGTGAAACACACGGCTTGGTCACACGGGTGTGTGTCCCCTGTTTGAGAAAATTTTTCTAACTGTTGAAAAATTTCTCAGTTATCGGTTTAGTTCCGAACCACTCTCAATGTATGTTTAAGGCATCGTAGGCTCGTTTAAGGGACACTATGATTGATTGTGATTGAATTGCATTCAAATTGATAAATTATATATGAAATGTATGTTTAAAAGTGTTGTAAGTCCAGTAATGCTCTGTAACCCTATTCTTATGGTGAATACGGGTGAGGGGTATTACAAGACTAAGGACATGTTTAGGTTCATCTACTAATATAAGTTGTTGTGTTTTTGTATTACAATCCAACCACGTAATATCACTTAGTATTAGTTAAACATTAGACAACAAGTGAGATAATACTTGTTTCTATTTTTCTTTACATGCGAAAACCCATGAAGATAATATACAAAAGGTATTAATGTAATTCATGAATAATTTTATTAACCAATCTGTTCAAAAAAAATTTCAAGTGTACAAACAAATATACTACACTTAAGGCACTAGACAAAATACAATTCTCCAATATTCTTCTTACGGGGCACAAGTAAGAAGTCCTTCCAAGTAATCCTTCCTGATACATAGTCGAACATCCACTTAGGATTAAGGTATGTCGTACTATGATTTAGAATCTATTCTTCTTGGGTCCTGTTCGATGTACTGTTAGTCCATTCAGTCACATCTATGTTTCTATCTTCTAAGAGTCATCCGCTCCGATGCCCAAGACAAATCATCTCCCCAATTGGACTTGATAGATAGCACATTAGTCTTTCAATCGGTTTGCTCATATTCGATTAGACTAAGGACATGTTTAGGTTCATCTACTAATATAATTTTTTCCGTATTATGATTCGACCACATAATACCTCTTAGTATTAGTTAAACATTAGACAACAAGTGAGGTAATATTTTTTTCTACTTTTCTTTACATGCAAAAACCCGTGAGGACAATATACAAAAGGTATTAATGTAATTCATTAATAATTTTATTAACCAATCTGTTCAAAATAATGACAAGTGTACAAACAAATATACTACACATAAGACACTAGATCAAACACAATTCTCCAATATACTTCTTATGGGACACAAGTAAGAAGTGCTTTTAAGTAATCCTTTCTAGTCTTGCTAGTGTGGACCTAACTATAGTGGCCCACTATTGGTAAGCCTCTTATTTTAGTAAGAAAACTGTGCACTGCACCCTCTTAGTAGGTGTGCACTCGAGCTAGTCGTGAACCTTCTTATTCTAATCTAACAAATACATATATATCATCACCCTTAAAACCTTTAAAACCCTCAATACAATACTTTCATTGCTTTTCAATTGACACTCTTTAAAATAACTAGTGGGTCGAACTTAAGGGGTGGCTCCATCGACCCTTTAGAAAGCAACAACCATTACATGGGAAAGTGTATATTGGTTAGGTATAGCAACACTTGTCAATACACCCGCAACGAGTACCTTGGGTTTGTACTCACCTTGTATTTTTGCAAGTACATAGGTGATTTACACACACTTATGCACCAGAGTTTTAGTGTTTTAGTACTTTCTATCTATGTGAATTTTCTAAAAATTGTTTATGGCATAGATAGCATCCTCTTCGAACATGTTTGAGATTTTAAGTTCTGAAAAATGCTACTTTACTTTGTCTTCACATTTTTGTATCCTTTTCATAAATTGATACTAAGTATTTTTAGGTTGCATTTGCATTTTAGTGTCTTGCTTGCTAGGGAACAATAAAAAGTTTAAGTGTGGAGTTGACTTGCTGCTAATTATAATAGTAGTTTAGATAAAAAGAAGTGTCACAAGAGGTTTTTCAATCCATAATAAAGATTTATCTTTTTTTAATATTTCTATCTTCGAACTTTCATGATTCCCATCCAAATAAGAAGTTTCATAAACCAGTCTATTTTATAGTATGTCTCTTTAAAATGAAAGTGGAGTTCACCCTTTATTTTTTTTCTTTCCAGTCACTTGTAGATTTTCTATTTCGTCAATTTTTCTTGAATCCACCTCTTCCTTCGAAAAAAGGGAAGAATAAGTATTTTCTTCTGTCCCTTGTTTCTAGCTATTTTAGTATTAATTATTGCACTTTCAATACTTAGTAGTTTGTTAGTAAATATTAATAAAATAAATGTTTTTAATATATTTTTTAGTGTTAGTGACCTATTAGGTCGACATTGGCCTTAGGTAGTTCTAATAAGTTAACATAAGTGTAACACCCCTAACCCGTATCCGTCACCGGAATATGGTTACGAGGCGTTACCAATCAAATCACAACATACAACATACATTTATGCATCTATTCTCAAACACCATTCAATCATAATCACATTGTCCCTTATAATGGCCTACGAGGCCTTAAACATGCTTTAAAAGTGGCTCGGGACTAAACCGATAACTCACAAAAATTCTCAAAAACTAAGGAATTTTTCAAACATACCAGGGTTACACGCCTGTGTGAACAGGCCGTATGCCTCAAACGGCTCCAGACACGCCTGTGTCCCAGACCGTGTGAAAACAGGGCATATATACTGACTTGGGTTACACGGTTGACCAAACACCCATGTGTCTAGCCCGTGTGCCCTTCGAAATGGCCACACATGCCTTTCTAGGCCATGTGTTAGGCCGTGCCAATCCTATAGCGTATACTAACTTATGCAACACGGCCAAGTCACACGCTCGTGTGCTAGGCCGTGTGCCATTTAGGGGGTATACTGACTTGTGCCACACGGCTGGTCATACACTCGTTTGTGAGACCGTGTGGAGTATACTGACTTCCATTCAATCTCAACACTAGGGGACATACGACCGTGTAGCATGATAATGTGTCACACACAGCTGAGACACACGCCCGTGTCTCTGCCCGTGTGGACATAAATAGGTCATTTGCAAGGCCAATTTGCCACCCTTTCTCATGCTCACCTAAGCAACCAAAATAATACCATTTCAACACATTTATAGGCAACCAAAACATGCCAATTCATATACAAATCATGCCAATTCATCTTCAACCATTTTACTACTCAAATCATAACCATAAACAAGCCAAAACACAAGGCCATATATACATCACATATCACTTACCAAATTCAAAAATTAAGCCAATTTAGATGGCCAAATACACACCAACAAGTACATCATTTACAAGCCAGCTCTCATGGCTAAAATCACAACTCAAAACATATCATCTTAACACTAGCCTATACATGTCATATGCCATATATACATGACATCAAAAGTACCAACAAGTTGATCGATAGTGTGACGATGTTCCTGATGATCCCCGAGTCTAAACTAGCTTTGATTATCTATAAAATATAGAAAGAACACACAAAGTAAGCTTTAAAAGCTTAGTAAGCCATATAAAAAATAAAATTACCGCATGAATCAATATCATTTTCATTAATAGGCAAATCATGAATAAGCATAAAAAAGCTCACAAACCTTTCTCGTTGATCACATATTCAAAATCATAAGTGAATTCATCAAATACTTTGTAATATCCGGGATTTAGGGGTTATGCATTTTAACTCATATTTATGTGGTAGGGTGCTTTGTGTGCTGTTTGCATATGTTTGGGGGCTTCGGGAACCTTGGGGTGTAGGTAGAAGCTTTAGAAAAATATTTGACTTCAAGCCTTTAAGGGAGAGCTAGGAGAGCTAGGCCTTAAGGAGGTTAGTGTGTGGGTTATGACACAAGAATTCAGTTGGTAAAGTGGCGAGGGAGTGGCCACTTAGAACATAAGAGAGTGACGCCTCAGGGAGCTGGATGGACAAGGTTCGAGCAACAAGGGAAGCATTTTGGAGGTTTCTTTTTGTGTCAAGGGGAGTGAAAAGTTGGACGGCAAGCAGACTCTAAATGGATGAGAATTTGACTTGGTCAAGGCACTTGAATTTTCGGCTAAGAAGGGGGATAAGAGTTTGACTCATTCAAACTCTTTTGAATGAGAGGAGAAGAGGAGAAATAGGAGAAAAAGTAGGGATTTGATAGTGGGAAAAGGAGTTGGCCGAATATATGGCTCTAGAGGGTAGCATTTTCTCATTTTGATTCCGAGACATCTACTATTAAAGTCTCGCGCAAGGGGATGGTTCAGTCGGTCTGGCTCGCCTATCAGTTACGAAATATTCGATTAGCAAGCTCGTTCGGGTAGATCAGGCAGGAAAACAAATTGTGGTTGTGGGTGATGTGTGTGCCGAAATTCCTTAGAATAGGTTCTCTTATCGATTTTGGGTGTGTAGGTTCCTTGGATTCCCTTTCTTTCTTATCTAATTTTGCCGCAAGTGTCAGCCAGGTAACTCATTTTCTGCCTTTTTCTTTTCTTAGTCCACAGCTGAAAGTGAGAGAGCTATTAAGAACATTTTCTTTCGTTCATCTCTTCTTCTCTTTTCTCTGAAGCCGATTTGTACTTCCCTCTCTTCTACTCTTTTCTTTTTCACTTCGTCGTCCTTGAGCCACCATTCTTCAAAAGCCAAAATACACCCCCAACCTTCTTCATAGCCGAAACTTCCTAAGCCCCATTCCATTTGCTTAAGCCGAATTCGTCTTCACTAGTCTTCATAGCTGAACCCCCCTAAGCCATTGTTTCGTTTTATGTTCGTGTTCTTTTCCTATTTCTCAAACCTATTACTCTAGCCGGATCTTTACTTGGGTGTAGTGATCATTTTGGTTCATTAATCTTGGAGGGGGAGTTGTCGTTTATTCTCTGTCAAGATCTGTTCTAACCGATTCTGATAGTTGGTAAGGGTTCTCTTCTATTCGTATTTTCTTCTTTCTCTTTTGGTTGCCAAAGGTTAGAAGCCTAACTTTGTGTTGGTGTGTGGCCGAATCTATGCAAAATATTGATTAGATGTCCATTTTTGGGAGCCGACGTTAGGGGCATCTAGGAGCTTTCAGGATTCGATTGATTAAGGTAAGAGGATAATGCTATTCGGCCAAAGGCCATACCCTCAGTGTTAGTCGATTTCTCATATGGTATTATGTAGGTAAACAATCGACTTCAGAAGCAAAAGCAGAAACTTCAGTATTTTACCGATCTATGTAAGCCTCTGTTCATTTAGATGAATATTCTTAGATCCATTCACTCAATCGGGTTTTTCTGATTAAGTTAATCTCATGGATTCGGGTCCTAGCCAATCAAAGGAGGGGGTTGGAAGCACAGTTCCTACCCCTAGATTCAAGAAGCGGGCGGTATCAGCCGTATGTGACTGGCAACCGGGTTGTGGGCCAGCATCGAAAAGGGATAAGCAAATCGTGGTGATCTCTGCAAGTGAGGGTGTCAGTGAGATCGAGAGTGTCGTTCTCTGTGTTTTCAGGTGTCTAACCCACACTAAATGGACCAGGGGTACAGGGCAGAGCCCTTGCGGTACGAATCGCATACCCCAGTCAAATGAAACCTCACGATTTGATAACTTTTTATCAACAGAATCGTGTTTTTAGGATTTTAATCCTTGAGGTTTCATATCGGAACAACCCTTGTTCCATTAGCCCAGTTAACACTACTCGGAAACTATAAATACCTCCGTCACATTATTACGCATTTGTTAATAATTACAAAGTAATAACATAAAATCAAGTAGGCCACAAAACCATGATTAACATTTAATCAATTACCGAAAGGAACACGCTTATCGAGTTATGCTTAAACGATTTAAATAATCGAAAATACAATAAGATCAAAACATGAATCTCATACAATTGCATCACCCAAGTATTTAAACCCGAGTTCGTATCACACAAGTGGCTCTGATACCACTGTTGTAACGCCGGAACCCATGGCGCAGCAGAATAAAATTAGATCCGGCGATCCAAATCAGGAATCCATGTGTGAGGAACAAATCGGGGTGAAATAAAGGTTTCGAAATTGCCAAAACTTAAATCTGAGTAGACGGCGACGCCTTGGTAACAAGAGTTTTGATCTACTGTCGAATCAAGCCACAACCTTTTCGATGTCGGCCTCTACGTGATCCACCCGGTTTGACTATGAACGAAAGAAATCTCTAAAACTATTTTGGAGGTTTATTTGCTTGACGGCTGCTAGACCTAACAAGCAATCTATTAGGGTTTTTCCTTAAGCTTTGTCTCTTTTAAATACCTTTTATATTGGGTATCCTTTTAATTTGGGCCTTTTATAATGGGTATCTTTTTCATTGGGCCCATTATTTGGTATCCTTTTAATACCCTTATAATTGGTATCTCTTGAATGTTAAATAAATACAATAAAGTTTTTAACCGAAGATTATAATTACATTAATTATATCCGAAAATTATAATTACATTAATTATAATAAGGATTTGATAAACTATATTTATTTAAATTTATATATGAATCAAATTCATATATTAATAGAATTATGTTGTCATTATGTGTACAACATCCTTGTACATATAATATGTTCAATATTTGATTGCCCAATTAAATTAATTCTTTAATTAATTTAATTCATGTGACAACCAAAAAAACAATACCAATTATATTTTATTCCGTTCATTTAAACCATAGGGTGTGACCAGAGGTTCTTGCAACGTTAGCGAGTAATAATAGAACGATTCTAATGTCACAAACAATGAGTGGCATCTAGCAATGCATCATTGCTACCTAAGTTACAAGAAGTCATGATTCCACATAACTTTTGTGATTAACCTTTCATGCATTAATCCTTAAGTCCTTTATCTCCCGGAATGGACACAAGTCATGGAATAGTCACACTTGTATAGTCCATCCCATGTTTCTTGATATCTTGAGTAGACTATGATATACAAATTAGTATGACATCTCATGTCAACTTATTTGAGCATGGCCATGCATTTCTAGTCTCACTCAATCAAGTGGCCTAAGATATTACTCCCATTATGTAGGAGGGACTTATCCTATATTGATCAACCATATCCTCTACATAGATTATGGTATATCCAACATCACCTTTATAGAACAACCGATTCACGATTATACGTTTGATTGTATCAAAATATACAACTCACGATCTTTGAGATTAATAATTATCTCAAGTCTAAGGATCATATACATATTAATCACTATGAGTAATGTTGTGACAATTACATAATAATCCAATAAACATACTCATAACGGGTCAATCCAATATGTTGTTCTCTAACACACATATTCATGCATTGATTTTAACAATCCACATCAATGACAACTCTTTATCATCAATCAACTACATGTTAGTCTTAATGCATTACTGTTGTCCTAGTCAACAATAATACTCGACTAAGGATCTTTTAAAAATAATCATATTATTCTCAAGACATTATTATAAAACAGTTTATTTGTATACACAGATAGAAAAACTGAAATAATAATGACAACGCTTTATATTAATAAATATGGTAAATAAAGTATGCTATTACAACCATCTCATGATTGATCTTTGGGCATACTCTTACAGTATTTACCCGGGAGAGGGAATATACACTGAGTCTTGGTGACTCACCTTCTCCCTTATCATTTCAGGTGATTCGTGAGATTGCGGATGAGGAGCCGGATGAACTCGAGGAGGCCATGCAATAAATTTTGGTTCTACATGAACTTTGGTTTGAAAACTTTACTTTATTTAAATTTGGTTTTATATTTTGTGGGTTTGTAATAAGGCCTCTCTAAATTATGGTTTGGATTACTTTTATGTTTTGAGTATGTTTTAAATATGGGTTATGAATTTCTTGATTATTATAATAAATTGAGCACAAAGTTTTCTAAACTACACAACTCGATGGTTTTAAAAAACGTTACCATCGGGTAACCTAAATTATTTAACAATCTTAACAATTTAAGTGTTTTCGATAATTTAAATGATTTTCAAATATTAAGTTTCTACAATCAAATGCAAATGGTTTGCAAAGTAATAATTTGAGTTTTTTTTAAAATGATATAAATGTTTTCTAACCTATGATTTATTCGCCTATTTTAAAGTTTTACGTAATTTCAAAGTAAATTTTCAGTTTTAACTTATTTCTACATATATAGAATTTTCAAAGGGTTTTTCACAAAAATTAAATCGTTAATTCATTTTTCTTCAAAGTATTTTCCTCAGTGACATACCAGATTCTGTCATGGCGTATTGACCGGGTTTGGGGTGTTACAGATAGATAATGATGGGTTATTATTAGTATTATTTTTATTAAGAGATAAGAGATAATTGATGGATTAAATTCTTTTAATTTGAATATATTGATAACTAAAGAGATAAAGATATCAAAATAGAAGAGTGGTGGCCAAGTAAGGGAGTCTTGGCCTAGTAATTTCGGCAATAAAAGGAAAAGGGAGGCCATTCTGTATTATTTTCTGTTCTTGAAAGCCTCTGCCGAATTCTCTCTACCATTATTCTCTCTTCTCTTAAACTTTGTCAAGCCAAAAACTCAAGGACTCATTGCCGAATTCTTCATCTTTCTCTTCTCACCTTTTCGGTTCCATTCTACTTAGGCCGAATCTCACCCTCCCAAAGGTTCCTCTTTGTCGAAATTCTTAGATCAAAATACCTTAGTTGCCGAACCTTTGTAAGTTACATCTCTTTTCTCCATCAAGTCTCAAAGCCGAATACTTCGTGGTGATAAACATAAGGTCTTTGTCGATTTCTTGATGAAGGTAAGATCCAATTCGGCTTTTCATTCTTTTTCTATTAGGCTTATCAAATCGAGATCTAATCTCTCTCTGTTGTTGCTTCATGGTCGACTATTTGAAGGAAGTTTTGGATTTAGGCGTTGTTGACTTCAAGAAGGGATATTTTGAGATTTCAAATCATAAGGTAAGTACATGTGTATATTCGGCCAAGGTATATTAGTGATTTAATATCCAATTCTTATTTACTTAAAAGCCGAAAACTAACTAAGTCGAATGATCTAGCATTGGCCGATTGAAGGAAGGAGTAACACAAGTTTTCAGGATTTGATTAGTAGTGAAATCGGCACCAAGGTAAGAATTTGATTACAATAATCCTATTGGGATTTGGTTTTATGGCTGAAAGGTTTTTATTAAATTTCCAAGTATTGGCCGAATATAGGCATTAAAGATCTAAAGCAGTAGATCGGATTTTCGGGATTTGAAGTGAACTTGCTAAGTGAATCAGGTGTGTACCCCACACTAATCTTAATAGATTTATGGCTTAAACTTGATATATGTGTTAATATGAAAGTGTAAGAATGTGGCTAAGGTACTATGATATGGTACAAAGTACTCAGGTACGTTTCCTACTCCTACTAGGATTATGAAATATGTTATATTTAACATGTGATAAGTAATAAGAATGTGAAATTTGGCATGTTAATGCATAATATGTATGATATGGGGCATATGGGTTATTGAAAAGGGGAAGTGAATGTGGTGACCTAAGACCACGATATTTGAATGTGGTGACCTAAGACCACGAGATCTGAATGTGGTGACCTAAGACCACGATATCTCGAGCGTGGTGACCTAAGACCACGATATCTCGAGTGTGGTGACCTAAGACCACGAATACTCATAAGGGCGATGAGCACGTCAACCGCAGCGATCGCGCTTCGATGGTGTGTAGCGGATGGAGGGTTGACTTAGTAGTCCCCACGGTGTGCAGGTTGGTACGGGTGATGTGTAGTGGATGGCATCTAGATTTGGGTTCGGGTTGCATCATTTTAATTTAATGATATATGAATATGTATGTTATGAAATGCCTGAATTTGTTAAGACTTAGTGTTGTAGTACACATTGAGTCTGTTGACTCACCCGCTAGGGAACATTTTTCGTGTGATGAACAAAGTGATGGACCTGGGGGTGGAAGCTTAGGGATAGCCATGCTCAGCAAGAAATTCATTTTATTTGGACTATTTTATTTTAAGTACTTTGGTTTTAATTTTGGGATTTATTTGATGTAATAAGGCCATAGTTGAATTACTTTAATTTTTCTTTTAATTATTATGTACGAATTTTTATCCAGTGAAGTTTAAGTAGATTTATTTTAAAACAAAGCCTAAACATTTTGTCACCTAAAGTAAAGGATTTTAATAATGAAATAAACTTGTTTTCAACTCGAGCCCAATCCACAAAAAATCTTTCTTTCAAAATACACAAGTTTTTCCTAAGTAACAAAAGAATTTGAACCGGTTTTCATCGAGGAACATACCAGATCCGGTCAAGGCTCGTGGGCGGGGTTTGGGGTGTTTCACTTTACTTCTTATCTAAGTTTGAACCAGACGATTTATTCATTTGTCTTGATCCGTAAGATTCCCTAAGTTATATTGAACCCTCTCTCGAAGCGAATAACGTCTAACCCTAGGTTGATTAATTGAAATCTCTTTCTAATTAAAACCCCTAGAATCGCATTAACTTGATCTATGAACTCCCATATTAGGTTTCACCCTAATCTGGCAAAATCTCGTCACCCTATCTCTAGGCGCGCGATCAATTCTGCTTAATTATGCTAGATCTACTCTTAACCAGGGACTTTTGCTCCTCCACTAAGCACATCATACTTGAATTAGTATCCCGGAAATATCAACACAAGAATTAAGAACACATAATTAAGAACATGTCAAATATTTACCATATAGTTCAGCAAACGATAACAAGATTCATCTTAGGTTTCATCCCCCTCAGGTATCTGAGGGTTTAGTTCATAACATTAAAAGAAAACATCTCAGAAGAAAAGATAAAACAAAACATAAGAAATCCCTAAAACCCCCTGAAGGAATTGAAGGATAGATCCACCATCTTGAGTATAATTCCGGCTTCTTGAGATGGATCAACTGGCTATCTTCAAGTGATCTCCACAAATTGGACCTTCCTGGCTCGGCTTCTTGGCCTAGCTAACAATCCTCTTCTAGGTTATACTTAGAGGGTTTATATAGGCTTTTGCAACGGGTTTCTTTGCCCCTAAGTATCCTTTTTCGAGTGAAATTGCTCTTCTCCACAACAGGGACACGGCCATGGCACACACCCGTGTGAATCGTGGCCAGGCCGTGTTCGGACTTTTAATGAGGCACGGCCGTGTGGTCTTGGGCCAAGGCCATGACGATTTCTATTTTGGCCCAATTTAGTCTGTTTTAAGCCCGTTTCTTGTTCTTTTCGTCATTGGGTGCTCTCTTGGGTATAAAACATGAAAAGAAAGGATTAAGAGCACCAAATTACATAAATCAAGGCTTAAATCATCCAAAAGCATGCTAAATGTGGGCTTAGAATATGTTACTTTTACGGTTTATCAAAATTTGCCGAATATAAACAAGTTAAATTCATATGCTTTAAAATACATATAGGAATTATACTTTTTTCCAAATCACAAGACCATATTAAGTCATTTTATATTCGGCAATTCAATAAAAGTACACTATGAATCAAATTTTATACCTATCATTATAAAACCAAAGTATTAGCCATATATGCACAAAATTCTATTTCTCAATAAAACCAAATACAGACATATTCGAATCAATAAATTCATGAGTAAAATATAAAACATAACCATACTTATATATACCAAAACCAAATCAACCAAAACCACAACAAAACATAATCATCAAGCCAAAATATAATTTCCAAGATTAACAAGATGGACAAGCCATTTTCGCATGGCTTATACATATATATACACCTTCAACCATATTTGAAAAGTAGTATAGCCTATACATGCCATAAATTTCAACTTTTAAAAGTATCGAAAGCAGTCGATATCGTGATAAACTTTGCTGACGATCCCCGAGCCTGCAACTAGTCTCCAAAATCTATAAATAGAAGTAAAAATACACACACAGAGTAAGCTATCATAGCTTAGTAATTCATAAGTAAATATTAACTCAATAACAATAATAATTTAATAATACATAACCAAATCATACTTGTAAATTCAAATATCCACATATAACTAAACATGAATTAAGTTTTGTCCGAACACGCATCCGTTCTTTATCCAAAATCATCTTTCATACTCAATATCAATAGAAATTTCATTTGACCGAATACATACTATCATAATACATTTATACAATTCACATTTCCTTACTCATAATTTCACATTCAATTACCATAGAGACAAATGCACATATAAACTTTGGCATGAGTATGAAATTCACATTTCCATATCATACATATATTTATATCATTAAACCAAATATGACCAATCATATACTTAAACATGCGGTTTCATTCACTTCATTCATAGCTTAATTTTTAATTCAAATATTATCTCAATGGCATTGATAATTTATTAAGATATAACCAAGCCATACTTATGAAATTTAATTACCAAACATTTATCTACACATAAATTATAACATTTCCAAACACACATTGATTCATTAACATGTTTAATTTCCCATAGACCTTATTTTTCCAAATATATATATATTTCCCTATAAATACGTTCAAGGTTCACATTTCGAATACCTACTAATCGGATGCACATAAATCCTTTAATATCAATATGAATTTCACATTTCAGTTTATTCCTCATGTAACATTAGGCCGAATATAAACTCAAAAATCAAACATTAATATCACATATTTATGCATTAATCCACATATAGATTTTCATATACACATTCACTACCATTAACGTCATTTATAACTTGTATCACATATCAAATAACCAATTTACCTTATTTCTAAAAAGGTAATAAATTGTCACATACCTGTTCACTTTAACTCATTTAACACATTTGATTACTTTTACCGTTGCTCACGTAAAATTTGCTAGGCATAAAGCATAATATAATACACCAGCACAGAGCTTGCTAGGCAATAAGCTTGATATAATTCACCAGCATAAAGCCTGCTAGGCATAAAGCCTGATATTATACACCGGCACAAAGTCTGATAGACATAAAGCCCGATATTATACACCGGCACAAAGCCTGCTAGGCATAAAGCCTGATATCACTGATACAACGTCATCTTACACATAATTCATATATCGGAAATCTTAACTAATCCTTAAGGTTCATACGAAGCTTTTCAAACATCCTATCTCAATTGAATCGAACTTGTTCCCAAATCTCATAAACATTTTTACATTTAGCTAAGTCAAATAAAAATTCATATATTTATTTCTACATGCATACTTCACATTTTATAAAATTTAGTACGTCTTTTTGCTTATAAACTTACCTCGGACAACGGTAATTGGAACAGGACGATTAATCAACGATTTTAGTTTTCCTCCGATCCAAATCTGATTTCTTTGGTTCTTGATCTAAATGTATTCAAAATAAACTAATTCAATATAATTTCATTCAATTTAGTCTAAGAACATATAAATAGAAAAATTACCATTTTACCCCTAACATTTACACTTTTTACAATTTAGTCCCTATTGCACAAAACATAAAATACACAAAATTTCAGCATACCCATATTCAGCCGAATTTTACCCACTCTAAAAAAAATCCACATATTTCATTTATTTCACATTTTAGTCCTTCAAATTATTATTTTTGCAATTTAGTCCTAATTACTCAAAATCATCAAAAACTTCAATACAAAACATGTTAATCTAAAACATATCTTTCATATTTCATCATCAAACAACAAAAATCACAAGCTTTCAACAATGGCATAATTCAAAATATTCACCAAAATCAAAAATTCAAGCATGAGTCTTTTAGATAACTTAGCAACGATCTCAAAAACGTAAAAATTATCAAAAACCGAAATAAAATCATACCTTAATTTAGCTTCCAAAGTGCCGACTGTATAAAGATTTTTTATTTCTTTTTTTTTTTTTTTTTTTTTTTGCTATTCGGTCATGAAAAATAAAGATGACAATCACTTTTAACTTATGTTTTATTATTATATAGCTTATTATTACTAATTTAACCTTATTATAATATATTTATAAACATAAAGCTAATGGATATTTTAGTCCATTGCCACCCAATATATGTTAAAATGGGTAAATCGTTACTTTAATGCATCCATTTAAAAAGAAAACATCAATTTAGCCCTTACACATTAAACTATCAAATTACTAATTTACGCGATTAAGTCCATTTTACTAATTCGGCACTCAAATGGCAAAATTAAAATACTAAAATTTAACACATATAAATTCACACATAATAAACATAGAAAATAATTTTTAAAAATTCTTTTGACTTGGATTCGTGGTCCCAATTGGATTAGGGTCTAAATCGGGCTGTTACATGGGCTTAGGCAACTTGTTCTGTTATTAGTTTGGGCTAAGCCCAATTGATTCTGTTATGGGCTGTGACCCAAATGATATGAGACTTGTCATTGTAGTGGGTGTTGGCCCACGTACGCTCTGAATCGGATCTGCATCTTATTAGTAAAGGGCTTTGCCCTGCCTGCATCGCTTTGCTGTTCAGAGTATCTTGTGATTACTCTAGTAAGGGGATTACACACTGAGTTTTCGTAAACTCACCCCATTTTTAGCTGTGCAGGTAATCCCCAGCGTTAGGAGGATCGGTGCTGCGAGGGACTCGGAGGTGACCACACAACTGCGGCTGTTATGCTTGGACTTTATAAATGTTTTAAATTTCATTTTGGGTTTTAATTTCTATAATAAGGCCTCTCTGGATTTAATTCTGAATTTGGGATTTTGTTACGTTCTATATCTGTTAGACGTAGACGAGTTTTCAACCCAATTACTATTTTGAAAAACATACATTTTAAACTTCTTTACCTTAAATTAGCTTCCGCAACTAAAAGAGATTTTTAACGAAGTTAATAATGTTTTTAAAAGTGATTAACTTTTCAATGAACCACGTTTTGAAATTGAACAAACACAAACTGAGTCTTTAGTTTTTAAATACTAAGGAGGGTTTTCAATGAAAATATGGTTTTTGAAAAAAACTTCAATGTGACACGCCAGATTCGGGCCTAACTTCTGGGCCGGGTTTGGGGTGTTACACATATCTTCACAATTCGAGAATGAACACATACACAAATAATAAATACCTCTTTTGAACAATTAAACTTAAATCCTTTTCTCGTTCACACTTTCAATACAACCGCTTTACTTTTCTATATCTCTTCAATTCATTATTTTCAATCAAGTCATCGTATTATATAATACTTTCTTATGTAAACCATAGAGGCCTTATGCCTTACTAGTCTTACTAATTACACTTAAGAACCATACTGAGTACGCCAATCAACATAATACAGAATCCACCACAAAGAGCATTTCTTTAGGGCATGCTAAAAAAGCCATTCCTTTAGAGTGCGCCACAGAGGCGTTTCTTTCAGTTTATCACCACAAAGGTTATTCTTTTAGAGTTTACCACAAAGGCTATTCTTTCAGAGTTTACGATAAAGCCTATTCTTTCAGAGTTTGCCACAAAGGCTATTCTTTCCTGATGTGTTTATGACATGGATTTGCTTAAACTCACAACACGTGAGGTTTGCCTATCATCGTTCTGGGACACGTAGAGAAACCCATTAGGTAATCACCATCCTTTAATTCCTTTTTAGAGGGTGTTATGACCATGGGCTTTTCCTTCATAGATTCATATCAATGTTCGTGTTTTTAGTCCCGACGGAGCCCTTTAGACTCCACCGCGGTGAACATACATAGACTTACTTGACAAAATCTTCATGCATTCTCATCATTTAAGACTTAACACTTTAATTCACTAACATACACCCAAACTAACACTCAACTCATAGCACACAATTCAGGCATAAACATACAACCATACTTTGACATCAGTACTCATACACCATTCATTTCGCATTCATGTATACAAAACTCAGCATAATAATTACCTATGCACTAATCATCATGCATTCAGACTTTACCTCCATACTCATCAATCCACTTTTAAGTCATGAAGATTCTTCATATACAATCCTTGCTTTTGCTCTATTTTTCCTAAGTTTTACTCATCCACTAAACACTCTAGGTCTATCATTGTTCAATAAATCTTATGCATACGATTCACATGTAGGAGCCAGAATGGAAACTCACCTAACACCCACTTACAGCAACTTAAACGCCAGATCCAAACATCTAACTTGAAATCAGCAACCAACACTACTCAAAAAACATAGAAACATCATCAAAACCTATTCATATACATTTTTACCATCTTCTTAAACATTGAAAACCCCAATACAAAGCCCATTTTCATTTAATCTTACTGTTCACCAAAGTTAACAAACTTACCTTTTAGGATTCCACACGCATAACTAAAATACTCACCCAGGATATGATGAAATCTCCTACTTTGGATATGATCTTTAGTTCCAGCATAAAGATAGTAAATTAAATTCAACATCTAGAGGAAGCCTACAACAAGATCCTTATGGGAGGAAGAAAAAACTCTTTTTTCAGGCCCATTTAACTAATATATATTTACAGGTAAGACCCATGTTCTCGTGGTGAAACTTGGCATGTTCCATGCTCTTTAAAAATATCTTCATTAATATTCCACAACTATAAATGCAATTATAAATAAAAATCCAATATAGACAATATTCGGTTACCCTAACTAGAAGGTCTCTAACTACTACACTTACAATGCAACTAACATAGTAACTCTAATAACATGGCACATTACGCCTTAAGCGAGTACTCCTTCTATAATCAATTTTTTCTCTTAGTTGTTATCTCATTCCAACCAACATAATGATCTGTCATTAAACCACCTCAGCTTAAACACTGTTAGGAGTATGCCCATTTGGTTCGCTAAAGGAAACTCTTTGCGGATATTGCGCTACCAAACATATTAATTTGATTCTACTTGCCAAAACCTTGCACACGCCAGAATTGGAGTGTTACAAATTGAGATAGGTAATTGATGTTATATCTATCGGTTGTAACTAGGAGAATGGAAAATATCATTAAATGTATGTATCTATGTTCAGATTCATTCGACAGAACTCAAAAAACTAATATGTTATAGTACGGCGTATGAATATGTTAATATGAATGTTATAATGTATGAATATGAAAATATGAATGATTACATGTAAGAAAATGCAAATATGAATGATCTATGCCCACGTGAACATAGTAAAAGGCTAGGATACAATTGGCACGCCAATAGGGTCATATGCGTACTTGTGAACAGGATAGTTGATGATACGGAATTTATGAAAAGTTATTTTGGGATCCAGTATTTGTTGCAGATCATTGGCTATTCATTGTCTCTATGGAGACCTTGGTATTGTGGATGGATGTATTTGAATATGTTTAAACATTCTTTGCATATGTGATTTGCGCTTTAGTGCCTTGGTATGGTGTAATTCACCCATGTGTCCGAGTCCATTTTACTAAGGTTGCATTGGGCAAAACATTGAAATTGAATCTTCAAACCGAAAAAAATGAAATGAACCAAATTTGATAAGTTATTATGATATGTGGATTAAATTGAAATGGTATAATGTTTTATATTGATGATAGTATATGAAAATATGATGATATTGTATGAATTGGATTGAGTTGATGATGTTTTGGACATGTTATAATGCCTACCACATTTGTATAACTATGCTTGTTATGCCCCTTGTTGTTACATTTTGTGTTAAGCTTTAGCAAAATGTATGCCAAATTATTTTGGTTAGTAGCATGCTCACCTATGAGCAAGGTAAACGCTGTAATTTTCATATGAACTTAGTAAGCATTAAATGCTTACTATCATTGTTTTTCGTACTTGTAGATCCTTATCTTGCGGAACTCACCACGCCAAATCAATGTTAATCACTGTAACAACCCGATTTTAGTGAAATCAGAACAGTGGTTTTGGGACCACAAATTTGAGTCCGAAAAGAAAAATTATTTTAATATTATTTTATGGTCTTAATTAGGATTGAAATATTGTATGAAAACTTCGTTAGGAAAATTTTACTGATTACATGTTTAATTGATAAAAGGACCAAATTGCATGAAATGCAAAAGTTAAGTTCTAGTAGCTATAAGTATCAAATAGCTATGGAATTCAAAATTGGAGGTCCTTATATGGCAAATAGACCATTAAGAGGGGTTAGTAGATAAGTATGATGATTCATCCATGGAAAATTAAATAAAAGAAGACAAAATTGGAAAGATAAAAAAATGATAAATGATAAATAATAAAATAAAAAAAAATATCGTCATTTATATCATCTTTCCCATAATTAAATACATGGAAACCCTAGCTAAGAGAAGAGAACTCAAGCAAGCTTACTTGGCTTAATTGGGTAAGTAGTCTTGTCCCGTTTTTAGTAATTTTTATGTTTCTGAGATCGTAATAGCTTAATTTAGCTATCTCGAGGATTAATTTGCAAAGTTATCAAAGTATTAACGTTTTGCCATGGATTAATATGCATGAATTATGAAATTTATGGTAGAAAATGAAAGGTTTTTGATAGATAAACAACTTTTGTAAAGTGAATTTTTATGAAATTTTGATTTATGGACTAAATTATAAATATGTAAAATTAATGGAAAAAATTTGATTTTATTAAATACATGGGCTATTAATGTTACATGTAAAAATCAGTTAGGCTTGAAATAAGGATTAAATTGCATAAATTTCATTTTTAGATCCTAAGGACGAAAATCATTAAATAAAAGTATAGGGGCAAAATGGTAATTTTGCCTAAGATGTGAATTGAATTGAATATGAATTGTATTAAATTGAGTTAAATTTACTCGTATAGATCCGAATAGAAAAAATACGAAATTAGATCGAGGAAAAGAGAAAGTGTCGAATTAGTAGACAACAAATCAACGAACACTTGTCAAGGTAAGTTTGTGTAACTAAATTGTGTATATTTATGTAACAGTCCGGTTTAGACCCTAGTCAAAACAGTGGTTTTGGGACCACAAATTCGAGTCGATAAATATTTTAATATTATTTTCAGTATTTACAGTATGTGATTAAGCATGTGTGAAAGTTTTGTATGAAAATTTGATTGTTTGTGTGCTCAATTTGATAAAAGGACTAAATTGCAAAAAAATGAAAAAGTTGTGTGCTACTTGATATGTGTGCCGAATTGATATAGTTTATTAGATGGGTAGTACTTATAATGTAATCTGACCATTGAATTTATGAATAGACATATATGTTTATGGGATGGTGGATTTTGAATGTTTTAAAGAAAGGGTAAATTGGTAAATGATATATAAATTATGATTAAATAAAATAAAATGATAAAATGATGTTCATCTTTGTTGTTTCCACCGAAAATAGGAAGAGAAAATAGGGTTTATACACTTAGAAGCATTCAGCACTCATTTTGGTTAATTAAGGTATGGATTTGGTTCAGTTTTTTATAATTTCTATGTTTTTGTGACTGTTGCTTTGTTTTCTCTTAAGCCCATGCCTTAATTCATGAATTTGATGATGATTTTGAGTTATGTCATTTTTGATGATGTGAGCTTTGTGATGTTAAATGGTGAAATATGAAAGCTTGATGTTAGATAAATATGTTTTGTATTGGGATTTTTGATGAAATTGATTATTATGGGCTAATTTGTGAAAATGAGAAATTGAAGGACTAAAATGTAAAATAAAATAAAGATATGGGCTTATATGGACTAATAGAATATTCGGCCAAGCATGTGTATTAGGAAATTATGTGTATTTTGTGATTTTATGAAATAGGGACTAAAATGTCAAAATGTGAGGGCTAATTTGTAAAATGCCCTAAATATGTGTATATGGATTGAATTGAATGATTTAGTGAATAAAAGAGTTGAATTTGAATGTGTATAGATTAAGAACCAAAGAAAACAGAATTAGATCGGGGAAAACGAAAGTAGATGAATAGCCATTTGTTTATGTTCTTTCCCTTACGAGGTAAGTAAATATACAAATAAATGTGTTTGAATTGAATTATTATTACTTAAATGTGAATGAATTGTGATATATGGCTATTTGAGCTAAATATGTGAAATTCAGAAAAGTTTCGATAATGTGACGACATCCGAAAAGTCCCGTACAAACCTTAAGAAGTAGTTAGGATACGTATGTCATGACATAAGATTCCGATATAAGTTATCATGTAAGACCACATCTGGGACGTTGGCATCAATTTGAGATTTACGTGTAAGACCATGTCTGGGACATCGGCATCGTATATGATTTCGTGTAAGACCCTGTCTGGGACAGAGGCATCGATTTTTAATTACATGTAAGATCACGTCTGGGACATTGGCATTGTACGAGCTTTCCCAGTTATCCGAGTATCCTATTTGATTCCAAACGGTTCAACGAGCATTCCGAAAAATGAATGAGTATATGAATGTGCATTTGAATTCCAGTACGTATGGATGTATATGATAAGTTTATTTGTATATGGCTTACTAAGCTTTTGAAAGCTTACTTTGTGTGTGTTTGCATTGTTTTATAGATTATCGAAGCTAATGGAAGCTTGGGGATCATCAATGATCATCACCACACTATCGAACTATATTTTGGTACCTTTTGAAAATGAACATATTAAAGTATGGCATGTATAGGCTAAAGAACTTTGATTATGTTTTGAAATGTGTAAATATAGCCATGTGATGTGGCTTGTCAATGAACGTGATTATGGAGTGAATTTAGTGCATGCTATGTGATGCAAGATTTGGTATGTTTTGTTGTGCTCATGAATGGCCAAAAGAGATGGTCAATTTTGGTAAGTTTCATGGTTGATTTGGGAAATTGATATGATGAGAAATGCTATGAATTGAAATGGGTTAATGTGATGTATGAATCACATGGTTTTTATGTGAGGTTGGTATTTTGAATTAGTATGGTAGAGTTGGATTTGTATATAGAAATGAATGATGTTGTTATGGGTCAAATTGTGCATAATTTGGTATGTTTTGGCTACTTTTGGGACATGAATTGATGCTTGTTTGATGCTTGTAGGTATGACCCAAAATGGGTGGCAATTTGACCTTGCAAATGGCCTATAATTGCCCACACGGTCGAGCACACAAGCGTGTGTCCCGACCGTGTCCTTCAATGTTCCAATTCGAAGTAAGTCAGACTTGCACACAGGCCAGACAAAAGGGCGTGTGACAAGCTGTGTGATTCAAGTCAGTGTTACACACAGGGTAAGACATGGCCTAAGGCATGGCCGTGTGAGGCACACGGCCTAGCCACATAGGCGTGTGCCCTATTTTGAAAGAAAAATTTTCTAAGTTCCGCAAAGTTTCCGTATGAGACTGGTCTACTCCCAAACCTTCTCTAAAGTATGTTTAAGGTCTCATAGACCTTCTAAAGGGACCATATGAGTATGAATGCTTATTAAATGATATTGTATGATTGATGTTGTGAAATGAGCGTAAAATGTCTGATATGTCCGGTAATGCCTCTTAACCCTAGTCCGGCGTCGGATACGGGTTAGGGATGTTTCAATTTATATGTTTAAATTGAATGTTATGTATGTGTATCGTATAATTTACATGATATTAGAATCAGTCACATATCCGATAACGCTCGATAAGTATTAAGTTCCGATTGAATAAATGAAATTCGATGGATACAGGGTTCCCCAATTGGTTGTAGTCCTCCATATGTTGCGGACAAGCCATAGCTCGAAAGAGCATCCCGTTATTAGCCCTCTCCAGCTTCGCATTATATGGTTATTGTGAGCTTCCCGTTAATAGCTCTTTGGAGCATCCCGATCGGTCGTGATCCTGCATGTGTTATGGGCACACCGCAGCTCTTATGAGCGTCCTGTTATATGGCTCTTCGTGAGCTTCTCGATCAAAGGCTCTTTGTGAGCTTCCTGATTTATGGCTCTCCGGAGCTTCCCCATATGGCTCACTTGAACTTCCCAATATATGGCTATCCGGAGCTTCCTGATTAATGGCTTTTCAGAGCTACCCGTTCTTGGCTCGCATAAGCTTCCTGAATATGGCTCTTATGAGCTTCCCGTTATACAACCCGTATAAGCTTCCCGTTACAAGGCTCACATGAGCTTCATGTTATATGGCTCGAGAGAAAGCGCTTCCCGATTATGTGCTCTAATGAGCACCCCCGAACATGAATTGACGGATTTCAGATTCGTACACTTCATGTGTACTACCCTTGTATACATCGATATTTTAAAAGATTCAACAGGTAAAGTTTTGATATAAGATGAAATGAATTCAAGATGAATTACTATGAGAAATATTTAAAGTACAAAGATATAATATGTACATGTTCACAGATACTTGAAGTGATAAATACATGTATGTAGAAATTGAATATTGATGAGCTCATTCATGTTTCTTGGTATTTATGTAAATTACATGACTAACATGCTTGATGAAGATACGTGTTTAGGCAATTGGCCAAATTGGTTTGAGCATGTTTAGTTAGCTTACCTTAAATGTGAAATAATGGTAAGTTAATTTCCTGTTATACGAACTTACTAAGCATTAAATGCTTACTTTGTTTTATTTCCTCTGTTTTATAGTAACCCGGAAGCTCGTTAAGGTTAGAAGTTGGTCGGAGCCACATCACACTATCAATTGCCCTTTTTCGATATATTTATTAAGTAAACTTTGGTATAATGGCATGTATAGGTTAATTTGACCATTGATGGCATGTAAATGTTTTGTTGTGATTAGCCATTTGAATGGCTTATGTTTGATACATTTTGATATATATAAGTATATGGCCTTATGATGGTTGATATGTGTTTTGGTACAATTGATTAATGGTTAACTAATAGGCAAATTGTAACATGGCTTGAGTTGGTATAGTTGGTGTAGATATGAATATATATATAAGTGATCAAATTGTTAAGCATGGATACTTGATTATATAAGATGATATGATATGCATAAGATTTGGTTATAGCTTGATTGAAATGTTTTATATTGGATTGGGAACGTGTTTAAATGTTAATGTAGGTGGAGGACAAGTTTGGGTGAGAAATAAGGCTTGGAGATGGCCTTATTTGTCAACACGGGCAGAGACACGGCCATGTGTCTCAGCCGAGTGTGACACACAGCCTAGACATGGGCATATCTTTTGGCCATGTGTCCCCTGCATCTTTAAAATTTCAAAACAGAATGCTCATTGATCACACGGCCTAGTACATGGGTCTGTGGCTTGGTTGTGTGACCCCTGCACCTACACACGGCCTAGCACACGAGCGTGTGACTTGGCCGTGTGACCTAAGTCAGAGAGTTACACGGGTACAGACACAGGGTGGGACACGACCATTTGCCCCATTTCGTGTAACACCCCTCACCCGTATTCAACGCCGGAATAGGTTTAAGGAGAATTACCAGACTTACCAACTCAATTATACATACTATTAGCATACATTTCATCAATTCAAACATTAATCAATCAACTTCAATCCTAATACGAGCCTACAAGGCCCTAAACATTCATTGGGAGTGGTTAGGGACTAAATCGATAACTCGAAAAATTTTTCAACACTTATCAAATTTTTCTCTAAAACAGGGGACACACGCCCGTGTGGTCAGGCTGTATGTCTGATACGGCCACTAGACACGCCCGTGTGACAGGCTGTGTGGACATTCCAAATGGGAACACATGGTCGTGTCCCATCCCGTGTCCTAGCCCATGTCCAAACAAGTGAGCTTACTGAGTTGGGTCACACGGCCAACCACACGCCCGTGTGTCTAGCCCATGTGCCCTTCAAAGTGGCCACACACGCCCGTGTGCCAGGCCGTGTGCTAGGCCGTGTCAAACCTGTAGGGTATACTAACTTATGCAACACGGCCAAGTCACACGCCCATGTGTCTAGCCCGTGTGCCCTTCAAAGTGGCCACACACGCCCGTGTGCCAGGCCGTGTGCTAGGTTATGTCAAACCTGTAGGGTATATTGACTTATGCAACACAGCCAAGTCACACGCTCATGTACTAGGCTGTGTGCCAATTAGGGGGGCATGCTGACTTGTACCACAGGACCGATCATACGCCAGTGTGTGAGACCGTGTGGAGCATACTGACTTCACTTCAATTTCAACACCAGGGGACACACTGTAATGCCCCTAATGGCGAAAATGATGAAAATACCCTTAAGTAGTGAAATGAGTAGAATCCCCCTAAGTGCTTAATGTGTGAAAATGTGTGTTGCATTCAAAAAATATATGTTGCACTTGGGTGGGTTTTGATGATACGGAGGAAGATATGTGAGGATCACATAGTCGCTTGACGACTGTGGATCCACCGGTGGCTTTAAGCCCATTATATGTTTAGCAGCTTTGCTACAACGTTTGAGTAGTGCCGCTGTTGGTGCTACCTTTGGAGTGTAGGGATGGGTGGGTTGATATTTATATCCCCACAGGAGTGTAGGGTTGGAAGGGAAATAGAGTGCAGGGTTGGATTCGGGATGGGTGCATTGCATTCATGTGATATTGATGTGATATGAGGTCATTGTTGGCTAAGGCCTAAGACCACCGAATTTGATAGGGCTTAGGCCCAATGTGATATTTGCATGTTGATTGAATTACCAAGGGTCGTACACACTGTGTTTTGAAACTCACACCCTTTTTATTAAATGTTTCAGGTGATCCTCAGTAGACGGCTCGACGTGGGAGAGGATTCAGAGATGGCCACACTACAAGACACTGAGGAGTTTTGTTTATTTCTTTCAAAGACATGATTTTATTTACTTTATTTTCATTGGTTGTAATAAGGCCTTGTACTCTGATTTAACTGTAGATTTCTGTTTTGTTATCATTGTTCAACTGTTTACTTAATTGTTAAACTTAAATAAATTTTCTTAAGTTTAAACATGGTTTTCGAAATACTTAAAAACATGGGCTTTTATCATTATTTAACAAGATTCAAGGATTTTGGGCTTTTAGTCCTTAAATTTTAACTTAGAAAAATCGTTTTGAATTATGCCTTGGATGTGACATTCCCAGATTCGGCCATAACGTCTAGGCCGAGTTTGGGGGTGTTACATTTAATGGTATCAAAGCCCGGTTGCAAAGCTCGGGCTGTGAAATGGGCCTTAGATTTTGGGTTTTTAAAATAAGTAGATTAAAAAGTTTCTGCAGGATTCTTGAAGTGTGGTTCACCGAGCCCTCGATGTCGAGTAGTGTAAGTTTTCTGTGCTTACATTTGTTTAAATTACTGAACTATAGCTAGATATTGGGCTACTTTAAACAATATGTTCTTAGAGATTAAAGCTCATAGGAAACTTAAGCCTGTAGTGGATTTACGACCGCGAAATAACTTTAAAAATTATTACTTACATAAGACATGCGCTTTAAACAGTGGAAGTACGAACTAATTTCATAAAAAATTTAATTCAGAAATACGCAACGATGAGCGCTAGAATAGGTTCAAGAGGCCATGGTAGAGGCCGTGGAACTGTTAGGGCTGGGTCGTCGGCGTCGGGCCATATAGCCAACGTTGAAGTAGATGAGGCTCCGGCCTCACCAGTAACTGAAATAGGAGTATATGATCGGGCTGCCGCTGCAGAAGATGCAGTATCACAGGTCATGTTAAGGATTTTAGAAAGGGTCGCTGGGCCCAATAATGGTACGAGAAGTTGTGGGTCAATCGTGGAGCGACTTCGAGCTAATGGGGTGGAGATTTTCAAAGGAGTAGCTGGGGTGGCCCCGAATGTGGCGGAGTACTGGTTGGAAGCTACGAAAAGAATAATGGAATGGATGTGGAGCACCAGGCGGAGGTGTAGGTCATACTGAGGCGAGGCAGCCAGCTTTGGTATATGCTGCTCGTTGCCGGGAAGACGGGGATGCCCAAATGTGATAATGGGTATGTTTTGTGTGGATGCGATATTTTGGGCATAGAAAATGTATGCATGCAATGTTTATCTGCTCCAGTGGGTAGGTATTTTTTTTGGTAAGTGTAAGAGAGTTCAATTAGAGTTAAAGTGTGTTGGTGTTATTAAAATCAGAGTGCACAGCGAAAGCATAGTGGTGTGACTTGGGCGGTGCAATTAACAGTTAGTTGGAAATTTTGAGGACGAAATTTCTTTAAGGGGGTAGAATTTTAACACCCCAAATTTGGGCCTAGTAGAATTGGGCCTATTAGGCTTTGGGCCTCATATTTTTTTTTAAAGTGAGCAAGAAAATGACAAATGACATGACAACTTTAAAGGTTTAATGAACTTGGAGTGTCTAGGTGTGTCGGAGAAGCTCTGGGTTTGATTTTTATGGTGGAGGATTCTTAATTTAATTAATTAAGGAATCAGGGTTGTGAGTAGTGGGCTTTTAAATAAAAATAAGTGAAAAATGGCACAAAGAAGCCTGTGGTGAAGTGGCTAAGTGACGCCACTAGGGTGTAGAGAGGTGGCGACATATGCATGCAGGAAGGTCTGAGGTTTGAGTACTAGCTTAGCCTTATTTTGGAGTTTAATTTTAGGCTTCTAGAAGGCTAGAAGTGGCATATAGAGGGACTCTAAGGAGAAGTGATCAGTAGAGAGAATATAGGAGAAGGATAAGGGAGATATCATGGAGAAAAATTAGAAGATGAGCAGTGGATGAAGTGGTGCCGAATAGGTCTTTAAGGGTGGCTAAGTTCCGGCTATAGCCTATATAAATGTGTGTGTGTCGATTCTAGGGTCCTAGGTAATGCCGAATTTTCCATTCTTTTTATTTTCATTGCCAAAACCTTATTTTTCTACAACCGAAAATACCTTGCCTTGTTGCCGAAATCTCCTATAGTCGAATCCCTTTTTGCCGAATTCTCTTATAGCCAAACTCTTTTATTGCCAAAGTATCATCATCTTCTCTTGCCGAAATCCCTATTAGTACCGAATCTTTGTTGTTTCCCTCCATCACAAATCGATTGTTATCTACTATCAGTCAAGGTCAAAAGCCAAATCTCGTTCAGTAGCTATCTAAGCCGCGGGATCAAAGGTGGATTCGGTAAGTGTTCAGTTAACCCTACTTAGTGTGTTTTTTTAAAACTCGAAGTGCTATCTAACTTCTCATTGTTGTTAGTCTTGTATTAACAAGGGTAAGGTTCAGAGATCGTAAGCGTGGTAAGGATCATTAGCAAAGTGTAAGTGTACTCAACTCGATTATGGTTTAAGTAAATGGCCGAATATGAGTATGATCTATAGGGGTGACTTGTATGGATTATGAGTCACTCGAATTTTGATGGTTTATATGTGAGTGCAGATCTAGGGGATACTCGTGATTAGTAGCTAAGGAAGGGATATTAGAACTCTGTGGCACACGATAAGGTTACGGTGAGGTTTCGGTTTTTGATTAAGTGTGTATTAAGCCAAGATTAATCGTTAAGTGATGACTATTGTAGGTTCGTGATTAAAGGGTTGCAACACGCGTTGTTACCAGGTGTTTACAAGCACTACACACACATGATATCGACAATGCCGGAAAGCCGAAAAGCTGAAAGTGGCTAGATGGGCCCGGTGGGCCCTGAGGCTAAGTTTGATGAAATTGATTGATTGGGTTATATGAATTGAATTAGTCATGCATGTTACATGATCTGGAATTGTTTTGGGCCTAATGGGATATATGAATGAGATTTGGTCCTAATGGGCCATATAGATGTGATTTGGGCCTAACGGGCCATATGAATGAGATTGGGGTTAGTGGGCCGTTTGCATGTATGTAGGCTTATTTGGGCTTTGTATATGGGTTCGATCTTAGTATCTGATAACTGCTAAAACATACATAAAACTTAAACACAAAATTGCAACCGTGGACAGGTGTAGTAATGGGTATATGCATGTCTAGGATTGGATCTAGAGAGAGCTTGGTACTTAAGCGGTCTTAATGACCCACCTCCTCTTTTCTGGAATCCTACCTGGTGCATAGTGCCTGTTCACTTTGACCGATGGGGACCTGTTAACGGGCCCAGGTAGGTACTGAATCCATAAAACTTAAGAATGATTGAAATGCCCCTAGTGGCGAAAATGACGAAAATACCCCTGGGTAGTAAAATGAGTAGAATCCCCCTAAGTGCTTAATGTGTGAAAATGTGTGTTGCATTCATAAAATATATGTTGCACTTGGGTGGGTTTTGATGATACGGAGGAAGATATGTGAGGATCGCATAGTCGCTTGACGAGCGTGGATCCACCGGTGGCTTTAAGCCCGTTATATGTTTAGCGCTTTTCTCGCAACGTTTTGAGTAGTGTGCATTGTTGGTGCTACCTTTGGAGTGTAGGGATGGGTGGGTTGATATTTATATCCCCACAGGAGTGTAGGGTTGGAAGGGAAATGGAGTGCAGGGTTGGATTCGGGATGGGTGCATTGCATTCATGCGATATTGATGTGATATGAGGTCATTGTGGGCTAAGGCCTAAGACCACCGAATTTGATAGGGCTTAGCCCCAATGTGATATTTGCATGTTGACTGGATTACCAAAGGTCGTAGACACTGAGTTTCAAAACTCACACCCTTTTTATTAAATGTTTTAGGTGATCCTTAGTAGACGGCTCGACGTGGGAGAGGATTCGGAGATGGCCACACTATAAGATACTTAGGAGTTTTGTTTATTTCTTTCAAAAGACATGATTTTATTTCCCTTATTTTCGTATGTTGTAATAAGGCCTTGTACTCCAATTTGACTTTAGATTTTGTGTTTTGTCATCATTGTTCAACTGTTACTTAATTGTTAAACTTAAATAAATTTTCTTAAGTTTAAACATGGTTTTCGAAATACTTAAAAACATGGGCTTTTATCATTACTTAATAAGATTCAAGGACTTTGGGCTTTTAGGCCTTAGATTTTAACTTAGCAAAATAGTTTTGAATTATGCCTTTGATGTGACATTTCCGGATTCGGCCATAACATCTGGGCCGGGTCTAGGGGTGTTACACACATGGTCGCGCAATATGACCGTGTGTCACACACGGCTGAGACACGTGCCCGTGTGGACCAAAAATAGGCTATTTACCAAGCCAATTTGCCACCCAAAATTTGTATATACCTACACAACCAAAATGGCACTAATTCAAAGCATAAATAAACATCCAATTTAGCCACAATTAAGGCTAACTCATACCATATCCTATACCAATAACTAACATGCTTATAACTCATGTTTTTTTTTCTCAATCAAAACATACCAAAACATATACACCAATCAACTAGTTAAACCTTTACCAATCATACATTATTTTGTACCATTTCACATGCATGTTACTGATTCCACAAATCATCAATTTACCATCCATGGTACCTCTTATCATCATTCATCACATAACTATCAACCAACTCAATTTACAAGACATAACTATACATATATATACCATATTAAAACATACCAAACAAACCAAAATAATCCATCACATATGGCTATATATACAAGCCAAAACATAAACATTTACAAGCCAATCCAAATGGCCAATATCCATACCAAAAAAATAGCCAAAAATGACTCAAAATCCTTATACATGCCATATACTTAATACACCAAAGTTCAAAGGTACCAAGTGATAGGTGGTAGTGTGAAACAATCTCCGACGATCCCTGAATCCGAGCTAGCTTCGATTTCACTATAAAACACAGGAAAATACACAAAGTAAGCTATAAAGCTTAGTAATCTATAAAGCTTAGTAAGCTCGTATGTCAACACTGAGCAAATAACACCATTCATTAATCATTCAAATAATAGAAAACAATATACAAAAATTCTATTAAATCTCAAAGCTATCAAATGATCATTCACATAACTTACCAAAGAACTCATCAATTCCATAGTTCCAATACTTAATTCATTACCATACATACTTGTACCGTCTCTTACCAATCTTATTCTCAACCACATCCTTCATTTACCTGTTGAACCATTCAGAATAGAAGTTAGATACTCAAGGTCTCACTCGATAAATACCTATGCCATGGCCCGAAGCCAAATCAAGGTAACTTATCTGAAATTCTGATATCATGGCCCGAAGACAAATCAGCCGATATGTACGGCCCAAAGCCAAATCGATATATCTCGCACCTGAAGTGCTAATAACATGGCCCGAAGCAAACTCAAAGTATACCTAATGACATGACACTAGCATCCTAAACTATTCCTGAGGTTCAACCGGGATTCCAATAGTCGAATCTTCATTGAATCATTTCCGAACTCGCTCGTAATCACATAATCACAATTCATTCTATATCAAAGCATATAAAATACATTTGAAACGAAATTATAACATACGAACTTACCTCGGATGTTAAAACGGTGAATCTAGTCGATTAGTCGATAACTTTATCTTTTCTTCGATCCAAGTCCGTATTTCACTTTTCTTGATCTAAATATATTCAAAATTAACTTATTTAATCATCTATTCATTCAATTTATTCCAAATCACACTTTAAAACATATTTACACTTTTGCCCCATATATTTCACATTTTTTACAATTTAGTCCTTATTCCATAAAATCACAAATTCATGAAATTTCTTTAATACCCATTATAGCCAAATTCCTATAAGATCTCTAGAAGCTCATATTTATCACTTTTTCACACATTTAACCACTAACCTTATACATTTCTCAATTTAATCCCTATTTTGCATTTTCTTTAAAAATCACTTTACAAAACTTGTGTATCTAAGAACAAGATTTCATATTTCATCATCAAATATCAAAGAACATATATATTCATCAATGGAAACTTTCAAAATATTTAACAGTTTTTCAAATTAGTCCCTCGGCTAGCTAGTACTAGTTGCAATGATCACAAAAACGTAGAAATCATTAAAAATGGGATGAAAAATCATACCAATGCAAGATGATTAGCTTGGTCGAATGCCCTAACATGCTCCCATGGTGTTTTTCCTTTAAAATCGGTGAAACAGATGACAATGGTTGATAAAAATGGTTTTGTTTTAATTTAATTAACTTATATTACTAATTATCAATTTAACCGTTATAATAAACCATTAATACATATGTTAATATGTCCGTATATGTCCACTCAAATGACTAATGTTCTAATTACCACATAAGGACTTTAACTTAAAGGTTCTATAGCTATTAGACACCTTTAGCTATTAGAGCTCAAGTTTTACGCTTTACACGATTTAGTCATTTTTCTCAAATTGACCATTTAAACGATAAAATTTCTTAACGAAATTTTCACACAATCATTCAATCATGCTATAAACATTAAAATAATAATAAAATAAATATTTTGACCTCAGATTTATGGTCCTGAAACCACTATTTTGATTTGACCAAAAATAGGCTGTTACATTTCAAATGCCCACACGGCCTAAGACGTGGGCGTGTCTCTTGGCCTTGTGAGCCACACAGCATGACCACACGGGCGTGTGTACTCTACACCTAGGAAAAATTTTGAAATTTCACGAAAAATTCTCTGAATACCCGGTTTAGTCCCGACTTGTTTCTAATGTATTTTTTGGGCCTCGAGGGCTCATATAAGGGACTTTATGAATAATATCTGACATGAATGTTAAATAATATGAAATGTCTATATTTGATCTATTTTTTCTGGTAATGCTTCATAACCCTGTTCCGACGACGGATACAGATTAGGGGTGTTACATTTATTGATTACATTTATTGGTATCAAAGCTACGATTTAGCCGATTCTCGAACTAACATAGCGTACACGAGTCTAGTTATACATGCCATTATATAACCTGTGATAGTGTGATATCTCCTGACCATTTTAAAACATGTTTTTTTTTATATAGTAATGTCATCCAACCGAGCTGAATCTGAAGAAGTTGAGAGCAATGCTCAAGCTTCAGTACAAAGAACGGCTTCAAGTAGTAGAAGGCCCGTATCTAAGGGCTGAGGAGGAGATGCTAAAGAGGCCTTATTCCAAATAATGAACGAGTGGTTTACAGAATATGTAAGAACAAACCCGGCTGTACAACAACCTCCACCCCCTCATGCCTCTCAAGCGGTTCTCGATATGGCACAAGGTACAGAATTTGTTAGAACTGGTAAGCCTCTTGTTGATAAAATTCATAAATATGGGGCAGAAGAATTCAGAGCTACAGTTGAAGATGATCCTGAAAGGCCAAATTTTGGTTAGAAAATACTATCAAGGTTTTGGACGAATTATCTTACACGCCGGCTGAATGTTTGAAATATGTTGTATCCCTGTTAAAAGATTCGGCTTACCAATGGTGGAATACACTGATTTCTGTTATACCGAAGGAAATGGTCACATGGGAATTTTTCCAAACTAAATTCAAAAAGAAATATATCAGCTAGAGGTTTCTTGACTAGAAACAGAAAGAATTTCTAGAGCTCAAACAGGGGCATATAACAGTATCTGAGTATGAACGGAAATTTGTCTGATTAAGTAAGTATGCCAGAGAACGTATCCCGACTGAAACTACAATGTGTAAGCAGTTTGAAGAGGGTTTAAATAAAGACATAAAGTTATTAGTTGGGATTCTTGAGCTGAAAGAATTTGTTGTACTGGTTGATCAAGCTCATAAAGTTGAAGACCTGAGTAAGGAAAAGAGACAAGTTGAGATTGAAGCCCGAAATTCAAGTCAAAGACTTATGGGGAAGTCACAACAATCGACCTCAAAGAAATTGAAGAAATATCATGACTATTTTACCAATTCTACGGGGTATTATGGGAGAGACAGAAGTATTCAACGCTTTAATCCGAGATCTCAAGCTACATCTATAACAAGTGCAGGCAGTGTTAGAAATACCAAACCCAGATGCAATCATTGTAATAAACTGCATTTTGGAGAGTGTCGTATGAAGAGTAGAGACAGTTTCAAATGTAGTTCCTATGACCACTATCTCAAAGATTATCCGGAGAAAGTTGAAAGAGATATTGTTCAAACTTCAAAGCTAAGTAATACAGCCACAAGAGGGAGACCACCTCGTAATCCCGTAATATGAGTGGTAGTCAGGGTACGACAAAAGACTCAACTGTTAAATCTAAGGCACGAGCACCAGCAAGAACATATGTTATTCGTGCACGTGAGGATGCCTCTGACCCGACATTATCACTGGAACTTTTTCTCTTCCTGATACTGATATATATGCTTTAATTGATCTTGGTTCGACACATTTATATATTTGCATAAATTTAGTGAATAATAAAAATTTTCCTATTGAGTCCACTAAATTTGTGGTTAAAGTATCGAACCCTCGGGCCAGTATGTAATGGTGGATAAAATTTGCAAGAATTTTCCATTAATGATACGAGGTATCTATTTTTTGGTTGATTTAATGTTATTACCGTTTGATGAATTTGATGTGATTCTGGGTATGGACTAGTTAACTCATCATGATGCCATGGTAAATTGTAAACAAAAGCATATTGTGTTGAAATGACAGAATGGTGAAATGCTCTGTATTGAATCTGATAAATTGGATGGATTGTCTAATGTAATATAAGCTATATCAACACAGAAATATGTCAAAAAAGGGCACGATGCTTATCTTGCCTATGTGTTGGACACTAAAGTATCTGAATACAAGATTAAATTAGTGCTAGTGGTATGTGAATATCCTAATGTGTTTCCAGAAGAATTACCCAGATTACCGCCGATCAGAGAAGTTGAATTTTTTATAGATCTTGTTCCAGGAACAACACCGATATCTATAGCATCCTACAAAACGACTTCGACGGAACATTTGCAAGAACTGACTGATAGAGGTTTAGCTCGACCTAATTTTTCACCTTGGAGTGCACCGATTCTGTTTGTTAAAAAGAAGGATGGATCGTTGAGATTGTGTATTGATTACCGACAACTTAACATAGTCACAATTAAGAATAAGTATCCACTGCCTCATATTGATGACTTGTTTTGAAACACCCCGAACCCGGCCCACGAGCTGCGACTAGATCTGGCATGCTTCTCGAGTAAAACACTTCAAAAGCTTGGTTGTTAGTTCGGAAAGTTTGGGTCATTTTGAAAAGAAATTGATTTGAGTTGTGATTGAATTGAAAACGGTGTCGTTATAGAAGTCTATAATTAATTAAAACCAGTATTTGAAAACTATAAGTTAAAAGAAATGCCGAGTTGTTTAAGAGTTTACTTTTAAATTAAAAAAATCATTTGTGTTTAGGTGTCAAACATTTAAAAATTTATTTTAAGGAAAAGTTGTTTAATCTTGAAGTAATAACCGTGTCTTAATAAACCAAATAAAATGCATGCATAAAACAGTCTAATAGTAATGGCCTTATTACATCAAACGAAACCTGAAATAAATTCAAAACTAAAATGTAAAGTCTCAAAATAAAATAAATACTGAGCTGAGCATTGGCCACCACTAAGTCTCTGCCGACCCGGTCCATTTACTGAGTGTCACCTGAAAAGATATCCCACAAAAGGGGTGAGTCAAACAGACTCAGTGTGTAACAGCCAACACAAAGTTCCAAACGATCTAGGCATATTAACTTACATATATATAACAAATATAAGTAATGATGCAATCTCGAACCCAAACCTAAATATCCATCCTCTGCACATCACCCGTACCTGTCATCACACCGTGGGGATTACTAAATCGACCCTCCATCCGCTACACACCATCGAAGGCAGTCACTGCAGACGACTTGCACATCGCCCTTATAAATTGTGGCATAGCCACCAGATAATGTGACAAAGTCACCAGATAATAATATGTGACATAAGTCACCACATTCAGATCATGTGACATGAGTCACCAGATATTGTGGTAAAAACCACCAGATCACTTCCCCTTTTCATAATCACCCACATGCCCCATCGTCATACAAACATACAGAAATAATGCAATTTACCTTATTTCACATTTGTAACAAATTCTCATATGTGTCATGTTCAATATTCATGATATTATTAACAGAGCATTAATGGATAACGTACCTGAATCAACCGTACCATTGAATGGTACCTTTAGCCATATTTTCATATTCTCATTAACACATATATTAATAACAATACCATAGATCTATTAGGAATTAATGTAGGGTTACACACTTGTACTAACGCTTTCACTGAACCCCGAAAGTCTACCGAAACAGCTTATACTCCTCCCAAAAAATCAAAGTCAGAATCGGCTAGACATTAATACTCAATATAGCCTTGGCCGAATATTCATATCCTCTTACCTTGTGGATCTAAATCCCGAAATCGCTATCCGTTAATGGAGATGTCAAATACCTACATGATCTATGTTAGATCCGATTTTAACACTTAATGAACACCATAAATGGCCTTCGGCCTAAGATCACCCTTGCTTACCTTAGATCTAGAAATCTCGAAGATCTCCTCTTGAAGTCGGCTACAATAGGAATCCCGAAATTCCCCTTCAAGTATTCGGCCAAAGCACATTAATAGGATTAGAGTCTTGATTTCGGCTTTGGTGTTTAATGAACAATCGGCTAGGGGTGACAAATGAAGATTCGGCTTCAACAAGAGGATGAAAAGAAAGAGTATGAGGCTTTAAGGAGAATCGGCAATGATGGGTTTTTGAGAGAGGGATATTCGGCTTTGGTCAGTTGAAGAGAAAAGGAAGAAGAAAACAAAGAAAGCAAGTTGAATTCCTAAGGATTTTCGGCACAATGAGAAAGATGAGAAGAGCATCAATTTTCGTCACACCTATCCTACTATCATTAAACCGAAAATGCCATCCTCCAATGCCCCATATTCGGCCAACTCCTCTTCCCCTATCAACTCCTTCTTTTTCTCCTAAAACATCTCTTCTTTACCCATTCAAAATAATTTAAATAAATCAATAATTATCTCCCCCCTTTAGCCGAATTTTAAAAGGAATTTAATCACATCTAAAGCTCATCCCCTCATTCTCCCAATGCCATCCACCTCTGCTCATCCATGCTGCAAAATAAAACTCCTATTTGCGTCCCTTGCTGCTCGAACCTAGGCCCTTTTACCCTGCTTCTGGCGTCACTTACTAAGGCCCTAAGTGGCGCCTCCTTACCACTTTAACAACCCCATTTTTATGTCTAATTTCCCCTACAAATTCTCTTAAGGCCTATCAAGCTTAGCTCCCCTTCAAGACTTAAAATTTGATAATTTCTAAGACATTCACCTACACTCTAAAGTTCTCAAAGATTTGTACAACACATTCAAACACACATAGGCATGCTACTTCATATAATTAAGCAAAATGCACAAGCCCAAAATCCTGGATATTACAGTTCTACCCCCTTAAAATAATTTTGACCTCGAAATTAGCTGGCTAAAATAGGTGAGGGTATTGTTGTCGCATTGCTTCTTCTGGCTCCCACGAAGCTTCTTCCGATCCATGATTACGCCATAACACTTTGACTAGAGGGACTGATTTCCTTCACAACACTTTCACATCTCGCTTCAAGATCTGAATCGGCTCTTCCTCATAGGATAAATCTGGTCTCAGCTCTACCTCCTCAACTGGCACTACATGAGATGGATCCGATCGGTAACGACGTAGCATGGAAACATGGAATACATCATGCATCTGCTTCAACTCCGGAGACAACTCTAACTGGTATGCCACTGATCTAACTCGCTTCAATACCCGATAAGGTCCTATAAACCTTAGACTTAACTTCCCTTTGCGACCAAATCTCATCACCTTCTTCCAAGGCGAAACTTTAAGAAACACCCTATCTCCCACAGCAAACTCTATTTCCTTCCGCTTGAGATCTGCATACGACTTCTGCCTATCAGACGCCTCCTTTAACCGTGCCCGAATTACCTTAACCTTCTCCTCGAATTCTACCATAATCTCTGGACCCAAAACTCGACGTTCCCCCAATTCTGTCCAACACGTAGGAGAGCGACACATCCGTCCATACAGCGCTTCATACGGTGCCATTCGAATACTGGCTTGATAGCTGTTATTGTATGCAAATTCCGCTAAAGGCACATATTCTTCCCAACTTCCTCTGAAGTCTGGATCACTCGCTCAGACTGGCCGTCCGACTGCGGATCACTCGCTCAGACTGGCCGTCCGACTGCGGATGAAATGCCGTACTGAAGTCTAATCTGGTGCCTAAAGCTTGATGTAGTGCTTTCCAAAATAGAGACGTAAACCTTGGATCCCTATCTGAAATAATTGACACTGGTACTCCATACAATCTCACAATTTCTGCCACATACAACTTTGCTAACCTCTGCAAAGAATAGTCAACCCGCACTGGAATGAAATGCATGAACTTTGTCAATCGATCCACTATCACCCATACCGAGTCCTTCTTAGTAGGTGTAAGGGGAAGCCCACTAACGAAGTTCATGGTTATTCTCTCCCACTTCCACTGCGGAATCTTTATCGGCTGAAGCAATCCTGACGGAACTTGGTGTTCAGCCTTAACCTGCTGACACGTTAAGCACTTCCTTACAAATTTTGTAACTTCCCGCTTAAGACCAGGCCACCAAAACTGTTCCCGCAGATCTCTGTATAACTTACTACCTCCAAGATGCATAGCATAAGGGCTACTATGCGATTCCTGAAGAATTCTCTGCCTTAACTCCTTATTCCTAGGCATACAGACCTTGCCATGAAAACACAACACTCCCTCACTGTTAACACCATAACCTTCCAACTCTCCATTTTGCACTTGCCGTAACTTAACACTTAAATCATCATCCACCAACTGACTTTCTTTTACCTCATTCAACCATGATAGCTTGACTTGCAACTCTGCCAACAAACTTCCATCATCATACAAGCTAAGATGTGCAAACATCACCCTCAGATCCGATACTACTTTCTGACTTAGGGCATCTGCCACTACATTCGCCTTGCCCGGGTGATGCTCTATAGAATAATCGTAGTCTTTCAGTAACTCCATCCACCTTCGCTGTCTCAGGTTCAGCTCTTTCTGAGTCAACAGATACTTAAGGCTCTTATGGTCTGTGTAGATCACTGACTTTTCTCCATATAAATAGTGCCTCCATACCTTAAGAGCAAAGACCACTACCGCCAACTCCAAATCATGCATCGGGTAGTTAACTTCATGTGGCCTTAATTGTCGAGACGCATAAGCGACTACCTTCCCGTCTTACATCAATACACATCCTAATCCTGTGTGAGAAGCATCACAGTACACCACGAAATCCTTTCCTGCCTCAAGTTGAATCAAGATCGGAGCTTCAGTCAAGACCCTCTTAAGCTTCTCAAAGCTCTTCTGTTGCTTATTTGTCCATACGAAAGGTACCTCCTTTCTCAACAACTTTGTCAAAGGTGTGGCTATTCCACGAACCTTCTGCAATAACCTGCTAACCCCAAGAAACTACGAACCTCAGCCATAGACTTAGGTGGTTTCCAATCTAGCACTGCCTCAATCTTCCTAGGATCCACCCTTATCCCTTCTGTAGACACCACATGCCCTAAGAATGCAACTTCCTTAAGCCAAAATTCACACTTGCTGAATTTGGCATATAGCTTCTTCTCCCTCAACACTTGCAACACTATCCGGAGATGCTCATCATGTTCTTCCTTAGACTTGGAATACACTAGGATGCCGTCTATGAACACGACGACGAACCTATCAAAGTAAGGTTGAAAAACCCGATTCATCATATCTATGAACCCAGCTGGGGCATTTGTCAACCCGAACGGCATTACTAAGAACTCATAATGCCCGTATCTTGTCCAGAAAGCTGTCTTATGGATATCTGCTTCCTTCACCTTAAGCTGATGATAGCCAGACCGTAAATCTATCTTTGAGAATACCGCTACCCCCTTAAGCTGATCGAACAAGTCGTCTATCCTTGGCAACGGGTACTTGTTCTTGATGGTCAGCTTATTCAACTGACGATAATCTATGCAGATACGCATAGTTCTGTCCTTTTTCTTCACAAACAAGACCGGTGCTCCCCATGGAGACACACTGGGTCGGATAAACCCACGATCAAGCAACTCTTGGATTTGAGCCTTGAGCTCAACCAACTCCTTTGGTGCCATTCTATATGGAGCGATTGGCACAGTGAGTCGCACTGGCGAAGAAGTCAATTTCGAACTCCACCTCCTCGTCCGGGGTATTTGAGTAACTCTCTCGGAAAAATATCCACAAATTCCCTTACTGTTCTAACTCCGCTAACTCCCTCTTCTTTTACATCCAACGCACTGACGAAAGTCAAAAATGCCTTGCACCCTTTCCAAACCATCTTATCAGCCTTTAATGCTGAAACTACGTTAGATAAGTAGTTTCTTCTTTCTCATATCATAATTATCTCCTCATCCTCCGGGGTCCTTAACTCCATTCGCTTAGCTGCACAATCCAATATAGCCCGATGTTCCACTAGCCAGTCCATGCCAAGAATGAGATCAAATTCTCCGAAAGGTAGTTCCATCAAGTCGGCAGGAAAAACCACTCCTTGAATCTCTAGAGGTACACTCCGAAATATCTTGTTTACCACTACAGTTTGACCTAACAGGCTTACTACAGTCATCTCCCTATCAGACAGTTCAGAAGCTATGCCGAGTGTTTCAACTACTCTACATGCAACATAAGAGTGGGTCGAGCCAACGTCAATTAAAGCAAAGTAAGGCTTGTCAGCTATAAGAAACATACCGGTTATGACATCAGGTGCGTCTCCATCCTCCCTCCGGTGAACTGCATACACCAGCCTCGGCTGTCTTGCCTCTGTATTACCAACACCTCTGCCCGGTGTTCCCCGTCCTCTTCTAGGACCATTACCCCGCGGTGGCTATTGTCCACCTCTTCCAGCCTGATTAAAACCCTGACCTGTTGGTCAGCTCCCGTCGATTCTCATAGGACAGTCCTTAATCATGTGTTCCTTGGACCCGCACTTAAAGCATGCCCTGTCTTCTTCCAACACTCTCCTAGGTGCATCTTTCCACACTGAGAACAAGTACGGTATTGTCCTCCTGTAACAGCCTGCTGACCTCGCGGCCCATCAACTCTAGGCCTCTTTTGAACATTCCCAGATGACCTTGATGATCCAAAACCTCTCTTTTGCCTATTCCGATCTGTATTTTGTCTCATAGAGTCCTTAATCCCTCCGGCCACCTTAGCCTTCTCCACCAACACGGCAAACTCCAGCTCCTGCTGTGGAGTTATCAACAACCTCAGGTCATCCCTCAGTCCGTCCTCAAACCAGACACATCGTTCATGCTCTGTAGCCACGATCCCTCGAGCATATCGGCTCAACCTTAAGAATTTCGCCTCGTACTCCGCTACGGACTTGTTCCCTTGAACCAGCCCCAGAAATGCCTTCCTCTGCGAATCAATATAACTAGTCCCAACATACTTCTTTTGATATGCCGCCTTAAAATATTCCCAAGTAAGTTCCTCAGCTGTAGCACCATCCCGAACTGTGAGCCACCATTGATATGACTCATCGCGGAGAAGTGACACCATTCCTTTCAGTTTCTCCTCAGCAGTCAGATCCAGCTCATCCATAATTTGCCCCGTCGCCTCCAACCAGTACTCAGCCGTACTGGGCGCCATACCAGATACACCACGGAATACCTCAGCTCCATTGGCTCGGAGTCGCTCGGGTACAGATTTCCGAGCTCCCATACCTCCACCTGCTCCAGCCACCATCTCAAGAACCGCGCGCACCACCACCGCGTCATCGCATCATCCCCCCGCCCGATCCACGATGCTCAACTCCATCAGCTGGTGGTGGGGGTGGTGGTACCTCATTCTCGGACCCTTGACCAGACCTAACGGGTTCTGATACGGTCATCCTGCCTCTACCACGCCCTCGCACATTACATCCACGTCCCCTAGAACCCATGTCTACGATCGCGATTTAATTTGATTAAAAAGTTTTATGCATTAGTACTTTTGTTCCACTGATTACCCGCTAAGAAGTTTTATGAAAAGAAGTTTAGTAGTAGTTCTTTCGATCATTTCAGAGTTTTCGTTTCAAGTTTTCTACCCTAATTCAGAGGAATACATTCATTCAGTAGTACCTACCACACACATTCACCACTCATACACTTTTGTCCGTTCCACTCCCAGGGGTATCTTCGTAATTTGTCCTATAGGGGTATTTTGGTAAATTTCCAAATCAGGGTATTCTGATATTTTCAAAAAAATAGGGATTTTTGGTATTTTTGTAAAGTAAGAATATTTTAGGAAAAATTGAGGGTAGTGTGGTAATTTTATAAACCAAGGGTATTTTAGTAATTTTACAACCAGGGGTATTTGGTTAATTTTGTAAATCGGGAATATTTCAGAAAAATTTTATAAAAGAGTTTTTTTTTTTTTGTTACAAATCAAAGGTGTAATTTGGTGATTTTAAAACTAAGGTTTTTATAGAAATATGGCTAGTCCCTTTCGGGTTTTAATTATTGAGTTTAGCCTGTGAATGAGTCCTCTTGGTTTGGGTGAACCGTCACTACGCACCAGGTAGGATTCAAGCGAAGAGGAGGTGAGTCACTAGGACTGCTTAAATACCAGGCTCTCCCTGAGTCCAATCCTAGACATGCGCACAATGGTTGCCACACCCTAGCTCAGCGACTTACTCACAGGTTTGTTTAATTAGGCCTTAAAGTTTTATGTAATTCTGTGTTGGAGTAAGCTAATCCTAGGGTTCATTAACTTAATATACTAAAATACGTTCCCGTTATACCCACATACAATAAATCACACAACAGTTAGGGGTACTCACCTGGTGGACTTCGGGTCGGAGACTTAAGTGCCATGCTAGAAAACCTGCTTAATTCCAAAAATTTTCACAAAAACTTATTTGGGCTCACTTTTGAAAATGTTGTGGGCTTTATACCCTATGGTCGAGAGTTTAAAACTGGGCTCTGATACCAAACTGAAACACCCCAAACCAGGCCCACGAGCCTCGATCGGATCTGGCATGCTTCTCGAGTAAAACACTTCAAAAGCTTGGTTGTTAGTTTGGAAAGTTTGGGTCATTTTGAAAAGAAATTGATTTGAGTTGTGATTGAATTGAAAACGGTGTCGTTATAGAAGTCTATAATTAATTAAAACCTTATCTTAGTATTTGAAAACTATAAGTTAAAAGAAATGCCGAGTTGTTTAAGAGTTTACTTTTACAATAAAAAAATCATTTGTGTTTAGGTGTCAAACATTTAAAAATTTATTTTAAGGAAAAGTTGTTTATTCTTCAAGTAATAATCGTGTCTTAATAAACCAAATAAAATGCATGCATAAAGCAGTCTAATAGTAATGGCCTTATTACATCAAACGAAACCCGAAATAAATTCAAAACTTAAATGTAAAGTCTCAAAATAAAATAAATACTGAGCTGAGCATTGGCCACCACTAAGTCCCTGCTGACCCGGTCCATTAACTGAGTGTCACCTGAAAAGATATCCAACAAAAGGGGTGAGTCAAACAGACTCAATGTAACAGCCAACACAAAGTACCAAACGATCTAGGCATATTAACTTACATATATATAACAAATATAAGTAATGATGCAATCCCGAACCCAAACCTAAATATCCATCCTCTACACATCACCCATACCTGCCATCACACCGTGGGGATTACTAAATCGACCCTCCATCCGCTACACACCATCGAAGGCAGTCGTTGCAGACGACTTGCACATCGCCCTTATAAATTGTGGCATAGCCACCAGATAATGTGACAGAGTCACCAGATAATAACACGTGACATAAGTCACCACATTCAGATCATGTGACATGAGTCACCAGATATTATGGTAAAAACCACCAGATCACTTCCCCTTTTCATAATCACCCACATGCCCCATGCGTCATACAAACATACAGAAATAATGCAATTTACCTTATTTCACATTCGTAACAAATTCTCATATGTGTTATGTTCAATATTATTAACAGAGCATTAATGGATAACGTACCTGAATCCACCGTACCATTGAATGGTACCTTTAGCCATATTTTCATATTTTCATTAACGCATATATTAATAACAATACCATAGATCTATTAGGAATTCATGTAGGGTTACACACCTGTTACTAACGCTTTCACTGAACCCCGAAAGTCTACCGAAACAGCTTATACTCCTCCCTAAAAATCAAAGTCAGAATCGGCTAGACATTAATACTCAATATAGCCTTGGCCGAATATTCATATCCTCTTACCTTGCGGATCTAAATCCTGAAATCGCTATCCGTTAATGGAGATGTTGAAATACCTACATGATCTATGTTAGATCCGATTTTAACACTTAATGAACACCATAAATGGCCTTCGGCCTAAGATCACCCTTGCTTACCTTAGATTTAGAAATCTCGAAGATCTCCTCTTGAAGTCGGCTACAATAGGAATCCCAAAATTCCCCTTCAAGTATTTGGCCAAAGCACATTAATAGGATTAGAGTCTTGATTTCGGCTAAAAGAAAAGAAAAAGAAAGAAACTGAATGATTGTTGATCCTTACCCCAAATGCTGAAATCGACTGCACCCTTCCTTGAAGCCTCAGAGGGATTCGGCTAGATAGTGATTGATTTGTTTCGGCTTTGGTGTTTAATGAACAATCGGCTAGGGGTGACAAATGAAGATTCAGCTTCAACAAGAGGATGAAAAGAAAGAGTATGAGGCTTTAAGGAGAATCGGGAATGATGGGTTTTTGAGAGAGGGATATTATGCTTTGGTCAATTGAAGAGAAAAGGAAGAAGAAAACAAAGAAAGCAAGTTGAATTCCTAAGGATTTTCGGCACAATGAGAAAGATGAGAAGAGCATCAATTTTCGGCACACCTATCCTACTATCATTAAACCGAAAATGCCATCCTCCAATGCCCCATATTCGGCCAACTCCTCTTCCCTTATCAACTCCTTCTTTTTCTCCTAAAACTTCTCTTCTTTACCCATTCAAAATAATTTAAATAAATCAATAATTATCTCCCCCATTTAGCTGAATTTTAAAAGGAATTTAATCACATCTAAAGCTCATCCCCTCAGTCTCCCAATGCCGTCCACCTCTGCTCATCCATGCTGCAAAATAAAACTCCTATTTGCGTCCCTTGCTGCTTGAACCTAGGCCCTTTTACCCTGCTTGTGGCGTCACTTACTAAGGCCCTAAGTGGGCCTCCTTGCCACTTTAACAAGCCCATTTTTATGTCTAATTTCCCCTACAAATTCTCTTAAGGACTATCAAGCTTAGCTCCCCTTCAAGACTTAAAATCTGATAATTTCTAAGACATTCACCTACACTCTAAAGTTCTCAAAGATTTGCACAACACATTCAAACACACATAGGCATGCTACTTCATATAATTAAGCAAAATGCACAAGCCCAAAATCCTGGATATTACATTTTTGATCAGTTGAAGGTTGCTACAGTATTCTCGAAAATAGATCTCCTATCAGTTACGAGTGAAAGACTCGGATGCACATAAAATAGCTTTCAGAACCAGGTACGGACATTATGAATTCCTTATGATGCTGTTTGGCTTAACTAATGCACCTGCAGTGTTTATGGATTTAATGAATAGAATTTTCAAACTGTATCTAGATAGATTTGTTGTTGTATTCATTGATGATATTCTAGTATATTCCCAAGATGAAAATGAACATGCTGATCATTTTAGAATTGTTCTGCAAACTCTGCATGAAAAACAACTTTATGCTAAATTTAGCAAATGTGAATTTTGGCTTCAGGAAGTTGCTTTTCTAGGACATATAGTATCGGCTGAAGGCATCAAAGTTGTTTGAATAAAATTTTAGCAATTGTTAACTGGAAACCACCAAAAAATGTGTCTGAAGTCAGAAGCTTTCTGGGATTAGCCAGTTACTATCGGAGGTTTGTAAAAGGATTCTCGATGATAGCTTCACCGATAATACGGCTATTGCAAAAAGATGTGAAATTTGAATAGACTAATAAATGCCAGCAAAGCTCTGACAGATTTGAATGTCTTGTTCACTGAAGCACCAGTACTGGTTCAGCCTGAATCGGGTAGGAATTTGTGATTACAGTGATGCATCATTGAATGGCTTAGGCTGTGTTTTGATGCAAGAAGTTAAAGTAATAGCCTATGCTTTTAGACAACTAAAATCACATGAAAAGAATTACCTAATACATGATTTAGAATTGGCAGCTATTGTTTTTGCACTCAAAATTTGGCAACACTATTTAATCGGTGAAAAGTGACATATATTCATCGATTATAAAAGTTTAAAGTATCTGATGTTGCAGAAAGATTTGAATTTGAGACAACACATGTGGCTCAAGCTATTAAAGAATTATGATTTAGTAATTGATTATCGTCCTAGAAAAGCAAATGTGGTTGCAGACGCTCTGAGCAAAAAGTCTCTGGTTGCCTTGCGAGCAATGAATACCCAATTGTCATTTTCTGAATATGGTTCAATCTTAGCTGAGTTAAAAGCTAAGGCAACGTTTTTACAGTAGATCTGCGAAGCTTAGAAAAGTAATAATGAGTTACAAGCTAAACGGGTACATGTGAATCAATTTCTGATTCAGAATTTCATATTGGACCTGATGATTGTTTGTTATTTCGAGGCAGAGTCTGTGTACCGAAAAATCCAAAACTTGTATACAAAATTTTATATGAAGCTCATAGTGGTACTATGTCTGTGCATCCGGGGAGTATTAAAATGTATAATGATCTGAAAAAGATATACTGGTGGCCAGGGATGAAACGTGACATTTCTGATTTCGTATCTAGATGTTTTTTATGTCAGCAAGTTAAAGCTGAACATCAGTTACCTTTGGGACTATTACAACCAGTTACAATACCAGAATGGAAATGGGATAGAGTTGCCATGGATTTTGTGTCGGGATTACCCCTATCTCTGAAAAAGAAAGATGCCATTTGGGTAATTAACGATCGTTTGACAAAGTTTTCACACTTTATCCCGGTACATATAGATTTCTCCCTAGATAGATTAGCAGAGTTATATGTTTCTGAGATTGTTAGATTACATGGAGTGTCGATCTTCATTATTTCTGATAGAGATCCTCTGTTTACATCCCGATTTTGGAACAAGTTGCAATAAGCTCTAGGTATGCAGTTACATTTCAGTACAGCATTCCATCCTCAAACTAATGGCCAGTCAGAGCGTGTGATTCAGATTCTTGAAGATATGCTTCGGTGCTGTGTATTAGAATTCAAAGGTAATTGGGAAAAATATCTGCCATTAGTCAAACTCGTATATAATAACAGTTATTAGTCAATTATAAAGATGGCAGTGTATGAAGCTCTATATGGTCGTAAATGTAGCAGTCCCTTGTATTGGACTAAGCTCAGTGAGAAAAAGATACACGGAGTTGATTTGATTCTTGAAACCGAAGAAAAAGTGAAAGTGATCAGAGATAGTTTGAAAACAGCTTCTGATAGTCAAAAATCTTTGCAAATCTTAAACGAAAAGAAATAGAATTTCAGGTCGGTGACAAGGTATTCTTGAAAGTATCGCCTTGGAAGAGAGTTCTTCGGTTTGGCCGTAAAGGCAAATTGAGTCCACGATTTATCGGGCCATATGAGATCACTGAAAGAATCGGACCTGTTGCGTACCAGTTAGCCCTACCACCAGAGCTTGACAGAATTCACAATGTTTTTTATGTGTCTATTTTATGAAGGTACTAGTTAGATCCTTCACATGTTATCTCCCCGACAGAGGTTGAGATTCAGTCTGACATGACTTACAGTAAGGAATTGATCAGAATTTTGGCATTGAGACAAAAGAGTTGAGAAATAAAAAGGTTGCATAGTTTTGATGCATTTTGATGGCTTGTTCAATTGTGCAAAAGTGATTGCAGGTACATGCATAAATGGGTGAGAAAAATGGTTTGGAAATGGCCTATTTTTTCGTCCACACAAGCAAAGACACGGGCGTGTGTCTCAGCCGTGTATGACACGGCCGTGTGTCCCCTAAAGATTTCAAAAGGGTTTCAAGTCAGGATGTTACACGGACTAGCACACGACCTGGCACACGGGCATGCGAGGTCATTTCGAAAGGTACACGGCCTGGCACACGAACGTGTGAGGTCATTTCAAAGGGTACACGACCTGGCAAACATGCATGTGGCTTGGCCATGTGACCCAAGTCAATGAGTTACACTAGTATGGACACGAGCTGGGACACAACCGAGTGTCCCTGCTTCGGATGCCCACACGGCCATGTGACCCCTGCAACTTTGAAAATTTACATTGTTTTCTAGAAAATTCTATATGTTTCCAATTTAGTCCTAACTTGTTTCTAGTGTGTTTTTAGAGCCTCGAGGGCTCGTATAAGGGACAATATGCATGTTATGGATTATTTTTGAAATGATTATATGAATTTAAATTTCATAATTTTTGTTCGTTTTGAAATGAAAACTCTAGTAATGCTCTATAACCCTATTCTGGCGACGGATATAGGTTAGGGGTGTTACAATAACAACGAAGGAATTGTTGAATCATATGGGGGAGAACGACATGACCCACAGTTATTCAAGAACTTATTTAGCATAATTTTTCATCTTAGATTAAGGATCTCACACTTCGGGACCTAATTTAGCCACTAGATCGGATAGGCTCTCGTAAAAGGGTTAGAAGACCTTGCCAGGCCTCCTTGCCAGGCCTACATGGGGTACGCATATAATATAAGGCACTAGAGGCACCTAAATGGTGTGAGAGATAGACCCTTAGGTGTCCATCAAAGACTCTAAAAGCCCTTAAGAGGCTCTCCATTTCCTTACTATAACTAAACTACCTTAGTGTAGATATTTTAGGCTAAAATTTATCTTGACCATCTAATTGGGTGAATATTAGTCGTTAAATGTAAGAAGTAGCAACTATATAGATCCCACTCTTGTACATAACATATATTCTAATAAATCATCCAAGCATTCTTAAACACTATTGTTCCTATGCTTTTTTTTGTCTATTTCACCAAGCTCACTTAGCCAACATTTTATCTCTCATTTAAGTTGAACTTAGGCATATTGATCATTAGATGTTTAAGGCTAAAGCCATAATCAATTAGACTTTATCTTTCTAGCATGTGATACATGTCACTTCTTAGAGAAAAAGGTAGCTTATATAGAGGAAGAATATATTGCGGCTTTCATTGGGTTGGCAATCTAACCTAAAAGGTTGGTTGCAAGGCTAATGAGAGCCCTTATATGTTAGCATGTAAAGTTGGTAATATAGTAGTGTGTAGATTGGTAAAAAGTTATAAAAGGTCTAATTGGGATGTGATAGAAAGACTTTCGAGTGGACCTTAATAGGGCATGACACTTGAACTTGATCTAATGGTTCCCATATGAGAAGTGCATAGGATTCTTGAGTTGGGTGAGCCTTTCTCATTCAAAATTGTTAACCCTAAAGTAGTCAATACCATATGAGTGGACTTATAGTTTTTTTACCAGTACTGGTATGTCTAGTATTGGTTTTTTCCAGGTGTATCATTTCGAATGTATCGCTACTTTTAAAAAATATTTTATATATGTATATAAAAATATTTATAATTATCAAAAATTAAATTAAATAAATATTAAATATAAAACACTTAAAAATTATATAAAATGATATTCAATAAACTTCAAATATACAATTCATCATTAAATATCCTCAATGCCTCCATTTAACATTTATTCATAAGTTTTTTTAATTCACTTACCATACGACTACAGAAACGAACCAAGACAAAACCAAGAACATTCTCTCTCCTTTTGTAACAGCCTAATTTAGGGGCTAGTCAAAATAGTGATCTCGGGATCACTAATTTGAGGTTAGAGAAAATTATTTTCATGTTATTTTATGAGTTAGAGAATGATTGTATAAGTGCATGAAAATTTTGGTGCTTAAAGTTTAGAAATTTCAAGCTTAATCGCGAAAAAGGACTAAATCGCATAAAGTGCAAAAGTTCAATTTTATAAGCCAAGGGGGTTAGATAGTCCTACATTATTAATTGGAGGTCTTTAAAGGGCAATTAGTCCCTTAAAACATATAGTGGCCGGCCATAGGAGATAAGAATTGTCAAAATTGGTCAAAGTTGGTGTAGTAGGTGGATTAAATTGATGAAATTGAATAAAATAAAGAAAAGATGATATCCATCTTTTTTACTCATCTCCCTTCATTGAAAATAGCAAGCAAAATAGGGGTTTTGAAAGCTTAAAATTTCAGCAAACTCATCTCCATTCAAGTAAGTGATTTTAATGGTTTTTCTTCAAGATAGTTGTACTTTTAGAACCCCTAGAGCTTAAGCTTTCTAAAAAGGGGACTATCTTGCAATATGGTGAAAATTTTAGGGATTTTCCATGTGAGCTTTTAAGTTTTTTGCTGCACTTTTATGGAAGAAAATGAGTCTTAGTTGTTAGGTCAACAACTTTTGTGAAAGGTGTTACTATGAAAACACTTAAATGGACCTTGTTGTAAAGGTTATAAAGTTTGTAGTAAATGTGTGAAATGTTGGGTTTTGATGATAGCCATAAGAGACATAAATGTTCACCTAGGCTTGTTGAAGGTAGAAATTTGATTAGAATTAATTTTCGAGCCTAGGGGTAAAATGGTCATTTTGCCAAAGTCTAAGGGCAAAATAGTAATTTTATCAGAGCATGATTATTGAAATGCTTTTATTAAAGTGATGATTAAAATGAGCTAATTTGCTATTATAGAGCAAGAAGAGCCAATAATCAAGCTCGAATGGGGAAAGAACAAAATATCAAACTAGACCGATAATCTAGCTTATTTTGAAAACGAGGTAAGTTTGTATGTGATAAATTCAACATTTACGCTAGCATGTTTGAGAATGGTTGATATTATAATGATATATGATATTCTATGAAATTGAATATTGGTGTTGAATGAGAAAGATGATAAAAGTTGAGATGTTGAAGTCCCGATTGGACTATAATAAGTGTGAGAATACTATCTTCAAGACATGAGATGGATAAGGTCCCGTGTAAGACCATGTCTGGGACATGGCCTCGGCACCGAATTGAGATCCCGTATAAGACCATATCTGGGATATGGCTTCGGTATTGAGTATGAGGATCGTACAAGACCATATCCGAGATATGGCATTGGCACTCAAAGGTGACCTCATGTAAGACCACATCCGGGATGTGGCATTCGTTTCATGCTTATGCTAATGATTATGAATATGCATCTTTGAGCATCCCTAGTGATTTATCAGGATAAATAGATTGGCTTAGAAATAGAAACGAGAATTTTATTGAAACTATGTGATTGAGTTAACACAAGTACTCGTGAGTAATTCACGAAGAAGCATTTACGATATGTGGCATGGTATGTGCTAAATAAGGGCAAGTATGAGTAAGTATGGAAAAAGGCCTATTACTTTGTGTATGGTTAATTAATGCCATGGATGGATTTTATCATGAGCTTATTATTGCTATTTATTCCCATGCAAACTTACTAAGCTTTATGCTTACCCCATTCATTGCCCTTTTCCTTGTAGTATTGCAAAGTTAGCTCGAGAATTCGCGGACGTTGGAGTTGGAGATCACACTATCGACCACCTTTTGGGTATAGGCAAATTAGACTAATTTTGAGTATGGCATGTATAGGACTTGAATGTTTTTGGTTATGTCATATTTGCAAGCCAAATGTGTTGGCTACTAAGATTGTTCCAATTCATTTTGTAAATGGCCATTAAAGTTGGGCCAATACTTGACTAATTCTTATATATGTATTCATTGATGATGAATCATAAAGTGTCTGCTTGTGTGGATGCTTGATTTGAGTTGGTATAAGTATAGTTGCTATGTAGGGTGGCATTTGGCTTGGAATATAGCCTTTTTAATGCCCACACGGGTAGACACACGGGCATGTGTCTAGGCCGTGTGAGACACACGGTCAGCCCCATGGGCGTGTTGGTCGGCCGTGTGTTCCCTTGTGAGCTAGGTTTACAAGTCAGTATGCTCAGTAGTAAACACACGGGCAGAGACACGGCCGTGTGTCTCAGTCGTGTGGGAGGCACGGCCTTAGACATGGTCGTGTGCCCAGGCCGTGTAAAGTCTGCACCTGAAGCTAACAATTGTGACATCCTTCAATTTAGTTCTAATTCTAAAATTGTGACATCCTACACCCGACCTGGTCGTTTGATTTGAATGCGAGATGGAAAATTCGTTGCCGAAGCAACAAAGACTATTATCAATTATTCCATTCAGTAAGAAATTGGATTAAACATTACATTTTTATAAAATCTTAGGAAATATATAAATGAAATTTTAGGACTTTAAAATTATGTTGAAATCATTTAAAAATTCGGAGCCGAATGTGAGCCTCAAGAGGTCAAAAGGGATCAAAATAGTACAATGACCTATATCAAACATTGTGGTATCAGTAAAAGTCCCCAATTGTACCAATACTAGTCCTCTGTACTATAGCTTTTTGCATTCTTACTTGTTATGATACAACCAAGCCATGTACCAATACATGTATGTTAGGGCTCAAAAATCACTTTAAAACTCACTTATTTTGACCCTTAATTTCACCATACCAAAATCATGATTAAAAAATGCTCAAAAAACAAGTTCAAAACATCATTCACGCATTATAACACCTCTATATGAACACATTAATGTTAAACAAGTTATCATGTTTATCTATCAAGCTAGTTTACTTGGCAAGCAAGCAACCAATCATTCAAGTGCATAATATTCATATATCTACTTCATACTTCATCTAAGACATTAAAAACAAACATATTATATGCTTACATTGTAACACCCCATACCCGAGTCCAAAGCTGGGACTAGATACAAGACATTACCATACTTGAAACATACTTAAACGTGTACTTACGGGCTATAAAATTTCATATTGGTTTAAACACTTTTCTTTCTTAGTCATAACAAGCATTTTATGGGCCTACTAGGCTTTAAACTCACGTCCAGAAACTTTTACAAACTTAGAAAACCTTTCATCAAAACATGGGTAACACGCCCATGTGAAATGGGACACGGACGTGGGGTCAGGTCATGTGGTCACATACGCCCATGTCCCTACCCCGTGTACAATAACTTGGATATTCTATTTGTGCCACATGGCCTAAGAACACGCCCGTGTTCTCTACCCGTGGTGAACACTGCCCACTTCACACAGCCTGGGCGCACGCTCGTGTGTGGCCCGTGGTTTATTCTGACTTATAACACTAACATGCAAGGGACACACGACCTTTTTAACACACCCATATGGGTTGACCATGTGTCGCACACAGCCTAGACACACGCCCGTGTGTCTACCCATGTGGACACTTAAAGGCTATTTTCCAAGCCAATTGCCACCCTGAAATGATTATCAATCATATACCCAATTCAACAACTCAAATATTTCATCAAAACATGAATAATAATGCATAATTCATCGACATTAATATATATATAAACTTAGTAAATATTGGCCAATCTCATTAGCCATATACAAAAGAATAATAAACTTAATAGCCAACACTTTAGCTCCTCTTAAGACATAACTCAAAATGAGACGTTTCCTATACATGCCATACTTAATATAAACAACGTGGTTGTACCAAAATAGTGATTGATAGTGTGTTCCTAGCTCCGACGTCAACGATCCACGAGTTAGCTTGGCGAGACTACAAGGAAAGAAGGAAATAAAGAGGTGAGCATTTAGCTTAGTAAGTTTGCATGTAATGCATATAACAATATGACTACTTAACATAACTCATCAAAATGGGGCTAGGATGCACTAACTATGAGCTTGAAAAATTTGAACAAACCCTGGCTATGGAGTTCTTCAAAATTTCGGCCAAGCTTGAAGAAGATGAACATAAATTTTGACTTATTTCATCCATTTTAATCATTAATAAGCCAAATGACCAAAATGTCCTTTTCACTAAACTTTCAAAAATTACTAACTCATGTCCATTTTTGTCCAAAAATTATAAATTGGGTAAATTTCTATTTAGGGACCTCTAATTAATAATCCAAAGCTATTTTATACTAAAAGCTTCTAGAATCTCATATTTTGCAACTTCTGCAATTTAGTCCTAATGGACCATTCAATCACAATTTAATAAAATTTCTTCATGAAACTTTCATGCTATAATGAAAACATCTCATAAACCTTAAAACTCTAATTTATACCTCGAATTTGTGGTCTCACACCACTATTCCGACTAGGCCCTAAATCGGGCTATTACAATTCTCCCATCTTTAGGGATTTTCATCCTCGAAAATCTTACCAGGGAAAAGGTTTGGGTACTGGTTTCTCATGGTTTCTTCTAGTTCCCATGTAGCTTCCTCTATCCCATGTCTTTGCCACATTACCTTAATAAGGCCGATACTGTAACACCCCTAAACCCGGCCCATGCGTTACGAGCGGATTTGGTATGTCACATGACGAAAGTGTAAAACATCATGTGATTCTTTCTAAATAAGTCGTTACTTGATTGTGTTTAAATAAACAAGTTTTGCACGTAAATATTTGATAAAATATAGCTATTTTTGAAAGATCGTTTGATGAGTCGAAAATCGAGGTAGTGAGCTTTAAAACCGAGACTTTTGAAAATGTCGTAGAAAATTTTGAAAGAAAATTCGAGTTAAATCATTTGTAAAAGTTTGCTATAAAATCCATTTATTAATCAATTTTAGAAATCATTATTTATGATTTTAGAAATCCCTTTTTTTAAACAATTTAAGAAAAATAATAAAAACATCCCAAACATAAAGAAAAAATAAAAAAAAATAGTTCAAAGGCCTTATTACAACTTAAAAAGCCAAAACAGTAAAAGTAATAAAGTAAACGGAAATAGAAATCTAAAGTTCAAAAACACTATTGCTGAAGTATGGCCTCCACCGAGTCATCCATGGCCCAAGTCCACATCACTGAGCATTACCTACAAGGGTTAAGAAAAAGGGGAGTGAGTTACAAGAACTCAGTGTGAAATCCCCTTACCGTCATCCACTAGGCCTGAACCCATATAGCGATCATCTTGGGCCTAAGCCCATATAGCATTATCTTAGGCCGAAGCCCATTTAAAAAATAATATTAGTATGACATGTATGCAACCCAACCTATCCTAATAATCCATCCGTTACACACCACCCGTACCATCCCATCACACCTGTGGGGATCAAGTCAACCCGCCCCGCCAAACACACCAATCGCAGGCATGAAGCCATTTAATTCGCAGGTAAGAAGCCATTTAATTCGCAGGCACGAAGCCATTTATAACATATATTTTTATTATGGCCAAGCCACCGAAATCAGAATATACGTGACATAGCCACTATCAACGGTAATATAATCGGCACATAGCCTTGGGTATATATGATCGACACAGAGTCATTAATACATATGTTAGGCACATAGCCATTATCAAAATTTGTGGCAGAGCCACCAAAATATGTGGCAGAGCCACCAGAATCAGATTGTGGCAGAGCCACTGGCTACTCTTCTCTTCATCATTTTTCCCATCCCATGCAAATTATGTAAATGCAACATACATAATAAAACATAATATTTACAAATATAAACAACAACCATTAATTCAGATTCATTACAAAAAATTCGGCCCACTAAGGCATTCTAGCAAATTGGCCCATAGGGGTATTTTCGTAAATCAGCCCATAGGGGCATTTTTGTAATTCGACCCATAAGGGCATTTTGTAATTCGATAATTTTACCCACTAAGGGTAATTTGGTAATCTCGCAACCCGGGGGTATTTCGGTAATTTACCCTCCAAGGGTATTTTGGTAATTTCGCAACCTAGACTTAACTACTAATGTGGAGCATAAAAATCGAAACTGTCCATTTGCGTCATACTGACTAAATTGACTATAACTTGAGTTAGGAAACTCGAAATTTAGATCCATAAATTTTCCTTGAAAATAGACTCATATATCTTCTTACTACAATTTTTCCAGAATTTTTGGCTTAGCCATTTAGTACAGTTTTCTCATTAAAGTTTCCCTTGTTTCACTGTCCAACGATTCTGACCTCTTTTACCCTAACTCAAATATCTCACTGTACAGTTTTCATATGTTGCTCCCACTTGTTTCTATTGAAAATAGGCTCACTAAGGAATCTATACATGTAAATTATAACTCATAATTCACTTTTTACAATTTTATATGATTTTTCCAAGACAGAACAAGGAACCATGAAGTCAATCAGAACCAGTCTCACTAAAATTAAAATATCTCAAAATATAAAATTCCTCCTCCTTCTCCATTTCTTTCATATAAAAATAGACACAGCAAGCTTTATTTCTATATCTTATTCACTTTCAAATTTCTTTTCTCCTATTTTTCGTGATTTTTCAAAATCACATCACTGCTGCTAACCAAAACTGTTTCATTGCAAAATATGGTTACCACTACAAATATACACACGCCCGAGTGATCACGGATGCCGTTTTCCAGTTTTCTTTGGTATTTTGACCAACTCACAGAACATTTCACACAAACATTCAGAGAAGTGTGATGAAACACCCCACACCCGGCCCACGTGCTCTGACCGGATCTGGTATGTTCCTCGATGTAAACCGGTTCAAAATTCTTTTGTTACTTTAGAAAAACTGTGTGTTTGGAAAAAATTTGTTTTTGGGTTGGGCTCGAGTTGAAAACAGGTTTATTTTACATTGAAAACCCTTTAATTTAGGTGATAAAACATTTAGAGTTTATTTTAGAATAAATTTATTTGATCTTTAATTGATAAAAATTTCGTAACATAATGAATAAAGGTAAAATAAAGTAATTCAATTATGGCCTTATTACATCAAAATAAATCCCAAAATTTAAATTCCAAGTACGTAAAATAGAAAGTCCAAATAAAATAAAATTCCTTGCTGAGCATGGCCACCTCTAAGCTTCTGCCAACCCGGTCCATCACTGATCGTCACCTGAAAATGTTCCCACAACGAGGTGAGTCATATAGACACAGTGTGTATAACCAACCCTAAGTCCTAACAAATTCAGGCATAGCAAGTCATACATGTACATATAACATTTAATTAATATGATGCAAACCCGAACCCGAAACCTAGATAGCCATCCGCTACACATCACCCGTACCAACCTGCACACCGTGGGGACTCCTAAGTCAACCCTCCATCCGCTACACACCATCGAAGGCTGCCGCTGCAGACGACATGCTCATCGCCCTTATAATTTTCGTGGCATAGCCACCAAATAATATTTGTGTCATGTGACACCACATTCAAATAATGTGACCGAAGTCACCACATTCAGATAATGTGACCAAAGTCACTACATTCACTTCCCCTTTTTCATATAACCCGAATGCCCCATATCATACATATCATGCACATCATGCCTTAATTCACATTCTTATCACTTTTCACATGTTATATAGATAACATATATTCATATTCCTAGTAGGAGTAGGAAACGTACCTGGGTACTTTGTACCATAGCATGGTACCTGTAACATCCTGAAAAGGGCCTATGCATTTTCGGTTTAATTGTACGAAGTGACATGTTTTATGTACTAAGAATAAATTTTGAACATTTCTGGAAACCCGGAAATGAATGGAAATGATTTGGAAATGAACATTTTTGGAAACCTGAAAATGTATAGAAATGTTAAGTTTAAAAATGGAAAGTGAACATTTTTGGAAACTAGGAAATGATCTGGAAATGATTCAAAAGAGGAAAGTGAACATTTCTGGAAACTTGGAAATGTAAGGAAATGTCAAGTTTACAGAGCCGAACGAAAATTTTTGGAAACTTAGAAATGACCTAGAAATGTCGAGTTTTAAAGTTTAAAAGAGGAAAGTAAGGCAAGGTGGCCTTAAAAGAAAAAGTTTGTGAAATTTGACACACAAACAGGCTTGGAAAAGTGGCCTGAAGATGCCACTTAGGGCCTCTGGAAATGGCACCACATGTAAGGTATTGGGCCTGAGTTCGAGTCACATGGGAAGCAAATAAAAGAAGTTTTATTTTTGCTTCTAAAAGCACAGAGGTGGACGGCAGAAGGCTATTCTTTAGGAGATTTTATTCTTTTATTTTTAAAAGATAAGTAAGGGATAAATAAGGGATTTATTTATCATTATTTTCAAGAGATAATTGTTGGATTAAATTCTTTTAATTTGAATAAAGAGATAAAGAGGAAAATAAGGGAGAAGTGATGGCCAAGTAAGGGACTTTGAGTTTAATAATTTCGGCTAAGTAAGGATAGTTGCTGAATTATCTTTTATTTTAAGTGATAATTAAAGAGATAAAGCTATTAAAATAGAAGAGTGATGGCCAAGTAAGGGATTCTAAGTTAGTAATTTCGGTTATAAAAGGAAAAGAGAGGCCATTCTGCATTATTTTCTGTTCTTTGAAAGCCTCTGCCGAATTCTCTTCACCAAATCTTCTTCTTCTTTTATTTTTGCCAAGCCGAAATACCTTGTGTTCTAGTCAAATCCTCCATCTTTATTCTTCCTTCTCTTTTCTTTCTAATCCCTCCAAAAGTCGAAAGTTGTGAGAGCATCATTTAGCCATAGCCGAATCTCTGAAGGTTGAAGTGAAGGTGCAATCGATTTCTTCAAGTAAGGGTAAGATCTCATTCGGTTTCATCCTTTTTCTTTTAAGATTTGCCGAAATCTAGGACTAATCCCATCAATATTCTTATGTGCCAAAATTTGGAAGGATTCTTTCGGGATTTTTGCCATAGTCATCTTCGGGATTTGACCATCAAGGTAAGTCATCTCTGACATTCAGCCAAGGGCCATTGATTGTGATTAAAAGTTAGAAGTTGATCTAACATGTGGTTTTAGGAATTTCGACAGAAGCTATAACCAAGGGATAATTTCGGGATTTAAGATCCTTAAGGTAAGTTTAAGTATACTAATCCTACTAGGATTTGGATTTATGGCCGAATGGCTTTTTATTAAATTAGTAGGTGATTAATCAAATGTAGGGATTAAGGATCTAAGCGGTAGATTAGATTTAAAGATCTCAAGGAATTTGCTAAGCGAATCAGGTGTGTACCCCACACTATTTCTTAATATGTTTCATGGCATGTTTAATTAATATATGTGTTATTAAGAATATAAAAGTGTAAGAATGTGGCTAAGGTACCATGCTATGGTACAAAGTACTCAGGTACGTTTCCTACTCCTACTGGGAATATGAAATATGTTATATTTAACATGTGATAAGTGATAAGAATGTGAAATTTGGCATGATAATGCATAATGTGTATGATATGGGGCATATGGGTTATATAAAAAGGGGAAGTGAATGTGGTGACCTAAGACCACGAACACGGTGACCTAAGACCGTGGTATCTGAATGTGGTGACCTAAGACCACAGTAATCTGAATGCGGTGACCTAAAACCGCGATATCTGAATGTGGTGACCTAAGACCACAAAAGCGGTGACCTAAGACCGCGATATGGAGTGTAGCGGATGGAGGGTTGACTTAGTAGTCCCCACGGTGTGCAGGTTGGTACGGGGAAGTGTAGCGGATGGCTAATTAGGCTTGGGTTTGGGAATGCATCATTAATTGTATACTATGATATGAATGTGTATTATTTGTTATGCCTGAATTTGTTAAGACTTAGTGTTTGTGTACACATTGAGTCTGTTTGACTCACCCCTTTGTGGGAACTTTTTTTTAGGTAATGATCAGTAATGGACCGGGTCGGCAGGAGCTTGTGGTGGCCATGCTCAGCTTGAAGTTTATTTAATTTTAGGCTTTTATATTTTTAAGTACTTGAACTTAAAGTTTGGAAATTATTTGATGTAATAAGGCCATAGTTGAACCATTTTACATTTATTTTTATTTATTATGTTTATGAATCTTTCTCTATTAAAGTTTAAGTAAATTTCTTTTAAACTAAACCCTAAATGCTTTGTCACCATAAATAAAGGGATTTCAATATAAAATAAACCTATTTTCAACTCAAGCCCAACCCAAATAATATTTTTTTTAAAAACGCACAAGTTTTTTCTAAGTAACAAAAGAATTTTGAACCGGTTTACTTGAGGAATATACCAAATCTGGTCAAAGCTCGTGGGCCGGGTTTGGGGTGTTTCAATACCTTAGCCATATTTTCACAGTCTTATTAGCACATTCAATTTAAAACATAGCCATAAACATATTAAAACTTAGGGTAGGGTACACACCTAATATTCTTATCGATTTCACTGATTTCCCGAAAATTCGATCTACTGACTTAGATCCTTAGTCCCTTACTGCCGGTTTGATTATTAATCAAATCCCGAAACCTTTTGATGTTCTCTTTTGAAATCGGCCCACTATTACATCACTTACTATGTTAGTTTTCGGCTTTTAAGCGAATAGGAAACATGTCTAAATACTAATATTGGGCCTTGGCCGAATGTTAGATTCACTTACCTTGTGAATCTCAACTCCCGAAAAGTAATCTCTTGACTAATAAGATGTCGAAACCTACAGGAAACATGTTAGATCCACTTCTAACATTTAATCATAGCAACTGGCTGAATATCACATAGCTTACCTTGCGATTTTTAAAGTCCCAAAGGATCCCTTCTCTTGTAGTCGACAACTATCAAAACCCGAAACCCCCTTTCCAAGTTTCAGCCAAAGACATAAAAGGAATTAGTCTTGAACTTTCGGCTAAAAGAAAATAATAAAAAGATAACAAGAGAATCCTTACCCTCAATAATGAAATCGGCAATCCTTTACTTGAATCCACACGCTATACGATTATGGCCTAGATCTTAACAAGCTTTCGGCTTTTGGAACTTAACAAGAAATCGGCTTGAGGTTATCTGTGTTGTCGGTTTTATCAAAAGAAAAGAGAGGGAAAAGAATCACTAGGGAATTCGGCAATGGTGGAATAAGGAGAAGGGAAATTCGGCAATACTAGGGGATCTTACTCTCGGCTTTTTGGAGAATTGAAAGAAAAGAAAAGGGTTGCGAGAGAGAGAATTGCAGAGAGGCTTTCAAGAAAAAGAAAATAATGCAGAATAGCCTCTCTTTTCCTCCTATTACCGAAATTACTAGGCCAAGACTCCCTTACTTGGCCATCACTCTCATATCCTTAACACTTCGTTTAAAGTTAATAGAAATAAACCTTCAATTATCCACCATTTATCTCTCAAAATAAAAGGATAAAAATTCCTAAAAATTAGCCTTAGTGTCGTCCCCCTATACCCCTCTCATTGACGCCACTTAGCAAAAATAATCCTTAAAATTTTGCTTCCCATGCGACTCGAACACAAGCCCTCCTTGCATTGTGTATGGCGTCATCTCCAGAGCCTTAAGTGGCACCTCCAAGCCACTTTTCCAAGCCTATTTACGTGTCATATTTCCTCTATAACTTTTCTTAAGGCCACCTTGCCTTAGTTCCTTCTTTTAAACTTTAAAACGTAACATTTCTAAGACATTTCCTTACATTTCCAAGATTCTAAAAATGCACACAACACATCCATAACACATAAGACATACCATTTCATATAATTTAAGCAAAAATGCACAAGCCCATATCCAGGATATTACATGTGAGATTACACACCATTTCAAACATGTATTTGGAAGGATACGGGATTACACACCTTGATTACGAGTTGTGCTTTCTACCGATTTCAACACCACAAATGCGATCTCCCTCAGTGCACCAAGAATCGATCCTACCCTTTGGCTACTAAAATCCCGTCCTAACAATATTTGGTGTGCGAAAGATTTGTTAGCAATTATCCCACCTTTGTCTAAAAAAAATCTTATAACAACGTTCTTGCCCCAGTTGCTTGACAAGTCGATGATAACGATTTGGTTAATACAAATCACTTATGCTCCTTTACCTTGTTGAAAGTCGATTCGATTAAGAAGAGGTTTTCCCACGCGATAGGGAACGAAATGATAAGGAAATAAGATGATAATGGGTTCGGCTATAGAGAAAATCGAACAAAAAGATGTGATCACAAAGTGATGTCGATTAAAGAAGAAGAAAAGGTTGATGAAATGGCCAAAAGAAAAGAATGGATGGAGAAAAGTGCTTTGGTAGTTTCGGCTATCAAAAGGGGGATGAGCAAAGGTGAATGTTTCGGCCATATAAAAGAAAAATAATGCACAAATGTGTTGGGAGGTTTCGGCCAAAGCAAAGAGGGAGATGGATTTGAAAAGAAGACACAAATATTTAAAGAGAAAAGTGTACCTCTCATGCACCAAAAACTAACAAAATTGTCTAAAGAGAAAAGAGAAATTCAGCTCTCCCTTCCCCCTAACAAAACTGTGTGAACTCTAGCCAAAAGGGTGGATGTTTACCAACAAAAATCTTTCCAAAACATCACCTATGAAAAAGGCCAACATGCTCCCTTATCTTGTCTTTTCTTTTGATTTCTTTCCCTACCCTCATCCTTTCCTTATTTCCTTAGCCATCTTGCCAAAATTAAAAAGTCCACCTTGCCTTAATTAGTACCATGGCCGACACTTGGAAAGAAAGCACAAAAATAAATCCAAAATTGCAATAGATGGGATTTGAACCCTTTCCCTTCATGCTCTCCACTTGACACCACACCACTCCACCATGTGCTCAACTTATGCTAGCAAAATACACTCTTATTTCCTTAAGCCTTGATGCCACTTACCTTCTCTCCTTAAAGTGCTTAAAACATAAAAATTTACTTATAGCCTAACTTGAACCCGGAACTTCCTAGAAACCTTGTAACTTTCCAAAATTACCCTCTTAATAAGTCCAACTTGAAATAATGTCATTCTCTTGTTCTCAAAAATTCTAAACACACCTACGCCCAAGGCCCAATGGGCCCAATCCTACTAGGCCCAATTTCGGGATGTTACAGATACTCTTATTTCTTAGCTGTTTGGCTTCTCAAGCTAAAATCTTAATCGGTTCTTCATTATAAGTCATGTCGGGTTGAATTTCCACTTCTGTCGGAGTAATTACATGAGAAGGGTCTGATCGGTAGCGTCGCAACATAGACACGTGAAACACATCATGCATCTTCTCTAACTCAGACGGTAAGGCCAATCGATAGGCTACCGGCCCAACTCTCTCAGTGATCTCATATGGTCCAATAAATCGTGGACTCAACTTGCCTTTTCGGCCAAATCTAAGAACTTTTCTCCATAGTGACACTTTCAAGAAAACTATATCACCAACTTGATATTCTATCTCTTTTCTCTTCAAATCTGAATAAGATTTTTGTCTGTCAGAAGCAGCCTTTAAACACTCCCAAATCACTTTTACCTTCTCTTCCATTTCTTTAACCAAATCAACCCCGTATGTAACACCCCATACCCAAGTCCGAAGCTGGGACTGGATACGAGACATTACCATACTTGAAACATGCTTAAACGTGTACTTACGGGCTTTAAAAGTTCATTTTGATTTAAAACTTTTCTTTCTTAGTCATAACGTGCATTTCATGGGCCTACAAGGCCTTAAACTCACATCCAGAAACTTTTACGAACTTAGAAAACTTTTCATCAAAACAGGGGTCACACGCCCATGTGAAATGGGACACACCCGTGAGGTCAGGTCGTGTGGTCACACACGCCCTTTTCCCTACCCCATGTATAATAACTTGGATATTTTCTTTGTGTCACATAGCCTAGAAACACGACCATGTTCTTTACCCGTGGTAAACACTGATCATCTCACACGGCTTAGGCACACGCCTATGTGACTAGCCCGTGGTCTATTCTGACTTAAAACACTAACATGCAGGGGACACACGGTCTATTAACACCCCCATGTGGGTTGTCCATGTATCACACACGGCCTAGTCACACGCCCGTGTGACTATCCATGTGGACACTTAAAGGTTATTTTCCAATCCATTGCCCCCCTGAAATCAAGATCATTCATATACTTAATTCAACAACTCAATACTTCATCAAAACATGAAAAATAATGCATAATTCATCAACATTAATATATAAAAACTTAATAAAATATTGACCAAACTCCTTTAGCCATATACAAAAAGAATAATAACTTAATAGCCAACACTATGGCTCTTTTTAAGACAAAACTCAAAATGATATGATTCCGATACATGCCATACTTATTATAAACAACTTGGCTATACCCAAAATAGTGGTTGATAGTGTGTTCCGAGCTCCGACGTCAATGATCCACAAGTTAGCTTGGCAAGACTACAAGGAAAGAAAGAAATAAAGAAGTAAGCATTTAGCTTAGTAAGTTTGCATGTAATACATATATCATTATAATTGCTAAATATAACTCATCCACCATAAACAATAGCATCCCAAATTTCAAGTGCTTAAGCTTACTTACTCTTACTTTTTCATAATCATTTCATGTTACTTACTCATCTCATGATTGTAATGTAAACAAGATACCTGAATCACTTAATCATAAAGATTAGTATACTTTGCCATTGTAAACATAAATTCTAACTTTATATTTCTTAACTTGAATAATACTCTTGTCCACTTTGACTTGACAATAACTTTACATACTTAACTTTCTTGTTACTTCATTCCTTCTTTACTCTTTTGCCCGATGAATTAACCGGAATAACCAAGAATACTAAATCTATCATACATGTATCTCAATGCCAATGCCATATCCTAGATGTGCTCTTACATGGGATCTCTTAACTTGGTGTCGATCCCATGTCTTGACATGGGCTTATACGAAATCTTCCTTGTGTGTTTCCTTGGAAACTTACCATTGCCATGTCTTGACATGGTCTTACGTGGTATCCTTATCTCATGAACTTGTCAATGCCATGTCTTGACATGGACTTACATGATATTTTCTACCTTGCCTTGGCTTGGACTTATATGGGTCTTTGCCTCATAATAACTTTTCAATGCCAAGACTTATCTTGGACTTACATGATCTCTTTACATGGGAACTCACCAATGCCATGTCTTGGCTTGGACTTTCATGGGATCTTTATCTCATGGTAACTTTTCAATGCCAAGAATTTTCTTGGGTTTACATGATCCCCTTGCTTTATTGCCGATGCCATATCTTGACATGGTCTTATACGGTCTTTCTTGTCTCATGATGTAGATTAAGTATCCTCAGTAATCCAACTTCATTCGGGACTTTCATATACTTAATTTCCTTAATGTCCTTGTTATCATTTTTAAACAACTTCATGGAAATATTGTGCAATAACAACATATATAAGTAATTCAATGAAAATACTCATGAAACTTAAAAATCATACAAACTTACCTCGATATACAAAATGTATGAAGATAGTCAATTTAGTCCACGACTTTGTTCTTGCCTCGGTTTCGATCCGGGCTTCATTTGTCTTGATCTATAATATTTAATACTCACATTGACTAAATTGACTCATAACTCATACTTTGGCAAAATTACCATTTTGCCCCTAAACTTTCTCATATTTACACTTTTGCCCCTATGCTCGTAAAGTGATTTTCATTCAACTTTCTTGTATTTGATGCTTTTCTAATTCATTTTCTCAACTATAGCAATATCAAATTCTCAATATTTCACTCATGTATGACCAAATTTTATGACTTTTACAATTTAGTCCTTACATGCATTTTTCATGAAATTCACTTAGAAAAAGATGTTTATTCCACATCAAGCTTTCATAATCTTCCTTAAAACATCAAAATACATGCATATCATACATGGGTATATTTTTAACATGAATCCTAGCTCAACATATAGCTAAAAATAGCTAATTCAAGTTACGAGGACTTCAAAAATACGAAGAATATTAAAAACGGGGCTAGGATGCACTTACTATGAGCTTGAAAATTTGAACAAACCTTAGCTATGGAGTTCTTCAAAATTTCGGCACTAAGGGGAAGAAGATGAACATAATTTTCTGACTTCCTTTCCTTTTTTAATCGTTTATTTGACAAATGATCGAAATGCCCCTTTTTGCTAAACTTTTAAAATTTACTAACTCATGCCCATTTTTGTCCAAAAATTAGAAATTGGGAAAATTTTTATTTAAGGACCTTTAATTAATAATCCAAAGCTATTTCATACTAAAAGCTTCTAGAATCTCATATTTTGCAACTTTTGCAATTTAGTCCTAAGGAACAATTCAATCATAATTCAATAAAATTACTTCATGAAACTTTCACATAACCATGCAAACATCTCATAAACCTTAAAACTCATATTTCTACTTCGAATTTATGGTCTCGCACCACTATTCCGACTAAGCCTTAAATCGGGCTGTTACACCGTGAATCTGGTTTTCCTTGAGTTCAGTCCAATATAAAGGCGTTCGGCACTTACGCCCATATAAAGCCTCATATGGCGCCATCTTTAAGCTTGACTGAAAACTATTATTGTAGGAAAATTCTACTAATGGTAGGAACCTTTCCCAACTACCTTGAAATTCGATGACACAACACCGGAGCAAATCCTTGAGTACTTGTATTAACCTTTCCGACTGACCGTCAATTTGGGGATGAAAAGCTGTACTAAAACTCAACTTTGTACCCAAGGCCTCTTGTAAGTTCTTCCAAAATCTGGATTTGAATCTCGGATCTCTATCCGATATGATGGACAAGGGAACTCCGTGAAGCCTTACTATTTTTGAAACATACAAGTTTGCCAACTTGTCGAGTGAGTAATCAACTCATACTGGTATGAAATGGGCTGACTTTGTGAGTCTATCGATGACAACCCATACAGCATCTTTCTTACTCGGTGTCAACGGCAAACCCATTACAAATTTCATTGTGATTCGGTCTCATTTCCACTCAAGAACCATACTAGATTCGAGCAAACCCGAAGGTACTTGGTGTTCAGCCTTTACTTGCTGACAAATTAAGCATCTTGAAACAAACTTAGAAACATCCTTCTTCATGTTCGACCACCAATACCATTGCTTCAAGTTATTATACATCTTGGTACTACCCGGATGTACAGATAAACATTCGTTATGTCCTCATACAGAATCCTCTGAATAAGCTTCTCATTCCTTGGTACCCAAATTCTATCTCTGAACATTAAACATCCATCAGAATTAATCTGTAAGTCAGATTCAACACTCGACTCGCACTAAGCTTTCCTGGCTTATAATTCACTATCATCTTTCTAAGCCTCACAGATCTCTTGGAGGAATACTGGTATAGCCCTCAAATTAGCTAGAATAGAACCATTGTCAGACAAGGTCATCCGCGAATTCAATGCCCTTAATGCAAATAGGGACTTTCTACTTAAAGCATCGGCAACCACGTTCGCCTTTCCCGGATGGTAGTCGATGATCAACTCATAATCTTTTATCAACTCTAACCATCTCCGTTGCCTTAAATTCAACTCCTTTTGTGTCATCAAATACTTCAAGCTTTTGTGATCAGTGAAAATCTGACATTTTTCACCATATAAATTGTGTCTCCAAATCTTCAATGCAAAAACTATGGTAGCCAGTTCTAAATCATGTGTCGGATAATTCTTCTCATAAGGCTTTAGCTGTCTTGAGGCATATGCTATCACTTTTCCTTCTTGCATAAGTACACAGCCTAATCCATTTAAGGACGCATCGCTGTAGATCACAAATCCTTTCCCTGACTCAGGTTGTACTAAAACTGGGGCCTCTGTCAGCAATGCCTTCAACTTGTCAAAACTCTGCTGGCACTTTTCTATCCAATCAAACTTTACATTTTTCTGTAACAATTTTGTCATTGGAGTTGCTATCATGGAAAACCCTTTAACGAATCGTCTATAATAGCCAGCTAGGCCTAGAAAACTTCTAACCTCAGATATATTCTTCGACGGTTTCCAGTCAACAATAGCCGAAATCTTACTTGAGTCAACTCAGACTCCATCTTCTGAGATAATATGTCCCAAAAATCCAACTTCCTTGAGCCAAAATTCACTTTTACTAAACTTGGCATACAACTGATTTTCTTTTAGAATCTGTAAAACTTTCCGTAGATGCACGACATGCTCTGTCTCGTCTCGAGAATAAATCAATATGTCGTCAATAAAAATGACCACAAATTTATCGAGGTATGGTCGAAAGATGCGATTCATAAGATCTATGAACACCGCAGAAGCATTGGTCAAACCAATGGGCATGACTAAAAATTCATAATGCCTATACCTTGTTCGGAAAGCAGTCTTTGACACATCTGAGTCTTTTACTCTCAACTTAATATATTTCTTTCCACAGTTGACGATCACATCATGAGTGGTTAACCAATCCATACCAAGAATAATATCGAATTCATCAAATGGTAATAACATAAGATTGACCTTAAAGTAATGACATCTAATCATCAATGGACAATCTTTGCATACCTTATCAACTAGTACACTTTTACCTAATCGATTAGACACATTTATCACAAACTCTGTGGACTCTATGGGCATACTCATAATAGATACTAATTTCATAAAAATATAAGAGTGGGTAGATCGAGGATATATTAAAGCAACTACTTTAGTATCATGAAGAGAAAAGGTACATGTAATAACATCAGGAGAAGATGCCTCTTCGCAAGCGCGAATGGCATAAGTCCTTGCAGGCGCCCTACCCTCGGGTCTCGTAACCTGCTCTCTAGAGTTACCCCTACTACTTGCCCTACTTCCCGGGTTCCTCTGTGGTCTACCTCTGACCATACTCCCGGATCTTTCATTCCGAGTCTTCTCTTCTTTTATCATCTCAGGACAATATTTTATAAAGTAATCTTGGGAACCACACTTGAAGCAAGCATTCTATGTGCCCGGCATTTACCGAGATGACGTCTGCCACACAGTGGGCACTCCGGTCTATTAGATCGAACGTTCCCAACACTAACGACTGAAGTAATCTGAGCCTTATTCCCCGAATAATGTTTACCCTTGTTTCTACTCGAAAACCCGATGGAAGTAGCGGATCGAGTGAAGAATTCTCTTGGCTTCTTGGATGAAGACTGGAATGACTTATTCCATTGTCTTTTTCTTGAGTCACGAGACTCCATTTCAGCTTTCCTTTTCTCCTTTACTAATTCTTCGGCTTTATAAGCCCTCTTTACTAGCACAACGAATTCTTTCAGTTCTAGGACAGTAACAAACAATTTGATGTCCTCATTTAGTCCATCATCAAATCTTTTGCTTAAGATGGCTTTGGTGGACACACACTCTCGAGCGTATTTGCTGAGTCTTACAAACTCACGCTCATAATCGGTCACTGACATCTTGTCTTGCTTCAATTCTAAAAATTCTTTTCTTCTCTGATCGATAAACCTTTGACTGATGTACTTTTTCCTGAATTCTTCTTGAAAAAATTCCCATGTGATCTTTTCCCTCGGTACTACCGACACAAGGGTGTTCCACCATTGGTGAGCAGAATCTCTTAAAAGAGAGACTACACACTTCATGCACTCCATGGGTGTACACAACAGCTCATTAAATACCCTAATGGTATTTTCAAGCCAGAACTCTGCCTTTTTCAGATCGTCATCCTTTCTGGCCCGGAATTCCTCTACTCTATGTTTTCGAATCCTATCATCCGGAGGTTTGTCTCCTCTTACCACCTCGACTACTTGAGGGGCTACTAGGATAGGTTGAGGAATAAGCGGGGGTGGAGGGGTTGTGCATTTGGGTTCATACGAACGAACTCCATGTACCATGTGTTCATCATATGGAGAAAGGCTTCTCTAGCCTCTTCTCCTCCTCTCTGACTCACCGTAGTGGGTCTATTCTCATTCTCATTAGGCACCGTCCCTTCAATGGGAGTCGGTGCGTTACTTTCTACATCATCCGCCACAGCTCTTTCGGGATCTATTACTATATAAAAAAACATAAATTAGGTCATCAGGAGTCGTCACACTATCATTATAAAAACATCCTTACGTATGGCATGTATAGCTAGACTCATGCTTATGCTACGTTAGTCCTAGAATTGACTAAATTGTAGCTCTGATACCACTAAATGTAACATCCCATACCCGAGTCCAAAGCTGGGACTAGATACGAGACATTACCATACTTGAAACATACTTAAACGTGCACTTACGACTATAAAATTTCGTTTTGATTTAAACACTTTTCTTTCTTAGTCATAACAAGCATCTTATGGGCCTACGAGGCTTTAAACTCACATCCAGAAACTTTTACGAACTTAGAAAACCTTTCATCAAAATAGGGGTCATACGCCCATGTGAAATGGGACACGCCCGTGGGGTCAGGTCGTGTGGTCACATACGCCCATGTCCTTACCCCGTGTACAATAACTTGGATTTTCTGTTTGCGTCACAAGGCTTAAGAACACGCTCATGTTCTCTACTGTGGTGAACACTGACCATTTCACACGACCTGGGCGCACGCCCGTGTAACTAGCCCGTCGTCTATTCTGACTTATAACACTAACATGCAGGGGACACACGACCTTTTTAACACACCCATATGGGTTGACCGTGTGTTACACACGGTCTAGACACACGCCCGTGTGTCTACCATGTGGACACTTAAAGGCTATTTTCCAAGCCAATTGCCACCCTGAAATGAATATCAATCATATACCCAATTCAACAACTCAAATACTTCATCAAAACATGAATAATAATGCATAAGTCATCGAAATTAATATATATAAACTTAATAAATACTGGACAATCTCATTAGACATATACAAAAGAATAATGAACTTAATAGCCAACACTTTAGCTTCTCTTAAGACATAACTCAAAATGAGACGTTTCTTATACATGCCATACTTATTATAAACAATATGCCTGTACCAAAATAGTGATTGATAGTGTGTTCCAAGCTCCAACGTCAATGATCCACGAGTTAGCTTGGCGAGACTACAAGGAAAGAAGGAAATAAAGAGGTAAGCATTTAACTTAGTAAGTTTGCATGTAATGCATATAGCAATATGACTACTTAACATAACTCATCCATGATAAAAAATAGCATCACAATTCTCAAGTGCTAGAGCGTACTTACTCTTACTTATTCATACTCATTTCATGTTACTTACTCGTCTCATGCTTGTAATGTAAACAAGATACCTGTATCACTTAATCATATAAATTAGTATACTTTGCTAATTTAAGCATAAATTCAAACTTCATCTTTCTTAACTTGAAGAATACTCTTATTCAACTTTGACTTGATAATAGCTTTACATGCTTAACTTTCTTGTTATCTCATTCATTCTTTACTCTTTTGCCGAATGAATTAACTGGAATAACAGAGTATATTAAACCTATCATACATATGTCTCGATGCCAATGCCATTCCAAGATATGGTCTTACATGGGATCTCTTAACTTGGTGTCAATGCCATGTCTTGACATGGGCTTACACGAAGTCTTCCTTGGGTGTTTCCTTGGAAACTTACCATTGCCATGTCTTGACATGGGCTTACGTGGTATCTTTACTTAGTGAAACTTGTCAATGCCATGCCTTGGCTTGGACTTACATGAAATCTTCCTTGGGTACCCACCAATGCCATGCCTTGGCTTAGACTTACATGGGATCTTTATCTCATGATAACTTTTCAATGCCAAGACTTGTCTTCGACTTACATGATATCTTTGCTTGGAGACTCACCAATGCCATGCCTTGGCTTGGACTTATATAGGTCTTTATCTCGTACTAACTCTTCAATTCCAACACTTGTCTTGGACTTACATAATATCTTTGCTTGATTGCCGATGCCATGTCTTGACATGGTCTTATAGGGCTTTCTTGTCTTATGTTGTAGATTAAGCATCCTCAGTAATCCTACTTCATTCGGGACTTTCATGTACTTAATTTCATTAATTTCCTTGTTTAAACATATTTAAACAACTTCATGGAAATAATGTACAATAACAACATATATAAGTAATTAATGCTTACGAAGCTTAAAAATCATACAAACTTACCTCGATATACAAAATGTATGAAGATAGTCAACTTAGTCCACGACTTTGTTCTTGCCTCAGTTACGATCCAGGCTTCATTTTCCTTGATCTATAATAATAAATTAACTTATTTAATACCCACATTGACTAAATTGACTCATAACTCATACTTTGGAAAAATTACTATATTGCCCCTAAACTTTCTCATATTTACACTTTTGCCCCTAGGCTCGTAAAGTAATTTTCATTCAACTTTCTTATATTTCATGCTTAATTGATTCATTTTCTCAACTATAGCAATATTCAATTCTCACTATTTCTCTCATGTATGACCAATTTCATAACTTTTACAAATTAGTACTTATTAGCATTTTTCATGAAATTCACTTAGAAAAAGATGTTTATTCTACATCAAACTTTCATAATCTTCCATAAAACACCAAAATACATGCATGTCATACATGGGTATATTTTTTAACATGGATTCTATCTCAAACTATAGCTAAAAATAGCTAAATCATGATACAAGGACTTCAAAAATACGAAGAATATTAAAAACGGGGCTAGGATGCACTTACTATGAGCTTGAAAAGAATTGAACAAACCCTAGCTATGGAGTTCTTCAAAATTTTGGCCAAGCTTGAAGAAGATGAACATGAATTTTGACTTATTTCATCCTTTTTAATCATTAATAAGCCAAATGACCAAAATGCCCTTTTTACTAAACTTTCAAAAATTACTAACTCATGTCCATTTTTGTCCAAAAATTATAAATTGGGCAAATTGCTATTTAAGGACCTCTAATTAATAATCCAAAGCTATTTTATACTAAAAGCTTCTAGAATCTCATATTTTGCAACTTTTGCAATTTAGTCCTAATGGACCATTCAATCACAATTTAATAAAATTTCTTCATGAAACTTTCATACTATCATGCAAACATCTCATAAACCTTAAAACTCTCATTTCTACCTCGGATTTGTGTTCTCGCACCACTATTTTGACTAGGCCCTAAATCGGGCTGTTACATGTTATAAAAATAGTTTAGCTCAAGTTATACAATCATAAAAATGCCAAAATGACCAACATAACATAATAGACTCTAACAACTACCTATTAGCTTAGCTACATGCCAAGTAACTTTCTAATATTCAAGATGAACAATACAAACTTTAGATGAACTAAGATGAGGATTTTTTGTGCTTCTAAAGGTTAAGAGCTAATGGTACCTATTCCTCACCTATGCACGGAACAAACACATCTACACGCTAAACATTGGGAGCTCAGTGATGCTAACATAATTTGAATTCAATACATACACACACACACATATATATAAACATTGTATAAATCGATAGTTATGTCTATACAAGAATGATAACTGGATGATAATACATAAATCCCATTATTTGGCCCACAAAGCTCTTAATTCGTATTCGTATGGTCTTTCACGTGCTTGTCAAATCTCAATCTCAATTTTACAAATTGAATAAATTGGATTCATTTCTTTATAGCAATTATGGTTCATATTTATGTTTCATCATAATCACATATTATAATGTCCCGTAAGTCGGGGGTGTCAGGAAATATACTTTCGAGACCCCGCCTTCGTGTATCGAGTTTAAAAGTATTAAAATTATAATTTCGAGAGTTACGTTAGAAGTTAATTGAATATTAAATTAATAATTTTAATTGTTAAGGACTAAACTAATTATGAGAAAGATATAGTTGCAAGGACTATTTAATTAAATAGTCTATTTTTTTTTAGTCACATGGGGTTAGTGGATGTGCATGAGAATAATATATACATACATATATATATATATATATAAGTTGATATCATTAATAATTATAATAGGATAACTATTATGTGTAAGAGAAATAAATAAAAGAAAAAGAAATAGAAGAGTGGGTAGAAAAGAAAGGAAAGAGAGGGAGTAAGTAAGAAAAAAAATTAAAAACTTCATTTTTGCTCTTCCATGCTGAAAAGGGGGAGAATATTTCAGCCGCATTTTTCATGCTTTATAGTTCAAATTGGTTAGTAATTTTTTGTTCTTATTTCATGGATTTTGTGTTTCTGGAATCTTGAGATCATGAGTTAGATAACCCATGTTGAAATTTTTACAATTGTTGATGTTGGAACAAGTTAGTATGGTAGAAAAATATAAGTTATTAATGTTATTGGAGTTAAAGTTGGAAGTGAAGTGAGATGATTTGTAAAGTCAATTTATGAAATTGTACATTGAGGTTTATTATGGAAAATTTTGAAAATATGGGGGTTAATTTGTTTATTTATGTGAAATTATCAATGTATAAAAAAAATGTCATTGAGATATTTTGAAGTCTTTTATTTGAAAGAGTTTTGTTTGGGTGCTTGATGTTGAATTTGTGTTATTTTATAGAGTAAAATTTTACTACATCTAAAAATTAGGGATTTAATTGAGTAAATTATAAATGAGAAGGGATTTATTATAAATTAAAGATATATATAGGTTGTAAATTAAGGGTTAAGTATTCGGCAATGGGTTATGTGTTAATTGTGGAATTAACTTGGGTGATATGGTGGATTAAATTGTATAGGATATAAATGTTTTGGGGCAAATGTGTAAAAGTGTAAATAAGTAGCTAAATGTATTGAATTGAATGGTATATGAAATTGAGAATAATATTTACAGAGTCATTTTAGAAGCGAGTAGAACGATAGTTTGATAATTTTAATTATTAGTGTTTAATTAAGTACAATGATTAACTTAAATGGGTAATAAATTAGTATTTAGTATTAAATTTCAAAGTGGGATTAGAATAATGGACTATTTAAATAAATAGTCCATGAGTTTTGGTCAGTGAATAATTATGAGAGAATTATATATATATGTGTGTATATATGTATATAATATATGCTAAGTTATAATAAAAATGAAAATGATATGAAAATAGGAATAAAATAAAAGAAACAAATAGAGTAGTGGGGGAAAGAAAAAGAAAAAAAAACAAAAACAAAAATTAAAGCTTCACATCTTGCATGCCGATTTGGGGAGAAGAAAGGTTAGCACCATTCGGCCTTTAAGTGCCATTTTTGAAACTTATTTTTTGTTAGGATGATTTGATTATTTTTAATTAAAATTTATATTTTTGGAACCTTAAAATTTTGTAGTAGATTACCTATGTGGAAATTTAGAGAAATTATGCTTTTTGTGGAAGTTGACATAGTTGAAAAACTTTAATGTTTGAAGTTGTTTTGATAGAATTAGAGGTTAAATTGTTAATTTTGTCAAGTCTAGGGACTGTTTTGGTGGATTGTTCTTTGTGTTGGAAATTTGAGTTGAATTACTAAGTTTAGTGAGTAATTAAAATATTTTGTACCATGAGTTTTGTTAGTATTAGCTTGCAAGGAGTTTAATGTTATAAATTAAATTAGAATGGTGTTAAGTTATAAAATTCAAGAATTTAGGGATTGTAAATAAATTATATGTATATTTGGTTAATTATGGAAATGGTAAATTCAATGATTAAATTGTGAATTAATTGAAAGTATGAGTTGTTTTGAACCTAGTGGAATAATTGGTTGAAATGCGACTTTCTTGATTTTAATTAAATAATATGATTTATAATTGGGGATGATTTGAAATGCGACTTTCGAGAGTAAATGTTGAGTGCAAATAAGTAAAAATGTAATTAAATGGTAGGATGATTTGAATTTGAACTTGATATGGTATTTGAATTAGTTAATAAATTGACTTATTATGCTTTGATCGTGAAACGAATAGATCGATTGTAAATTGGGAAAAAGAGAAGGTTGCAGAATAATCATCTGCGATTTTAGGTAAGTTCGTAGTCCCCAAACTCGAACTTTATAAATTGTTTTAATTAATCTAGTTACTACTTGATGCCTTAATATATATCCCTAATGTAATTGTTAATTAAATTGAATGGAAGTTTATGGAGGTAAACGTTAATTCAATTGAATGGAGGTTTATGGAATGTGATAATATGGAATAAATTAATGTATGATTAGTAGATAATTGGAGTGGAAGTGTTATTAAATTATGAAATTGATATTGAGTTATGAAAAGTAAACATAAAAATAAAAAATTATGGACTTGCAAATGAATAATTGACACCGTCAATTCGTTCGACTAGTGCTAGGCGCAACTTTCGTCAATTTATCTGACTAGTGCTGAGCACACATTCATCGGTTTATCCGATTAGTGCTCGACGCAAATATTGTTGGTTTATCCAACTAGAGCTGGATTCACTAATTATTCGTCATTATCCGACTAGCACTGGGGGCAACTTTTGTCAGTTTATCTGACTAGTGCTGGGCACACATTCGTCGATTTATCAGACTAGCGCTGGGCGCAAATATTGTTGGTTTGTTTCCAACTAGAGCTGGGCTCACTAATTATTCGTCATTTTATCCGACTAGCGCTAGGTGCAACTTTCATCAGTTTATCTGACTAGTGCTGCGCACACATTCGTCAGTTTATTCGACTAGCGCTGGGCGCAAATATTGTTCATTTATCCAACCAGAGCTGGGCTCACAATTATTCGTCAATTTATCCGACTAGTGCTGGGCACAAATTCTTTCGCGGATTATCGGTTAGGCACCGGGTGCCGTGTATCAACTGGACTATACAGCAAGGTTTTATGAATGATCTAAGGAGGATGGTTATAGGTATTACTAAAGAAGGTTATGTTTACTAATGTCTATACATTTATTCATTAAAAGATATGATATATTCTTAAGTTAGATTATTAAAGTTGTGAAATAAATTCAAATGCTTTAGATATACTTGTGGTTATTTGAACAAGTAAAGTTGCTTAATGTGAATTGGTTTGTGCCATAGTATAAGTAAATTGTTGATTGATCTGTGCAAAGCTATTTATATAGCAAGTGATATGAACTGAGATATATGTTCAAACCAACTGAAGGTGAATACTTGTGAAAATTGAGAATAGCATGAAATAAGGTGATGAAATACATGAAATTGAAATGGTGACATCTTGTAATTGTATGTTTAGATAGTAGCATGATGATATAATTCAATTTGAGCATTCATGTATCATATCATATCTTAGAATGTCTGGATTATAAAAATATCACTGAGTTTTCTTCAGCATACAATTTTGTTCTCCGTGCGCAGGTTAGGTACTCTCTTTTGATCGACGACTCAGCATCCAACAACAACAACAATCCCGATCTCAAGTGTAGTGATGTTTAATTTTGTAATGGCATGTACCTAGGATGTCTTTGGTTGTTAGTTGTTTTGTGAATGTGATGTAAATTGAGTTATAGGTATATGTTTATGGTTGAAGCTACATGTTAGTATGCGTTTTGACCAAAGGCTTGATGTGTATGAAACTTAAAGCTTGCTGTCTTAAGTAGCTTTATGTTAGGCTAAATTGAGTGATTTTGGTATACTTTAAATTTTGACTTGGATGATGCATTGTTGATGTGTTTGATGATATATAAATGTGGTACCAATGAGGGTATATTGGTAAGGCACATTTTAGGTCCACACGGGGCATGCGAGGCCATTTCGAAGGGTACACGACCTGGCACACGGATGTGTGGCTTGGCTGTGTGACCGAAGTTAGTGAGTTACACGGGCACGGACATGGATTAGGACAAGGCCGTGTGTCCCTACTTCGAATGCCCACACGGCCTTAGACACGAGCATGTGTCTTGGCCGTGTGAACCCTATAGTTAAAAAAAAAAAGTTTGCAAGTTCTTCTTTAACGTTTCAAATGATTTCTATTAGTCCCAAAATGTTTTCAAGGGAACTTTAAAGCTTGATTTAGAGACAATTAACATTTTAGTGATTGAATTAGAATATGCTTTGTGATTACTGATCGCGTGTCTGAGAGTTTTAATATTTATATAAGGAATGATCGAGCCTAAAAACTAACTATCACCACAATTGAGGCAAGCGCACCTATCGAATAGTAGTATAGCTTAGTGGCAAGACCGAAATGTCAAACCTAAGGGAACCAAAAGTACTAGTACTAACTTTCTTTTTATTATCTAGCCTAAAATAAAGGGATTGATATTATCTAACTAATTACTAAGCTAAGGATGCTAAGACACAGAGAATGAATTGCAAAAATACTTTTGAGAAAACCAATTGATTAAGACAATACCCGAGGAAGAATCCACCTAGACTTCACCTGTTATTTAACTCTAAACCAGACGATTTATTCACTTGACTTGATCCGATTCCCTAATTTATATTAATACCACTTTCGAGGCTACTAACGTCTAACCCTAGGTTGACTAATTGAAATCTCTTTCTAATTAAAACCCCTAGTGTTGCATTAACTCGATCTATAGACTCCCATATTAGGTTTGACCCCACTCCGGTAGATTTTTGTCGTCCTATCTCTAGGAGTGCGAACAACTCCGCTTAACTATACTAGATCTACTCTTAAACAGGGACTTTTGCTCCTCTGAATAAGCACATCAATACTTGAACCAATATCCTGAAATATTAACACAAGAATTAAGAACACATAATTAAGAACAAATCAAGTATTTATCATGCAGTTCAGAAAACAATAACAAGATCCGCCTTAGGTTTCATCCCCCTCAGGTATTTGAAGGGTTTAGTTCATGTTTATAAAAGAATACATCTCAGAAGAAATTAAATAACAAAACATAAAGAAAAACTCTAAAACCCCCTGAAGGAAATTGAAGGGAAGATCCTCATTCTTGAGTGTGATTCCGGGTTCTGAGATGGATCAACTGGCTTTCTTCGAGTAATTCCCTAATTTCAGCTCTCTCTAGCTTTGCTCCTGTCAAAAGCCCTGACAGAGGCCTTCTGTCGAACTCCCCTCTTAGGTTGCCCTCTAGGGTGTTTATATAGGCTTTCAAGATGCTTTACTTGGCCCACAAGTATCCTATTCCGAGCGAAATTAAAATAGGTCACGACAGGGACATGCCCGTGTGAATCGAGCCCTAGGCCGTGTTCGAGTCTACTAAAATGGCACGACCGTGTAGCGAACTCTAAGCTGTGTGGATTTCTTACTTTGGCACATTTTTTCCATTTTTGGCCAGTTTCTCGTTCTTTTCGACTCCCTAAGCTCTCCTGAGTATAAAACATGAAATTAAGAGATTAGGAGCATCGAATTCATCAAATCAAGGGATAAATCATCCAAAAGTATGCCAAATGTGGGATTAAAATATGTATATATTACGGTTCATCAAATACCCCCACTCTTAAGTATTTGTTTGTCCTCAAGCAAAATCCTCAACTCACAATTAAAATTCATTCTTCTTAACTTATAACTCCTATTAATAATGTTTCGAAATAATCCATAGGTACTCATACATTGATAATTCAACTAAAAGAACATCAAAGTTTCAACCAATCCAAGTTGAGCATTTTATTCATGAAAACATAGGTATTCCCCCTTATCTAAGTAATCACCTTTTGATTCAAAATATCACAGAGTTAACATCCTCACTAAGGATTCATTCAAATCACTCGGAGTGTTTAAGGGACAATAAATTAAGCACTCAATAGTCAACATGAAAAGTTATTACCATAGGCTTGCATGAAAATCAAATCTCCACCACTATAAATTAAGATGATCCATCGATCAAAAGGTCTTTAAAAAGGGTTGTAACGTGGCTTGGTTAGGGGGTGTGGTCACAAGCTGAAAGAGGAGGTTAGAATCGAGATCAAATTGACAAATTAGCTAACTAGAAAAATAGATTAATAATGAATAATTACATTAATAATACGAGCTTCTTCTAAAGATGTGAGATTTACTGTTTAAGCTCATAAAAACATAGAATTAATAATGGACATACTTTCAACTTTTTTTTTAAGAACAAATCAAATACAATAATAAGAATTTAACAACTGAAATGGAAAACATAGTTAGGCAACTTCTCAAATCAAACCTCGATAAAAAGGTTAATAGGAAAAATTCTTAATGAATCAAAAAGAGTAAGTCTTAGGTTAATATTAAGGGTAAATCAATGAATGGTTTATTAGGATCAAAGGGGTTATTGGGGGTTAATTATGAAGGTAGGCCTTTTGGGAAGTAAGTGGGTTAAATCCTAGGTGCCTTTATCATCTCAGTATATCAAATCAAAATGTGGTCTCGACATGTATAATTGAAGCAAGTTCTAGAATAACAGATCAATATTAACTTACTCAAAGCAACAATAAAAGTGAGCACAGAATGTATGCTCTAAATGCTCAAAATCTCACAGAAATTATTGATTTTTGATGTCAACCTTGTGAACTTCAAACTTCAAGATAATACCTAAACTTGAGAAAACAACCTAGCAAATTTTTAATTTTCAAAAATCAACTTATCATGCTTGATTCTCTAAAGCCTTCAAGTTTAAACAATCAATGCACAATTGCCTATGTTTTAATTCAAGACATATCAATAAAAATCATAAATCAATCAGAATTTGTTCAACAAAATTCAGGGATTTGAGAATAATGTAAAAAGTTAGGGCTTAAAAATTCAACCCCTCACACTTAAGATGTACATTGCACTCAATGTACAAAGATAGATATTCCAGAGATTAATAGCATTATATTGACAGAGAAAGGGAGAAGTGAAACTTCTTAAATTTTGGATGGATTCCTTGAGTTGGAAGTGTAGAAACTTGATTCGAAGGTGTAAGATAAGTTGGAGGAGGCGTCTCTGGTGGTGGTATGGTGGCCGCCAACAATCACTGCGCTAGATGAAGAAATTGGGTAACTCGTAAAGAAATAGCCAAGAAATTATAAAAATAATTCAAAATATACTAATTATGTATTTAAAGATAAGAAAGATAAAGAGAAAAAGTGTAAAAATTAAAATAAAATTAAAAGAAAAGATCAATGGACTTAAAAGTCCTTATCGTTAGATAGTTCGCGAGGTGGGGGTGATTTCTATGGTCGTGGTGTGGTGATTCCCTAACAGCCTTTTGAACCTAAATGATAGAAATTAAAATATAATAATATAAATTAAGCACAAAAAAGAAAAGGGAAGGAAAATAAAAGAGAAGAGAAAAGAAAAAGAAAGAAGGAACGGCTTCAATGATCCTTGTGTTGTTGGGTGAATGAAGTCGCCAGCATGAACTTATGAAGAGTGATTGCGCACGGGGAGACCGCGCCAGGATCTTTTCACTTCTTTGTCATGGGGGTGGTGATGTTGGTATTGCCTTTAGTCATTGTGTGATGGTATCAAGGATAGTGAAAAAAAAAGGAGAAAAACTATGGTGGCTAGGGTTGAGGGGAAAGGGGTTTGGTAGAGAAAGTGAGAAGAAAAGGGGATTTATATAGAAATAGGGATCTGGTGGCTTCCCACGCCCGTGTACCATGGGGGTGTTAGGTCACACGGTCGTATCACACGGCCGTGTTGTGCTTCGTTCATTTCTCCCACGCCCGTGTAGTTGTCACCATGCCCATGTTGATAAATTAGTATTGACCACGGCCATATTGCACAGCCGTGGCATTTTATCACCGCCCGTGGTTTGGAGATTTTTTTCCTTGGTTCGTACGATCTCTGCCACGTCAGTGTGTAAATCTGTGGTGTCCACGCGGCCACGGCCACGCCCGTGTGTAAGGCCGTGTGGTAGGGAAGCTTATGTTTCATTAATTTGGTTAGTTTGTAGTTAGATGCTAAAAGTAAAAAAATAAAAATGAAAATATGAAAATTAATAGGGTTAGTGTTATGGTTGCCTCCCGAGAAGCACTTGTTTAAAGTCTTAAGCTAGACTTACCTCTCATTCGCACATTCATGGTGTTTAAGGAGTTGAAACTCCTCACCCCTGCTATCAGTTTTATGATCATTATACAGTTCGAGTCGAGTAGTGTTTACCTTAAAAGTGCTGAACTTGGGATTAGTTACCTCGATTGTTCCATATGGGAAGATATTCAGTACCTCAAAAGGGATTTCTTCATTTGAATCAAGGTCTAAAGTGGCGATCCGAAGGTCTATTTTATCCAACAATACCTGATCTCCGATCTTAAATTGGTTTGGCTCATCCTTAAATTTGACATGGTTTAGCTTTGGTTCTGCTTCGTGTGTTCCTAATTTCTCCTTGAAATGTGTCTTCCACTCGACTAGTTCATCGATCTGAAGCCTTCGTTCATCATGATTTATTTCCTTGTTGGCATAAGGTCTAGGATCTGGCTCAGTTGTGTAGTTCCGTGGTGCTTCTTGAAAAGAAGGTTTAACCGAATGGTCATTAATAGAATTTATTTTCTCACCTTTATTACTTGAAGTCCTGGCCGAGTCAAGAGCCTGAAGACTGATTGTCTCGTCACCTACACGAAGTATGAGTTCACCTGTACCAACATCAATTTTAGTCCTAGCAGTTGCTAAAAAGGGTCTTCCTAAAATTAAAGGAATATTATTGTCCTCATCCATGTCTAAAACGACAAAGTCTACTGGGAATATGAATTTGTCAATCTTGACAAGTGCATCTTTGATTATACCCCTAGGAATTCTAATAGTTTTATCAGCTAATTGAATGCCCATCCTAATTTGTTTGGGTTTCTCTACACCTGGCTATTTAAACATTTTATAAGGCATAACATTGATGCTCGCCCTTAAATCATCTAAAGCATTATCAACAGATAAACTACCAATTAAACATGGAATTGTAAAACTCCCTGGATCTTTTAACTTTCGTGGGAGTTTATTTTGTAGAATTGCTGAGCACACTGCGTTTAGTTCCACATGCGATTCCTCGTCTAACTTCCGTTTGTTTGTCAAAAGCTCTTTTAAAAATTTCCTTGAATCTGGCATCTGCGAAAGAGCTTTAAGAAATGGTAAATTAATATGTAATTTCTTTAAAAGTTTAAGAAATTTACCGAATTGTTCATCTGTATTGTCTTTCTTCATCGCATTGGGGTATGACACACTTTTGGCTTATCATGACTTACTTTAACCTTACCTTTCTATACCACATTCTCTTGCCTCAATTTTGTTTCATCTAACCCTTCACTATCATGAGCGGTTATTGCTTGAAGTTACTCCTTCGGGTTAGTTTCAGTGTTGCTTGGCAGGCTTCCATGTGATCATTCAGAAAACTGCTTAGCAAGTTGCCCTAATTACTTCTCGATCCCTTGACTCGATGCTTGTTGATTTTTGAGTGTCATCTCAGTGTTTTGGAAATAGGTTTCTGACACCACTATAAATTTTGTTAGCATCTCCTCAAGGTTCGGCTTCTTTTCTTGTGGGTAGGGTTGCTGTTGGAAGCCTGGAAGAGGTTGTTGTCTTCGATTTCCTTGACTACCCCTTGAGAAATTGGGGTGGTTCCTCCATCCTGGATTATAAGTATTACTATACGGGTTATTTTGAGGTTTAGAATTATTAGCCATATTCAGCGCTCGGGTTGTAAGGTGGATATTCTGTATTGCTCATCCCTCCTCCATTCATATCGCACTGCATTACTAGATGTACCTGTGAAGAATTACGCAAACCATCAATCTTTTTATTTAACAATTCTACCTGGTTTGATAGCATGGTCACTGCGTCGAGGTTGAAAACACCGGCGGCTTTTGTTGTCTTTGTCCTCGTAACTTGCCTCTGATAGTTATTCAGTGACATATCTTCAATGAATTCGTAGGCAACCTCAGGTGTTTTGTTGTTCAGGGCTCCATCGGCGCTGAATCAATCAACTGCCTAGTTGAGGGGTTCACACTGTTGTAAAAGGATTGAACTTGGAGCCACAAAGGTAATCCATGGTGTGGGCACCTTCTCAATGGATCCTTATATCTCTCCCATGCATCGTAAAGTGTCTCTAAATCCATCTGCACAAAAGAAGAGATATCATTCCTCAACTTTTTCGTTTTAGCCGACGGAAAATATTTTAACAAAAATTTTTCGGTCATTTGTTCCCATGTAATGATTGATCCTCGTGGTAACGAGTTCAACCACTGTTTAGTTTTTGTTCTTCAACGAAAAGGGAAACAACCAAAGACGAATGGCATCATAAGAAATGCCATTTATTTTAAAAGTATCGCAAAATTCTAGGATAGTCGCCAAGTGATTATTTGGATCTTCATCCTGCAAACCATCAAACTGAACAAATTGCTATATCATCTGAATTGTGTTAGGTTTCAGTTCAAAATTATTTGCAGCAATAGCAGACATCCTAGGTGCCTAACCAATGTACCATCATAGGTACCACTATTGTATCATCAATTCATATCAATAAAACATCATTCAAGTCCAATTTGTAAACATGCCAACTTCAATCTATTTTGCCTAATTCTTGATCACTTAAACATTAACTTAATTTCACATGTTTATATTTATATATATACCAAACTAGCATTATATTTATAACCTCATTTACAATCAATTCACAAAATAATTAATAGTTAGACACCCTAAGTACATGTCGACACAAAAGGATAGACATCACCATGTTTGAGTTTGGGATCGTTGTTGCAGGCTGAATCAACGATCAAAATTAAGTACCTAACCTGCGCACGGAAAACAAAACCGTACGTTGAGTAAAACTCAGTGGTACTTCTATAATCCGAATATTTAAAGATAAGAAATTACAAATATACAATTGAAATATAAGCACATATTAATATGTAACACCCCAAACCCGGCCTAAAATACCACGGCCGAATTCGGAATGTTACTGGGAAGATGTTTAAAAAGAATTTGGTTAAAGGGTGAAAACACGTGTAAAGTTTTAAAACAAATTTTAAACTTATAAGGGTTATCTTATTTATAAGAGGTTTGTCGTTTTTTAAATAGTAGTTTACCAAGGAAACAAACTTAGAAGGTTGAGTATAGTTTAAAACATTATATGAATGTAAATTTGAGAAAACGAGTTGTTTGTGAGTAATCCGAGTTTGAAAACTTTAATTTGATTTTTATGTTGTAAATGTCTCAAAATCATTCTCAATTATTAATACGTTAATAGTTCTAACTTAAACCATAATAAAAATCCCGAAACATTTAAAACGGCCTTATTACAATAAAAGATATCCCAAAAGTAATTGAGAATTTAAAATGTATATAATAAAAAAAAAACCTTCTGCATGGCCACCTCGAATCCACTTCAGCCCGGTCCGGAAAATCATGAGTCACCTGCATTGTTTTAGTGAAAATAAGGTGAGTCAAACCGACTTAGTGTGCAATTAATCCACATGTTCCCGCAAATGGGCTTGGCCCAAATCCACATATATAACCACACATCTCGCATAATAACGATGTAAAATAATAACCCGACCCAGCCTAGTATCCAACCGCTACACACCACCCGTAGATCCAACCACCACACACCTAAGGATTACTAAATCGACCTTCCATCCGCTACACACCTTTTCGGCAGTCAATGCCGGCCACTTAGTGGCCTAGCCACTGTTCCACGTGATTAAAATCACAAATCCACGATGAGGCTCAAGGCCTTCATCAATACACGATGTGGCTCAAGGCCAACATCAATCCACAGTGAGGCTCGAGGCCATCACTAATCCATGTACATAAATGTACACACTTCCCCTTATTCAATATATATCCCAAACCCCATGCACATGCAACATACTATGATGGAATGACAACGTAATCATATGAACACAACAGATATCCATATATAACATGCTTACAAAGATCCACATATACCCATCCACATTTTGATATAGGAAATGTACTAACCTGATTACCGGATTACTCAATATGGGTAAAAATACCACCACAGCCACTGTATCGGCTACCACACATATCACATGTAATTAATTAATTGAACAAGGAAACAGTGTATTAACTACACACCTAAGAACCTGAAGCACCAAACTCTCGATTTCGCTAACGTCCTCACTCGAAGAGACTACAGCGATCTGCTTGTCTCTTTCCGACACTTGCCCACACCCCGGTGGCCAATCCTGAACCGCTGAAACAGACCATTTCTTGAACTTAGGCGTAGGGACCGCACCTCCCACCCACTCCATTGTTTGGCTAGGACTTGGTTCCATGAAATCAAACTTAATCAGAAAACCCGATTAAGGTATTGTAGAATATAGACCTAAGAATACTCATCGATATGAAAAGATGCTTACCTAGATCGACAGGGTACTGAAGTTTCCGGCTTTGATTAAGAGATCGATTGAATACCTACATAAGTACCTAGTGAGAATTGATTTACATGAGAAGAATAGATTAAGAGGTTGACATTCTGGCCAACCAGAAAATATGAACCCTCACCATGCCATTCGGTCAAAATACCATCACCATACACTCACCTTCGATTAGTCCCCAGATTCGCACAAGCAGTCCAAGTAGGAAGGATTCGGCTTGAAGATGATACTCGAAATATAGGATGAAAATCCGACTACGATGAATGAAGCAGGGAAAGAAAACAAATGAAGTGGCGTTGGAAATCAGAGGTTTCGGCTAAGAGAGGGAATGGGAGTGTAGTTCTGGCTTTTAAGAAAACGAGGATCTCAACAATGGAAGTCAAGAGGGTTTGGCAAAAAAGAGAAGTTCATGAGAGGAAAGAAAAAGAAAATGAATAGCAAGAAGGGAAAAGAGTGGTGATTTCGATTGGCTAGGGAGAATGAGTGAAAAGAAGAACAAGAAAATGAGAATGTGCTCACTTATCCTATCTAATTCCGGCTAATGGTCATTTGAAGAGAAAACTCCTAAATGGCTACCAAAATTCGGCACTTCCAACACTAAACACACATAAAGCCGAAAGTGAACCCTAAGCACACCCCTTTTACTAAAACCTATCAAGATTTCGGCTCTCACACCTTCCCCAAAGCCGAACGCACCCAACCCCCTCAACACCACTCAAGGTTTCGGCCAACACTCCGCAACATACCTCCTCCTAACCTTTCTCTTATATTTCCTCTTCTTCACCCGTTTGACTTGATTTGAATTATTCAAATCCCCTGAGTAGCTCTCCTCCACACGTTTGAATGTCATGACCAAGTCTTCTCTCTCTCCCCTGTAGAGCTTGGTTGCCGTCCAACTCTTCCCTTGCCTGAGCCAAAAAAATAAAAAAACATAACGCTCCCATGTCTACCACAGAGATTCGAACCTTCTCCCTCAACTCCCTTTGTGACGCCACCTTCCTGCAAGCTAGGTGGCGTCTCCTTGCCAAATTACTACTATGCTTATTATGCCCTCAAATGCGAAAAATATTCTTGTACCCCAATCGGCTATCCCTCTCTAAAGTCCCAAACGACAAATTTTAACCAAGGCTTCTACCCTAACTTGGCCCCTCCCGGGACCCCTAAATAAACACAACCACATGCTATGTATAATACACACACAGATATGAGATAAATGCAGAACCCCTAAAATCCCGGATGTTACAATTCTACCCCCTTAAAAATAATTTCAGCCTCGAAATTACCTGGTCAAAACAAATGAGGGTATTGCTGTCACATTGCCTCCTCCAGCTCTCACGAAGCTTCTTCTGAATCATGGTTCCGCCACAACAACTTGACCAGAGGAACTGATTTCTTCCGTAGCACCTTCACATCCCACTCCAAGATCTGAATTGGCTCCTCTTCATAAGACAAATCTGGCCTCAACTCAACTTCCTCCACTGGCACCACGTGAGATGGATCCTACCGGTAACGTCTTAGCATCGAAACGTGAAATACATCATGCATCTGCTTCAATCCTAAAGGTAACTCTAACTGATATGCCACTGGTCCAACTCGCTTCAAAACCCGATAAGGCCCTATAAACCTGGGACTCAGCTTACCCTTACGACCAAATCTCATCACCTTCTTCCATGGCGAAACTTTCAGAAACACATGGTCCCCTACTGCAAACTCTATCTCTTTTCGCTTAAGATCCGCATATGATTTCTATCTGTCAGATGCCTCCTTCAACCGTGCCTGAATTACCTTAACCTTTTCTTCTGATTCCACCACTATCTCTAGACCCAAAACATGACGTTCACCCAGCTCTGTCCAACAAGTAGGAGTCCGACACTTCCGCCCATACAACGCTTCATACGGTGCCATCCGAATACTAGCTTGATAACTGTTGTTGTATGCGAACTCTGCTAAAGGCCAGAATTCCTCCCAACTACCTCTAAAGTCGATAACACATCCTCTCAGCATATCTTCCAACACCTGAATTACCCTTTCAGACTGGCCGTCCGTCTGTGGATGAAATACCGTGCTAAAATCCAACCTGGTGCCCAATGCCTGATGCAACGCCCTCTAAAATCGCGATGTAAATCTAGGGTCCCTATCTAATATGATCGATACTGACACCCCGTGTAGCCTCACAATTTCTGCCACATACAACTTCGCTAACCTTTGCAGAGAATAATCGACACGAACAGATATGAAGTGTGCGGACTTTGTCAACCGATCCACGATCACCCATACTGAGTCCTTCTTAGTAGACGTAAGGGGAAGTCCACTAACAAAATCCATCGTGATTCTCTCCCACTTCCATTGCGGAATCTTCACTGGTTGCAGTAACCCCGAAGGCACCTGGTGTTCAACTTTGACCTGCTGACACGTCAAGCACTTTCCCACAAATTTCGTAACTTCCCGCTTCATTTCAGGCCACCAAAACGGTCTCGTAGATCCCTATACAACTTACTCCCTCTAGGATGCATAGCGTAAGGGCTACTATGCGATTCTCGAAGGATCCTCTGCCTCAACTCCACATCTTTTGGCATACAAACCTTTCCACGGAAACACAAAACTCCATCGCTATTCACACTATAGTCCTCTAATCCCCTATCCTGCACTTGCAAAAGTCTAGCACTCAAAACCTCATCCACCAACTGTTTCTCTTTTACCTGACCTAACCATGTCGGCTTTACCTGCAACTCCGCTAACAAACTTCCATCGTCATAATGACTAAGATGAGCAAACATCGCCCTCAGATCCGACACTACTTTCCGGCTTAGCGCATCTGCCACCACATTCGCTTTACCTGGGTGGTACTCAATCGAGCAGTCATAATCCTTTAATAATTCCACCCACCTCCGCTGTCTCAAGTTCAGCTCCTTCTGAGTCAGTAGATATTTTAAACTCTTATAGTCTGTGTAGATCATCGACTTCTCTCCATACAAATAATGCCTCCACACTTTCATCACAAAAACTACAGCTGCCAACTCTAGGTCGTGAGTGGGATAATTAACCTCATATGGTCTTAACTGCCGAGATGCATAAGCAACAACCTTCCCTTCCTGCATCAGTACACAACCTAACCCCGTGTGAGAAGAATCACAATACACCACAAATCTTTACCCACATCTGGCTGAATTAAAACCGGAGCCTCTGTCAAAACCTTCTTCAGCTTCTCGAAACTCCCATGCTGCTTATCCGTCCACACAAAAGGTACCTCCTTTCTAAATAATTTAGTCAAAGGTGCTGCTATCGAAGAAAACCCTTCAACAAACCTCCTATAGTAGCCTGCTAACCCCAAGAAACTGCGAGTTTCAGCCACCGACTTAGGTGCTTTCCAATCCAATACCGCCTCAATCTTCCGAGGATCCACTCTTATCTCTTCTGCAGACACCACATGACCCAGAAAAGCAAATTCCCTTAACCAAAATTTGCACTTGCTAAATTTGGCATATAACTTTTTTTCCCTTAGAACCTGCAGCACTACCCGAAGATGCGCATCATGCTCCTCCTCAGACTTGGAATATACTAGGATGTCGTCTATAAACACCACGAAGAACTGGTCTAAATAGGGTTGGAAAACCCGGTTCATCATATCCATGAACGCAGCTGGGGCGTTCGTCAACTCGAACGGTAATACCAAAAATTTGTAGTGCCCGTATCGAGTCTGGAAAGCTGTCTTTTGAATGTCCGCTTCCTTCACCTTAAGCTGGTGATACCCTGATCTCAAATCTATCTTCAAAAAGACAGCAGCCCCTTTGAGCTGATCAAACAAGTCGTCAATCCTCGGCAGCGGGTATTTGTTCTTGATCGTCAGTTTATTCAACTGACGATAATCTATGCACATACGTATAGATCCGTCCTTCTTCTTTACAAACAACACTGGTGCTCTCTATGGAGACACACTGGGTCGAATGAATCCGCGATCCAACAGCTCTTGGATCTGGGCTTTTAGCTCAACCAATTCCTTCGGAGCCATCCTATAAGGAGCGATAGACACCGGCGCTGTACCTGGCAACAGGTCGATTCCAAACTCCACCTCACGATCCGGAGGCAACCTTGGAAGCTCTTCCGGAAAAACATCCACAAACTCCTTCACTGTTCTCACCTCCCCCACAACAGCTTCCTTTGCATCCAAAGCACTAACAAACATAAGGAAAGCCAAGTACCCCTTCCTCACCATCTTCTCCGCCTTAAGAGCAGACACCACATTAGACAGGTAGTCTCTTCTCTCACCTATCACCACAACCTCATTATCCTCAGGAGTCCTCAATGACATGCGCTTGGCAGCACAGTCCAAATTCACACGATACCTCACTAGCTAGTCCATGCCTAGGATCAAGTCAAATTCTCCGAACGGCAGCTCCATCAAGTCAACCGGGAATACTGACCCCTGAACTTCCAAAGGCACATCTCTAAAAAGTTTATCTACCACTACTGATTGCCCTAAAGGACTAAGTACAGTCATCTTCCTAGAGACAGTTTCAGAGTTCATAATCAAGGTTCCAGACACCATACTAGCAATGTAAGAGTGAGTCGACCCAACATCAATTAAAGCAGTAAAGGATAACCCAAGAATGAGAAACGTACCCGTGATAACATCTGGGGCATCCCCCTCTTCACGATGTCTGGCTGCGTAAACCAACCCAGGCTATCTTGCATCTGAACTCCTAGCACCTCTGCCCAGTGCTCCACGACCTTGGCCAGAACCATTCCCTCCTCGGTTCGGACCACGACCCCTTGATATCTGCTGACCACCCCTTCCCGGCTGCACATATCACTGACCTACTATCCGAGTCCTATCCATGTCCTGAAGATAGTTCTTAACCAAGTGATCCTTCGATCCACACCTGTAACACTCTTTATTCCTTCCCCAGCACTCTCCTACATGAGACCTCCCACACTGAGCACATGATCGAAACTAATTCCCAGTAGATGGCACAGGAGTGCGAGCAACACTCTCAACCCTAGGCTTTTTCTGAAACCCCCAGACGATGCTGACAGTCCATAACTCCTCTTATTCCTACATCTCTCCCTATCCCTATTCTGCCTCTCCATTCGCTTAACCTCCTCCGCTATCCTAGCTTTTTCAACCAAAGTGGCAAAGTCCTCTCTCTCGAGGAGCGATCAACACCGCACTCATCTCATGACCCATCCTCAAATCTTACGGTATTTCGTAGTCGGTAGCAACAATTCCCCGAAGGCGTACCATTTCCAAGAACAAAAATTACGCCTCAGACTCGCTCTTGACTTACCCTATTGCACTAAGTTCAAGAATGCCTTCCTATGTGCATCCACGTAACTAGCCCCGCCGTATTTCCCCTCAAACTTAATCTTAAAGAAACCCTAATCCACTCGATCTGCCGAAGTACCCTCTCTAACAGTGAGCCACCACTGGTAGGCCTCATCCCGAAGTAAAGAATAGCGCCCCTCAACTTCTCCTCAGCAGTGCAGTCCAAATCATCCATAATCCTTTTGACTGCCTCTAACCAGTACTCCGCCACATTCGGAGCTACCCCCAAGACACCCTTAAATATCTGGGCTCCATTCGCTCGAAGTCGCTCAGACATGGACTTCCGAGCCCCAGTACCCATATTTGCTCCCGCAACTCTCTCCAAAAATCGCAGCGTAGCCTGAGACACCGCGTCGTCTCCACACGTTTGATCTTGAAACTCAGCTTCCATAGCTGGCGGCGGCGTCTCATTCCCTGATCTATGACCAGACCCAACTGGTTCCGATACAGTCATTCTGCCTCTACCACACCCACGCGTATTGCGACCACGTCCCCTACTACTCATGTCTAATGTCGCGTCTTAATCTGAGTTAAGAAATTTTATGCATTAGATTTCTTTCCACTTGTTGATTAAAGGAGTAGTTTTATGTCACAGTATTTCAAGTTATTCTTTCGTAAAGAGCATACATCTTTAAAGGTTTCAGTCTCTAAAGAGAAGTATCCTAGATTCTAATATCCATAATATAACAATGCATTATATATCCACTTTCACTCAATTTATTAGTCAGAAGACTTACCTGGTAGACCTGGGCCGGAAGATTCGAGTGCCATGCCTTCAAAAGTCCATTCCACGAAAAATTTCTTTTAACTAACTTTGAATACCAATATTTTGAAAATGTTGTGGGCCTCAAAACCCAAAGGCCGAGTTTAAAATTGGGCTCTGATACCAAATTGTAACACCCCAAACTCGGCCCAAAACACCACGGCCGAATTCAGAATGTTACTAGGAAGATGTTTGAAAAGAATTTGGTTAAAGGGTGAAAACACGTGTAAAGTTTTAAAACAAATTTTAAACTTATAAGGGTTATCTCATTTATAAGAGGTTTATCATTTTTAAAATAGTAGTTTACCGGGGAAACAAACTTAGAAGGTTGAGTATAGTTTAAAACATTATATGAATGTAAATTCGAGAAAATGAGTTGTTTGTGAGTAATCCGGGTTTGAAAACTTTAATTTGATTTTTAAGTTGTAAATGTCACAAAATCGTTCTCAATTATTAATCCGCTAATAGTTCTAACTTAAACCATAGTAAAAATCCCAAAACATTTAAAACGGCCTTATTACAATAAAGATATCCCAAAAGTAATTGAGAATTTAAAATGTATATAAATAAATAAAAAACCGCTTCTGCATGGCCACCTCGAATCCACTTCAGCCTGGTCTTGAAAATCATGAGTCACCTGCATTGTTTTAATGAAAATAGGGTGAGTCAAACTGACTCAGTGTGTAATTAATCTACATGTTCCCGCAAATGGGCTTGGCCCAAATCCACATATATAACCACACATCTCGCATAATAATGATGTAAAATGCTAACCCGACGCAGCCTAGTATCCAACAGCTATACACCACCCGTAGATCCAACCACCACACACTTGGGGATTACTAAATCGACCCTCCATCCGCTACACACCTTTTCGGCAGTCAATGTCGTCCACTTAATAGTCTAACCACTGTTCCACGTGATTAAAATCACAAATCCACGATGAGACTCAAGGTCTTCATCAATCCACAATGTTGCTCAAGGCCAACATCAATCCACAGTGAGGCTTGAGGCCATCACTAATCCACGTGCATAAATGTACACACTTCCCCTTATTCAATATATATCCCAAACCCCATACACATGCAACATACTATGATGGAATGACAACGTAATCATATGAACACAACAGATATCCATATATAACATGCTTACAAAGATCCACATATACCCATCCATATTTTGATATAAGAAATGTACTAATCTGATTACCGGATTACCCAATATGGGTAACAATACCACCACAGCCACTGTATCGGCTACCACACATATCACATGCAATTAATTAATTGAACAAGGAAATAGTGTATTAACTACACACCTGAGAACCTGAAGCACCAAACTCTCGATTTCGCTAACGTCCTCACTTGAAGAGACTACTGACGATCCAGCATCTCTTTCCGATCTTTGGCCCACACCCTAGTGGCCAATCTGAGCTCAAAAAAGCAGGTAGTTTCTTGAAATTAGGGGTAGGGACCGCACCTCCCACCCCCTCCTTTGTTTGGCTAGGACTTGGTTCCATGAAATCAAACTTAATCAAAAAACCCGATTAAGGTATTGTAGAATATAGATCTAAGAATACTCATCGAAATGAAAAGATGCTTGCCTAGATCGACAGGGTACCGAAGTTTTCGGCTTTGATTAAGAGATCGATTGGATACCTACATAAGTACCTAGTGAGAATTGATTTATATGAGAAGAAGCGATTAAAAGGTTGACATTTCGGCCAACTAGAAAACATGAACCCTCACCACGCCATTCGGCCAAAATACCATCACCATACACTCACCTTTTATTAGTTCCCAGATTCGGCACAAGCAGTCCAAGTAGGAAGGATTTGGCTTGAAGATGATACTCGAAATATGGGATGAAAATCCGATTACGGTGAATGAAGCAGGGAAAGAAAACAAATGAAGTGGCGTTGGAAATTAGAGGTTTCGGCTAAGAGAGGGAATGGGAGTGTAGTTCCAGCTTTTAAGAAAACGAGGATCTCAACAATGGAAGTCAAGAGGGTTCGGCAAAAGAGAGAAGTTCAGGAGAGGAAAGAAAAAGAAAATGAATAGCAAGAAGGGAGAAGAGTGGTGATTTCGATTGGCTAGGGAGAATGAGTGAAAAGAAGAACAAGAAAAAGAAAATGTGCTCACTTATCCTATCTAATTCCGGCTAATGGTCATTTAAAGAGAAAGCTCCTAAATGGCTACCAAAATTCGGCACTTCCAACACTAAACACACATAAAACCAAAAGTGAACCCCAAGCACACCCCTCTTACTAAAACCCATCAAGATTTCGGCTCTCACTCCTTCCCCAAAGCCGAACGCACCCAACCCCCTCAACACCACTCAAGGTTTCAGCCAACACTCCACAACATACCTCCTCCTAACTTTTCTCCTATATTTCCTCTTCTCCACCCGTTTGACTTGATTTGAATTATTCAAATCCCCTGAGTAGCTCTCCTCCACACGTTTGAATGTCATGACCAAGTCTTCTCTCTCTCTCCTGCAGAGTTTGGTTGCCGCCAACTCTTTTCTTGCCTGAGCCAAAAAAATAATAAAACATAATGCTCCCATGTGCTACCATAGAGATTCGAACCTTCTCCCTCAACTCCCTTTGTGACACCACCTTCCTACAAGCTAGGTGGCGTCTCCTTGCCACCTTGCTACTGTGCTTATTATGCCCTTAAATGCGAAAAATATTCTTGTAACCTACCCCAATCGGCTATCCCTCTCTAAAGTCCCAAACGACAAATTTTCACCAAGGTTTCTACCCTAACTTGGCCCCTCCCGGGACCCCCAAATACACACAACCACATGCTATGTATAATACACACTCAGATATGAGATAAATGCAGAACCCCTAAAATCCCGAATGTTACATAATATTTAAATATTACAACAACCATATCATATTTCATTTGTTTCACAAATATCTCAATTCTCATACTTGCTATATAAATAGCTTTTCACAATTTATTTCACTTTTCATTATATAATTGCATTATCCATTCCATATTCATTTCATGAGTATAACTCATATATTCCATATATTTGCAACATATTTCACATTCTATTTTCAATTCACTATTTCACTTCCATTTCTCATACTGTAACAGTCTGATTTAGGGGCTAGTCGGAACAGTAGTCTCAGGACCACTAATTTGGGGTCAGAGAAAATTATTTTAATGTTATTTTATGAGTTATAACATGATTATAAAGGTGCATAAAAATTTTGGTGCTTTAATTTTAGCAATTTCATGCTTAATCGCAAAAAAGGACTAAATCGCATAAAGTGTGAAAGTTCTATTTTATTTGCTAGAGGTGCCAAATAGCCATAGAATATTAAATTGGAGGTCCTTAATGTACAATTAGGCCATGGGGAAGTGATGGTCGGCCATAGGGGGGACAAAGAAATGACTTTGTCAATTGGTTAGGTGAAATTTGGTGATTAAATTGATTTTTATTCATAAAATAAAGAAAAGAAAAATATCACCTTTTCTCTCCATCTTCTCCACCAAAAATTAGCATCAAAATGGGGGTTGATAACTCAAAAATTTCAGCCAAACATTCTTCCTTACAAGTAAGTGATTTTGGTGGCATTTCTTGAAAATTTTAGTACTTTTGAAACCTCTAAAGCTTAAGTTAGCTAATGAGGGACTATTTTGCAAAATAGTTAAGAGTCTAGGGATTTTCCATGAGAGAATTTATGTTGTTTTCTGAAATTTTATGGAAGAAAATACGTCTTAGTTGTTAAATATACAACTTTTGTGAAATGTGTTTCCATGAAAACGCTTAAAAGGACCTTTTTGTAAAGGTTGTGAAATAGATGATAAAGGTGTGAAATAATTGAAATTTTGAGTTTCTATAAGAGAATATGAATTGTCTAGGCTTGGTTGATAAGGAAATTTGATGACAATTGATATACGAGCCTAGGGCAAAATCGTAATTTTGCCAAAGTATAAGGGCAAATGGTAATTTTGCCAAAGTAAAAATTTTAAAATGTATTGATTAGTGTGGTGATTAAATGAGTAAATTTTATTTTTATAGATCAAAGAAAACAAGATTCAAACCTAAAGCGGCGGAAAAGAGAGATATGGACAAATAGGTCCCTTTCTACCCTTTTGGTATCGAGGTAAGTTCGTGTGTAAATAATGCAACCTTAAGCGAAGTATTTGATATTTTGATGTTGTATGAGTTGTATATTGTCTCTATGGAATATATTATTTACGATTTTGATGAGATGTCAAGGAATGAAAATCTTCAATTAAACTTTAAGAGTAGATAGAATGCAAATACCATGATACTAAGGTTATTAAGGTTCCGTGTAATACCATATTTGGAATATGGCCTCGGTGTGAGATTTCGTATAAGATCATGCCAGGGACATGGCATCATATTTCATGTAAGACCATATCAAGGATATGGCGTTAATGCGATACTGTATGTATGAGTCTCAAGAGTATCTTGTAGCATTTCGAGCGATTCAACAAGTATGTTGAAAATAAGGAAGTATGTGGATATGTCGTGAGTGGTACAGGTATGTACCTAGAACTCATGTTAAGTGAATTCGATATATGATGAATTCATGGTAATTTTATGTGTAAATGATACATCCCTATTACGTATGTTTTATTTATTAATGCATTGTATGGATGTAATTGATTATTGGTGAGAATTATTGAAATAGTAGAAAATGTAAAAAATTTAGGATGAACCTTTGGAAGAGAAATATGAGTACTAATGAATATCCGTAAATATGTAAGTTTTGGTGGGCTGTGTGCGATACCACCTTGTTGTTTATTAACGATGGGCTGAGTGCGATACCATCGTATATTTTATCATTTTGGTGGGCTGTGTGCGATACCATCCTATTATTGATTAATGGTGGGCTGTGTGCGAAACCATCGGGTATCTGTATCATTCCAAAGGGTTCATCGAGAAACTTACTAAGTGAAATTATGTATGGCTTTGTGGTGATAAGTGCAACGCATAAGTACAAGAAAATGCGAGCAATGTATATGATATGTGGTTGGGATGTGGTAGAGTTGATATGAGTAAGCATGATTACGAGAATATAGTAAAATATGAGCATTGACAAATAAAAACTGGTTAAACCAAGTGTGGAAATTATGATCCCTCATAAATGATGAATATGTGATTAAGAGGAGGGAAATAACTTACTAAAGAATGTGATAAGTTGTAATGAAGAGACTATAATGTTAAGGCTAATGCCAAGACACGTAAATGGTATCTATAAGACAAAAGAGTAAGCATTATAAATGATTACGTGGTAATCATGAATTTAAATGCAAGTCACATTATAATACCCTTGTTGTTGAGTAAAATAAATGAATGTCTATAGTTGTTTATTATTTGCATATGAACTTACTAAGCGTTATTGCTTACTCCTCTTCCTTTCCTATCTCTTTAGGTTAATTTATCTAGTTCGCATTGAAGATCGTCGGAGATATATTCACACTATTAAGCAGTCATTTTGGGTATAAGTTTTCAAGCTTTCTTGAGATATGGCATGTATAGGGATCTTATCTTTTGATTAATTAAGTCATTGTTAATGTAGCCAAATGTGTTGGCCTAAAATGGTTTATGGTTCAATTTGAATATAGCCATGAATGATGGCTTGTGTTGATTATATATTTATGTATGTGATAGTACTTTCTCATGAATGTGATGTTAATATGGTTATCATAGGCTAAATGTGATGATTAAGTATTACAAATGAGAATATGAGAATAATACGTGATGTTGTATGAACGTGTGTAAGTGAAGGTGGCAAGATGGCTTGGAAAATAGCCTTGAATTTGTCCGCACGAGTAGACACACGGGCGTGTGTCTAGGCCGTGTATGACACACGGTCAGCCCTACGGGTATGTTGTTAGGCCGTGTGTCCCCTGCATGTTAAACTTTACAAGTCAGTATGCTTAGTAGTAAACACACGGGCAAAGATACGGCCGTGTGTCTCAGCCGTGTGGAAGGCACGGCCATGGTCATGGGCGTGTGCCTGGGGCTTGCGAAGTCTGCACCTGAATTTGGAATTTAATTCGCCACACGGTCCAGACACACGGGCGTGTGACTGGCCGTGTGATGCAAGTCAGTATCGACCACGGGCGTGTGATATGTCACATGAGCGTGTGGCCTTGTTTTAAGTAAAAATTTTCTAAGTGCGTAAAAGTTTCCGGTTTGGTCCTGAACCATTCCAAATGTATGTTTAGGGTCTTGTAGACCCGTGATAAGGATGTTATGTATGTGAATGAAAAGGTTTTAAGTTGGAACGAAATTTTATGGTCCGATGTTGTAAGTTTAAGTCAGTTAATTTCGGTAATGCCTCATATCCGGTTCCGGTGTTGAATACGGGTAAGGGGTGTTACACATACTATGTCATTTCAATATCAACTATAAAACTTGATTATTCATTTACCCCTATTAACATGACTCGGACTCAGACGGATACACGGATCCAACCAAAACACACCAGTTTGGCACCCAGTGCCTCATCAGATAATTCGAAGTAATAATTTGACACCCAGTGTTTCATTGACTCGAAGTCCAAGAAATCCCTAAACTCTTCCAATCCTATGGATGCCATCTATATCCGACTCAACCCGATACAGTTAATAGGGTTTTAATTTCACATTTTAAATATAAACAATATCAAATACTAATTTTTTTATATAATCTCATAAATATACATATATCCATTTCAATTCAATAATCAATACAATCATTTTATATTTACCAATTCAATCCATTTCTATCAATTATCAAATATCAATCACTCACCTCCACACTTGCCATATACAAGAAATTGAATTATAACAATTAACAACTAAGTTCGGATTGTAGAGATATAAATCAAAAATTCCGAGCTATTCCTCGTCGACTTTATCTTTCGCCTTTTTAGTTTAGCTACGAAATTAAAACAATTAAAATTCATCAATACAACACAATTCAATTTCATATTGAATATTTCAATTTTTACTCAATATTTGCCTAAATTCTAATTTAGTCCCTAAACCGAGACTAATTTTATTTCTTCACATTTAATCTTATATTTTCATACAAACTCCACTTTAAACTAAATTTAATTCCCTATTTTCACTCAAATCCCTAAATTTTAAATTTTCACAATTTAGTCCCTATTACTCAAAATTTACAATTTATTCTACAATTTAATCCTTTTTCATTTCTAACTTAAAAATCTATCAATTTAATCTCTAATACTAAAATTATTCAACATAGACAACACTTAAAAACTCAATAATTTCTAAAATTTCGACATGGGTCGAGTAGTATTTAACACATGGATTCAAAAAACATAAAATTACAAGAAAAAAAGACTAAATTGACTAACCAATTAAACTTGGAAGCTTTTGAAACCCTAAAGCTCTTCGTCTCCTTCTTTCTCCCTTTTCTTTCTTTTTCTTTCTGTTTCGTTTTGCTTTGTTTCTTTTTAATTCATTCTTCTATTATTTTGTTTTCTTATACATTAATATATTATTATATAATATAATATATAAATACTTAACACTTAAGGTTTATCTGCCTTGTACCGCCTCATAAAGAAACAGTGGCATAATTCTTTCTTTAATCCTTTTAAAAAAAAAATTTAATGTATAATTTAACTTTCATCCTATATGCAATTTAGTTATTTTACCTAATTACTCTTAAATCATGCAAATTCACTTAACCAAAACCTAATTAACTACACAATTAACTTCGTAAATATTTTTAATAATTATTTACGAATCTGATTTGTGATAACGGAATCTCGAAAATACACTTTCCAACACACATAACTATCGAGTCGTTACAGAATATATATATATTTTCATCTCTCCCAGTATCATACTTATATATACATAATTAAGCTTTACTAATATAATAAAACAAAAATCAATGAATATGATCTAGGATTATAATAATGAAAGTGGATGGTTTAGATCATGCTAGGCCACTAACACATTTTAAATATGATTTAATTACACTTTAGACCTTGATATATTTACATACTAATGACTTGGTTATTTCCTTAATCAGTTCTTACTAATCTAATCACCTTACATTTTAGTCCACGTACTATACTTAAGGACCTATTTAATAAATAATTCTATTTTCTAGTTTTGTATTCACCTTTTAACTACTTGATTAAAATTTTTTGGGTTAGCTCGATTTAAGAATTTCAACCTTTTGACACCAACGAAAATTTGATTGTTAAAAAAATTTCAAAATAACAACTTTTTTTAAAAAATAATGTATAAATAAGAACATACAATCACTTCTTTTGTTAAATCCATCACCCAAATCACAAGAAATTATTTTATAGACCATTTCCATCACATCATCTATGCTTCTGTTCAATTAAAAAAAGACACATCATCTTTTTTTTTTCACATCATATTTACATTTGAACTAAATTTTTAATCTAAAAATGATGTGTCTTTTTTTAATTAAACAGAACCATGAATAATGTAATAAAAAGGGTACATAAAATAATTTCTTCCCAAATTACTCACACTTGTCATTCTATGAGTGTTTCTATAGGGGCCTTAAGCTTGAAAATTTCTTGTTGCTGAACAAAGAGGGAAATTCACCACTTAAGGTTACAGATTTTGGTTTATCACTCTGTTACAAGCTAGGTACAAACATAATAATCCCCGTTCATTAAAATTTTCGAGGTCAGGTTAATTTTCAGTTTCTTTTTAACTCCGTGCCTTCTGAATAGGTGATGTATTTAAGGACATTGTTGGTAGCCCATATAATATTGCATCAGAAGTATTGCAGGTGATGTATTTAAGGACATTGTTGGTAGCCCATATAATATATACACTAACTAAATTATAATACATTCACTATGTGAGTGAAAAAATTTATGTGTAAGATTTTATTGATTTTTTATCATTTTAGTTGCTCGTGAAAGAGTTGATAGAAGGTTAAAAATGTTTTTTTTTTAAATAAAAATATACTTTTTGAAATTTTAAAATTAGAACTAAATTGATAAAATTTGTAAATGCCGAGAGTTAAATTTATTAAAATTTTTAGAATTTGAACTAAAATAACAAAATTTATCAATGTTGAAAGTTAAATTTGTTGATTTTTTTATCTTTAAGATCAAATTGATAAAATTTGTAAATATTAGAGGACTAAATTTTTTATTAAACTAATAAAAGAAGGCTCATGTCAGCATTTCCTTTCTTTACTCGTTTAACGCAACTAACATAAGGGTGACTTACGAAAAATGTTTGTTTCGCAAAAAAAGACTTACGAAAAATGTTTTCTGTATTTTCTTATGTTTGTTTCATGGAAAATAACCTGATCAACAGAAAATCACTTACAGGTCAATAAAAATAAGCCATTTTTTCCTGTAAAATGACTTGCCCTCTTAAAAAATGTAAGTTATTTTCAGGAAAAAATCTTCTTTATGGATAATTTTATTTTTATATGAAAATTAACTCAAGTTAAGCTTAATATTATTATATTAATAATATATTTTTATTTTTATTTTTTAATATTTAAAATTAATAAAATAATAATATAAAATACTATGATTTTTAATATTATTAAAGATACATATTTAATTATCTATATCTAATCATATAATAAATTATTAATATAATTTATTATTTTAACAAATTATTTAATATTTCAATTTTATTTTAATAATAAATATTTATTAAAATGATAAATATAGTAATAATAAATGTTTTGTAGTATAAATGTTAAAATATGCCATAAATTCATGTACTCTTCACAAATTTATAATTTAGTTCCTCTACTTTTTTTATTTGAAAATCAAGTACAATTGTTAACATTGTTCAATTTTTTCGCCAATTTTATCGATGACACATTTTTAAACAAAAAAATACCCACTTGATACTAATATAATTAAAAAATGACGTTATAATTAATCTGAATTTAATAAAATATTTTTAATAGTGCTAACAGCTAAACTTGAATTTTGATATCTAAAAGTATATGGGCTAAATTTTAAATTTACAAAAAGTATAAAAACTTATGATATATTCTAATTTAATAATTGATTAATATTATATATTTAATTTGATGTATTTATTTATAAATAAATCATTGCAATATATGAAAAAAAACATAAATTCTATTAAACAATGAAATAAATAAAAATATTTCAAATGAATATTTATTTAATTGAAAAAAATTTAAGAAATTTTTTAAATAATCTATCAACTAATAAAAAATATTTTAGACAAATTATTCAAATAACTAACTTTTATTTTTCAAAAATAATATTTTCAAAAAATATTTAACTTCAAAAAATTTACTAATAAAATAGAAGGAAAACAATCATTTTTGAATGCTGAGAATAAAAAAGCGCACAACAGTGCTTAGGCAAAGATTAAGGGCAGGGTCTTGTGTATTTAGGATTTAGGGCTCGAACTCCAAATGGAAACTCCCACATTACTCTGAAACTGAAGGAAATGTCAAAGGATGAATATGGAGTGCTTCTGTATTATAAATTCGCCTCCATCCCTGATCTCAGTTCTCTCTTCTCCTTCTACCACTCCAATTGCAACTCTCTGGCTCTTCTCGGCCGAGTCCGTCTCTCTCCTAATGGCGTCAATGTCACCGTAACCTCTGCCTGCCCGTTTCCAATCTTTTTCTCTCTACACTTGCATTCCTTCTACTCTAAGGACGATTCGGTCTTTTTTCTTCTTCTTAATAAGCAGGTTGGTGGTTTGCTGTCGGCATTGGAAAAACACATAGAAGCCGTGAAGTCCAATAGTTTGTTCCAAGGAACTGACTTCAAGCTTGCTTCTTCGCATCATCCTTTGAACGACAAGGTTGCTGTTGAGTGTGGCTTTACATCTCTTTCCATTCGTGTTGTCAAGGTTTGTTCAACCTTTCAGGACCTGTTTTGTTATCATTTTCAGCTGCTAAACTTGTATTGTAACTTTTGTCCTTCACTTGCTTCTATAGACTTTGTACTGTTACCATCCCAAACTTGCACGTTCTATGTTGATTTTTCCTGCGAGTGTAATATTTTTATTGTATCTGTTCTTAGGAATTGGTTACTTTTAGTTCTTATCCCCTTTTAAATCCACCGGAGGTTTCTAATGCTGGGAGGCATCTCTCTGCTGCCGAGTTCCATTCTGTTCTTCAAAGTGCTGGTATGGACTTTGGTCTATCCCTTCTAATGGCTTATTAGTTACATTTTTCTACATATCATATATGTTTCATGTTGGCTAATGGTTGTGATTTCTAATTTTGTGTTTATTGATGGTAATTTTTGTGCTTCTCAGGGCAACTTATGAAGAATGGAAGTCCTACCGATGATAAGCAGCTGGTTCTATTGGATGCAAGAAATTTATATGAGACGAGAATAGGAAAGTTTCATGCTCCAAGTGTGGAAACACTAGATCCAGGTATCAGGCAGTACAGTGATCTGCCCTCTTGGATAGATGATAATTCGGAACAGTTGCGAGGAAAACATGTCCTCATGTAAGTATTCTAAATCCTGATAATGTTCTGTCGATGTTTATTCCAGTTCTTTCATGCCTGTAAATCATTGCCTCTGGATTCATATTTTATCAAGCAACTCTTCACTTGCAATTTTATATCCCTTTATTGTTAAATGATATTCTTTTTGGTTGAAGGTGTGGTTACAGAATGTTGCAACTATTCACCCTCTCTGAATGATAGAAACTGAGCTTCTGCTAATTATGTTCATCTTCTACCATTTTGAGTATCCTGTGTTAACAGATTTCTGTTACAGGTATTGCACTGGAGGAATCCGTTGTGAGATGGCATCAGCTTATATTAGGTCAAAAGGTGCTGGGTTTGAGAATGTCTTTCAGGTCAGCTTCTGAAACCAAATAGAAAATCATGTCACCAGCTTCAGTTTCTTGTTTATCTATGGAATAATTTATAAGTTTGATGTGTATTTATTCGGATAATACCACCCAAAGCAAGTAAGCTCAACCCTTCACATGATGAGGGCAACCGTGATAGTCTTGGCTGTATTGGCTTTATTGCAGTTATATGGGGGAATACAACGCTATTTGGAACAATTTCCTGATGGTGGTTTCTTCAGAGGAAAGAACTTTGTTTTCGATCACCGGTATGCTTTCGTAGTTTATCAACATGTTATTGTTAAAACTTTATTGATATCGTATTTGTTGATCACTTTAGGATGGTAATAGAAATTGCATACTAGCATAATAGTTCAATTCATGAATTGTGAAAGCTGATGTTTTTTCCTTATATCTCTTTGTATTGCTGGTAGGATTTCAGTTGGGAGTTCAGATACTAGTATTATGGGTGCCTGCCTCATTTGTGGCTCTTCTTACGACAATTATTCTTCACGCTGCCGCTGCACTCACTGCAGAATACTTGTCTTGATCTGTGATAGTTGTCAGGTATGTTCTACAATTATCTCTTGAGCCATCTTTTTTAACAAGATTCTGTTTATGCTTCTTCTGGTACACCTTTTATTTTCTATATTCGTCATTGGTGTTTCTGAACTTTGTCAATTTGGGTGGCAGATAAAGAGTGATGCATATGTTTGTGAGTTGTGCCAGAAACATCGTTTGGATTTTGGATCCATTCCATCTGTGGAAGATGGTGAGCTTGCAACAGTATTGGACAAAAATGATCTGAAAACTGTTTGTTCAGATTCCAAAATCTCATCTCAGCTGCCTTCAAGAAATGGTAAGGTCTGTAATCTCTTATATAAGAGTAAGACTTAAGTTAAGCAAGAAATGTTAAGTAATTAACTGATTAATTTAATTGGTGTTGGGGATACTCTACACTGTTTTTCTATTATTGTTAATCTCGTCTATGATATGCCACTTTTAGCATCTATTTACAAAAGCATGCATATTGTTTATTGCAAATAGATTTGCAACTTATGTGTAAAACTCATTTGCTAGGGGATTTCCCTTGAAACCTGCATTTTTAATACTGAATACTATATTACCTTGATATCCTGAGTGGTTTAAAGTTGAGTGTAAAAATTGATCTGGATTTTGTTTTTGCTGGTCCTAAAATTGTTATAACGTCTATTGTCAGGCAATGCAGCTCCAAGGAAATTAAGAATTTTATGCTTGCATGGTTTTCGGCAAAATGCCTCTAGTTTTAAAGGAAGAAGCGCATCACTAGCCAAGAAACTTAAAAGCATTGCTGAACTTGTTTTTATTGATGCACCACATGAGTTGCCATTCATTTACCAGTCTTGTACAGAAGCAAAAAATAGTTGTGCTCCACCTACTGGACAACATGCTCCTCCACCTGAGAACTGCAAAAGGAAGTATGCATGGTTGGTTGCATCTGATTTTGGTGGGAAGGTTGAAGCTGATTGGAAAATAGCAAATCAGCCATTCGACCCTCTTCAGCACCAGGGACAAACTGATGGCTTTGATGTATCACTGGCCTATTTGAAAAAAATGTTCTCCGAGCAAGGACCCTTTGATGGGATTTTGGGATTTTCACAAGGAGCAGCAATGGCTGCTTTACTTTGTGCACAAGGAGACAAGCTAAAGGCTGAAATTGATCTCAGATTTGTGATATTGTGCTCTGGATTTGCTCTCCCATTGGCAGATTTCGGGCAAAAGCCCATTAATTGCCCATCACTTCATATATTTGGTAGTGATCCCGGCAAGGACAGACAGATAACAAGCCATACCAGCAGATACCTGGCATCAAGATTTGAAGATGGTTGCTCTGTTATTATTGAACATGAATTTGGTCATATCATTCCAACTCGGTCTCCATACATGGACAACATAAAGGACTTTCTTCGACGTTTTCTCTGATGTATTAGATATGTATTTGACTAGTTTTTTTGTTCTTCATTTCTCTGTTTAGAAATGAGGTAATTGTCCCATGTGCATGCTAATCAGCTAGTTAATTTTTTATGTCAGAAACTTTAGCCATTCTTAATGATGCAATAGTCCATTGTTATGGATTAGTACATGGCTGCCGGAATCAAAACTGTACCCGTAGGAATCGTTGGGTTGAACCGGTTTGAGCGAAGCACTTGGAACTAGTTGAACCGAAACAAAAATCCGATTGAATTGGTTTTATAATTTAAAAGATTTATGAATTTATAGTAATTTATTTAATTAAAATTAGAGTTGATTGTAGCATAGATCTGATTTTTCAAACCAAGGATTAATATGAACATTACTCTATTGCATGCGGACCGATGTTGTTTGGATCGTATTGTTCAATACGGATTGATTGAAATGGAAAAAAAAAAAATTAATTACACTATCAATTCAACGGAACTTTTTAAAAATTTTATAATATTTTAATGGGAGAAGTTGAATCGATCCAACCAGGTAATTGGTGTCAACCACAGGTTGGATTTAAAAAACATAGATGATGAACTCCTAAACCCTAAACTAGTCCGGGAACGGTGTAAGTGTGGGGGATTGGGAATGCTTTTCAAGTACTAAACCCTAAACTGAAACTAACTTTTGATTCCCAAAAGCCTCCAACACAAACTCTTTGAACCAATTATCTATAGTCTGAATTCTGAACTACACTGGAAGCAACGCATAGCTGTTAACCCAGCTAAGGAAGCAAACAGGAAAGGAACAATGAAGGTTTTGAGTAGGAAACTGCTGCACCAATTATCCTTCAAACAAGTATCTTTCTTTTTCCTCCTTTACCAACTAACTCATGGTTTATGCTTATTGGAATGAATTGTCAAGTGGGTACTTTTCAAATGATAGGTGCTCAACATTTTTGCTTCAATTAAACATCTTTCTATAATCTTCCTTCTTTTGGGACATTAGTATATGATTGCTAATTGAATTTTCAAGTTGGTTGTGAATTTTGAGGACTTTGCTTTACGATCTTCGCATCTTAACGATGCTTATGTTTATTAAATTTGCTTTTATTTATTTATTTGTTTTCATTATTATTTACATCGTTTTGATTTATGAACGGGTTATTATACTTCCACGTTCTATCTACATGACAAGTTTTCTAGCACGAAGATTTTACTATCTTTTCCTCCTTGTTCTTTTTCTTTGAATGAAGACCGAAGGGTACTACCTTCATTTATTCAGTTCGTACTATCACGTGTTTAATCAGAGATGTAGAGTACTTATTAATTGTTGCTGGAAAACTATGACTGATTCTTTTTTGTTGTTGCTCAATCTAAGAGTGATTGTTCTACCACTGTTAATATCATTTTAAAAAACTTACTTGATAGGCTATCCGTCGCTGTACATATTCTACTGGGAAAGTCTCAGATTTTGGACAACCTACTTCAGCATCTCATCCTCAGGTGTGCTTCTTAACATGTCCTCATCACTCTGATGTTAGAAAACATGGTAGAGATTTGAGAATTCTGATGATTTTGCTTTTGTATGATTAGTCTGCAAGTAATACAAGGCCTTGGTGGGTAAAATGGCAATTTGATGCTGTCAGCTTCTTGGACAAAGAGAAGAAGGTTTTAAGTATGCTTTAAGTTTAGGTTGGTACTTGTTCTAAGGCATTTTTACTTCATGTTTACCTCTCAGTTAATGAAGGAAGGGGAGATTACACCTGGTATAGCTACCGAAGAATACATCTCTAGACGGAAAAGATTGTTGGAACTTCTTCCTGAAAATAGCTTGGCCATCATTGCTGCTGCCCCTGTAAAGATGATGACTGATGTTGTGCCTTATACATTTCGACAAGATGCTGATTACTTGTATCTTACTGGTTGCCAGCAACCTGGTGGGGTGGCAGTATTAAGTCATGAGTGTGGTTTATGCATGTTCATGCCAGAACCAAAACCTCACGTATGTTGATGTTGTGTAACTGAATATTTTGATACTAAATGCTTTTGTTGTCTAATTTTGCAGTAAGAAGGCTTTAGTTTTTCCTTTTCATTTTTAATTATAAGATGGATGGTTCATTTGGACTTTTCCATTGGGCATGGAGTAGGTTGACTTGAAAACATCAAGATATTTCTAATTCATTAGTTTTTCAGTAAGGCTGAAATGATCTAGTTTCTTCTTGTTCTTTTGTTATGCATGACATGTTTAAAGTTCATTCAAAAATTTATGACGTTATGGTTTATGTAGGATGTTGTTTGGCAAGGACAAATAGCAGGAGTTGATGCAGCACTAGAGATGTTCAAAGCTGAAGAAGCTTATCCAGTGAGCAAATTAGATAAGGTGATATGATAATCCGTTGTAGATATGATAGTTCAGATGTCTTGCTTTATCATATATGATATGATAAGGAAAGTAACTTCTTTGCTTCTCCTTCTATTTCTTTCTTAAATACTTTTAAAATAATGCCTGCAGATCCTTCCAAATATGATAAAAAGATCTTCCAAATTGTTCCACAACAAGCTGACGGCTACACCGACCTACACAGATTTGGAAACCTTTCAAAATGCAGCTCATGTTGGGAAAGTGAGTGACCTTTCTATTTTCACCCATGAGCTACGATGGGTAAAATCTCCTTCTGAACTTAAGTTAATGAAAGAATCCGCAGCAATTGCTTGTCAGGTACTTTCTTGTCTAACCCTGTTGGTCCCTCTTGACCTGAATTTTGTATAATGTGATTAATGTCTGATGCACATCTATTTTACATTACTTGGTTTCGGCTATCAAGCTTTTTTAGGTTAGAAATATCCTAGTATCAGGTGGTAAATCAACATTATTTTATAGTGTTACTGAGATTGCACTTAAAATAGATGCCCCTTCTGTTATGGAATATTTTGTGTCTGGAGAAGGTAATTACCTGTCTGGTATTCATATTTAACATATATCTTGCTCTTGGACAGGCTCTTTTGCAGACAATGTTGCATTCCAAAACATATCCTCATGAGGGTATGCTATCAGCTAAGGTTGAATATGAATGCAGAATGAGAGGTGCTCAGAGAATGGCGTAAGCTTTTGCCTTTGTAAAAGACTTGAAAGCATGCCTTTTTTTAATGCCAAATATGTTTGGTGTAGCAACAAATATCATTAGTATCATTGTGAACTTATCTACCAAATAGTTTGAACTCATTAGTCTCATTGTCCTTCACCAGATTTAACCCTGTGGTTGGTGGTGGGCCTAATGCTAGTGTTATACATTATTCTCGAAATGATCAGAAAGTAAGTTTAATTATTGTGAGATGTTATTTGGTTTTTAAGTCACCAACCAAGTGCAAATAAGATTTTATGTGTGTTTGTGAGGATGATCAATTTTAAGATTTGACTTCTTGTTTGTCTTTTAGATCAAAGATGGGGATCTAGTTTTGATGGATGTTGGATGTGAGCTGCATGGTTATTGCAGTGATCTTACTCGTACATGGCCACCCTGTGGAAGCTTTTCTTCTATACAAGTATGCTTTTGTATGATCGATTTGTTTCACTTGAATTTGTATCCTTCGCATTCAGAAATCTAGTATTGAAACTGTTCTCTGGAGGTATTTTCTTTTTAATTGGTGTGATGGGTTTGAAATGTGCAACATGTCTTTATCTATTAGATACTATTTATTAACGTCTTATAGATGATTCTCTAAGTAATTCTGGGATGAATACATGCACGTTGAAGTTTCTTATTTTACTTGCCATATGACCGAGCAGAGAGGCTTATAGCTATGGATTTCAATTTTTCAGGAGGAGCTTTATGATCTCATACTACAAACAAACAAGGAATGTATAAGGCTTTGCAGACCTGGTGCTAGCATCCGTCACATACACAACTATTCGGTATGGTTTAATAACTAAAAATCATAGTTTTTCAAATTCTCTTGCATTTTACTTTTTTCATTATCCATCTGTCATTTTTTGGGTGCTGATGTTTCTCCACAAGAAGGGATAATATACTGGTTCTTTCATAAATGATGAGCAATCTACCTCCCAAAGTTTAGAAAGAAATGTTTATTTCTTATGAGCACATCTTAACTATACATGCAATTTAAAATAAAATAATCAATTTATAAAAGGAATTTAGTATGCACATACACCCATGTAGCTAGTTTTCATCCTTATAATTATTAGGTTTCTTGTTAGGTAATTTGTTAAAGTTCACGATAGCTATAATCTATTCTGAATAAGAACAAGTCACATATTTACCTTATGGTACTTTATCCATATTGTTTCCAATTTTTTCTTTTTTAAGCTTTCAACTAAAAAATAACAATATTACTTCTTTAATATTCATGGTGTATACTTTAGATGAGCCTTTGATCTTATTAATTGCTTGTTTGTTTGATCTTACCAGTTTTCATTTTCTTGTGGAAATATCTACCTGAAAGTTGCTTGAATTGTAAGCTGTATTGGGCTGTAATGGAATGTTTTGATCATGTGAAGTTGTGTGCTTTTATAGGTTGAATTGCTATGCAAAGGACTGAAGGAAATTGGGATTCTGAAAAGGGATGCATTTAGATTGTATCACCAATTGAACCCAACTTCTATAGGTTAGACTAAGCTTCAATTGGCAAGCGTTTTACTAAACCTTACCTTGTTATGACATATAAGATTTCTATATTATTATGCCTGATAAATTTTATGCCCAGGTCACTATCTAGGAATGGATGTCCATGATAGTTCCATGATCAGCTATGACCGTCCTTTGAAGCCAGGAGTAGTAAGTTATCTCTTTCAGTGAAACCCTTTTCGATGTTCTCAACCATCAGTGAAACCCTTTTCGATGTTCTCAACCAACTTCACATTTTGCACTAGCTGGGAGTAGCAAGTTTTAGATATTAGGGTTTTCTGTTCTTACATGCTATATGCTGGAATATCATTTTTTGCACTTTCAATAAATGACACAGTATGCAATAGGAGTAATTGTTTCCTTGGTGTTTGCATTGGTAATATCGATATTATCTTCTAGTATGTTGATGTGAATTTACTGTCCATTGCAGGTTATAACCATTGAGCCTGGAATCTATGTCCCATCTAGTTTTGATGGTTCAGAGAGGTATTTATGGAATTCCTAAATAAAAGTACATTTTTACATTCAAAACCTAACCTGAAGCTTCCTACCAACCATGCCTTTGATGTCACTTCCTATGCTTAATTATATGATCATGGCAACCCATAGTTTGAAAAATCACTCATGAAAAATTCTATTACGGTGCACTGCCTGATTAATGATCATTTCTTTTGACATATACCTCTTATGTGGTGGTTATGTCATTAGTTGAACTGCCATAAGCAAGATGAATCTACGGCTTTTTGAGTGCCTATACTTAATGTGGTTTTTGTTGACTGTCTTATGAATCTAACACTTCACATTTGACTGAGATGTCAGTAGATGATAAACATTTCGTTACTTTGTTTAAGAAGCTTTCATTTACAACTTGGAAAGAATAAGATTTGGGTTTTATATATTTTTATGAATTTTTTCTACCAGAATAAAATATACTTGTACATACAAGGACATCTGATTGGAAATGTCCGTGTCTTTGCATTCAAAGTCATTGTCATGATAAAGAGTCCTTACTAAGATTGTCCCACGTAGAGTAAAAGGTGGTGAAAGTTGCTTAATGAGGACGTATTGCAGGTACCAAGGCACAGGCATAAGGATTGAGGATGAAGTTTTGATTACAGAGACTGGTTGTGAGGTAAAAACTCGTGTATCAATGCTATATAAAATGTGGTTGTTTTATCTATCGTGGGACTTTCTGCTGATAATAATCACTCGAAGATGATTATTGTTAGTTTTGCCATTTCATTCTTAAGGGTAATTTTGTCTTTGATGTGACTTGTTGCTGATATTACTCACTTGAAGGTGGCTTTCGATACAATTGTTTTTGGTTCTTAAGGATATCTTCCTATTTGATGCTCACATATTCAGTAAAACATTATACATAAACCAATTTAAAGTGGTTGGAGAAAAAAGAGCAGAATCTTATCTAATGAAAGCTTAATCTTTCAAGCTTCCCAGGGGAAGGGGAGAGGGGGATTTTACCATAGGTTAATATCGATATGAAGTTTTTTTTTTTTTTTTTTTTTTCTCATGGTTAGCCTAGTTATAACTAAAGTGTCACAATCATTATTACATTAGTAACTTGCATTCAGTAATCCTTCTGATTGTTTGAAATTTGAAACAGGTCCTCACTGGATCAATGCCGAAAGAGATCAAACATATTGAATCCTTGCTAAACAATTACAGTTATACAAAGGGTATGGAGGCCGCAACAGTATAAAAGCTGCAACCAGTTGATTCTTCCTTGAAAATTGTTGGGCACAGATCACCACCTGTCAGAAAAGGATATCATTTCTAAGCCTGTGTCTATTTTGAACCCGAGACACAATATCGTTTTGCATATTATTCCAGTTTTCCTGCAGAACTGGCCGGTCATGCGTGCATCTATTTATACCCAAACTCTTGTCAATGAGAGTGCTCCATGTTCTCCATTTTGTGCTCAATATTTCCAGTAAACAAGGGCTATCAGCCAATTCTTTTCACCTTTGATCTGCAACTTTGTCAACATCTACTAATGGTTTTATATCGACAGTCCATGAAATTACCTGTATTCATGGGAAATAGATCCCTCTTTTGAATAATACTAGCTTTCAAAGGTTAAGCTCTTCATTTACTTAGCATAGTTCCGGCTCTGGGTGAGGAAAATGGTGACACTACTACAAAGTTGTATTACTGTAATCATCAATGACCTGCTTGTACAAAGCTAAGACAAACTTTCCCAGTGGCAGAGCAAAATATTAGGGATTGCTGCTTCCACCATTTGAGTAAATTCTTTGTATGCTAATGTTTTTTCACCTGCTGCTGTGCTTTGGATGGTGAAATGATGATACAAGGACGTACAGGCTGATCATGTCATTTTCAATTTTCTTTGTTTTAATATCAACAAACGAAGTGGGTAAAATATGTATTAGCAGTGAAAGTTTTCTGAATGGGGTAAATGTTTGGTCTTTAGGAGCTCCCACAAGTTTTTATGGTTCATTTTTGTGACACGATATGTTACTTAAAAAACTGGAATCCCCATCCCACGTAATTCACACTTGGCGTATTTCCTTGACAAAAAATCCTTTTTTAGCCTCCTAATTTCTGCAGCAAGTTTCCAACTGTATCTTAAATTTTCATTAATACCTAAGAAAGCTACTAGCTAAGCAGAATCTAATGGCCCTTTCTGTTCACCTGAATTACTCTCGGCTGTACCAGTTAGCTCACCTAAGCACTGCCACCTAAACCAGCAATAAGCAGCAGTCTGCCAGAATGGACCAGCCGTTATTTATGGCTTAATTTGAACAGGTCATTTTGGAGGCTATGCATGCGTGCCACTTGCCATAATGGCATTATCGAAATATTCTCCTACCACAAGGGTGGATAAATAGCTTGACAACTATATCAACGCCCATCTTCTTTTGCCCTTTACTCAGCCATTAAGCATCTTCTCTAACAAGACAAGTTTACACCTGTTTCAGGTTACAGAGAGGAGAAAAAAAGATGTCTTTGGTGACAGAAGAGATCAAAGCCAGTGCTTCAGAAGTATATCATGGAGATGAGATCTGTCAAGTGAAATCCAAGTCTTTGCTGGAGGAGATGGGCATGCCCAGAGGGCTTTTGCCCTTGAAAGACATTGAAGAATGTGGATATGTGAAGGAGACAGGGTTCGTGTGGCTTAAACAGAAGAAGAGCATAACCCACAAGTTTGAAAAGATTGGGAAGCCTGTTTCGTATGCAACTGAAGTCACTGCAGTGATTGAGAAAAACAGGATAAAGAAGCTGAATGGGGTTAAGAGCAAGGAACTTTTGATTTGGGTCACACTGAGTGATATCTATGTTGATGATCCAGCCTCTGGCAAAATCACTTTCAAGACCCCTGCTGGGCTGTCCAGATCTTACCCTGTATCTGCTTTTGAGATTGAAGGCGAGGAATCATCCAAGGAGAAGAACTAAGACAAGGTGTCTCAATTTCCATTAGGAGAAGAACCCTTCATCTCTGGGTTAATTTAATATTCATGGTTTTGGATTGCATTACTTCTAGTAATCAATCAATATATAATAATTAAAAAAAAAGAGGTGTTTACAGTTACAATCTCGGAAAACTTGTTGCATTGCATGTTAGTACTACAACATATGCATTGTTGCTTCAACCTATTGGAAGCAACCCAAATTATTTTTTAACTAAAAATATGCTATTGTCTTGTTTGCCTATGTTTATTCTTTCTTTACTTTTTCAATTCGCATTTATTCTTTATCGGTCAAAGAGAATATATATATGAGTAAAAAAGGCATTGGGGTCAAAGAGAATATATATATTATATTCTATTGTTCTCTTTTGATCCTATTCTCACTTTCAATACCAGTCAACTTGGAAGACTGATTGGAAAAATTACATATATGGCTATTTCTAGGCTACACCAGCTTGTAAGTTGTAACACAAATTTCATATTTGTATGATGAACTTCCAAGATGAATGTTGCTTATCAATCTCTTAAATTACTCTACTCTAAACTCGTGGCTGTACAGCAATCAATGGTGTTCAGTTAAAAATATTATATTACACAAGTATTTGAGATTTAGCAACATCACGACTACATATTTTGCGGCCACCTTTAGTAAGAGCACAAACACAGTTCTCAAGAATCTCGTTGTCCTCCTCCCAGAATAACAAGGAAGCCATGTCTGGTTTCTCCAACATCATTCTAGAGGTCAAAAAACCAGCAATAGCCCATGTTTGATTAAGTCGAGATTGTTTTCCAACAAACTTCCCACTTGGGGTGTCATAATATTCAGGCCAACGGTCAACTGAAAGCTTCTTCTCTGCCAAACCAACTGCTTTCTGTGCTAGTTCTATTCTGCCCATCTTGATGCATGCCAATGTGAACTAACGCAGTAATATAAAGATTTAGAACCTGCCACTGTAATTCAAGTCTTCAAACAAAGCCTATCATACACCAAAACTAGATAATTAAGTTTACCTGCCAAAGAAGTGCTGGCCATGATCCACCGTTGTGAAAGGACCAAGGTCTGCACAAGTCCATTACGCACACTAGTGTCAGTAGGTATACATGCATGCATATATAGGGACTGGTTATAAAGGTAGACAAGGTACTGACGTGTTCTTTGGGTCACTGCCAGTAACAATGCGCCACTCCTCGTTCTCTAATGCAGGATAGCATATCTTGAGAGGCATATGTCCCACGATATCATCCCATTTAGCTTCGATTAATTTGAGAATAGCTTCATTCTGTTTTGGAGTGGCCAGTGACGAAATAAGGGACCAGAGGTTACCAAGCGTAAAGAACCTAAAATCCATGTGAGCTGGCTGTAGATTGCCAATTAGATACCCACCATCTTCAGGTATCCAATCTATAAGCCATGGAGGAATTTGTTCAGGATAAATATTGAACTTGTTGGTAGCATCCATGGAGTACTCTTCTGTTTTATATCGGTATATCTCATTGGTTTTTTTCAGGTCCACCCAATAGTATTCTCTAATGTGAAATGATAGTGCACTGAGTCTATTGTTGATGGCTGTCATCAAATTCTTGGAACATTCATTTACTGTCAGCATCTCATTAGAGCATCGCAGAGCAGCATAAGTCAAAGCCTGTAGATCAAACATGAGGCAACAAAACATAACAAGGTCAAACAGAGAGAGTTTAAAAACTAGAAATAAGTGAACCCACTTGGATCTCAAGGGGATGACCATGAACACCCATCTTTCTGTCAATCATGCAGGATCCATCAGTGACTAACAGAGAAGGAAACATATCAAATCCATCAGCTAAACACAAGTTGAGGATCATTTTAATCCCTGTTTGAAAATCCTCTCTCTCTTGCAATGTATAGTCGCCACTGATCTTCCCATATGCCCTCAACAATATAATCCACCACAGTCCTATCAACAGCATCACCTCAATGAAAAGTCACTTTTAGTAAAAGGAAAACAAAGTAGCAAATAAACTAACCGGAGTCCACTGGTGCAACACTGCCAATAGCTGATCCACCAAAATCTGGATCTATCACTTCCTCAAACTTATTGTCACCAAGAGGTACAATTCTAACCTTGAAACTTACCGGCATCAAGCCCTGTCTGGGACTATAGCAGTCAACAGTTTTCTCCGTACTCTACATCGAACATCAAGTTTCAAATGGATAATTATGCAATCTTGATCAGCAAAAACTAGTAAACCACATATCCATGTGTGTGGATGTGTCTCAAGCCTCTAGCATGTGCAAAAGAGGCATGAAATTATTACATAACAAATTCAAGTTCTACAGTGATCAAAAGGAATCTAGAAGCACAATCTACCAACTTTATGCGTGGTAATATAGCCAGGGTAACTCTCTGCTTTGCTTCGACCGAATCCCCTCTCTAGGCAATCTTAAAGGTGCACTCTCACGCATTGACTTGGTGCATTCAGGATTTTACTCTTGAAGTGCTCCCCCCAAAAATTGAACCTGGATTGACCTTAAATAAACATAAAAAGAATACCAGACTATCATCACTTTTTAATATGTGATTGATGGGTTGATATCCTTTCATATCTGTACAGTCTGTCTATGAATTACAAATGACATAGTTGTGTGGCATATAAATGGTGATTAAACATGTATTCAATGGCATTGACCTAAACAAGAAAAAAAATAAAGGGAAATGCACAACTAATGATGCTAGAACATTATTATCCAAGATGACAAATAAGCGTATGTACCTGCAACTGCAAAGTATGGAGGAGAAAATTCTTGACAATCTCTCCTTCACCTCTAAGCAAGAAAGCCAAAGCCGAAGGCACGAAATCGCGAATGAAAACTTGGTCATAGTTCAAAGGATGCTTATCACCTTGATCATTTGAAGCCACGGTACCAACGGGGAATCCACAATACGTCACAACTGCATCTCTCAACAAACTCCATGCCTCCTTGTCAATTTCGCTTTCAAGTGATGCTCTCCTGTTTCCATATTCAGCGCGAGGAACTTCTCCTCCAACAATGTTCTCGTCCTCTTGTGGCTTCGCATTGTTGCAGTTTTCCACACAAAGTCTTTCGGGATTCTTGTCGGTTTCAACCGCACTAGCTTTTACAGGGAAACCATAAGGCCTTGAAACCGTACTGTGTAGGCCAAAACTTGAACTTGGTAAGCAATTCAACTTCTGCATATTGTTGATAACGCCTTGAAAGGCCAAAAGTTTGTGATTTTATTTTTTTCTAATAGATGCAATCCAATTAAGTGGAGAATGATAATTCACAAACTTTTTAGCCATTCACTGTGTACCTTAGTTCCCTTTTCTGAAAATGTTATTCAACTTCACCTTATGATGCTTTTCATTCAGTGCATACATCAACTCCAAATTGTGAGATTTAATGATACTGATTCCCAGTTTTTTATTTATTTATTTATGATAATTAATATTTTTCTAATCTTAAATTAGTTTTAAGTTCCAAATTTTTGTGTGTTTAGTTTCGTTTCTGTTAATATCCACCTGTATTAATACTTATTGTTCTTTTAAGATTTTATTATTTTAAATTCATTTATATTTATTTATCTTTAACTATTTTTATAGTTATAGTTAAAATTAAAATATTATTATTTAATTAAATTGTTCAACTTAATTAATAATTTTAAAATTTATATGCAAATATGTATGTAATTCAACCAGTTTTTAATGATTTAATCAGTATAAAAAATCGATTGATCCAAGTTGAAGTTAATTTAAATATTTAAGTATGTATGGCTCTAAAATTTTGTCCAAATGTGGCCCGGATAAAAATTCTAAAACCTGAGCTCAACTTGCCCGTATTAATTTTATATTATTATTTTTATATAAAAACGAATTTGAAAAATATAATAAATCAAATACACTAAAAACATTAAAATAAATGTTTTCCAACAAATTGAAAATAAATTAAAAGATATTTAATATGTATGCTCTTAGGTGCAACTTAGCAAGCAAATATCTCTAAATAGTAACAAAATAGTAAAAATATAATAGCCAAATGACAGCAAAGCAGTGGCAAAACAACATCAAAACAATTGGAAACAGTAGCAGTTTTCTTTTTCAAATTCGAGTCAGGCCTGGGTCAAAAAATCTTACTCGAAGCCCGGCCAATTTAGAAATAAGCCTCGTTTTTTATCCAAGCCCATTCTTCGAACCTATATTTTTGTCCAAACTCACTCACTTTTCGTGCAAGCCTTCAGGGCAGGCCAAATTTTTCGGCCCATGATGAGGCCTATATCAAACCCTAAACCTTAATAAGTAACTTCTCTCGACACTTTAAAACTTTTCTTTGAAAGCCGCGAATAGAACACATAGCAAAGAAGGTGAATTGACATTCGAAAAACATATATACAATTCGGTGAAAACCAAATCTTTGTTGGTGTTTTTATCGTGTAATTGATGTTTATCAAGTGTGAAATATCATAAAAATTGTTACTTAATTTCCCTTGTTTAATGTGGTTGCAGTAAGTTGAATAAACATGAATTCTGTTAGCTGTGCTTCCTTTGTCAAACTGTATATATGCAAATTAAGTATGTGTTTTAAGAACTATATCCTTAAAGTGTCTTTATGCTGCCTTGTGTATTGAAGAATCAATTAATCTTTATGTAGAAACATTGATGGACCGAATAAGTGAACTGCCTGAAGAATTGTGTGTGTATATTTCATCTTGGCCATCTGTTGGGGTTATCGACAACAAAAGACAAAGAACAAAGAAAAAATGAGAAACTGAAAAAACAAGAAGAAGCTGGAAATGTTTTTCTTCATCCATTTCAAAAGGAATTGTTACCTTTAAGTTACAAACTTTACTAAGTACATAACAACTCCCACTAACAGCATGGAAGCTTACAAAACATTTCTTGTACACTTAAACATGCTGACTTATCAGTCAAATCGGTACCTAAACACAAACATATCAGCTAACAAGCCTTTGTACGTCATTAAAACAAGTTAGAACTGAACTAAACTAGTTTATCATGCAATTCTGTCATACTTGCATGTAACCATGCTTCAGCTGCATGGTTGTGCATAAAATTTTTTTTTTTCGCTGCATGGCTGGCTAACATTCAACACTCCTTCTTGGCCTCTATGTAGTAGACACCAATATTTCTCCTTAAGCTCACAAACCTAGCAGTCCCAATGGGCTTAGTTAAAATGTCAGTAAACTTGTCTTCTGAACTGTAATGAATCAAGTTGACTTCCTTTGATTGCTCAGCTTCCCTTACAAAGTGAAATTTAATCTTGAAATGATTTGTTTTGCCATGAAACACTGATTTTTTTTGTAATTGCAACAACAAACTAATTATCGATCTTGATCTTTGTTGCTTCCCCTTGACTCAAATTCAAATCACTCAAAAGCTTTCTAAGCCAAATGGCTTGATTAACAGTTGCAACTACTGCAATGTACTCTACTTCAGCTGTTGATTGTGCCGCTGTTTGTTGCTTCTTCGAGCTCAAAAAAAAAAAAAAAAAACTCTTGAGCCTAAAGTGAAAAAAAAATACCCTAAAGTACTCTTCATACCATCAACTGAACCAACCCAGTCACTATCCGAATACCCAACCAGTTTGAGTTATTCAAATTTCACAAATTTCACCTCGTAACTAATAGTTCCTTTGACATATCTTAGGACCCTCTTAGCTACTTTAAAGTGAGCTACATTATAACAATGCATAAACCTTGATAGAAGGCTGACTGCAAACATAATGTCAAGCCTCGATGCTGTCAGATAAAGCAAACAATCTACAAGGCTTTTATACCCCTTTTCATCCACTTTCTCATAGTCACCTTTGCTAGAAAGCTTCTCACCTTGTGCCACTGGAATGCTAGCTGGTTTACAATTTTCCATACAAAACTTTCTCAAAATATTCAAGGCAAATGCTTGTTGACTTATAAAAATAGCATGTTGAGTCTGGATTACTTCTATGCCAAGAAAGTAGGTCATATCCCCTAAGTCAGACATCTCGAATACAACTTGCATCTGCTTCTTGAACTCATCAATCAACTCTTTTCTACTGCCAGTCACAAGCAAATCATCTACATATAGTGACACAATTAGAAAATTTTTATTTTTAAACTTCTTTACATAAAAGGTTGACTCATTAATGCTCTTTTCAAACCCAAGCTTAGACAGATATACATCAATTCTGTCATTCCAGGCTCTTGGAGCCTATTTTAGGCCATACAAGGCCTTCTTAAGTTTGTAAACTTTGATTTCCTCTCTAGCCACTTTAAACCCTTCTGGTTGTTCAACAAAAATCTCCTCCTTGAGAAAACCATTCAAAAAAGTAGATTTTACATCTAATTGATGTATTTTCCACAACCTTTGAGCTACTAAAGCAAATAAGAGCCTTATGGTATCTAACCTTGCAACTGGTGCAAACGTTTTTGAAAATCAACTCCAGGTTGTTGGTTGAAGCCCTTTACAGCTAATCTTGCTTTGTGCTTATTTAGAGACCTATCAACATTGTATTTGGTCCTAGATATCCATTTCACACCAATGACCCTTTTATGGACTGGTCTATCAACCAGTTCCTATGTATCAGTTTATGGATCATATTCATATAAGCTTTCATAGCTTCTTTCCAATAGACATATTTGTCAACTTCATCAAAACTTGAAGGCTCTAAACTGGCCAAATCACATTTTAGATAAATGTCAGTGATAGGCCTTGTACCTCTAATAGGTGTGTCATCAAACCCTTCATCACTTTAAACTTCATCTTCAGCTGGCTATAGGTCTTCTTCTTATTGATCTTGTTCAAGAAAATTAGCATCAGTACCATCCCATTTCCATCCACTGCTCTCATTGAACTTCATATTACTATTCACAATAATCTTCTTTGTGGAAGGATCAAAGACCTTGTACCCTTTCTTTGTGCTGCTATAGCTAACAAAAATTTTAGGCATTGACTTTCTCTCCAACTTGTTTCTCTTATTAGCTAGTACAAGTGCATAGTAAAGGTAACCAAACACTTTCAAGTTTGAAACAGATGGTTTGTGTCCAAACTAGACTTCAAAATGTGTCTTACCCTTTACTACATTAGTTGGCAATCTATTGAGCAGATACATTGAGGTATTTACTACCTCAGCCCAAAAATTGTTGGGCAATTTGCTTTCAAATAACAAGCATCTAGCCATATCCATCACTTTTCTATTCTTCCTCTCACAAACACCATTATACTAGGGTGTATAGAAGTTGGTCAATTGATGCAGGATGTCTGCCTTTTCGCGCAATCTTTAAAACTTTTTTAATGTGTATTCAGTGCCATTGTCTGACCTCAGTATCTTGAGCTTATAGCTGGCTTGATTTTCAACCATAGCTTTAAACTTCCAAAAGAATCAACTACTTTTGACTTTTGCTTCAAAAAATGCACCCAACAAAACCTTGTACAGTTATCAATTAATAGAACAAAATACCTACTATCACTTAGACAGGAAGTCTTCATAGGTCCACAAACATCAGTATAGACCAATTAAAGCTTCTCATGAGCTCTCCATTGTTTGTTAACTGAAAATGGCAATCTAATCTGCTTCCTAAGTTGGCAAACCTCACAAATTGCACCTTTATCATCAACTTTAGACATGTTTTCAACTAGATCTAACTTGTCCAACAAACTGAGATATTAGTATTAACATGCTTTAGTATTTTGTGCCATAAACATGATTTATCAACTAAGCTAGCATAAGCCTTCAAATTTAACTGATTCTGATCTAGGACAAAACATCTATCAACCATGGCCATTGTTACTAACTCTTGACCAAATGAGCCCATAATCATACATGCTTTATTTTTTAAAATAAGATAATAATCTTCTCTAGCAGCTGTCCAACACTAAGTAAATTTTGGTCAATTTCAGGTACAAAGAGGACATATGAGATCGATTTAGTACCTAAGAGAGTGTTAATTATAACATCTTCTTTTCCTCTGGCTTCACTAAATTTCACATTCCCAATCTTGACTTTTGAAACAAAGCTGGTATCAATCTCCCTGAACATTCTTTCATCTGATGCCATATGATGTGTACAATTGTTGTCTAACCAATCCTTTTTTACCCTACTGGAAGTTGCAAAACAAGATGCAGTGAAGATGTGCTCCTCTTGAACTTGATTGTCATCAATAGCTTGACCTTGACCTTGATTCTGTTGTTGCTGTTGTGGCCTTCCTTTGTTCTTGCAAACTTTCTCCTTATGGCCTAGTTGTTTACAACTTCTACACTGGATATCAAGTCTAAACCAGCAATATCTTTCCAAGTGTGTAGACTTTTTACAGTGAGCACATGGCGGGAACTTTTTTCCAGCATCTATTTTTGGCCTCTCCTTCTTTTTTGACCATGGTTTCTTTCCCTTATAGCTTAAGCTCGAGCCATCCTTGCTTTTAGCCTGAAAAGCTCATTCAGAATGCTCCTCCAATATGTTAGTTCTTCTTTGCTCTTGTGCATAAAGGGCATTTATAAACTTTAACAATGAAATAGTTGACAAATACCTCGAGTCCTCCAATAAGGAGATCTTTGACTCATACTTCTCTAGAAGAGTTGTTACTTTCTCAACAATGTTTCTTTTATTGAATTCTTCTCCAAGCAATCTGATATTATTGACTGTGGCCACTATCTTATCAGAGTATTGCTTGATCGATCAAACTCTTTCATCTTTAAATTCTCAAAGTCTCTCCTTAAATTGATCAACTATTGTTTCATTGTTTTATCATATCTCTAAAACTCCTCCTTCAGCTTTTCCCAAGCCTGTTTTGGAGTGTCACATGCCATAATTTTGGTGAAGATCACATCAGAGACTCCATGTTGCAGGCAAGACATTGCCTTGTATTTTTTTTTACCACAGTCATCACTATGTTGTCTAATTTGAGCTATTGTAGGATTAACTCCCAATGGAGGCGGTTCTTTGTCTGTTTCAACCACATCCTACAAATCATGAGCCTGCAAAAATGTATTCATTTTCACTACCCATATATAATAGTTTTCACCAACAAAAACATGTGGTGGTGGTGGTAATGGTGAAAAACTCATGTTTTACAGCAACAACAAAGCATCTTCTCTTTCTTTCTTTCTTAGAAAACAACAAAGAACAAAGGCCCTCAAAGATGACATGCTTTCAATACCATTTGTTGGGGTTATCAGCAACAAAAGACAAAGAACAAAGAAAAAATGAAAAACTGAAAAAACAAGAAGAAGCTAAAAATGTTTTTCATCATCCATTTCAAAAGGAATTGTTACCTTTAAGTTACAAACTTTACCAAATACATAACAACTCCCACTAACAGCATGGAAACTTACAAAACATTTCTTGTACACTTAACTGACTTATCAACCAAATCGATACCTAAACACAAACATATCAACTAACTAGCCTTTATACATCATTAAAACAAGTTACAACTGAACTAGACTAGTTTGTCATGCAGTCTTGTCATACTTGCATGTAACCATGCTTCAGTTGCATGGTTGTGCATAAAAAAAATTGTTGTTGTTGCATGGATGGCCAACATTCTACACTATCCCTAAAAGAAGAAGCAAGAACTAGTGTCGTTTCACGGAACTGGCGAGACTTATGGCAGTTAGTTTAAACTTTGAAGCTGCAAAGACATCAATGTTGAGTTCCAAGAAGCTGCAAAAAGAAAGAGATGAGTATGTTGAATGGATTAATTGAGTTCTAAACTCACATAAAGCTCCAAACATAGATGAGTTGAGAGTTTGTTTTGATTTAACCATACAACATAGACTTAATATTGATAGATGGATTGAGATTGCACTAATGAAGAAGGTTAAAATGCTAGAATTGGATTTCACACCATGCATCCAAGGGACATTGAATGTTACTGGTTTGGACCAAAATTTTGTGCTTTATCCCAAATTAACTTCTTAACCAGTCTTTGTTTCGAACATGTGTAAGTAAGTGGTCAGGTTCTAGAGTCCTTACTTTCAAACTGTCCCTTGCTTGAAACAATGCATGTGTCTCACTCAATGCAATTTACGGATCTAAATGTTGGTGCCTAATCACTGAGGCTGAAACACTTGCATATATCTTTTCGCAAGTGCATGAAAAGCATTGAGGTTTATGCACCATATTTGGTTTGTTTTGAATATAGGGACCAAAATGTAACAATTCAATAACGTCTGTGACAATTATGTAATTTTCTAAAGTTGAGTGACCAAAATGTAATCTTAATAAAAATTTAAGGACAATTGGTGCAGTTTACCCTAATTAAAAAAGCCAGGTCAATATTTTCGTTAAGTTATTAAACATGGGTGACTAAAATTTTAAATTTTGAAAACATTGGTAAAGAAATTGAAAGTTTTTAAAGTTGGGTGATCAAAATAAAACCTATCCAAAAGTTGAACACCCAGGTAGTTTACCCTAAATTATATTATTCCTATATTATATTATTCTATATAGTATGTAATTTATATAACACAAAAATTAAATCTATAATAATATATTATGTTATAATGTAAAAATAATAAGAAAATGTTATGTTGCATCTATACTATTAATAAAACCATTGACTGTATTACGGGTTAACCAAGTGCCAACTCGGTTAGAAAATGATTAATATATCCTTTTATTTAATAACTACTATTATTATTTTGATGGTCTTTTTATCTTTTCATACTTTTATATAGTTTTTAAATAAAAGAACTAAAAATTAACGTGTCTAAGCATTAAACTCATGTTTACTAAAACTATAAACAAATTCTTTACCACTATACAAATAACATTTCTTAAGCAAACTTTAAAAAAAAAAAAAATTAACTTTTAACCAGGGGCGTAGTCAGGGGGGCTGGCATGGGCCCCGGCCCCCCCTAAAATGTAAAATTGCTTAAAAGATCCTTAGAAATTTTTAAATATTTTAAATTAATAAAGGTAAAATTGCACTTTGGCCCCCCTAAAATTATAAAAATTCAATTTAATCCTTTACAAATTATAAAGATATAAACTATAAAAAATTAAAATTTTATCCGGCCCCCCTAAAAATTTATTCTGGTTTCCCCCCTGCTTTTAACATAAAATATTTTATCTCAACAAATTTATGCATATTGCCAAAAAAATTTTGGGTGCTTTTTCGCTGTGTTCCACAATGTTGTTGTGTTCCTTTCCATCGATTTTTTGGCATGTTTCTTGGCTTTGTAAGGCAGCTTGGTGCTTGGTGGCTTAAAGATGGTGCCTTCTTAAGAGCTTACTAGTATTTTATTTTCTCTTTTAGGTATGTTTTTCTAGTTTAAACTTGTATTTTTCTTTTATTCGGGTGTAACTTTGGGTTTGCTTCTCATTCATGTTGTACTAAGCTTTTGGTTAATCTTCCATTTGAAATTTTTAATAAATTTTTATTTTGATTGAGAAAAAAAAGAGGTAATGTCACTGATTACATTGATGTCATAAGTTAACTTAATATTTAATTTTTAAAAAATAAAATTTTAATATTTAATTTCCTTTTCACTAACTTGACCTCTTTTTAACGTGCTATATAAAAATGACAATATCATGATAAACAATTGGAGTACACTTAATAATTTCAATATGATGTATTTATATATCTCAAATTTCTGTTACTGACATGTAATTATTTTTATTTTTAATTTCGTACATATTGCATATGTGTTGTTATTATTATTAATTTCAAATCTTATATTTCATTATTTATTTTATATTATTTTTAAAAACGTATATGTATGAATGTTTTAAACTTGTAGTTTTCCCACATATACGTATACTCATGTGATAAGAATTCTAGTATATATATAATTTTAACAAATAACAAATATAAATTTATTAAATATTTAATTAAAAATAATATAAATATTTTTCAAAAATAATAAAAATATAGAGAAACCTAAAACAAGATTGAATTTAAGAAAAAATTTAAAATTATATTTTGAGTCAGTGAAAATAAATTATGTTAATATTATAACTCTCACAACCAAAAATACCTCTAATAAAAAAAAAATCAAACCCTAAGCCCACAAAGTAACTTCTCTCAAGACTTCAAACATTTCTTTGAAAACCGCGAATATTAAGATGTAGCTGTAAAACCATTGAACACATGACAAAGATGGTGAATTGATATTCGAAAAACATATATACAATTCAGTGAAAACCAAATATCTTTTTGGTGTTTTTTTCATGTAATTGATGTCTATCAAGTGTGAAATGTCATAAAAATTGTTTCTTAATTTCGCTTGTTTAATGTGGTTGCAGTAAGTTCAATAAACATGAACTCTTTTAGCTGTTATATCTTCTTCGTATATATGTGTCTGCTTTGTCAAACTATATGCAAATTAAGTATGTTTTTGAGAACTTTACCCTTACGCAAAGTATCTTTATGCTGCCTTGTGTATTGAAGAATCAAGCAATCTTTTTGCAGAAGCATTGTGAGAATTTGATGGACGGGATAAGTGAATTTCCTGAAGAATAGTTTGTGCGTATTTTATCTTGGCTATCCCTAAAAGAAGCGGTAAGAACCAGTGTCGTTTCACGGAAGTGGCGAGACTTATGGCAGCTTGTCACCGGTAGTCTAAACTTTGTGACATTGAATGTTACTGGTTGGTGTAGTTTACCCTAATGAACTTCTTAACCAGTCTTCGTTTTCAAACATCTTCAAGTAAGCGTTAACCAGTCTTTTTTTACTTTTTGGTTCTTTAATAGGTTGATGTGGGTACATTAATCAGTTAATAGGAAGGGAAGTTAGGGAGGTGATTGAGGAAGTGAAGATGATGGTTAAGAAGAGAAAAGGAGGCAAGATGATAAGGCTGAGGGAGGTGGAAAATAGTTGGGTTTATAGGGGCTGAAGCAGATATTAGACTCCTCATTTACTTGTGCCAAACTGCATTAAATCTTCACAAGATTCAGATAAACCCTCTTCATAAACTACAAATAAAGAAACAAAAAGCAGCTACAAGGCTTGCCTATGGTCTGCTCTCCGAATATGGACCTCAAGCAGCAAAAATTCTGCTACTCTAATCAACTACTTCTCGTCCTCTCTTTTCCTTTAAGAATTATTACTACGTTGAATCATGCTAAATAGCATTTAGAAAGGAATGTTGTTATGGTAATTAATATTTAGAGACCTCAAAAGTTGACATTATATCACCATCGAAAACAAGTTGATACCCAAACTCTCATCTTCAAGTCTTTAGAGTTGTTTTCTCTTTTGAGGTCTCAAATCATTTTGGAGAATTCTTCCAAATGTCTAGCTCAAATAGTATCATATATATATTGGTTATATCCTTGGTGGTTTGAGTCCCCACACCTAAGTAACCTACATACTATATTGATTCTACACATTATATTGATACCGCTACTTTTAGCTATGCAAGTCGTCTCTCATATTACCACTAAAAGAGTTGGCTCCTTCTGTGAGCCATACACATCTCTTGACAGAAATAGAAGACAAAATCTCAACACAAGAGCAATAAATTTAGTTGATGGGGATCCAATCAGCGTCTTGATTCTCTTGAAAGAGTTAACCCCTCTTAATTATAATACATGCAATAAGAGTTAAAGCTTAAAAGTTGTGTTTAAATGTAACACATATTGAATCAAATGGTAAAGGATTCAAAAAAATTTTTGAAGTAAAGTCTTGAAGTTTGAATTTTGTGAATGAATAAAATAATATTGAAAGAGCTTTAACCAACCTAGTTAGTCCCATATCAGTTTCGATTGCACTGGTCGGCACGTCACTTCTCTTTTTTTTTTTTACTTGTGAAAATTTCAGTTCGTACCAGACACTAGCTCATTTCGTTCAATTCCGCTTGCATTTGTTAGTGCATGAATAATATTTAATAAATATAATTATATTTTTTTCTATCAAATTTAATTTTTTTTATTATATCAAACTTCAAATTTTAAGTTTTTAACTCTAACCAATATAAAGTAGCAAGTTTAAAATTTAAAATAATATATTTTAAAAATAATAAAATAATTAAAAAGTTTATATAACAAACAAATTAAAGAAAAGAAAAACAATCTCTAGAAGTTTCATATATATTCAGGCCCGGCCTTGGGGGTAGTTTGGGAGTGTGGCCACCCAAGGCCCATGGTTAGAATGGGATCAAAAAATTTATTTCTTCAGCTTTTAATGTGGGAAAAAAATCTTCAGCCTTTTAAATCTTCTAATCTACGTTTCATTATAGACAGGAAAAAAGAAAAGAAAAGAAAAGAAAAGGGACTTTCAATTCTTCGCCATAAATGTTTCATCTCCAATTTCTTGGCTTCTCCAAACCTCCTTTAGTTCCCAAATTCCAACTCCTACCATTAAAACTAATGGAGAATTTCAATTTTTCCCAAAATAATCAATAGTTACTAGTATTCAACCTTCTCTGTTATTTCATAACCATGGCAACTAGATAAATTTTCTACAAGTTAAATAATGTCAAATTTCATTTGAGTAATACATCATTCATCAGTCATCAAAATCAATTAATTGAAGTTATTAATTTTTACTTTATATCTGAGAAATTAAGAGCTTCCCATATGCGGTCTGCTGGATCTACCATTGTTGCAGGTATAATTATCCCCCCTTCCTCTTCTTTCTTGTAATCTTTTCATTCTTAATTTGATGACATCTTTGGGTTTTAACTAATAAAGTCATTATGTCAGCCTTATATTTTGCTTCTCCCCCTAATTCCTTTTTTTGATGAACCATAGTACAATATACTATTACATACCATTTTTTATGACTTTATGCGATTGAAATTTTAATTATTTTTGTTACTCATTTAATTTTTTAGTTGCATTTCCCTCACAACTAATTGGATATTGTTAATTATAGTGTCTAATTGTAATTGATTATTATAATTATATTTACAGATTTCCAGTGACTCAATTTGACTTTTGAAATTAGCAAATGTAAAAGCTATTCAACTTGGAATTCTTCTATCAGGTTTTTTCGTTTTATTTTCTTGTGTTACTTGAGTATCTGATTTATCTTTTATTTATAATGTTGCCTAAAAAACATTTATATGGAAATGAAAAAAGGAAAAAGAAAAAACGTGCTGAAGAGTTAAAAAATCACAGTAAGGTGCTATTTGTAACACCCCTAACCCGTTCCCGTCGCCGGATTAAGGTTACGAGGCATTAATAGACAAATTCTCAAATTGGCATATCCATAAAAATCATTTTAACATAGCAATACATCTTCCAATTTGATCATAACCGATTTCATCGTTAATAAAATTATACTATCATTTTATACTAAAACATTTGCATACATATATATATATAACTCACGTATCTAATATACCAATTACACATAATATTAATAAATATTCAAATGGTATAAATTTCTATTCCATTGGTAGATTATTCACCATGACCGAATTTATAAAGTGAAATACTTCAAAATTTATTCCTTATCAATCACATCCAAAGGTTACATATACAAGTATAATATAGTTCTCAAGAATTAATATAACATCATAAATTCATCCCTCATTCGAAACATATAATAAATTTTATCCAACCACATTTTAAGACTAATTCATCAATGCATCTACTAAGTACATCACATACATAGAAAAGCATACTACTTTCGAAACATGTATAGACCATATCCAAATCAGCCAAACATTTGTATCATACTAAGCACATCTCACACACACATATATATATACCATGATCAATTTTTTTTTTGCATGAACTTGTCATTATAACTAGCCATATTCACATGGCTTATGTTTACAACATCAAAATTAACCAAAACATAAGCTAGCTTATACATGCCATAGACTTTGAGTTTATATACAAAAGAGATACCAAAACTTTGATGATAGTGTAATGATCTTTGACTGGGATCCTCGAGCACGAGATGAGCATTCAAATAAGATCTACAATACATAATCAAACACATTCGAAGTATGCTTCCAAAGCTTAGTAAGATTTAAAACAATTCATATATAAAAGGCTAATTTAAGCTTTCATGAATAAACCCTTTTGTCGTGCCCTTGTCGAATAGCCAAATATTCAAGCAAAAATTAAATAGCAACATATAGAAAAATATATGCATTTACAGCCACGTACTTATATCTATTTCCATATATCATAATCACATAATAGATAATTTGCAGGCACATTTTCAAAATTTTCCGAATCTTATACTACCATTTCGAGTTACCAAAGATTTCAATAATATATATCACATACCTTTAATTTGCATACCTTTCATAACTTAACCATTCATGCATAATATACGATACTTTATCCGAACCTTTCCACATACATAATGACACTAGCAATTAAGGTTGTTTAATGAACCTCTACCTGTATTCTTAAATATAAGCTTTAGTAACGTATCGCTCACATAGAGCTGTTACTTGACACTTCTCGTAACGTATTGCTCACATAGAGTCGTTACTTAACACTTCTCGTAATGTATCGCTCACATAGAGCCGTTACTTAACACTTCTCGTAACGTATCGCTCACATAGAGCCGTTACTTTAATAATTCACACACATAATGCTTATTAACCGATTTCGCACAATTAGTGCCTTTCATAACCTATCGATCATTCAATTCCATACATACATATACAAGATTCAATCCACAAATTCACATATAATTACATGCACCAAGATATAACTTTATTATTTTCTATCCAAGTTTATATCACATTCGACCAAACCACTTTCATGAATCTAAACATTCCTTTTTAAAATATTCATATACTAGTTTAGTATCCCTCGTACCTAATTAAATCATTAACATGTAATTATCCTTTTTACGCAATTAAATACAATCTATAATCAACCTCACATTCGGCCAATTTATGTCAAGCATATAAATGCATTCGGCAATGTATCAATTAACATACTTACCTCACTTAATAAAAATTTATATTACAAAGTAAAATTTAATCTAACTCAATTGCTTAAATCTTAGCTCGATAGTTGCCAAATTAAGCTTTCCGGCTACTCGTTTAATTTAGCTTTTTTCCCCGCTCCAATCTCTTTTCCTTTTGTTCTGGATCTAATTCGGTTCAAATTAAGCTCATTTAGATACATTTCAATTTCATTTAATCCATAGATACTTAATAATGCAAATTGCCATTTTTACCCCCAACATTTACAAAGTTTACATTTTAGTCCAATTCACACAAAATAAAAAATATGAAAAATTTGAATTAACCCCTTAAGGGCCGAATACTCTCCATCCCCATACACGTCCCTATAAATCATTTACAATATACTTTAACACAAATAATTTCATATTAGCCGACTATACATAATTCATTTCCTTATCACTTATGGCCGAATATACTAACTCAATATATATACAATATATGACCAAACATAAAAGCTCAATAAACATCATATATGCTCATTCAAATTTGGCCGAATATAATGAACACATCTATGCTCAAATCTAAAATAAATTCCATAATGTTCATACCATTTATTTACACAATTCAACCCATTATTTTCCATTTCATCTAAATCTCCTACTCAAATCATATTGTTTTTAAACATATACTAACCATTCTCCCATCAAGCACAGCAAACCAAAAATACTCCCCCATGGCCGAATCTAAAACATGCTTAAATCTCAAAAATTTTAACATGGGTTCAACCATGCTCAAGACAAATAACTCCAAAAATACAAGAATTTTCAAAAAATCATGTTCAAATGCTAACCTTAGGATGACATGCAAGGCCGAACCATGAAAGCTTAAGCTTCTCTTCTCCTTTCAAATTTTTGGCAATGAAGAATCAAGGTAAAAGATGAACCCCCACTAATTGTTTTATGTTTCTTTATTTTATTCCTTATAAAAATATTACTATAATATCACTTACTCAAATTAAAATGATTTAATAAGTGAAATCATTACCATGCCGTCCACTCAATAAAATTTTAGGGTAATTTGACATGCAAGTCCCCTCATGCAATAAACAATTCAATTAAATCATCCACTTAAATAAGGGCTATTTTTGCTACTTTAGCAATCTAGTCCTTTTTCATAAATTAAACATATAAACAACCAAATTATCTCACAACACTTTAACACATGCTCAAACATATATCGTGAATATTAGATAAAATATAAAAATTATTTTTCTAACTCGGATTCGTGGTCCCGAAACCACCGTTCTGATTAGGGTCGTAATTGGGCTGTTACACTATTGATAAATTTGTTTTTTAAAAAAAGTAGTTTTTAATGAAAATTTGGATTAATCAAATAAAAGTTTGCATAATGATGTCAATGAGAATGATGAAATTAAATATCCAAATGAGCCTAATGATGTGTCAAATGTATCTGTTATAATAAATGTCAATAATGATGGTAGAACGATCGCAAAGCAATAAGAAAAGAAAAAAACACAGATTTTACGTGGAAACCTTTTTGGGGCAAAAAACCAAGAATTGAGGAAAAGAAATTCACTAAAGTTGAAAAACGAATGATACAATAGGAGTTTCAACTACATCTATTTAATGGTTGAAAAACCATGTTCTAATCCAAGTCAAATAGTAGAAGTATAGTTTTATACAAACTCAACTTGTACGTATAGTCTATACATCTATACAGACTCGAGCTTATAGCCCTCAGCCTCTCACCCGCACAGACCCTTATTTTGCCAGTATATTTATTTCTTCAACAAGTAACGAGATTCGGGTCAGACAAACTCTAACAATCTCTACCTTGACACGAATTCTCAACGAACAAATTCTCCACCTCTTCCACAAAACCCCCTAAAGAGGTATTCTTCAACAAGAAACACCAACCAAGTCTAAACAATGCTCAAACTTGGTTATTGGAAGTGACTTAGTCATCATATCTATAGGATTATCATGAATACTAACTTTGCTCACAATAAGCTCACCATAAGCAATAATATCAAGCATAAAATGATATCGAACATCAATATGCTTTGTTCTCTCATGAAACATTTGATCCTTCGTAAGAAAGATCGCACTCTGACTATCACAAAACATTGTATTAATCTGAAGGACTTTTACTGAGTTTACCAAAGAGTCCATTTAACCAAATTGTTTCTTTACAAGCCTCAGTAATTTTACAAGCCTCAGTAATCGCCATTTTCTCAGCTTCAATAGTAGACAAAGCAACTGTATTCTGCAAAGTGGCTTTCCAGCAAATGGCGCAACCCCCAATAGTAAAGACATACCCTGTGAGTGACCTTCAAGGTCTCCAGCAAAATCAGAGTCAGCATACCCAATGACTCCATCTCTAGTTCTTCCAAACTATAAGCAAACCTCAGTAGTACCTCATAAGTGTCTGAAAATCCACTAAACTGCTTTCCAATGTTCTTTACCAAAATTCGCCATGTATCTACTAACTACACTAATTGTAAATGATAAATCTGAACGTGAGCAAATCATAGCATACATGAGAGATCCCACTGCACTAGAATAAGGAACACATGACATGTAGTCAATCTCATCATCTGGTTGCAGAACAAAGCCGATGAAATTCTAAAGTGGGTTGCTAATGGAGTACTAATAGGCTTGGCACTTTGTATATTGAACCTACAAAGAATTTTCTCAATGTACCCTTTCTGACTTAGGTACAATTTACATGCTTTTCTACCTCTGAGAATCTCCATCTTGGGTATCTTTTTTGCTGCTCCAAATCTTTCATCTCAAATTCTTTACTAAGTTGGGTTTTGACATTTCTTATCTCTTATTTATCTCGGGTTTCTATCAACATGTCATCAACATAAAGGGGTAGATATACAGATAAAGCATCACAATTTTTCTTAAAATAAACACAACTGCCAAAACTGCTTCTTTTGAAATCATGAGTAGTCATAAATGAATCAAACCTCTTGTACCACTACTTAGGTGACTGTTTTGGGCCATAAATTGACTTTTTCAGGAAGCAAACAAAGTCCTCTTTTTCTAAGACTAAAAATCCCTCTAGTTGTTGCATGTAAATATCTTCCTCAAGTTCTCCATGTAAGAATGTTGTTTTTACATCTAACTGCTAAAGTTCCAAACCATACATGGCCACAATACTAAGCCAGACTTGAATCAAACTATGCTTAACAATTGGAGAAAATACATATGTGAAGCCTACACCTAAAACCTGACTGTAACCTTCTTCTTGCATAGCAATCATCCACTTTCCTGAACCTTTACAGCTAATTGCCTCAGAATAAGTAGATGGTTCTTGATTTGCATCTATATCTTTAGCCACATTTAAAGCATAAGCAACTAGATCAGCCTCGACGAACCTCTTTGAAGGTTTAATTTCTTTTCTAGGTTTGTTCTTAGCAATAGAATATTGTGATGCTGACTGTTTTGAAGAAGCAACTCTACTATGAGTTTTTGTACTAACCTAAGTAGTAAACTCTATTTTTTATCTTAGATCAATCTGAAGCTCCTCCTACTTCACATGTGTGTTTGATTTCTACTATTCTTTATCAAAAGAGTCTTTAAGAGGTAAGTTAGGTAGCATAACAGTTTCATCAAAAATAACATCTCTACTAATCACAACTTTTCTATTTTCAGGACACTATAACTTTTACCCTTTAACACCAGCCTTATATCCAAGAAAAAAAAAACTTAATATAGATCTAGATTCCATTATCAACATGAGCATACGCAGGACACCCAAAAATATTTAAATCAAAATAATCAGCAGGAGTATCAGACGATACCTCTTGTGAAGTCTTTTTCTTAATGACAATAGATGGAGACTAGTTAACCAAAAAAACATGTAGTAGAAGCCGTTTTAGCCCAAAATGACTTTGGTAAACAAGCATTCGACAACATACATCGAAACTTTTCCATGATTATTTTATTCATTTGTTCTGTAATGTCGTTTTGTTGTGGAGTATGGCGAACAGTCAAGTGTTTCATGATACCTTTTGATTTCCACAATTCATTACACTCATCATAATAGAATTCCAAACCATTATTTATGCGGAGGTGTTTTATCTTTCTTCCTGTTTACTTTTTGATCATAATCTTTCAATTCTTAAACATGGGCAACACATCACTTTTCTACTTTAGGAAGAATGCCCAAACTTTTCAGAAAAAATCGTTAATGATCGTCAGCATATAATTAGTGCCACCCCTCCAAGGCACTCTAAATGGTCCCTAGAGATCTAAATGAATATAATCCAGCATTTGCTTCGTGTTATAGATTCCTCTGATGAATCGAACTTGGCAATTCTGCAAAACATATAACTTGGCAGTCTTTCTTTGCCCTTTCATCACCACAAGGGAACCCTTGCTAATCTTTAGGACACCACTTTTAGCTGTATACTTATACCCTTTTGAATCAATAATACTCAACGAAATCAGATTTCTTTTCAATTCTGGCACATGTCGTACATCACTAAATGTTCTTATGGCTCCATCGAACATCTTAATTTTGATCGTGCCAATACCTACAATTTTACATGAAGCATTATTTCCTATCAAAATAACACCTTCAGACACTGTTTCATGTGTTATAAACCAATCCTGATTGGGACTAATATAGAATGTGTAATCAGAATCGAGGATCCACTCATCGCTCACTTTAGAGTTGATAGAAGAAGCAACTAGGAGTTCACCATCGATATAATCTTCTAATACATCAGCCTCATCAGATTGTTCTGGTTATTTTCCATTTTGATTCGTAGCCTCTCTTTTGATCTTATTATGTAACTTATAGCACTCAGACTTAATGTGTCCTTTCTTCTTACAGAAGTTACAGGTTTTACCTTTGTTTGAATATCTCGATCTACCCTTAGATTTATTATCAGGATTTTGTTCTTGTGTCTTCCCATAATTATCACTAGTATTTCATTTTTTTTTTCTCCTACGAACAATGATACCCTCTCCTTGAAAGTCAGATCCATCCACAAGATGTTTCATCTTGTCATACAAGGCTAAGGAATCATATGTAACACCCCCAACCCGTATCCCTCGCTAAAACCGGGTCACGGAGCATTACCGAAGTTTAAAAATCAAACAGACAAAAATTTCAAACATTTCATATCATCAAAACAAGTCATCAAAGCATTATTTTAATCCAAATTACAAACATACCAAATCCAAATCAATTTGCCTAGTTCATGAGCACTTAAACATAAAATTAAATTCACATGCACCTATCTAAATTTAGTTCAATTTACCATGCCATAAATGGCTTCAAAAACAAACACATATTTATATGTATAAAACCAACCAAAACTAAACTTATAACCTCATTTATAATCAAACCACAAAATAAATATTATTTAGACACCCTAGGTACATGCCGACACAAAGGATAAACATCACCACATTTGAGTTCTGGATCATTGTTGGATGCTGAATCGACTATCAAAAGTTAAGTACCTAACCTGCACATGGGAAACAAAACCGTACGTTGAGTAAAAACTCAGTGATATTTCTATAATTCGAATATTTAAAGAAAAAAAATTACAAATATACAATTAAAATATAAACACATATTAATATTTAATTATTACGACAACCATATCGTATTTCATTTGTTTCACAAATATCTTAATTCTCATACTTGCTATATAAATAGCTTTTCACAATTTATTTCACATTTCATTATACAATTGCAATATCCATTCCATAGTCATTTCATGAGTATATAACACATATATTCCATATATTTGCAACATATTTCACATTCTATTTTCAATTCACTATTTCACTTCCATTTCTCATACCATGTCATTTCAATATCAATTATAAAACTTTACTATTCATTTACCCCTATTAACACGACTCGGACGGATACACGGATCCAACCAAACCACATCAGTTTGGCACCCAGTGCCTTATTGGATAATTCGAAGTAATAATTTGACACCCAGTGTCTAATCGGCTAAACCGAAATAAATTGGCACCCAGTGCCTCATCGAATTAATCTGAAGTAGTAAATTGACACCCAGTGTTTCATCGACTCGAAGTCGAAAAAATCCCTGAACTCTTCCAATCCTATGGTATGCCATCTATATCCGACTTAGCTCGATACAGTTAATAGGGTTCCAATTCAATTTTCAAATACAACCAATATTCATTTCAATTCAAATAATCAATATATTCAATATATATATACCAATTCAATCAATATAAATTCAATAAATTCATCACATACTAAATCAATCCATTTTAATTGCAAAACACAATAGTTCTCACCTCAACACTTACCATATACATTAAATTGAATTATAACAATTAACAATTAAATTTGGATTATAGAAATACAAACCAGAAATTCCAAGCTATTCCTCGTCGACTTTATCTTTCCCCTTTTTAGTCGAGGGTTCCGGTACGACGTTAGCTACGGAATTAAAACAATTAAAATTTATCAATACAATACAATTTAAATTTCATATTGAATATTTCAACTTTTTACTCAACATTTGTCTAAATTCCAATTTAGTCCCTAAACCGAGACTAATTTTATTTCTTCACAATCAATTCTATATTTTGATTCAATTTCTACTTTAAACTAGATTTAACTCTCTAATTTCACTTAAATTCCTAAATTTTGAAATTTTCACAATTTAGTCCCTATTACTCAAAATTTACAATTTATTCTACAATTCAATCATTTTTCATTTCTAACTTGCAAACCTATCAATTTAGTCCCTAATACTAAAATTATTCAACATTAACAACACCTAAAAACTCAATGATTTCTAAAATTTTGACATGAGTCAGGTAGTATTTAACACTGAGATTCTAATAACATAAAAATTACAAGAAAAGACACTAAATTGAGTAACCAATTGAGCTTTGAACCCTTGAAACCCTAATTCTCCTTCTTTCTCCTTTTCTTTCCTTCTCTGTTTCGTTCTATCTTTCTCTTTTTTTATTTCTTTTATTATTATAATATAATATAATATAATATAATATAATATAATATAATATATAATTAAACATTAAGGTTTATTATTATAATATTATAATATATATTATCTTTAAATTTTATAAATATCTTCATCCTTATGCCGCCTCATTTAATGTCAATGACATAATTGCTTATTTAGCCCCTTAAATTTTTCTTTAATCTATAATTCAACTTTCACCCTATATGCAATTTAGTCCTTATACCTAATTACTTTTAATTCAAGCAAATTCACTTAATCGAAACCTCATTAACTATACAACTAGCTTCGTAAATATTTTTAGAGTCTAATTTACAAGAATAGAGTCCTGAGAATGCTTTTTTTTTTTAATTTGATCCTTTTTAATTAAACCATCGAAACACTAAAATTTCTTAACGAAACTTTAATGCCACCTTAATGGCACTCCGTAAATATTTATAAAAATATTTACGGCTCAATTTATAAAAATAAGGTCCTGATACCTTATTTTCTAAAATCACTTGAACTTAATAAATCACTTATATAACATAAATTATCAAATCAAAAACATTTTTAAAAATACACTTGTCTCGTAAATATTAAATAATAATATTTACGAACTTACTCGTCGGATTTGGTGGCCCCGAACCACTATTTCCAACGTCACTGGAAAACAGGTTGTTACATCATAGACTTCATTGACTGTGAGAGATTCACGACTATACGAAATCATATCTTTGAAGGTTGAATAAGACAGAAGCAACGAACAAAGTAGAATTAACCTTAGATCCTTTTTATCAAACTGAACCTCTATGGCTTCTAAGTCCGAGATAATTTCATTAAACATATTTAAGTGTTTGACCAAAGACGTACATTCTTCCAAACGAAATGCAATTTGCTAGTTAAAGTTTTCGACATGTATAGCTGCTTCAGATTGGGAAGGATATGACGGTTTGCGCTCATTTTAAGTATGAAAAATTAAGTCTGTTTTGCTTTATCTGTGGCAAATTAGGGCATGGTAAAAGTTACTATCCTTTTCGTCTTAAAACTGAGCCCTCAAAAATTATTTTTGGATGGGATTTATCATTATGGGCGGTGCCAAGGCGACAGAATGTGGTGGCGAGTAGGTGGTTACGTGATGCCGATGGATCACAGATCAATACTAAAAATTTGAAAGGTGCCAATCAAAGCAATTTAATAAATACTAAGAAGGATATTAGGCAGAATTTAGGGGAATATTTTAGAAATCAAATATTAAATGCCAATTTCATTCCGTTGGGGTCAAATCACCAGTATAATATTAATGGGCATAATAATTGGCGTGATTGGAGCAAAAGAGATTCGAACCTTGGTGGCTTGGTTAATGGGCTCATGGACCTAGTTTTGGAGGAAGAACATGATCCAATAGCTTTGTTAGAAGGAAAAAAAAGCAACAGAGAAGAGTGAAGGAACCCATAGCTCTTTTGGGTGTTACTACTGAAGAAGGCTCTCTTGATTTAACGGCTAGCTCTGGTGCTCAGAGCAGCCGAGCACAATGAAAATCTTAAGCTGGAATGCTCGTGGTTTGGGGAGATCACGAACCGTTAAAAGGCTCAAGAATAAATTAAGAGCCTTTAATCCTCGAATTTTATTTCTTATGGAAACAAAATTAAGTTCTAAAAGAATGGAAATGGTGAGGTTGAAATGTGGATTTGAGAATGGCATTAAGGTTGGTGCAATTGGTTCAAAAGGAGGATTATCTTTGGGGTGGAAAGGGAATTTTTTGGTGTGTCTTAAGAGTTTCTCATCGTTTCATATTGATGCTGAAATCCATGATAATGAATGCGGAGAAGTCTGGCGGCTAACAGGGTTTTATAGGAATCCAGACGGTCGAGGGCAAAGTGCTTCTTGGGATTTACTTAGGCAGTTGAGTCATGATCAAACTACCCCGTGGGTTGTGTTGGGATATTTCAACGAGATTACTAGCTCTTTTGAGAAAAAAAGTGGCCACCTTAGATCGGAAAGGAAGATGAATGAGTTTCGGACGACTCTAGAAGATTGCAATCTCATTAATTTGGGTTTTGTTGGGAGGTGGTTTACATGGGAAAGAGGAAGATTTTTAGCATCTAATATACAGGAAAGATTGGACCGTGGGGTTGCTACATGAAATTAGGTGAATCTATTTCCAAGCTATCAATTGGAACATTTGGGTCATTCTTTTTCGGACCATTGTCCTATCATTTTAGACACTATGCGCATAAAATAGAATGATCAATGTAGACATGATAGACCTTTTCGGTTTGAAGCCAAGTGGTGTTTGGAAAGCTCTTTCGAGGAGATGATTAAAGGATGGTGGGCAGAGGATTCAGGAAGTGTTCCCGGGAAGCTTGAAAAATTAGGACGCCGATTGCAACAATGGAGTACTTCTAGAAATCGAGTGGAAAAGAAAAAAACATGTGACCTTTGAAGAAAGATTGAATTACCTCTATAGCCAAGAACCTTCTGATGAGATTTTGGCTGACATAACAGATGTTCAGATAAATCTTAATTGGGAGGCTGATAAAGAAGAACTCTTTTGGGAACAACGTGCCCGCGTTAATTGGTTAAAGAATAGAGATCGCAACACCAACTATTTTCATAAGGTAGCAGTCAATCGTCAGTTTCGCGGTCGAATTATTGCATTAGAAGATGAAAATGGTAGAAAGTTCTCTTTGACTAAAGATATTTTAAGGCTTACTTCGGACTATTTTATTAACCTTTTTTCAGCTTCTAGCATGGGTTCGGATGAGCATTTATTTGGCTTAGTGGAGAAAAAAGTCACAGAAAGCATGAATGTTACTTTGCTTAAATAGTTTACTGAGGATGATATTGCCTATGCTGTTAAGATGATGGCGCCTTTGAATGCACCCGGTGTTGATGGATTTCCCACTATATTTTTTCAAAGGTATTGGCATATTATAGGGCCTGAAATCTCCCTTTACTGGTTATCTATTCTTAATGGTGAATCTGAAATAGGAGATATCAATAAAACTCGCATCGTTTTGATTCCTAAAATTGAAAAATCGAAGAATATGTCTCAATTCAGACCCATAAGCCTTTGTAACGTAGTTTACAAAATTATCACGAAGGTCTTGGTGATTCGTATGAGTGCTATTTTGGGATACCGTATTAATAAAGCTCAAGAAGCTTTTATCCCAGGAAGACTTATTTCGGATAATGTCTTAATTGCTTATGAGGTCCTTCATTCTCTCAAAATGAAGAAGCGTGGACAGAAGGGGAATTTTGCGCTAAAACTCGATATGAGTAAAGCGTATGATCGGGTTGAATGGGATTTTTTGGCAGGTATGATGAAGCATTTGGGTTTTCATGATGATTGGATTGTTCTCACTATAAGATGCGTTTGTTCAGTGACTTATTCTGTGAGTCTCAACGGGTGTAATAGTGAATGGTTTTCTCCCTCAAGAGGATTAAGACAGGGAGACCCTCTTAGTCCCTTTCTTTTCTTAATTTGTGCTGAGGGTTTTTCTACACTTATTTCGGAAGCCAAGCAAAAAGGTTTGATGAAGGGTACCCCTATTAGGAGGGCAAGGTTTTCTATTAATCACTTGTTTTTTTGCTGACGACTGCATTCTTTTTGGTGATGCCTCGTGTGAAGGGGCTAGAGCGGCTCGAGACGTTATTAATGAATATGAACTGATTTCTGGACAGAGGGTGAATTTTGACAAATCCCTTATTTATTTTGGGGCCAACGTGGATTCTAGCGTCAAAGAGAACATTGTTAATATGTTGGGAGTTCAGGTGGCTTCTAACCCCGAGAAATATTTAGGTCTTCCTATGATGGTTGGTCGTAAAAAAACTTGGGCTTTTGCTAATTTTGTGGATCGTTTTAGAAAACGGGTTGAAGGGTGGAGCTTGCGTTATCTATCAATTGGAGGGAATGAGGTATTTATTAAGTCGGTTTTGCAGGCTATACCACTTTATGTTATGCAATGTTTCTTCATGCCGAAATCATTGTGTCGAAAGCTGGAAGGAGTTATGAATAAGTTTTGGTGGACCAACAATAAGACCTCAAAGGGTATACATTAGAGCGGATGGGAGCTGTTATGTAAATCGAAAGATACTGGTGGGATGGGTTTTAAAAATCTGGTTTTGTTCAATAAGGCCTTATTAGCAAAACAGGTTTGGCGTATTTTAACTCAGCCAAAGTGTCTTTTAGCCAAAGTTTTAAAAGCCCGTTATCATCCTTATTTAGATATTTTTTCAGCAAACATTGGATCTTACCCTTCGTTTACCTGGCGTAGCATTTGTAGTGCTCGGGAATTGATAGTGAAAGGATTTTTATGGCGTGTTGGTAATGGTACCTGTATCAACATTTGGAATAATCCTTGGCTGCCTGGAAGAGAGAACAATAGAGTATCAGTCCAAAGGATAATGCCTAACTGGACTATTTTGGATCAACTTATCAATTATGAGACTAATACTTGGAATGAAGAGCTTATTCATAACATTTTTTTATGCTGATATGACTACCCATATTTCCTCCATTCCTATTTCAGAGGGTAGATCGGAGGACTTGATGGTCTAGAAATATGAAGGTTCAGGGGAATATACAGTTAAAAGCGGGTATCGGGTCCTATTTTCAGAACACATACAAAATACTTCAGACACTTCCCCTGACGGTGAGGACTACACTGAATTTTACAAGTTATTATGGACTTTACTCATTCTAGCAAAAGTAAAAATACACATATGGAGGATGTTTAATAATTTTTTGCCCTATTTCTGCAATCTGGCACGTAGAACATTGAGTGTTGAAACTATCTGCCCTTTGTGCAAGAAAGATCCAGAGGATGCTGATAACCTGTGTGGTCTTGTGAGCTCTTACAGTATGTGTGGACATCGTTAAACATCAAGGTTCCGTCTTTTGAAGCGTTGATAAGTTGTAAGACTCATTTTGCTAATACTTTTTCTGTAGCAGAAGAACAGCAAAGACAAATTATGGCCCTTTCCTTATGGGGTCTATGGTATTGAAGGAATAAATTGATACATGAAGGTGTAAAGTTTTCTTTGCAGGAGTTTCTGGGATTTATTAAGGGGTATGGTCAAGATCTTAATCTTATTCATGAGAACTTCTGTCCGTCCTTTAGATCTATGGCAAATGAAATGTGGAAACCCCCAGATGCTGGAATTATTAAATTAAACTTTGATGTTGCCTTTCAAAGAGATGTTCGAATCGCTATAACAGCGGTTTTAGCCAGAAATTCAGAAGGAGAAATAGTGGGGGCGAAGACTTATCTTTTCAAGGACGTGGTCGATGCCTTTGTGGTAGAGGCAAAGGTATGCGAAAGGGCTCTTTTTCTGGCGGGGGCGATGGGTTTTCGGCGACTAATCGTGGAAGGAGATTCGCTAACTGTTATCAAAAGTATCAAGAAAAGACAGGAAGATAAGTCGGTTCTTAGACCGATCACGCATCATATTAATATTTTAAAAGCTGGTTTTGATGAGGTTTCCTACCTCTTTGTGCCTCAATTGGTGAATGGTGCGGCGCACACATTAGCTTTGGAAGGTCGGAGAAGACAGGCTTTCGGGGGCTGGGATGATGGAGTGTCGGATTTTGTGCAGACGTTGGCGATGAAGGACCGATTGTCCTGGAACCATAGATATCAATATTCCTTTTGATTTGCTTTGAATGTGGAGAAGGTTTGTTGAATCTCCAGTCTGGTTTTTCAAAGCACTCGTTCCCTTCTCTTTTCTTATTTGTTTTATCTAAAGGAGAGGGAACTGTTTGGCTGATATTTGGCTTTTGGAAGTGTGCTGCTGTTTTGGCTTGGGCGGTTTTCTTCTTGCTTTTGGTATTGGTAGCTTCTAGGCGTTTGTTTTTTTTTTTTTTTTTGCTTGACAGCTGTTTCTTTATTTATTGCTTTGTTGCTTTATGTTGGGGTCTGCAGCTTAATTTTCTATTGGGTCTTTTTAGTTTGCTATCTGTTGAACTTTTTTTAATGTTTTTTCGTCTTGAGCCATGTGTTAATAAATATCAATCAGATTATATCAAAAAAAAAAGGAGAAGAGAAGAAGCAGAGAGTTCAAATGAAATAGGGGGAAAGAAAGAAGAAAAGAAAAGAAAAGGAGAAACTAGGGTTTGAGAGCTTGAAGTCTTAATAGGTAAGTCAATTAAGTCCTTTTTACTTAAATTTGATGTTTTAGAAGTTTTAGAACAAAGTTTTGTTGAAATTAAGTTGAAGTTTTGAAAGTTCTGAGGCTTTTGAATATAGTTTATGTTGAATTAATTGGTGAATTAGGGGCTAAATTGATAAAATTTCAAGTTAAAATTGGGTAAAGAATTTAATTGTAAAATAAGTTATAAGCTTGATTTTGGGACTGATATGATGAGGTTAACTTTGAAAACTCACCAAAAATTGTGGAAATAGAATTAGAAGATCAATAAAATATGAAATTAAATCTTTTTTAGTCTAATTTTTCATAGAATAAGCGGTGTAAGCAATGGACTTGTAAATTACGAGTTATAGTAAATTTTGTGAGACAAGGTCAGAATGATTTCGGGTTCCCCTGTTCTGAGTTTGGAAAATCATCAAAAAATGGAGAAAAATAATTAGGGGCTTAAATTTACATGTTTAAATCATTAATGAGTCTATTTTTATTAGAAACAAACAGGAACATCATCCGAGTCCTGTATTAATAGATACTTAATTTGTAGTAAAGAAAAGGAGAAGCTATCAAACAGAAGAACAGAGTCAAGTTTGAAGATTTTACTGTACTTATTGGCTAAACTATAAATTCTAAAATTTTTATGGTAGAAAAATATTTGAGTCTAGTTTCTAAAACATCAAGAGATCTTAAATTGGAATTTTGTAACTCAAGATATAAATAATTTAGTGACTATGACTCAAATGGACAACTTTGAATAAATTTATAAGTAAATAGTGAAATCATAGATAATGTTACTTATGAGCATGTTATATAAATTAAGGATGTGTAATAGAGAGGAGGAGGAGGAAAATATATATGATTATTCGGCTAGCATGGCTAATTTGCATGTTGTAGACTCAGGGACTAAATTGAATAAAAGTAAAACTTTAGAGGTAATTTTTGTAAAAATATCAAAAATGACCAAATTAAGTGAAATGAACTATTTTATTTTCTAAATTAATAAATTGAATGAAATTATTAATTTAGATCAAGATCGGTTGAAAAAATCAATGAAAATAGAAAATTATCAAAATGCCCCTGAATCTTGGTATTTCTGCAATTTAACCAGGTAAGTTCGTGTAATCTAATTATGTGATATAAGAAAATACGAGTTGATGGTATATGAAATATTGATATAATTAATTAACTTATTTATGTTTATGAAGAAACGGCAAGAGTATGATATTTATCATGACATGTAAATATGTTATTATCTTCGATACGTTGATACAAGGAAATTAAATATGTTGAGACAAGTAATAAATTCAAGTAAGACATGTCGAGAAAAATAAGTATGTTTAAGGGATAATATGTTTGATTTTGATTGGTTCCAAATATGAATACTAGATGAAATAAAATGTCTGATAAATAAATTTGAAACTCCGGTAATGCTCCGTAACTCTATTCCGGTAACGGATTCGGATTAGGGGCATTACAGTTGAAAACCCTGTTATAATCAAATTCAAATAGTAGAAGTATAGTTCTATATAGACTCAACTTGTGCGGTATGGTCTACACATCTATACGGACTTGAGCCTATGGCCCTGACCTTTTGCCTCTACAGATCCCTTATTTTTCCACTGTATTTATTTGTCACACAAACTCTAACAATATCCAATATTGAAAATCTTGGTCTTAATGAAAAACAAACAATTCCTCCTGATATTGGCAGTGATGAAGAACAAACAATTCATTTTTTTGGATATTTATGATCCTAGAATTTGGGTTAATCTTGATAACAAAACAAGGGACATTTTAGTTGAAAAGGGGTCTATAAGAGGAATGAATCTAGATTTTCCTCTCAATAATAATGGGCATTTTTCATATGCTTATTTTTCTAGTAAGTTGAGCGTTGGTGAGATTAATGATAGAAAATTGTTGGTTTATTCCAAACATGTTGACAAAGTGTGTTGTTTTTGTTGTAAGTTGTTTAAATTTATTAGTAACAAAAGTTTGTTAGCAAATGAGGATTTAAGTGATTGGAGACATATTAGAGAGAGGCTCAAACAACATGAAAATAGTGCTAAGTATATGACTAATATGAATACTTGGAATAAAATGAGAGTAAGGTCGAATGAAAATGAAACAATTGATAAAAGCTTGCAAGAAAAAATTATGAAAGAGAGAGCGATGGAGGCAAGTTTTACTTAGAATATTTTTAGCTGTGAAATGTTTTACTACTCATAATTTGGCTTTTTGAGGATCCAATGAAAAACTCTATCAAGATAGCAATGGTAATTTCCTAGGATTGATTGAAATGATTGTAAAATTTGATGTGATAATGCAAGATCTAGACGCATTCAAAACTGTGGAATTCATTATCATTATCTTGGGCATGAAATTCAAAATCAGTTGATTTCCCTTTTGGCCGGTAGTGTTAAAAGTTCTATAATTAAGCCCACCAAAGAGGAGAAATGTTTTTCTATAATTCTTGATTGTACCCCTAATATTGGTCATTAAGAAAAAATGATTGTAATAGTACGATGTGTGAATATGTCAAATAATAAAATAAAAATTGAGAAATACTTTTTAGAGTTTTTGAAGGTGGATGATACATCTGGATTGAGACTTTTTAATGAATTACAAGATGTTTTGAAGTCTCTTGATCTTAATGTTGATGATGTAAGAGGTTAGGATTATGATAATGGTTCCAATATGAAAGGGAGGTACCAAGGTTTTCAAAAGCGATTTCTTGAAATAAACCCGATAGCATTATATATGCCTTGTGCTTGTCATAGTCTGAATCTTACTCTTAGTGATATGTTACATTATTGCGTTAGAGCTATTTCATTTTTTGGAATTGTTCAACGCATATATTCATTATTTTCGAGTTCTACAAAAAGATGGAAAATTTTGTTGACAATGTACTTGAATTAACTGTGAAATTTTTATCTAATACTCGTTGGAAGAGTTGAATTAAAAGTGTTAAAGCTATTAGATTTCAAACTCCCCAAACAAGATTGGCTTTGTCGGAATTATATGAATATTGTGATGATGCAAAGTCAAAGAGTGAAGCGGAGAGTTTGGTCAATACACTTGGGAATTTTGAGTTTTTGCTTGGTATGGTAATTTGATATGAAATTTTATTTGATATAAATATGGTGAACAAGAAATTGAAATCTAGGTCTATATGTATTGACACCACCATAGAGCAAGTAGAAGGTGTATTGTCATATTTTGGAAAGTATAGAGATGAGGCTTTACTTCTAGTATGAATATTGCACTTGATATGAATGTAGAGCCTACTCTTCCAACTAGGGGTGTTCAATCGGTTAACCAAACTTTTTAATCTTTTAACTATTAACCGAACCAATTTTTTTTCAAAAAAAAATTGACAGAACCAAAATATTTTGGTTAATTTGATCGATTAACTGAATTAACCGTAATTTATATGTTTTTTTTGTTAAAATAAGTATAGAACATATCAGAAAAAAATTAAATTGATAATGTTCATTTAACTGAATTAACCGAATTAGTAATAGCCTAATACATATAATACATAATATTATTTATTAAATTCCGTTAATTCGGTTAATTACCTAATTTTGAACAAAATTAACCGCTAATCGAAATTCCAAAAAACCTTTAACTGATCTTCGACTGAATTAGATCAGTTAATCGACCGATTAACCGAATTAGGTCAGTTCAATCTATATATTCGGTTTTAACCAAAGTTTGAACACCCCTACTTCCAACAAAGCGTCAAGTTATTAGAAAAAAAAATTAACTTGACGAGAATAACCAAGAGAATGAAGAAATTCAGTCGACTGATGAATTATTTAGAGATTATTGTAGACATGACAATTACTTCTTTGAAAAGCATATTTGAGCAACTAAAAACATTTGAAAGTATTTTGGGGTTTTTATTTGATTCTAACAAGTTAAAGTCATTGGATGAAAAGGAATTGAGAAAATGTTGTGCTACTTTTCACTCTACCTTTTCTCATGGTGATTCATCATATGTTGATTTAAATGATCTTTTCTCTTAATTGAAAGTGTTGCAATTTACCTTACCAAATGAATTAATGCCAACCACTGAAATTCTTGAGTTGTCAAATCTGCATATTGTTGTCCGAATGTATCAATCGCTTATAGATTTGTTTTTAATGGTCCCTGTGACTGCGATATCAGTTGAAAGAATTTTTCAAAGCTAAAGTTAATCAAAATCTACTTAAGGTCGTCAATGTCACAAGAACTGTTGAATGGTTTGACAATTTTATTAATCGAGAAGGACTTTTTGAAAAATATTGATGTTGATGTTATCATTAATGACTTCACATCTCAGAATGCTCGTAGAACCCTTTTTTTATGATTTTTTTTTTTTTTGTAGTTGATGACATATGAGTAGATTGAATGAAAAATATTTTTTTAAAAATTTTGTTAGAAAATATCTTATTCACTTAATGTCATAAAACATATTATTTTAATGAAATTACTAGTATATGTTTTTATTTTATTGTATTACATTTTATAATTTTTTTAAAAGGGGCCCCAATTTATTGTTTTGCTTAGGGCCCCAAAAATGTTAAGAACGGGCCTGTATATATTTAGTATGAGATGATCTCGTGATTATTTTTTTCCTTGTTTATTTTAGATTTATTGAATGATGAAATTTTATTTGTGAAGTTTATCGATGACCATTTTATATAATTGATTAATATTTTTATACTTGAACTTATTTAATCTAATTCATTTTATATTTTTAAATAACATATATTATTTTTAAGAAAAACATCAATAAATCTAAAACAGTACACCAAAACAGACCTACACTGATACATATCAGTTCCAATAAAAAAATGATACATCCATCAATACAATAATGACTAACTTAGTTTACCTCTTGTTAACATTTTGATTTTGAATTTAATAAGGTTGATCCCCCAAAAAATTATGTTTAGATAAGACACAGTGCGTAGTGCAGTGTAGTGCATGAATGGCTAACCTAGTGACTCAAACTGAGTAGTTTTACCTAAAGGCGTAATTACATTTTCAGCACTTGAATTATATTAAAAAAAGCTGTTTTTTTTTTTTTTTTATTTTTTGCTTCATTTGGTCTTTAAACTCTCTAGTTTTTGTCAAATTGGCTAGAATTAAATGAAATAGTTAACGGAAGGTTAACTTTGCTGACATGAATGGTTAGATGTTGATGTGACACTTCACATGTATGTCACGTCAATAATAAATTAATTTTTTTAAAATTTTAAAATATATATAAAATTATTTATTTATTTATCATAAATTATTTATTTATTTTAAAACTTTGTTTTTTTTTTCACTTCATTTCTTCTTCATAAAAAAGCCCCAAAAGAATTTCCAAAAGGTTCTCTCTACTCTTTCATCGGCATCGCCATTGCTCCATCATCGACATCTTTTCTGACTCAAATAATGACACCATTAGACTCTACTCTAATGCAAGTCTCAAGGCCCAATTTCATACCCATAGATGTGATGGGCTTACACTATCTCAAGGCCCAATAACAAGGTCAAAGGCCAAGCAAATCAAACCAAGTTTCGATCAAAGACAATATGTGAGGATGAATATTTTCAAGGAAAGAGGGAATAATACATGCACGGAATGAGTGAAATTTATTAAAGTCAATTCAACCAAATTGTCAATTTTCAAGCTGAAAATATTAGTCAACTTGCGACGAATTTTTGGATGGGATCCAAGAATTTATGAGCTTAGATGTCTGAATAGCGGTTGAAGATCTATCTCTTATCTTCAAAACGCACTTTGAATCACTCGATTTTGAGTTCGAGAGTTCAAGTTATAACCATTTTAGTGAAGATTGCGCGAGCAGAATTTCTGAACGGGATTATTACACAAATTATGAGTTTTGGGCTTTTAATTCGAGTTTAAATCATATTATGTTCAGAATTTAGGCATAATTTTTATTATATGTGAGCCCAATATTATATTTATCAGCTCTTAATATTTTATTTTTTATTCTAATTTTTTTATAACTATTAAGTATTTTAAGTTATTTAAGAGTTTTATGTTAAGAAAATTTAGTTTAAATATTTAGGTTAATTAAAGTTCTAGTATAATTAAGAATTTTATATATATATTTATTTAGTTAGCATATATAAAGACATTTGCATTGTATACAATTAAATCAAAATTTATTATTTAAATAACTTTCCTTTTGAGTTAATAAATTCTTTTTGAGTTTTTCTTTTCAAGAATTCTTCTTAAGTTTTCTTTTAGAAGAGTTTTAACAATATTTTCAGATTGTAGGGATAATCTTCAATATTTTTCCTACTAAATTTTCTTTTTTGGAAGGAAAATTAGAGTCGTTTGAAGGGAATTGTGGATTCTTCTTATTTCCAAAGCTCCTCAGGACTTCTACACGTCACATTCTATTTTTTCCATCTATCTTCTTTATTTTCTTCTTTATTGTCTTTTTTATTATTCTAGTATTTGATTTATTATTCTATTTTATTTATCTTATTTATTTATTTTAATTCCTTTCTTTAATTTCTTTTTTTGTTATTTGATTTAGATTCGCTTGCGTTTCAAATTGTGTCAAAATCCAAATTTCTTTTTGAACGTTTAGAACCGCAAGTCAAATTCTTGACTTGTGACTTGAAAACAAGAAGAATCTGTAACCCCTTCAGGTGGCTCTAAATTCCCCTTCAAAAAAAAACTTAGTAGGAAAAAAAAATTGAAGATCACCTCACAATATGAAAAGATTGTTAAAACACTTCTAAAAGAAAATTCAAGAAAAGTTCTTTAAAAGAAAAACTTAAAGATAATTTATTAATAAAAGAAAAACTTAAAATAATTTATTAACTCAAAAGAGAAGTTGTTGAATAATAATGAATTTTTATTTAATTGTGTACAATGCAAAGCCTTTTATATAGGATAGCTAAATAAATCTAAATAAAACTATTAAGTATATTAAGACTTTAATTATCCTAAACAAGAAGTAGTTTTAAACTAAATTTTCTTATTGACATAAACTCGTAAATAACTTAAAATACTTAATAATTATAAAAAATTTGAAATAAAAAAATAAAATAATAAGAGCTGATAAATACAATATTAGACTCATATATAATAAAAATTAAGCCTAAAACGCGAACTCAATATGATTTAAACTCGAATTAAAAACTCGAAACTTGTAATTTTTGTAATAATCTCATCTAGAAATTCTACTCACGCAGTTTTTACTAAAACGGTCATAACTTAAGCTCCAAAACTCAAAATCAAGTGATTTAAAGTGCGTTTTGAAGCTAAGAAATAGGTCTTCAACTGCTATTTAGACATCTAAGCCCATAAATTCTTGGATCTCATTCAAAAGTTCATCACAAGTTAACTAATTTTTTAGTTTGAAAATTGGTAGTTTAGTTGAATTGACTTTAATGAATTTCACACATTTCATGCAGGAATCATTCTCCCTTTCCTCGAAAAGATTCATCCTTACATATTATTTTTTATCGAATTTTGGTTTGATTTGCTTGGCCTTTAACTTTGTTATTGGGCCTCCTTCAGGTAATGTAAGTCCATCACATCCATGGGTCTAAAACCAGGCCTTGAGGATTGCATCACACTCTCTCTACAGTTTTCAAATCCATAATTAGTTCACTTCAAAAACCACTTAAAATCCATTAAAACAAAACCAAACTCTTGAACTACTCAAACTCTAATCTCTTTTTTCAGTTGTCAAATCATCCTCGATTTTCCGTATGCATTTCCTCTATCTGAAGTATCTCCTTTCATTGTTCGAATTCTCTCATTATTTTAGGCTTAATTTTAAGCTCATATATAATAAAAATTAATCACATGGAGAATCCCTTGTTTGAAGATTTTTCCAGAATTATTTAAACTACAAATCTTAAAATCATTTAATCACATGTCTTTGTTTTTGACTATTTGATTATTTTCACCATTTGGGCTTTGGGCATCATCATTTTTTACTGTTTAGTGTATCAACTATTTGATTATGTTTGGTTACTATGACTGCTATCAAAGCATATATTTCAACTTAGAGGCGAATAAGAGGGGAACAAACAGGGGGCTTGAGCACTCTAAAATAGAAAATCACAGTTTTAGTCATTTTTAAATAATTAAATTATAAATTAGTATAAAGTAAAGTCACACTTTGACATCTAAAAAAGAAAAAAAAATACTATTTAATCTTCTTTTTTTTATTTTAAATTTATAATTCAATTTTGGAATAAATTTGTTGGTTGACCCCTGTTTCAGCTCTCTGTTATGCTTTGAAACTCTTCAAAAAGTCTCCTTTTTATTTTTTTTGGATTTGCAATAGGGATGGAAGGCCATGGAGGGAATGAGAGAATTTTGAATGTTTGAAGCGAATTTGTGACTTCGTTCGTTTGTCCTGTTTTTGTGGTGTTTTTCTTTTATGGAGAATTTTTCTTTAGTTATAATCTTATTATTGTTAAAATTCATTGAAGTTGTTGGGGTGCTTAGAGAGAATTGTTTTGTTATGAAATATTGGACTGCTAATTTTGATTACCAATCTGCTCAAAATTTTGTTACAATTTTCTTTTTGAATTTTTATTGAATATATTCTTTATTTTTTTATTTCTTCTAAATTATATTTTAAATTTTTTTATAATATTAATTTTTGAATTTTTATATAATTTTTTAAATTTATTAAAAATTAATTTACTGACATGATATACATGTAAACTGTCACATCATCTAGATAATCATGCGAATAAAGTTAACAATTCATTAACTTTTCTGTCTAATTCTGATCAATTTGATAAAAATTAAAAATTTAAAGGGCCAAATTAAGAAAAGAAAATTTGAAATGATTTTTCTTTTTTTAATAGTTTGAGGAGGGTTGAAAATGTCATTATGCTTTTGAAACCTAATTAATACGGATCGGTCGATGGATTGTGTGTGTGGTGCAACGTAGGTGTCTATTGAAGCCGAATGTACTTTGTTAAAGGAAAAATGTTAAAGGTTATCATTACTCTTAAATCTTTTTAGGTTAAAATACCTCCTTAGTTATTGTGTTTTCACAAAATATAATGTTTAATCTCTATTTTTTTTAGTATTTTCCGTCAAAAATTTTCATTATATTATGCTCTTAGTGTTGTTTTTCCCAGAAGATGCAGACCTCCTCACTTGTACGTGACAAGCGCATCAAACAAGGGCTGGTTTTATTTACTTCATTATTCAACTTCTGGGAGAAAGGTTGGTGCATCTTTGTTGTGGATAGCAATGATCGTGATCGTGTTGTTGAGGCCAGGGATGAGCTTCACCGTACGCTAAATGAGGTGCCAGTTTGCTTCTTTGCACTTTGTTGGTTTGGTTTCTCTGTTGACTTGAAATTTTCAATAATGAGGTCTACATGTAGCTGTTATGCATGTGTAATTACTATTTTCAATTATTTTGTTGCTTATAATATGTGTAGGATGAGCTGAGGGATGCTGTGCTGCTTGTATTTGCAAACAAGCAAGATTTACCAAATGCTATGAATGCTGCTGAGATCACTGATAAACTTGGTCTTCATTCCCTCCGTCAGCGCCACTGGTATAACCTTTTCCCTTTTTGTTTATTTCTAGATTGGTCTGCCAGTTGCCTGTCTTGTTTTAAAATCTCTCTTGTGAGTCACAGGTATATTCAGAGTACATGCGCTACCTCTGGTGAAGGGTTGTATGAGGGTCTGGACTGGCTCTCCAACAACATAGCTAACAAGGTAGGTTCAGACTGATACGTGTGTCCTTTATTGATATTGTTCTGTTCTAATTCTCGCTTCGGTTCATTGTATTTTTCCTAGGCTTGAGGTGGTTGGTAGAAGGTCGGTGACATTTACATTTGGGGTAGCAATCTTTGTGGAATTCGGATATGTATACTTCTATTTTATGATATGTTGCGTTATTGGGGTTTTTTTTGTTTTTGTTTTTGCTCGACAACTTTTAAATGAGATGGATGAGCTTGTGTTTAGATATGTGGGCATTTGGACTGCCTGCATGCTTTGTAGATGGAATTCATTGTTCAGAGTTAATTAACGAATTCATTGTTGACATTTCATAGTAACATGTTACATTTTATGAGTTTTACTTGTTCCATTATCAATACTATGTCCAAGAAAAGTTTTAAGCAAGTTGAGCTGAGGTGGGAAGAGTGAGGCCATTTCATTTTTTTTTGCATAAGGTTTTAACTGTTAAAAAAGTCTCCTTCACTTCTTAGGAACTCGGCCATTAAAGTAGTTTTGTTTTGGACAATGTGACTGGTTTGTTTGCTGCATGGTTAAGCCACAAAGCACCTAACCATTGAGGACAAGAGGAGAGCCAGTGACAATGTGACTGCTTTCCTTCATTCAACAGACTTAAAATGTTTCTCATTACCAGTATTATCCAAGCAATTCTGAGTTTCAAGAATCGCTTCTGTATAATTATAATAGTAATAATAAGTCGGGGTGGAACGAAATCAACCCAAATGATCCAACAAACACACAATTTGCATTTACATGTTTTATACAAAATGCATTTATTAATTAAAGGATCTGTTTCAATTATCCAATTTTTTTAAAATAAATCATTCAATTTTATAATCACCCAAATGAAAATATTTATAATTTAATCATTTTTGTTACAATAATTAAATTTTTTAATATTTTAGGCACCCCACTATTAACCCACTAATGGAGTCTAATGTGGCATTCAACATCATTTTTTACCCGCTGTTGTTAATCATCTTCTTCTTCCTTTGCTCTCTGCTTCCGGCACACTCTCTTTCTTTACCCATCACTGCACCATCAAGGGGTAGCTTGGTATTAAGTAGCGGCTCCTGCGTAACTACGTTCTGAGACGGTGCAGTGCATTGCATGAATGACAGACTGAAACCAAGTAGTTTTGGTTTATCTAAAAATTCTAATGGATGAGTGGGTGCATGTTTCATGTACGAGGATTACCGTCATTCTGGGCCATTGGTAAAGGAAAATTGAATCCCTTAATATATGTTGCACTTGTGTCAATGCATATGAATTGTCAGAAATGGCGGTTCGGCTAAAAATTTTAGAATGGACGGTGATTATATTCTCCTGCAAACAGAAATAGTGTTTCTTTTGAGTGATGGACTTACGAGTTTGGGCTTTTACGAATTAGGGTTAGGGTTAGGGTTAGATTTCCTTTTTTAAAAAGAAAGTTTGGGTTAGATTTCATGAATGATAATTGGGTTAACAATCGTAAAAAAATGTTTATGCAAGGCTGACCATAATATAAAAACAGACCTAATAATTTAGCCCACATCAAATTTCGAGTCCAAATATTCTCATACTCCAATATTCCAATCCTTAAATATGTCTATCGAAGCGAGTGGCTTTTGTGGTTCAAATAGGGAATCAACTACCATATTTTTCATTTTCATACACTTCTCTGACTTGAATTAACTCTTTGTGTTGTAACTATACAATGTTATACATATTTTGCATACTCTGCTCTATGGACCTCCCCATCAAACAGGGGCCGGTTTTATTTACTTCATTATTCAACTTCTGGGAGAAAGGTTGGTGCATCGGAGGTTGAATAACAAATTTAAAAGAAAAAACTATATATTATCCCATAAATAGTATACCAATATTCATTTTTATGTAAAAGAAAAAAAAAACAATCAAACCAGACACAAGGACAACATATAACAGTCCTTATGTTCCTGATGATAAAACATCTGTCCATGTTAAAAATGGAAGGACAGATCAAATACATACTACAAACAAGAAAAGAATTGAACACATTTACATTCATTCCTACACTGCTTTAGCTTAGGTGGATTGTATTGTATTACTAATCTGTATCGTCCCCAAATTAAGCAGCGGAAGGGGCGTTAATACGGTGAACAAAGCCGCCGGCCTTTGACAAAGCTGCCAAAAGCAGTTGCAGGCCGCTTTGCTTATCCTCATCAGCTTCTGCTGCTTGGCCAGAAGCCACGACATTGTTGTAGTCAAGCGACTCATCATCGTAAATCTCCCACCATTTAGCCACCAGCGTCTTAATGTCTTCCCTGTCCATGTTGTCTTCTTTGCCGCTATACCTCCAGGGTTTGGAGCCGGCAGCACAGTAGTGAACCACCTTGGCCTTGTCTAGCTCAATGTTCTCAGGGTGGCGCCATAGCATGGCCATCACCAGGTTGTAAATGGGAGGATGGGCCTGTAAATGTCCCTAAAGTACATGTTCAGATAATCCTGCTCCGCAAATGGGGTAGGAGGGGTGACTTTGAGGGTAGTCAAGAGGTCCTCATATGTAGGAAGGCTAGGTTCATATACAAACATTCCAGCGTTGAAGTAAAGAGGAGGTTTAGGACCAAGCTGCGAAGGCCATTGGACCTTATCAGGGCACTGCTGGCAGTAGCCGATCTTGTACTGAGGGGTGTGGCTCCATGTTTTCTCACAGAAGCAGTCCATCACAGCATAAAAGTAACCATCTTCCATGTCAAACAAGTGGTCTATGTTATCGAATACTTGGATGTCTCCGTCCAAGTATATCATCTTGGAATACTCCACAAACTGCAGATTTTTTTTTTAATATAAAAAAGTAAGAAAATGATTCATTTTCAAACATCTAAAAAAAAAAAAAGAAGATGTGAAAATATACCTCCCAGATACGCAGCTTGGAATAGTTGATGACATAGTAGGCCATGGCAAACTGGGTCTGGTTCTCAGGTGGGTACACAGGCTCGATCTCCCGGATTATGCAGCCCTGATCCACCAGAATCTTCCTGTGGTCTTCTGGGACGTCGGGCAAAAGCGCCACCACAAGTGGGTACTTGCTTTTCACCTTCCTCAGACCCTTGGCTAAACCCACCACGCCCTTGACGTAGTCTCCGTTCCCAGCCAAGAACGTAACATAAGCCCTCTTGGGAGCCTTGGGAGTGACAGTGGCAGCTTTGGTAGTGGTGATGTTAGGGGCCATGACGGTAAAAGGGTGTGATTGGTTTGAAGGAAAATGAGATTGGGACTTTTAGCTTTGAGGGGAAATTGGTGTTTTGGTTTGGCAGTTGGTATTATGCAAGTGGAAGTTTGAGTTGCTGAAGGATGTGGGGAGGCGGGGGGGTTTATATAGGAATCTAAACAACGCGTTGGCCAACCCAAAAAAAAGTAAAGCGATAATATATTATTTTTTTAATAATTAATAAATTTCAATATTACTCTTTCACGCTGTAAAATTATGAGTAATCTAAATTTTATTATACTTTTAATATATACATATTGACTTGCGATTCTTTAACAACACAAATAAATTTATACAATTCATTCACAAAAATATGCCCTCATCCAAATATAAATTTTTATAAAAGTTAATCAGTCTCTCCCTCTGCGAGTCCATATGTGATGGGAGACTATTCACTAATTATTACTTCTACATACACGTGTGCATATGCGAGCCAACACACGTAGGGAAGTCTGAAATTTTACCTACTTTAACCAACAATTAATGTTTGTATTTGTTGCCCCAAAAGTTGTCAAATTATAATTTAAATTTATTATAAAACTGAATATAAAGATTAAGAGAGAGAGATTAAGACATGAAAGGATGATTCAACCTCCATTTAAGATACAATAAATTTGTATATGCCTTATGATAGTTCTTGAATATAGAGTTATCTAAGCACTTTGAGACTAATTATTTATGTCAATTTTAAGTCTTTGATAAGAAATTTTGAAATTTTTGTTATAATTTTGTCCAGTTGAATGATACTAAGATAAATTTACTAATTTGATTGTTTTATATATTAAAACACATTAAGAAAAGATAGTCTTGGAGCTCACCTTTTTTATGTTCAATGTTGTAGCATTTCTACAGCATAAACCATGCAGAAGTGGGCTAATATATGGTCATCTTTGGATGCCCAAATAAGGTTTATTGGACTTTGGCAACTCTCTTGACCCAGCTTAAGAATCGGGTCAGTAAAAATGGAGAGCCTGCTAAGGAGATAAGAGCCCAAACTGTCCACTAAGAAGGAGAAGGCCCAACCGTCCATAAAGGTGCCTATATCAGCCATCAAAAACTTGGTAAACATTGAAAATCAGCCATAAAAATCCACACATGTGACCGTTTAACTCCCCTCCTCATTTCAAGCTCTCTATCTCTCTCCCTTGATTCAAGCAAGAATCAAGCAAACTTTCACGTTGTGGGTGATCGCGGCGATCAACATTCCCTTCAGTCGCAGGTAAGGGTGTGCGAAACATAGAAGAAAAATCATATGCCCCGAACGCCATCGATGAACTTGAGTCGGGAGGAGTGTTGTACTGTGGTGGTACTGGACTGAAGATATCAAACTCGGAATGATATCCGTGTATTGACGAGCCCGTGAAATAGTCATTGTCCCGCAACTTCGGATGATAAGAACTATCCCCAGAATGTGTATGCGACCGCTTGGGCTCTAGCTTCGGCTCGGGCTCGAGCTCGGGCTCTGGCTCATATGCCCCAAGTCGATGCATGTTCGGGGGGACTACAGTCAACTGCCCACCAAGTAAATATGGTTTTCCCATATTAAAGTATCATTGTATGTACTCTAGCGATGGTTGCAAATAGAAAGAAATATACATTTGAGGTCTCCGCACCATCCAATTATCCCACACTGCAATATATTTCTGGTGTACAACCCCCTAATTATTTCCATGTTTTCCTCTCTTGTTAATCTCGTGGATCTTTCCCAAATGCATTGGCAGAGCCGGGATATACTGGATACAACCAAACTGTAGAAGTACTCGATCCTTGTTATACTGCTTGACTGTTTGGAAATTGATAATTGGTGCGTTAATGCACCACAGATGTGAATGAATGTGGGCAGACGAGGGTATAACAGCTGCAATTTTCGGTATCTGATACGGCATTCAGATGAACTGTACGGTTAATAACATGGTTAAAATTTAACACGGTTCGAGTAAGATATACAAAGTAATTACATTTCATGAATATTGGAATAGCTTACCCCTTCCCCGGCATGTTGTTCAATTATCAGATGATATATTAGGATAGTGTATGACCTCCCGATACCCGGATTGGTACTCCATCTACGAAAACAAATTACATGTTAGAATAGTATCTTTAGAATAGTACCATTAGAAAAAAAATGTCAATTAATTGCTATAACAAGTAAAATTTTATCACCTGTTCACCAATGGAAATACATATGCTTGGTGCCTAACCGATGCTAAGAATGACATCCGGTAAAGAGCCCATGATTGCAGCAATATGAGGCATCCGCCTATGTCTACGACATCAGGCTTTGTCATCCAACAAAGTTCACGATACAACATAGCCAGAAATGCGGAACCCCAACTATACGAGCGAACAATTTGCAAATCAGTTAATAGGGGTAAATACATCAAATGAACCCTGTTGTCGTTCACACTGAACATCAGTACACCCTTTATAATATGCATAATGTATGCTCGAGCTGTGCACATCACCTTCTGCTCAGTGGCATTAATTGATAAATGTTCAAATTTGGCTTTCAGCCATGAAAATCTTAAACCCATAAATTTGGACTTAGCATCATTGGGCGGGACTCCTAGTAGGCTATAACAAAGGGCAGCTGGCTCAAGTATCGTACTTATGCCCGTTACAGCACTCCCGTCGATTGGGAGCCCAAGGTGCAATGCAACATCCTCCAGAGTGACAGTGCACTCGCCACACGACAAATGAAAAGTGTGGGTCTATGAGCACCAACGCTCGATCAATGTAGATATTAAATCGTACTGCAAATCAAACGTCCGGATCAATGCTGCTGACTCAAATCCTGCTAACTTCAAGTATGGCATCAGTCGTTCATCCGATGGATATCCTAAAACGTTCACCCGACCCCTCAATGCACGGTACGAGCTCTGGCACTATTAGATTATAGAAAATAGTTATTATAACATAATTTATTTCTATAAATGACGTAGAACTTTTTTTAAAGGAACCTGTGATTAACAAATAACAATATATTATCATATTATTAACTGTGTTTGATATGTGATCATCCTTCTTAATCAATGAACTCATTTCAATACTTGCAATTTCAAAACAAATTTCGATAATTAATTTCTAAGCTAGATGCATTTTAAATATTTATCAAAATACCCAAATTTTATATATTACTTTTAATTACAAAAAATACCAAACAGTTTTGTCCACATCATATTTTTTGCTATACTACATTAACAAAATAAATATATCTTATAAATTTCAACTCAAACTCCAACTCAATGATCCCATTCACAAATTCTATCTCAATGGTATAATCTTTTACCTACATAAAAAACAAAAAAAAAATTATATTAAAATAATAAAAATAACATGCCAATAAAGAAATATAATAAAAACATAACATAAATTATCTCAACATAATAAATACGAATATTGTTGTTATTATTTTAAAATGATAATAAGTAAAATGTATTGGTTTAAAATATAATATATATAATAACATGCCAACTTAATTATTTTCAAAAAAATATTTTTATTTTTTATTATTTTTTTTTTTTTTTGCATAGAAGGATTCAAAAGAAATTTCATTTATAATATTTATAAAAAAAATTTAAAAACGTAAACTCTTATTTCCAATTAAAAAATCTTAAAAAATTAGAACTTATAAACTATAATTCCTAATTTATCTCATAAATTCCATCTCAGTGGTCTCATCTTTTACCTACATAAAAAATAAAAAATTTATATTAAAGTAATAAAAATAACATGCCAAATAATAAACCTAAAATTCACATAACAAATAAATTAAATAAAAAAATAAAATATTGTTTATACATAACATAAATAGGCTTTTTCTTCAATAAACATTAAAAAAAAAACTTATGAATAAATAAAAATATAAAATAAATACAAACATACCTTAATAGCTCTTTTTAACTAAATAATAAAAAAATAAAATTAAAAATTAAATCCAAAATAAATCAACAATAACAACAAAAACAAACAAATATTTATTTATAACAAAAAAATTACTAAATAAAAAAATTACCTTTTATGATTTTTTTAACACCAAATCTTTCTAAACCCTAAACACAATTTCTCCTTCCCTTTCTTCTTTCATTTTCTATTTATTTTTTTCCTTCTCTTTCTCCTTCCTTCTCTCTATTCTGATTCTCTTTTTTTTCTTTCTTTTTCCCCTTCCTGCTCTCTTCTTCTTCTTTTTCAAATTTCTTTTCCCTTCTAGCCAAAATAAGACATTGAGGACCTTATAATAGTCCCCAAAACACAAGTCACGAGCATAGTCCCGTCCCATCGCTACGATCGGTGCAGGAGTCAGAGTTGTGCCGCCTATGAGGTTGGCATCACCAACCCGGTGCCGCCTGTCAAATGGGCATGACTAGTGGGTGTGCTGCTTTTCTCTGAAGCTTCACCAATCGTCCTGTCCCATCAATGACAACAGGTCGACAATGGGTCTGGTTGGGTCGGGTTTTGGTCGTATCCAGGTCGTAATTGACCCATATTCCTTTTGGTGTCGCCTATTTAAATGGCATTTCCAATTTTTTTATATATACTTTTTGCAGTCAAACATGGGTGGTGCTGCCTATGCACCACCCACCACTTGCTTGGATGTACCATTTCGGCACATAATTTGTTTGGTATACCATTTAAGTATTTTTTTATTATATTTTATAATATATAGGTAAAAAAGTGTGTAGTTTTTTTGGGGGGGATTTATTGTATATTACATATGTTTTGTTTAGGTTTTTCGATGATAGTTTTATCATTGACGAAGTTGTTACAGAAAAATATAGGTTTTGCTTGGTTGAGTGAATACCAACAGAGTTTCGAACAGTTAAAAGTTATGTTAACAAAAGTTCCAGAATTGAATTTAGAATAGCATAGAGGTTTAGAATTATTAAAAGATTTCAATCTGATGATTGATTATCTCCTGAGTAAAGCTAATATTGAAGTTAATGCGTTAAGTCGAAAAGCTTTGTTCATATTGAGGATAATGGATATTCAGTTGAGTTTGAGTCGGAAGGTACTTAAATTGATGATTAGAGTGAAAATAATTTGATTAGTACAACACTAAAATTTTAAAGTATAGGAAAAAATTAAAAACATAAATGATAGTTTAGAGAATGTTTTCAAATGATGATTCAAAAATCAAATCTAGGAAAAGGAACAAACCCTTGAGATTCTATCTATTAAGTTGAATTTTTATAACGCATCAAATCACATGTCCATAAAATGAGGATTTTATATCGTTTCGTCTCATTAACAACAGCTTAACTAACCTCCAACCAACAAACACACGTGGCAGCCGGTGCTCAACAGGGGTAGTGTTGAGTCCACTGTGAAACGGCCACGTAATCCAAGTGGGTGTCGGTAATTCGGGGTTGCAAAGATAAAGGTAGGGCCCACTATATTTATTGCCTGCCATGTGTCATCTCCATGTTTAGAAGTCGGTGTTTGACACCTGACCGGGATTTTGTTGTTTGAATCAAGGGTCCATCTGTATGTTTTATTTTAAATTTCAAAGTTTCTAGTGAAGTTAGTTAGGACCCCACATAATGAATGGGATAATCTTCTTTATTATATGGATAATTGACTAACCGACCAAATTTGTATGATAATTTTCTTTTTTAACCCCCACCCCATGTTTTACGTTTATTTTCTCCTTGAACTGGTCACCGCTTTTAGCATAATGTTTTACTTTTTGTTTTATGTTTGGTGGGGTAAGATTAGACTTTGGGTTGCTTGTTACTTGTAAATTAACAACTGTCACTCCCTCTTTTATTAATCTATTTCGTGGCCATAATATACATACCAAACACCCCACCCCATTTGTTAGGAGGAAACCCTGGTAGGCCACATTGTGGACTTCTTGGTAATTTCCTTCCTCTCTGCTATCTGGAATTTCATGTTTCTTTCACTTGGGACAGCCTTCTCCATCTACTATTATTACTAGTTTTTCCAAGTAAAAATTATTTAAATATTTTCCTTTTACTTACCCCTTTTAATAATATTATTTTTAAGATTTGGATCATAATTTATTACTACACTCAATATTTATTAATTATAATAATATTTAAACCATAATTACATATTTTTTCAATAAAAGAGAAAAGGTCTTCATTTTTCAAATCTTCCTTAGATTTTTAATAATAAACTAACAACTTTTTTATATTTAATTTCTTATAATGATTATATAAATGTAAAACAACCTCCATTTTACAAAATAAATTAAAATAAAAATCATCATGATAGTATATGGATATGATATTTACTTAGTAAATATTCATTTTACAATTATTATTTGATAATAATTTTTTATTTAAGAGTTTTATTGTATTCTTGTAATCATTTTTAAAATTTTATCATTGTATTGAAATTTTATTGGTAGATTTATTAATATAATACAAAAGTACAAATAATAGTCAAATAAACCCTGTTACAACTTATAATATAATATAATACAAATTGAACTAAAACAACTATAAGAAATGAAAACAAAACCTACACTTTGTTTTGAGCTAGGAAAAACACAAGTTTGTCCTTAATGTTGAATGCTCTCCTGCTAACCAACGTGAGCCTAGGGCCTTTTGGAGGGACTCTACTGAGATATCTCATTGCTATATTTTTTCCCAGAATAAGCATTACCTTACAAAAGCAACATGAGAGCTATCTAACGATTAAAAAGATCATGGGCAATCTGGAGGATATGTTTGCAAGCTAAGTAGCCTTGGCTCAACAATTCGCTATTACCAGTTTGATGAACTCTAAAAAAAGCCAAGTACTCTGGTCAAATGTTATACGTTAGTGCTTATGGGATTCTTTGTAGAAGTGAAGGACAATTGTAACAGCTTGTTTTTCAGTAGTGTCAAAAACGGTGGTTTCGGGATCACAATTTTGATCAATGAGTCGGTAAATATTAATTATTTAATATTTACAAGTCCATTTGGAGTGTTGCATTAAAGTTTGATTTAGTAATTTTGATGTTTGGTTGGTTAATTAGGTAAAAGGACTAAATTGTAAAAGCTGAAAGAGTCGATCACTATTAGTTTAAATGTGTTGACTGGCTAAATAAGCATGATTGAATGGCCTTATTAGTTAATTATACCATTAGTAAGTATAATGGACAGTTAAGGTTATGATTTGGATAAAATTTAAGGTTAATTTTAAGGGTAAATTAGTAAATAGGTAAATATGTTAACAAAAACAAAAGAAAATGATAAGGCGTTGCTTGGCAAAACAACAATCCTTGAGTGTTTACGGATCTAGGATTGTAGCAAGCACTTCCCTGCAATTAAACAAAACAAAGAGGTTGGTTTTAGACTTAAAAACACACTAAATTGAATAGATTTGAAAAAGAAAAGATGTTGCCGAAATTTCTAGATAGATTTAAAGGTAGAAGATGAATGCTTCAAAATTCATCCACGGCAGCCTTGAACATAAAAAAAAAGGGCAGGAATAATGCTGGAAACTGGCTGGGAATTTGAACAACGAAGAACTCAAAAGAACTCGCACAATCTGTTATGCAAACCCGAATCGAATCTGTTCTACATCAACGGACTTGGACCCACTAGACAGCGATCTAGGAACCCGAAGAATCACAAGATTGACACAACAATTCAGAATTGAAATGTCAAGAAAGAAGTTGAACAAAAAGAACCGAATTTGAGAGAAAACTCACAAAGTAATTTTTATTTTAAAAGACTATCTTTTTATCAATGTTTGAAATTACAAATATATAGAAGAAGTAGGAGGTGGCCAAATTACATTGTGTGGCTAACATTAAAGGAGTTTAAGGTTTGAATTTGAATTGAAATAACTCCTTTTGAGCGGAATTAATTTGCAGGCAAGTAAAAAAGAGGGAGTTGGCATGTTTATCATTTTAAATATGTGCTAATTTCGTTTGAAATTCAAACACACAACTTCCCTTGTCCTTATCTCTTCAATTGCTGCACAAATGCACAAGAACGGATTGAGTTTTAGTCACACATGTGCACCACATGTGTACAAGGTTGGCACATGCACATCTACATGCTTGGACGCCACCTAGGCTGCCACATGTGCACTGGTGTATTCCCCGACACGTAGGACACTATTCAGCTACTTCTGGACATGTCAGCTGAAGTTGAGCTAGTGGAGCCGGAGGTGAGTTTACTGGAGCTAAACTGAGCTAAATTCAACTAGTTAAAAGTGAAATGAGCTGACATGAGCTGGTGTAGAGTGCTCTGAGCTAAGTTGATCTGGGGGACAAGCCTCTGAGCTGACTTGAGCTAAAGATGAGCTGCATATACTCTCATGAGCTAGAGTCCTTTCTTGTACATGTTACAAAATAATATAACACTTATCAAAGCTATGTAAACTTAATATAACATAGTCTAATAAGTTGTAAACAAGTGCACACTTATTCGTTAACACACAAACAACTTGAAGACAATAAAAAAATACTATCAACCCAATCCAAAAACATACTGAGCATAATATATACATACTAAACACACCAATATAAGTAGTATGGCATAAGTATGTCACATATCAGCATGCAACACACTATAAAACTTATTTTCTAAGGCACATTCACTTCGAAAGAGTCAGAAACTTTAGCACAAGTGAAAGAAAGAACTTCTCTGAATTTCTTTGCCTTAGATCGTGTGATAGGTCCTAATGGCAAGAGCTCTGGATCAGCCTCCTTGATTGGCTTGGATGTGCCCACATCATCCCCCCTTCGTGAAAAGGATTTGTCCTCAAATCTGTAGAATTGTCATAAGGGGTTAAGTCCGAAACATTAAATGTGGCACTTACATTATATTCACCCAGTAAGTCCAATTTGTAGGCGTTGTCATTCACTTTCTCCAACATCTGAAAAGGACCATCTCCTCGCGGTAACAGCTTAGACCGTCTTTGGGCTAGAAAACGTTCCTTTCGGAAATGAACCCAAATCCAATGACCAACATCGAAGGTGACTTGCTTTCTTCCTTTGTTTGCTTGCTTTTCGTATTGCCGAGTCCTCCATTCTAAGTTCTCCTTAACCTATGGATGCAACTTCTTCACATATTCTGCTTTTGCTTTACCGTCCTTGTTTATCACCTGTTCGTGTGGCAAAGGCAACATATCTAGAGGAGTAATAGGATTAAATCCATAAACAACCTCAAATGGTGACATCTTAGTAGCAGAATGTATAGCATAATTATAAGCAAATTCAACATGTGGCAAACAATCTTCTCAAGTTTTTATGTTCTTTTTAATTATGGAATGAAGTAAAGTAGATAAAACCCTATTAACAACCTCAGTTTGTCCATCAGTCTGGGGATGACAAGTAGTAGAAAACATAAGTTTCGTACCTAATTTGCTTCAAAGAGTCCTCCAAAAGTGACTCAAAAACTTTACATCCCTGTCAGAAACAATTGACCTAGGAATACCATTTAAACGAACAACATCCCTAAAGAACAAGTAAGCCATATTTACAGCATCATCAGTCTTATGGCAAGCAATAAAATGTGACATCTTCGAGAACCTATCAACCACAACAAATATACTATCTCTACCGGTCCTAGTTCTAGGCAATCCTAAAACAAAATCCATCGAAATATCAGTCCAAGGGGAATCAGGAATAGGTAAAGGCAAGTACATACCATGTGGTGAAACCTTCAATTTTTTTTCTTACATGTCACACAACGTTCACAGTACCGTTCAACGTCCCTACGCATTTTAGGCCAAAATAGATGATCATTTAATGTCTGTAACGTTTTGGTGACTCTAAAATGACCCATCAGTCCACCTTCATGTGCTTCATGGATCAGAATACCACACATGGATCCTTGTGGAATGCATATCCTGTTCTCTTTGAAAAGATAGCCATCATGCCTATAAAATTTTCCTTCTGCACCTTTTGCGCAAGCATTAAACTTATCTCTAAAATCAGGATCATCAGTGTATAGGTTACGAATATATGCAAATCTAATCAAATGAGAATCAAGGTAATTTAAAAGTGCCCCTGCGTGATAAAGCATCAACAACGACATTGTCTTTACCTTTCTTTAACGAATGACATAAGGGAAAGACTCAAGAAATTCAACCCATTTAGCATGTCGTTTGTTTGATTTATGCTGACCTGTGATATATCGCAAAGCCTCATGATCAGTGTGAATCACGAACTCCTTAGGCAACAAATAATGCTGCCAAATTTACAATGCCCGAATTAGTGCATACATCTCCTTATCATAAATAGGATAGTTCAACGTCGCTCCACTAAGCTTCTCACTGAAATATGCAACGGGCCTCTTTTCCTGTGACAAAACAGCACCTATACCAACTCCAGAAGCATCACATTCAACTTCAAACATTTTATCAAAGTTAGGTAATGCTAAAACAGGTGCTTTTGTCAAACACTCCTTTATTTTCAGAAAGGCGTCTTCTTGTTCTTTACCCCATGAGAAGATTGAATTCTTCTTTATAATCCCGGTTAAGGGGGCGGTAATAGAACTGAAATGGGGAATAAACCGACGGTAGAAACTAGCTAAACCATGAAACGATCTAACTTGACTAACCGATGTCGGTCTTGGCCACTCTTGAATCGCTTTAATCTTCTCAGGATCAACTTCAATTCCCTGTGAACTAACAATATATCCAAGAAATATAAGCTTATCAGTACAAAACACACATTTCTCCATGTTAGCAAACAATCTCTCTTCTCGTAAAGTCTGTAAAATAGCTCACAAATGTTTTACGTGATCCCGCAAAGTCTTGCTATAAATCAAAATGTCATCAAAGTACACAACACAAAACTTACCAATAAAAGGTCACAGAACATGATTCATCAAACGCATAAAAGTACTAGGAGCATTAGTTAAACCGAAAGGCATCACTAACTATTCATACAGTCCTAGTTTTGTCTTGAAGGTTGTTTTCCACTCGTCGCCTTCTTTCATGCGAATCTGATGATATCCACTCTTCAAATCAATTTTGGAGAAGGTAGTCGCTCCGCACAACTCATCCAACATGTCATCAAGTCGAGGAATGGGATGTTGATACTTGATTGTAATCTGGTTCACAGCTCGAAAATCAACACACATCCTCCAAGTTCCATCCTTTTTGGGTACCAATTACACTGGTATAGCACACGGACTCAAACTCTCTCAAATGTACCCCTTGTCTAACAACTCAGAAATCTATCTTTGAAGTTCCTTCCTCTCTTTAGGGTTACTATGGTATGTTGGTCTATTCGAAATCGTGGCTCCTGGAATAAAGTCAATCTGATGTTTGATGCCACGAATAAGGGGTAAACCCTTCGGTGTTTCATCAGGAAACACATCCTTGAATTCCTGCAAAAGAGATGAAATAGAAACAGGCAAATCACTAGGAATCTCAGCTAATAAACAATTATCTTTAAACAATAAAATAAGCATAGAATGCTGAGAGGAAAGACATTTCCTAATTTCCTTGCTGCTAGCGTACACATTTATCTTCTTCTTCCCTCGAGCTTCTTCGATATTCTGTCACAATCTCATTGTCTTCTTGTACTTGGCTCGTTGTCAAAGGTGCTAAGATGATCTTTTTATCTGCATGATCAAAAGAATACCTGTTTATAAAGCCATCATGTATCGCCCTCTTGTCAAACTGCCATGGGCGTCCGAACAGTAAATGGCTCGCATTTATCGAAACAACATCGTAAAGTACTTCATCTTTGTACTTTCCAATGGCAAACGGCACAAGAACCTGCCTAGTCACTCTAATTTCTCCTCCATTATTTAGCCACTGTAACTTGTAAGAATTTGGATGTCGTGTCGTCTTCAAACCCAACTTATCAACCATCACAGAACTAGCAACATTAGTGCAACTACCACCATCGATAATTACAACACATACCTTGTCATTAATGAGGCATCTTGTGTGAAAGATGTTTTCTCGTTGTTGTTTATCCTGAATCGGTTGAGTATTCAAACTCCTCTTGACAATAAGTGCTTAACCAGTGGCAAACGTCTGCACATTGTCATTATCTTCTTCAACGTCCACTATAGGGGGCTCCTGTTCGTCTTCTTCGGACTCAGATTCATTCTCGCCACTATCCAACAACATCATGGTCCTCCGATTTGGGCACTGACTAGCAACATGCCCTCGACCAAGGCACTTGAAACACAGAATGTCCCTTGAACGTTCTTGTGTCACCACTTGCTTGTCACGCCTATTTCCAGTAATAGGAGTCTTTGGTTTGCTTGACTCTGCCTTATCTCGAATCTGAAGTGGTGCTTGTGGTGTAGACTTCCTGAAATTGTTAGGAGTAGATAAAGGATTTGAAAATGATTTAAATGGAGTATTACCTCGATTTCAAGACTTCCTACGTTGCTGTCGCTCAACTTTTATCGCCATATGCACCATGTCCTCCAACTCGACATAATGCTTCAACTCAACAACATTAGCAATCTCGAAATTTAAACCTGTAAGAAAATGTGCCATAGTAGCCTCTCGATCCTCAACAATGTTGGCTCGCATTATGGGCACTTCCATTTCCTTATAATTGTCTTCAACACTCCTACTCCCCTGTTTCAACGTTTGGAACTTCTGGAATAAGTCACGATGGTAATGAGAAGGAACAAATCTCTTACGCATGATTTGTTTCATTTCATTCCACATTCTCACTGGACCTTCACCGGTGCATCTCCGACTAATTAGCAATTGATCCCACCAGATCAAAGCGTAATCAGTGAATTCCATCGCAGCCAAACGTACCTTCTTCTGTTCTGAGTAATTGTAACACTCAAAAACATGTTCGACTTTGCTTTCCCAAGTGAGATAAGCATCAGGATCTATTCGTCCCTGAAATGATGGAATAGCAATTTTAATGTTAGACAGATTATCATCAAGTTGTATATGTCTTCTCAGAATCTGCCTCGGAGATTGATCAACTTCATTCTCGTCATTTCCTTCATTAGGGACTAATTGGGAACCACCACCGTCAATTCTGTCCATCCTCGATTGTAGAGGTTCGAGTTCTTGTCTTAAAAGACGTTGAAGTTCACATGTTATGGCCTGCATTTGCAAGTTTGGTTGCCGGCCATCCAGGTTGCTCTCATTAGAACCTGTCATTTTAAATAATAATAATAATAATAATAAGAAAAAAATGAAACAAGCAAAAACACTTTTAAAGGTTAGTGAAAATAAAGGAATGGATCTCACAGCACACTCAACATAGTCTCACAGATCGTTCCCAAAGAAAGAACACTCAACAATTTCACTCAGCGCTCGTGTTTCACTCGAGAGAATACTATAGAGGCTCTTTTTGTCTCCCCTTCTGATCTCACACGCTTAATTGCCTTTTCCACTCAATCTCTCATATTCAGTTCTTTAAAGGAACTAATTTCGATCTTTCAGAATCTGTTTACCGTGTCAACTTGTAAGAAACAACAAGGATAAAGAATCAAGGGTTAGAATGAAAATAGATCTAAAAAAATGAGACATAAAGGCTGAAAATAATGAAATACAACGCTGAAAAAAATTAACAAACGAAATGAAGAAAACAAGGATGAAAATAAGAAGAAATGAAAAATCAACAACTTACTGCAACAGAAATGCTTATAACGACCCTATCACCGAACAGACAAGAATAAGTTGTTTCAATCGATTTCCAAGCATTTCATAGCATAATATAAGCATATTTTATCATTTCAACAAATTAGCACACTTTCTTCTTTTTTTTGTTTCTGTTTTATTGTTATGTTTCGAATCTGATTTTTTTGTGTTTTTTTTTTGTGAATTTTCAAATTTGGTTTTTTTAACTTTTTATTTTGTTTTCTTGATTTTGAGTGCAGAATGTGCTTAAAAAAATCTAACCTGGGCTCTGATACCATATGATAAGGCGTTGTTTGGCAAAACAACGATCCTTGAGTGTTTACAGATCTAAGTTGTATCAAGCACTTCCCTGCAATTAAACAAAACAAAGAGGTTGGTTTTAGACTTAAAAACACATGAAATTGAATAGATTTGAAAAAGAAAAGATGTTGCTGGGATTTCTAGATAGATTTGAAGGTAGAAGATGAATGCTTCAAAATTCATCCATGGCAGCCTTGAACATAAAAAAAATGGCAGGAATAACATTGGAAACTGGCTGGGAATTTGAACAACGAAGAACTCGAAAGAACTCGCACAATCTGTTATGCAAACCCGAATCGAATCTGTTCTACGTCAATAAACTTGGACCCACTAGATAGCGATCTAGGAATCCGAAGTATCACAGGATTGACAGAACAATTTAGAATTGAAATGTCAAGAAAAAAGTTCAACAAAAAGAACCGAATTTGAGAGAAAACTCACAAAGTAATTTTTATTTTAAAAGACTATCTTTTTATCAATGTTTGAAGTTACAAATATATAGAAGAAGTAAGAGGGGGCCAAATTAAATTGTGTGGCTAACATTAAAGGAGTTTAAAATTTGAATTTGAATTGAAATAACTCTTTTTGGGCGGAATTAATTTGCAACCAAGTAAAAAAGAGGGAGTTGGCATGTTTATCATTTTAAATATGTGCTAATTTCGTTTGAAATTCAAACACACAACTTCCCTTGTCCTTATCTCTTCAATTGCTGCACAAATGCACAAGAACGGGCTGGGTTTTAGTCACACATGTGCACCACATGTGTATAAGGCTGGCATATGCACATCCACATGCTTGGACACCACCTAGACTGCCACATGTGCACTGGTGTATTCCCCGACACGTAGGACACTATTCAGCTACTTCTGGACTTCTCAGCTGAAGTTGAGCTAGTGGGGCGGAGGTGAGTATTTGGAGCTAAACTGAGCTAAATTCAACTAGTTAGAAGTGAAATGGTGACATGAGCTGGTGTAGAGTGCTCTGAGCTAAGTTGGTGGGGACAAGCCCGAGCAGGTGACTTGAAAGTGAAGGTGAGTGCATATACTCTCATGAGCTAGAGTCCTTTCGTGTACATGTTACAAAATAATATAACACTTATCAAAGCTATGTAAACTTAATATAACATAGTCTAATAAGTTGTAAACAAGTGCACACTTATTCGCTAACACACAAACAACTTGAAGACAATAAAAAAAATACTATCAACCCAATCCAAAAACATACTTAGCATAATATATACATACTAAACACACCAATATAAGTAGTATGGCATAAGTATGTCACATATCAGCATGCAACACACTATAAAACTTATTTTCTAAGGCACATTCACTTTCGAAAGAGTCAGAAACTTTAGCACAAGTGAAAGAAAGAACTTCCCTGAATTTCTTTGCCTTAGATTGTGTGATAGGTCCTAATGGCAAGACCTTTGAACCAGCCTCCTTGATTGGCTTGGATGTGCCCACATCAGAAAAAGATGGTCATCTTCTTCTTCATTCTTTTCCACCACTGTTTACACCATTTTTAAACATGCTTAACGCTTGTCCAAGCTTTTAGGTGTGCATGTAAGTGATTTTGGCTCCCGTTTTTAGTAAATTTTATGTTTTTGAGATTGTTATAGCTTAACCTAGCTAACCAGGGGCTATTTTGTAAAAATGTTAAAAGTTTTAGGACTTGACATGAATGAATTTTAAGTGTTTTTGAAGTTAGTTGATAGATTCATGAGTTTGATGCCCAAATAGGATCATTTTTTAAAGTAATTTTAGTTAGTTTTGAACTTAATGATTGAATTGTTATAATATTGAAATTAACATGGAATTTTTGTAAAATTCAGTTGTTTAGGGGCTGTAGACGGACTATAATGAATTCGGCATAGAGGTTTTTGGGCTAATTGTGAAAAATATAGAAGTTTTAGCTAAGGACTAAATTGCATAAACGATAAAAGTTTAGGGTAAAATTATAAAATATAAATAAAAGGGTTTATATGCATAAGTTTAAATGTTTAAGTTATTTTAATGGCTAATTGGATTAAAATTATCATATATATCAAAAAATAGATCAATCGGTAGACAAACACAGAAAAGGAAAAATTGATGAATAGTCATCGGTGTTGTGTTTGCTACAGATTCGATTTAGGTAAGTTCGTATAGTGAATAAATTGATTTTTTTTTTCTGAATTACTAAATATCTATGTATGTTTGTGATTGGATTTATTTGCATAGTAAATATTTAGTTGTGGAATGAATCAAATTGCAATGATGTTATAGTTAAGGGTTATGATTGAAAGTGGAAAATTATATAGTCGAATTCATGTGATGAAGTAATGCATAAGTAATTAAATGATATGGATATGAATCAAGGCCCTTGTAGTGACCCATTTGTTCGTGGGCCCATTCCATTCATACAAAAGCCAAATAATAATAAAAATAATAAATAAACAATGTTTTTTTTTTTAAACAGTCCAATACAAACCCAAACAATAATTAAACAGCCCAACACCCACTACCCTTGGCCCAAACTTAACCTATGGCCTGTTACACTTAGCCCAGATCCTAACTACCCTACCCAAATTATACGGCCCAAAGAGGCCCAAAAACTTAAACAGAAAACTGAAGAGCTAGGGTTTCTGAAACCCTAGGCACCGCAAGCACCCTAACCTTCGACCCGCAACTCTCGTCCAGCCTTCAATCACGCCTCAGTCTGCGAGCCACGCCGCCATCAACGCGCCTCATCGCCAATATCCTCGCTGTTGACCTGCACGAAAAAGGAAAGAACACCAAATGACAGCAACAGAACACAGCAAACATGGCATTTTTTTCTTTCCTATTTTATTTTTGGGTTATAAAAACCCCTAATATGTAAATCGAAAGAACATACACACAGAAACACGAATACAGACATATAGGCAGAGACAGAGAATACAAAAAAATCCAGAAATAATATACAGATTTTTTTGCGAAGTGATTTTTTTTTTATATATTTCATTCGGTTTTATATTTTTTTTACATTCGTGCATATAAAAAAACCTTTTTAAAAAATAAAAAGGGCACGTTTACCTTTCGAAGATGCCGAAAATCTAAAATTTTAGCCTCCGGCCACCGTCCGCGGTGGCGCATGAGGCGCGTGGGGTGGTGGCCTGAAGGGCTAATAATCGGAGCCCAGATGACCATTGAGAGAATTCTTAAATTTTTTTTTAAAAAATCAGATGCCAAATGAATTTTTAGTCCAAAAATTAACATATATAGTATTTAAAAAACGACGCCGTTTTCGCTTAAGCAAATAAGCGTTAAAACGACGCCGTTTAGAAGGCCAGGATCTGCTCGTTGACCCGAAAACCCGGGGAGGATCCGCGTGTTTTATAAGAAGGGGAAATTTACCCTTTTAGTCCCTCCGCTATTTCATTAAATTTAATTTTGTCCAATTCAATTTTTTAAATTAGCCCAAAAACTTATACTCTGTTTCAATCTGATCCTCGGGTTCCTTAAAGGCTAATAATCAGAACGACGTCGTTTTGAAAAGAAGGCATAATTGCCTAATGAGTCCCTACAGTATGATGTGCGTTATAAATTAGTCCTTTTATACTTATTTTAATTGCTATTTAATCCTTATTTTTTAAAACCTTTTTATTTTATTTCATTTTAAATTATTTTAACATTATATTAAAATTATCATATTATTTTTATAAAAAATTAATTTATTAATAAAAGTTTTACGTATTATTTTTCTTAAATACTTAGTATTTTTAAATATTACATTATTACTATTTATTATTTTATTTAATTATTTTTATATTGCATAATATTTTATAACTTTTATGTTTGTTATTGTATTATATATATTTTAAAATTTTGTATATATAGTATTATATTATATTATTTTCTAAAATTTTACTTGGTATAAAATTTATTTATAACATATATTTATTTTTATTGTTTTTATAAAATATATATGTATTAGATTATTATATTATAAATGTAATTTTATTTAAAGTTATATATTATTTATTCCTTTAACAATATATTTTTTATGATGTATATATATTATTTTTGATTACTCCGCATCATTTTTATCATTAATTCATTTTTTTATATATATGATTCATTTTATTATTCCACATCATTTTTATTTAAAGTCATATGTCTTAATTTGCAATATCTATAATAATTCATTTTGTGTCGTTATGCATGTAAAGCTTTATATTTATTTATTATTTACTGCCTTATATTTTATGTTTGTTTATCTTTTGTTTATGTTATTCCTCTATCAATTTTATATTTTTGTTTTAGTATATTTATTTTATTGTTTGCATCACTTATTATTCCGTATTATTCTTTAATTATTCATTAGTAGTAATTGTTAACATAATTTATAGTTATGATAAACTGATATTTGGTATATAATTCAAACCATTTTTATAAAAATACCTTTTGAATTGAAGCATTTTATTCAAATATTTTAAAAATACGGTGATATGTGAAATTTGGGGACTTCGAGAAGAATTGTGCCCTAACTTACTGGGTTTCGATTTTTCTCGTAGAACTTAAGGTATTAGATATCCATTCTCTTTTAAAAACTGAAACTTACCAATTTCAAATCAAAAACCTATGCTTGGGAATTCAAAAGGTTGTGTCCTAACTTACTGGATATGACGTTTTGTGTCTCGAGGTAGGAATTTTCTAAAATAAAGACGTGCCTAGTTTCAAAGTTATGAGATCTTGTATCCTAACTTACTGGGTATAGTATTTTATTTCTTTGAGATAGGCAAGCATTAATTTTACTTCTAAGAAAAGGATCTTATTTTAAAATTTCCAAAATTGCAATATTAGGACATGATTTCATCGATTAGGTACCAATTTTTGAGTGTTATGAGGGTGCTAGCCCTTCCTCATACGAAACCGACTCCCGAACCCATTTTTCTTTTTTTTTTGTGGGCCAAAATCAGTATTTTGAAATAAAACGATTTTTAAGGTGATCCAATCACACCTAAGTAAAAAGGGATTGGTGGCGACTCCCATATTTGTTTTTAAAAAGTCGATCCCCGTTTTTAAATCAAACTTTAAAATGGTTTCGACAGCTTAGCGACTCCGCTGGGGACAAATAAGAGCGTCAAGCTGTAAAATCGATAATTTCATGTCCTTCTATCCGAATTTAAAATTTTGATTTAAAAAAAAACATGATCCTTTTATTACATGTTGTTTTAATATATCTCTCTGCATTGCATTACATGACCGTTGTGGTCGCGCCTTTAAGTGGGAGCAAGAAGCTATGCCTTCGTAAGGTTTTCACCTCCGCATGGGCTAGTGGATTGCTTTCAGGATACATCTGTACCTATGTCTTCGTGAAGTTTTCACTTCTGCATGGCCATAGGGAAATGTATTCCCCTGAACTGAACTCGGTCTGTATTAGCCTATAATGGGTGAGGATCGAGGAATCTGCTAGTTCAGGTATCTCAACTTAGAACTAAACCGCATATAGTAAACCCTAAGAACCTACCTTAGATAGAGCTATGTCAAACCTTAGTAGTTACCCAGATAGGTATTCGTTTTACTTGCTTTATATTTTATAATGTGGTACTAACTTATTGTGTTTATTTTTGTGCATGTCATTTCATATTTTTAGAGGTATCGATTCACGGTCAGTTTCTAAAGTTAGAAAGCTGGCTATGGAGAACGAATTCCTTGATAAAGTGGAAGACAATACAGTCATCTGCATATGGTCAGAGCAAAGGCAATTAGAGAAAGGAGATAGCTTAGCTGAAGGGTATGTGTCAGAACTATGGGATTTCGCTCGCATCAGTGTCACGCGAAATGAGCTTCAGGAGTTGAAGGGAATATAGACCCAGTGGGACGATGAGGTAAAGCAGCTGTTCTATTGTAATTATGGTGATCTACCTTACCTGCTTGACGTCAAAGTAGAGAAGTATATGTTCCGCACTATTACTCAGTTTTGGAATTCTGCTTATAGTTGTTTCACTTTCGAGAAAGTAGATTTAGTGCCCACGATAGAGGAATATACAACCTTGCTTCGTTGTTCGAGGATCCAAGTCGACAGAGTTTACTCTAGGGCTGCTAATGTTCCAACCTTTGTGAAGAAGTTAATGAATATCACGGGGATGAGTGAACAGTGGGTTACAGCCAGAATTCAAGAGAAAGGTGAAGGTAAATGCATTCCTTAGGAGAATTGAGGGATTTGGTCCTAATACATCCAGATGCAAAGAAGAAGGTTGACGTCTTGGCCTTGTGTATTTACGGTTTGGTAATCTTCCCTAAAACTCTAAGACACGTAGATAAAGAAGTTACCGATTTATTCGATCGACTTGGCAGTGGAGTCACACCTGTACCCGTAATCTTAGCCGAGACGTTTAGATCTTTGAATGCATGTTGAAGAACAGGTGAAGGCAGGTTCATTGGGTGCGTGCAGTTGTTGTTGGCTTGGTTCCACAGTCATTTTTGGAAGGTGGAGAAAGTGTCTTATCGGGTTTTTTCTGAGAGTTACTCTCTGTTGAAGGAGATAGTAGCTACACCGAGGAGAAAAGACGTGTCTGAGGAAAGCTGGATGGCACTCCTTCAAAACCTTCAAGAAAAAGACATCGAGTGGAGGGCTCTTTGGATGATTCCCAACAAAATCCTTTATCGGTGTGGGAGTTTTGACTGGGTTTCTTTACTTGGAATTTGGGGAGCTGTTGGATATGCCCCTTTGCTCGTACTGAGGAAATATGGGTCAAGACAGTTCGTACCAATGACATATGGGCTGGCTCAATGTGAGTTCTCTTATAGAGAGTAAAATTATAAGAAGTGGATTAAAGAGATTTCTGCTACTTGGAATCAGATTTGTAGGATGAAGAGATTATCTACGGGACCAATGACGACCCCAGAATACAGTGGATGGAGGATTAGATGGATTAATGATAACATCCCCGGGATGAATCCAAAAGACGCCCGATCAAGAGATGGACGCTTGCAAGTGGTCCCATCAGAGTTAGAAATTGTGAAACAAGATTTCGAGAAGAAGAGTTCAGAGCTTGAAAAAAGGATAGAGAAGCTAGAAGAAGAAAAGATGTACTTGAGGCTAGATGTGGATGTTCAAAAATCAGAGGCCGAGAAATTAAGGAAAGAAAAGAGGAAGATAGAAGAAGATCGAGACAGTTTGAAGATAGAGTATAAGAAGATACGTCTGACGATGAAGAACGCTGGATTGGGAAAGACTTCGGAACAATGGCAACAAAAGGTCCAAGAGGAAAAGGCCAAAGCTAACTATTGGGAGAGGAAGTTTCGAGAAATGCAAGCACGAAATGAGGCCTTAGAGAAAAATTTGGCAGAAAGTTTAAATGAAAAGGGAGAATTAAAAGCTAGGTGGCTGAACTTGGGCGGTCTCTGCATCACCATCGAAGCCGTAATTCCACGATCGAGTTAAAGTCAAGCCTGAACAAGATCGAGGAAATTAAGGGTAAGATTGAAGAGTTTTGAAGCAACATTACACAGTTGTGAACTTTGGATCGAGAAGGGCATTGGAAGGAGGAGCTTTACCATTCCCGTGACTAAGTTAGAAGTCGGGATTACCTCATGGGTGAAGCAATAGTTTAGATTCGAGAGGTAGCTGATCATCTACAGACTTTAGCATCACAGGCTGATATCTTGAGCATGAAGTATGAGCTACAGTCCGATCGTAGTCAAGAGCTAGCTTCATTGCTTGGGAAAATCAAAAATTTAGGACTTAGGGCGAAAGCATATTTGTAGTCTGTTTTATGTAAAGGATTTTGTTTTCTAATAAAGTTTTCTAAAACGAAGTTGAATCAGAATCGATGCCTCTTTACATTCATGCATTTGCATTACATAACATCATATGCATTCAAATCCATAGAGAGAGTCTAATTAGTTGAAATTATAACACACACAGAGAGAGAGAGAGAGAAAGAGAAAGAAAGAGAAGGAAAATCTGGAAGCTGAACATCCTTACGGTACACGTGCCAAATCGAAGAAAATGGATCAAAGATTGGAACAATTCCAAAGAGATATGTAAGACCAGATGCAAGAGCAACTGGCAAAACTCCAACAAGAGATGAGGGACTAGATGTTGGAGGCTCAAAGGAACATGATGAACCAAATGGCCCAAATGCTAAGTGGGGCGATGGACAAAGAAAAAGGTCCCATAGTCAATGCTGAAGACAATGAGGATTTTCTTAGGGGATTCACTCCACCACATGTGCAGACACAATCTGAGGAATATCCCAGAAGGCCACTTGTCACAATTAGGCCTCAGCAAGGGCAAGCTGACATTGGAGTGCCCATGAATTTTCAAGTTGGCATAGGATCCAACCCAGGGGACAACCCCGCTAATCCTGTCATTCCTGATCTGGACATAGCGGAAAGAGATGGGATCAAAATTGAATCTTTGAGGCAGTAAGAGGATCGCTGTAGATGATTGGAAGAAAAGTTTAAGGCTTTGGAAAACACTGACCATCACCATGGTATTGACGCAAAGGACTTAAGTTTGGTCCCTGACCTGGTATTTCCTCATAAATTCAAGATGCCAGAATTTGATAAGTACAATGGGACTAGTTGCCCTGAAGCCCACATCACTATGTTCTGTAGACGCATGACTGGTTACGTGAACAATGATCAACTTTTGATTCATTGTTTCCAAGACAGTTTGAGAGGCAGCATCCAGGTGGTACAATCAACTTAGCCGCGCTAACATTAGCTCCTAGAGAGACTTAGCTCAAGCCTTCATGAAGCAGTTTAATCATGTTACAAACATGACGCCTGATAGAATCATATTGCAAAACATGGAAAAGAAATCAAATGAAAGCTTCAGGAAATACGCGCAAAGATGGAAGGAAGTTGCCATGCAAGTTCAACCACCTCTCTTGGAAAAGGAAACTGTCATGTTGTTTATCAACACTTTAAAGGCACCTTTTATCACCCATATGATAGGAAGCACCACCAAAAGCTTCGCAGATATAGTGATGGCAGGTGAAATGATAGAAAACACCATAAAAGGTGGTAAGATTGAAGCAGGAGAAAGTACTAGAAGATCTGCTCCTAGAAACAGGACAACGAGGTGAACAATACGAATACATACAACAAAGGGTACTCAAAGGCAGTCATTGTTAGCTAGCTGAAAGTGGTTACTGTCGGGCAACAAGGGTCGACGAGATAAGAATCGGGCCCTAGACAAAATTTTGAAAAGCTCTAGTTTACGTCAATCCCAATGACGTATAATGAGCTATATCAAATTTTATTCGATGCACGCGTAGTGTCCCCATACTATCTACAGCCGTTACAACCCTCATATCCTAAATGGTATGACTCTAACGCTCATTGTGATTACCACGCGGGAATATCAGGTTATTTAATAAAAAATTACACTACCTTCAACAAGGTAGTTGAAAGGCTCATCAAGATGGGGATTGTCAACTTTGATGATACACCCAGTGCGGAGAACCCATTACCCAATTACAGAGACAATGGGATAAATGCGATTGGGGAAAATGTCGTGAGGAAAATTAAAGGAGATATCTCGGAGGTAAAAACTCCATTGAGAATGGTGTGGAAGGAAATTGTAAGAAAGGGACTGATAAAACCAAGTCTCGAGGAAGGAGGTGAAGAACCAAGGAACTACTGTGAGTTCCACGGAGCAGAGGGACATGGGATCCAAGAATGTACTGAGTATAGGGTCCTGATACAGAGTCTTATGGACAATAAGGAATTGGAGTTTTACGAAGAAGGCTTAGAGGGAGGAAACATACATGCAACCGAAGGAGAGTTGACAACTCAAAAAGTCAATTATCCGAGGATCATTATTTCTCGACCGAGAAATACAAAAGGCGGAGCACAAATCGCGCCTAAAATTGTAATCCAGAGACATGTGTCCTTTCCTTACAAGGATAACAAGATGGTACGATGGAATTACAATTGTAACGTGACAACACCAGGAGTAGAAAACTACTGTGAGTTCCACAGAGCAGAGGGACATGGGATCCAAGAATGTACTGAGTTTAGGGTCCTGATACAGAGTCTTATGGACAATAAGGAATTAGAGTTTTACGAAGAAGGCTCAGAGGGAGGAAACATACATGCAACCGAAGGAGAGTTGACAACTCAAAAAGTCAGTTATCCGAGGATCATTATTTCTCGACCGAGAAATACAAAAGGTGGAGCATAAATCGCGCATAAAATTGTAATCCAGAGACATGTGTCCTTTCCTTACAAGGATAACAAGATGGTACCATGGAATTACAATTGTAACGTGACAACACCAGGAGTAGAAAACTCAACTAGTACTTCCAAGGAGGTCCAAAGTGAGGGACTCTACACACGAAGTGGAAGGCGTTACGACTCGGTAAACGTCAGAACCGAACTAGCAAGGTCAAAGACTGTGACAGTTGAACCAGAGAAAGGACCTGGCGCCCTTATCAACGAACCTGTGAAGGAGGAAGAGGCTAAAGAATTTTTAATATTCTTAAAACACAGTGAATACAGCATGGTAGAGCAGCTGCGCAAGCAACCGGTTCGTATATCGGTGCTAGCCTTACTTTTAAGTTTGAAAGTACATCGTGAGGCTTTGATGAAAGTACTGAATGAGACTTACATTACTAAAGATATATCTGTCAATAAGCTTGACTGATTAGTTAGTAACATAAGTGCTGATAACTTTATTTCCTTCAGTGTTCCACTTAGAGGTATGGGGTCAACCAAAGCTCTACACATTACCACTGGTTGTAAGGGATACACACTGCCAAGTATGTTAATTGAAAATGGATCAGCCTTGAATGTCTTACCGTTGTCGACATTGAAGAGGTTACCGATAGACAGTTCTCACATGAAGACATACCAGAACATAGTAAGAGCGTTTGATGGCACCGAAAGAAGAGTGATGGGAAGAATTGATATACCATTGCAGACTGGGCCAAGCACATATGATGTGGACTTTCTGGTGATGGATATTAAGCCCTCGTACAATTGCTTGCTAGGAAGATCCTGGATTCATTCAGCAGGGGCAGTACCCTCATCTTTGCATCAAAAATTGGAACTGGTGACGGATGGTCGACTAGTCACTATAAATGCGGAGAAAGACATCATAGCGACTGTTACCAATGATGTACCATATGTAGAGACAAATGAGGAGGCCATTGAGTATTCTTTCCGATCTTTAGATTCGTCAATGCAACATTCATTTTGGAAAGAAATGAAGTTTCTGTGCGTAAGATATCCAAGACCACGAGGATGAGCCTACAAATGATGGTGGGGAAAGGAACCCTACCAGGAAAATGATTAGGCAAACATCTCCAAGGGGAAGTTCAAGTGCCGATGCTAAAAGAGAAGAGAGACCATTTTGGCTTAGGTTTCAGGCCAGATGCCAGGTAAAGGAAGAGAGAAATCGAGAAGAAACAAGAAAGAAGGAGAGCATGTTTGAATGGTGAAGAAGTCAAGTGGGAATCTATGACGTTCCCCCACATATCCCAGACCTTTGTATTCGGAGGGATAATTCACCCTAAGAGAGGGTTACTGGAAGGTCCCTACATTAATGCCATACACGGGGAAGAGGTTGAGGAAAGAAACCTGTTGGGCATTCACCCTTATGAACCAAGAAGCGTTTTGAACAATTGGATTGCAGAGAAACTTCCTGTAGTTTTTAGGGATTATACAGAGTAATATTCGAAACGCTCTTATTGTTTTTAGCCTAGGAACAATAAGATTTCTTTTTTGAAATAGGGTCATGTTCAGAAACATTTTTGATAATTAACTTGAGCAAATATTCTTTCATTACATTCTTTTAACTTTCTAATTTCATTTAGAATCTTTTATCTCTCATTCATATCATGTGAATAGTTGTCCTCGAATTCATTTGTTCTTTGTACATTTTTTGGTACCCATCACAGGTCCCTAGATATCCATGATGTGAGCAATGATAATACAGATCCAGAGGTCCACTTTGAGCAAGACATGTGTTTAGAGGAATCTCAGGATTTTGAAGGTGACCGAGATTGTGATTTATCTCCAGATTTGTTAAGAATGGTAAAGCAAGAGGAGAAACAAATTTTACCCCATGAGGAGGAGGTAGAAAACATAGCTTTGGGGGAAGGAAAGGTTGTGAAAATTAGGACGCGCATAGCTGAGGAGACAAAACAAGACCTTGTTGAGTTATTACGGGAATTCAAGGATGTTTTTGTATGGTCGTACCAAGATATGCCTGGGCTAAGTACTAACATTGTAGTACATCGCTTTCCCATAAGAGAGGCGTGCAAGCCAGTTCAGCAAAAGCTATGAAGGTTGAGGCTTGATGTAGTGTTGAAAATAAAAGAAGAGGTCCAGAAATAGTTCGATGCTAGTTTTTTACAAGTGGTCAAGTATTTAGAATGGGTTGCCAACATTGTTCCTGTCCCTAAAAAGGACGAAAAGGTCTGGATGTGTATGGACTATAGGGACTTAAATAAAGTTAGTCCAAAGGACAATTTCTCTTTGCCGCATATCGACACGTTGGTGGATAACACGGCGGGATACTCACTGTTTTCTTTCATGGATGGCTTTTCGAGATATAATCAGATCAAGATGCACCTTGAGGATATGGGGAAAACTACCTTCATAACACTGTGGGGTACCTTTTGCTATAAAGTAATGCCATTCGGACTAAAGAATGCTGTGGCAACATATCAAAGGGCCATGGTAACATTGTTCCACGACATGATACACAAAGAGATTGAATTATATGTTGATGACATGATTACCAAATCTCGAACAGAAAAGGAACACATTGAGGTTTTGAAGAAATTGTTCTTGAGGTTGAGAAAATTTCAATTGAAGCTCAACCCGGCAAAGTGTACTTCCGGAGCTCAGTCAGAGAAATTATTAGGTTTTATGGTTAGCGAGAAATGAATCGAAGTTGACTCAAACAAAGTTAAAGCTATACAAGAATTACCACTACCGCGCACTCATAAGGAAGTCTGAGGTTTCCTTGGAAGGTTAAATTACATTGCTCGGTTTATTTCGCAATTAACTGAGAAATGTGATCCCATATTTTGTCTTCTCAAGAAACACAATCAAGGTGTATGAGACGATGAATGTCAAAGAGCTTTTAACAAAGTCAAACGATATTTGTCGAACGCACCAGTACTATCTCTGCCTAATCCAGATAAACCATTGATACTGTATTTGTCAGTATTCAATAACTCCATGGGATGTGTGCTTGGTCAACATGATGAGTCAGGAAGAAAAGAAAAGGCGATATACTATCTTAGTAAAAAGTTTACTGATTGTGAAATGGGGTATTCGTCAATTGAGAAACTGTGTTGCGCCCTGACTTGGACAACTCGGAGATTGAGGCAGTACATGCTATATCATACTTCCTGGTTAATTTTGAAGCTTGATCTGTTAAAGTACATGATGGAGTCCACTGCTTTGAATGGAAGGATGGCTAGGTGGCAGATTTTGCTGTCTGAATTTGATATAGTCTATGTGAACCAAAAGGCTATAAAAGGAGCGCAGTAGCAGAATTTTGGCTAGCAGAGCTTTGGAGGATTATGAACCTTTGAGTTTTGATTTCCCAAATAAGGAGCTGATGCATGTGGAAAATACTGAAAATTGTTTGTGGAAGCTAAACTTCGATGGAGCATCGAATGCTGTGGGAAATAGAATTGAGGGCAATTTTGGTATCCCCAATTGAAGCCTGCATCATGGGAATTCGAGCAGCCTTAGAGCGTAAGATCAGAGTGCTAGAAGTTTATGGAGATTCTGTCTTAGTGATCTACCAGCTTAAAGGAGAGTGGGAGACAAGAGATCCCAAACTAATTGACTATCGAAAAATAGTTTTGGGATTGATTGAGGAGTTTGATGACATTACTTTCAATTATCTCCCACGTGAGAAAACCAGATGGCGGATGCTTTGGCAACCCTGGCTTCTATGATCAAAGTGAATAGACCAGAGGATATGAGACTCATTCAGATGAGTATCTTTGAAGTACCAGCTCATTGTTATAATGTGGAAGAGGAGGAAAAAGATGATCACCCTTGGTATCAGGATGTATTACGATATGTAAAAAATCGTGAATACCCAGAACATGTCACTGAGAATGAGAAAAGGACTTTAAGAAGATTGGCCTCTGACTATGTTTTAGACGGGGATATCTTGTATAAAAAGAGAAAGATCAAGTATTATTGAGGTGTATTGATGCAGTGGAAGCTAGAAAAATCTGGAAGAGGTTCATGAGGGCATTTGTGGAACACACGCTAATGGATTCACAATGGCCAGACAGATAATGAGATTTGGATATTATTGGTCCACCATAGAAGGGGATTGTATCAGCTATGCTAAGAAATGTCATAAATGCCAGATTTATGGAGACTAAATTCATGTGCCTCCATCACCTTTGCATGTTATGACTTCCCCATGGCCTTTTTCCATGTGGGGCATGGATGTTATCGGACCAATCTCACCGAAAGCTTCGAATGGACATCGATTCATCTTCGTGGTAATTGACTACTTCACGAAATGGGTAGAGGCTGCTTCTTATGCTAGCGTCACTAAGTTAGCAGTTAGTCGATTCGTGAAGAAGAGATTATTTGTCGATATGGAATACCCGAGAGGATCATATCAGACAACGTACTGAACTTGAACAACAGTACGATAGCAGAGGTTTGTAGTCAATTTGGGATCAAACACCACAACTCGTCTCCATATCATCCAAAAATGAACGGGGCAGTGAAAGCGGCCAACAAAAATATCAAGAAGATAGTAGGGAAGATGACTGAGACCTATAAGGATTGGCATGAGAAACTACCGTTTGCACTCTATGCTTATCGGACGTCTGTCAGAACCTCTACTGGGGCAACGCCTTTCTCGTTGGTCTATGGAATGGAGGCAGTTCTACCAATTGAAGTGGAAATACCTTCTATGCAAGTTTTGTCAGAAATAAAGCTGGATGAAGCTGAATGGATTCAGGATCGGTATGATTAGTTGAACTTAATTGAAGAAAAGAGACTAAGGGCTATTTGTCACGGTTAGATGTACCAAAAACGAATGATACGAGCCTATGATAAAAAAAGTTCGCCCAAGAGAATTTTATGAGGGAGACCTTGTACTAAAAAAGATTCTTCCTATACAAAAGGATATCAGAGAAAAATGGATGCCGAATTGGGAAGGACCATATGTGGTGAAGAAGGCTTTCTGTGGAGAAGTACTGATCTTGACCGAAAGGATGAGAAAAGTTTACTCAATCCTGTGAACTCGGATTCAGTAAAGAAGTATTTTGCTTGAAAAGGAGAAAAGGCCAAAGTGAAAACCCGCAAAGGGCGCTTTAAGTTTCTTAAAAAAAACGGAGAGGCCAAGGTGAAAACTCGCAAAGGGCGCCTTGAGACCAAAAGGGTTTTGAGTTGAAAACTCAAAAAGGGCGGCTCAAATTCTGAATAGACACGCAGTCATCTTGTTACACTTGAATCAACAATGAAATGAAGAAGTTGCAAATTGGGGCATCAACAAAGTACTTTGGGTCTTCTAAACACATGTTGAGTTCAAGGCAGTCTTCATAAAGTTTGTATATAAAAGCTCAATCGGCGATATCTAGGGCATCTGATTTTTGTCCTATTCTTTTTACTATCTTGGGATTCTTTTTCTTCTCAAAGATATGTTCTCAGTTAATTTTCTTTGTATTTCGGATAATTTATTCAATTTCAACTCTTTTTTAGATCAATTTGTTACCCATTATTCATAAATGTGTTGCATTGAAATAATTATTGACGAACTAATAATTTCACAAAAAGAAGTTCTACATATTACTTTGGAAATTTCTAGATAAGACAAGGAGCCGAAACAGGACAATTATTTAGAATTTCCATGTGCATAGAAATATTTGAGAAAGAGGAGTCGGGATAGAGACTATTTCTCTGAATTCTTTGTCCAATTGAAAATTTTGATAAAAGTAAATGATCTCATCAGGTCATAACATTCAGGGAATGGTATGACGAACTAAGAAACCCTGATTGTGGTGTAATAGGTTGAAATAAAAAGTTTCAATTCCCACAATGGTAGCATGGTATCAGCCTTGTGTTCTCAAGATTCAAGCGGAGTTGGCTCAGAAATTACATTGGGGCAAGCTTGTTGAGTAGAACATGATTGATGAACAAGAATGAAGAAAAAATGAGTGATAACACCTAGTGTATGAATCATACTCATAACATTTTTGTATCATAGCAAATTACATTAGGAGCATTTGATTCATTCCGATCATTACATCCTAATCCTTTAAAAGGAATCATTTTCATAACATGTTACATGTAGCTAGAAGCATTTGATTCATTCTAATCGTAGCATCTTAGTCATGTGACATAAACATACGAAACTGAGTCTACAGGACATGTCCCTCAATGGACGGTGTAGCAATATCAGAGAATTTGCAGATCTTATCTTCCTAAAGTTACAGGAAGTAGATCAAAAGCACTTTCAGCCTTATCTCCTTGAAGTTGCAGTGGAGTAGACTAAAGACAAAAGATCTTATCTTCCTGAAGTTGCAGGAAGTAGGTCAAAAGCACTTTCAGCCTTATCTCCCTGAAGTTGCAGTGGAATAGACTGAAGACAGAAGATCTTATCTTCCTAAAGTTGCAAGAAGCAGATCAAAAGCACTTTTAGTCTTATCTCCCTGAAGTTGCAGTGGAGTAGACTGAAGACAGAAGATCTTATCTTCCTGAAGTTGCAGGAAGCAGATCAAAAGCACTTTCAGCCTTATCTCTCTAAAGTTGCAACGGAGTAGACTGAAGACAGAAGATCTTATCTTCCTGAAGTTGCAGGAAGCAGATCAAAGACACTTTTAGCCTTATCTCCCTGAAGTTGAAGTGGAGTGGACTAAAGAAAGAAGATCTTATCGTCCTGAAGTTGTAGGAGGCAGATCAAAAGCACTTATCGTCTTATCTCCCTAAAGTTGCAGTGGAGTAAACTGAAGAGAAAAGATCTTATCTTCCTGAAATTGCAGGAAGTAGATCAAAAGCACTTTTAGTCTTATCTCCCTGAAGTTGCAGTTGGGTAGACTGAAGAAAGAAGATCTTATCTTCCTGAAGTTACAGGAACCAGATCAAAAACACTTTCAGCCTTATCTCCCTGAAGTTGCAGTGGAGTGGACTAAAGACAGAAGATCTCATCTTCCTGAAGTTACAGGAAGCAGATCAAAGATAGCAGATATGGCATTCTTGAGGTTGCAAGAAGCAGATCGAAGACATCAGATTTTGTCTCCATGAAGTTGCAGTGGAGCAGATAGTGGATACTGTCTTCCTGAAGTTGCGGTGAAGTAGATTGAAGCTATCAGACTTATTGGAATCAAGATGAAGTTCCAAATACTGTTGAAGTTGCAGTGGAGTTGGAAACTTTTTGAAGAAAACGAGGATCAATAAGTCAAGGCTCGAAAAAGACGGGCAAAATTGGTCCTTTTATAGTCATTTCTTTATTCTCGTTACACGACAATGAGCAAAGAGGGGCAGCTGTAGTGACCCATTTGTGCTCGGGCCCATTCCATTCATACAAAAGCCAAATAATAAAAATAATAATAAATAAACAATATTTTTTTTAAACAGTCCAATACAAACCCAAACAACAATAAACAGCCCAACACCCACTACCCTTGGCCCAAACTAAACCTATGGCCTGTTACACTTAGCCCAGATCCTACCTACACTACCCAGACCCAAATTACACGGCCCAAAGAGGCCCAAAAACTTAAATAGAAAACACGGCCCAGCCTTCGATCACGCCTCAGTCCGCGAGCCACGCCGCCATCAACTCGCCTCATCGCCAATATCCTCGCTGTTGACCTGCACGAAAAAGGAAAGAGCACCAAATGACAGCAGTAGAACACAGCAAACATGGCATTTTTTCTTTCCTATTTTACTTTCGGGTTATAAAAACCCCTAATATGTAAATCGAAAGAACATACACACAGAAACACGAATATAGACATATAGGCAGAGACAGAGAATACCAAAAAATCCAGAAATAATATACAGATTTTTTTGCAAAGGTGATTTTTTTTATACATTTCATTCGATTTTATATTTTTTTTTTACATTCGTGCATATAAAAAATGTTTTAAAAAATAAAAAGGGCGAGTTTTCCTTTCGAAGATGCCAAAAATCTAAAATTTTAGCATCCGGCCACCGTCCGCGGTGACATGTGAGGCGCGTGGGGTGGTGGCCTGAAGGGCAAATAATCGGAGCCCAGATGAGCATTGAGAGAATTCTTAAATTTTTTTTTTTAAAATCAGATGCCAAATGAATTTTTAGTCCAAAAATTAACATATATAGTATTTAAAAAACGACGCCGTTTTTGCTTAAGCAAATAAGCGTTAAAACGACGCCGTTTAGAAGGCCAGGATCCGCCCATTGACCCGAAAACCCGGGGAGGATCCGCGTGTTTTATAATATGGGGAAATTTACCCTTTTAGTCCATCCGCTATTTCATTAAATTTAATTTCGTCCAATTCAATTTTTTAAATTAGCCCAAAAACTTATACACTGTTTCAATCTAATCCTCGAGTTCCTTAAAGGCTAATAATCAGAACGATGTCATTTTGGAAAGAAGGCATAATTGCCTAATGAGTCCCTATAGTATGACGTGCATTATAAATTAGTCCTTTTATACTTATTTTAATTGCTATTTAATCCTTATTTTTTAAAACCTTTTTATTTTATTTCATTTTAAATTATTTTAACATTATATTAAAATTATCATATTATTTTTATAAAAAATTAATTTATTAATAAAAGTTTTACGTATTATTTTTCTTAAATACTTAGTATTTTTAAATATTACATTATTACTATTTATTATTTTATTTAATTATTTTTATATTGCATAATATTTTATAACTTTTATGTTTGTTACTGTATTATATATATTTTAAAGCCATATGTCTTAATTTGCAATATCTATAATAATTCATTTTGTGTCGTTATGCATGTAAAGCTTTATATTTATTTGTTATTTACTGCCTTATATTTTATGTTTGTTTATCTTTTGTTTATGTTATTCCTCTATCAATTTTATATTTTTTTTAGTATATTTATTTTATTGTTTGCGTCACTTATTATTCCGTATTATTCTTTAATTATTCATTAGTAGTAATTGTTAATATAATTTATAGTTACTGATATTTGGTATATATGTTGTAATGTATGACCTACTCAAACCATTTTTATAAAAATACCTTTTGAATTGAAGCATTTTATTCAAATATTTTAAAAATACGGTGATATGTGAAATTTGGGGACTTCGAGAATAATTGTGCCCTAACTTATTGGGTTTCGATTTTTCTCGTAGAACTTAAGGTATTAGATATCCATTCTCTTTTAAAAACTGAAACTTACCAATTTCAAATCAAAAACCTATTCTTGGGAATTCAAAAGGTTGTGTCCCAAGTTACTGGATATGACGTTTTGTGTCTCGAGGTAGGTATTTTCTAAAATAAAGACGTGCCTAGTTTCGAAGTTATGAGATGCTATATCCTAACTTACTGGGTATAGTATTTTATTTCTTTGAGATAGGCAAGCCTTAATTTTTCTTCTAAGAAAAGGATCTTATTTTAAAATTTCTAAAATTGCAATATTAGGACATGATTTCATCGATTAGGTACCAATTTTTGGGCATCATGAGGGTGCTAACCCTTCCTCATATGTAACCGACTCCCGAACCTATTTTTCTTGTTTTTTGCGGGCCAAAATCAGTATTTTGAAATAAAACGATTTTTAAGGTGATCCAATCACACCTAAGTAAAAAGGGATTGGTGGCGACTCCCATTTTCGTTTTTAAAAAGTCGATCCCTGTTTTTAAATCAAACTTTAAAATAGTTTCGACAGCCCTTATGGACCTTGTGAATGCCTAGGATACAAATGACATGTCATTAGGATTATTACCATTTCGGGGTGTTGGACTTGGATGTCCTACGGATGGCTAAAGTCCTGCATTTGTTGCGGATTCTTGACAGCTCGTGTGAGTAACATCGTGTTGCCTAACATCCCGACCTATAGCTTGTGAGATCAGGCCCATTTCACAACTCATGTGAGCATTTACCGTCATAGCTTGTGTGAACATTGTTCCCGCATATCCAATGTTATTTCACTGTGGTTCATCGGGTGGAAAAATATATATGAAATGGGTATACGAAATGAATATATGAATTAGACGCATGAAATGTAAATATGAAATGTTAAATAAACATGTGAAGGTTGATGTATATTAGCAAGTGTGATTATTTGTATATGATTTATAAGTATGAATAAGTTACATGTTTCATATATGAATTCACTAACCTTATGATATTTGTGATCTGTATAGGCAATTAATGAACTCATGTTCTTGATTGTATAATTAATTGTACCATGTTTAAGTTACATTATAATTGGTAACTTGAGCTAATTTTAATATGGACTTATTAACAATGATTTGCTTAAATTTGTTGTGTTTGTTTCTTTGTAGATTATCAGAAGTTTTGTAGGTTGGGAGTCACGTTGGAGCTCACACTATCCGTTCAATGACTCGGTAGAATTTTGACTATTTTGGTATAGGTTATAAGTGGCATGTAGTAGGTATTTTAAATTTCATATGTATATTTTCAAGTTGTGATATGTTTTTGGCTATGTAAATATGGTTGTGGTATTTGGCTTAGTTGGTACTTTTATTAAATAAGTATGTGCATATATATAAATGAGTGGTTTTGGTCATGTTTTGTAAGTTTAGTTTTGGTATGTGATAAGATGCAATGTTTTAAATGATAGGCACATGCTTTGTGGAATGGTGACTGATGAATGTGAAAGTTGTATATACTTGATTTGAGGTGTCAATTGTGGCATACTGGTTAGGCACTTAGGATGTATGAATATGTGTTGATTTTGGTATGTTTTGATGAGTTCTAAACAAGTTTGAATGTTGGCAAAATGTTGCTTATCGCCTAAGTGAAGTTGGTTTAGGTAACTTGTTGAAAAAGGGACAATTAGGTGTACACGGCCTGACACATGGCCATGTGGTCTGTATGATTTAAGTTTTAATTGGCACACACGACATCAGTTAGTTACATGGTCTGGAGACATGACAGTGTACCTCCTCCCACACGGCTTTAAACATTGCACATGGTTAGTTAACATAGCCATGTTCTATGGCTTCACATGACATCAAGTTGTCACACAGCCTGGTCACACGGCCGTGTGACCCCTGTTTAGCATTTTTACCCCGTTTTTCTCAAATGTTTTAATTAAGTCCCTACTTTTTTTAAAATTGTTTTATAACTTCGGTATGCTCGATTTAACACCATTAGGATATGAATAACATGAATTTGATTGTGTGATTAACAATTTAACCAATGTATGGAAATACTTTAATTCGATATAGCATGATTCTATTCTGTATTGTATAGTAGCATCCCATATCCCTAATTCGGTGACAGGAACGGGTGAGGGGTGTTACAACAATGGAGTAGAAGTAGATGCTAACACTCAAATTAAAATGATGTTCAAAAGTTTATCTAAGGACTTTGCTCGATTAAAGGTTGCTTAAAACTTAGGAAGCAAATAGCTTACCCTTACTCAGCTTATGCAAGAGTTATAGTCTTATGAGATAATGTTAAATGGGGGTGGGCAATTGTTTTTTGGAAAAGTAGAAGCAAACTTAGAAGTTGCTTCTTCCTTAGGAGGAAAGGGAAAATAGGATAAGAGAAAAAAGAAGGCTAAGCCTTTAGGTCTACCCAAAGTGGATAGGAAGAAGCCTAGAAAGCCTAAAGACTTATCTAAGTCTAAATGTTTCTTTTGCAATAAAAAAGGGCACTTCAAGGCCGACTGTGAAAAATAGAAGTATTGTCTAGCCTCTAAAGGAAAAGGAAAATAAATCTTAGTCATTGAAACTTGTTTAGTAGAAGATTCCATAAACCACAAGGTCATTTATTCTACAGTCATGTTTGTGTTTCTTTGTAGAGGTTTAAAGAATCGAGAAATCTTGTTAAAGGATTCTTTCATTGTGAATCGGAGAGGGGATTAATGTGGCAGCAAAAGCAGTAGCAGATGTACATATTTAGTTTGATAGTTTTAGGATGATTATTTTGAAAGACATTTTTTATTTACCTAATTTGAGGAGAATTTAATTTCAGTTGCATGTTTATTTCAATATGGTTATACGGTGACTTTTAATAAAAGGATTGTAATTCCTAAAAATCACTTTTATCTATAATCGATGGATGCAAAATAATCTCTATTTTATCAAGCCAAATATGTATCTACTACTTGAAATAGAACTTGTAAATAAGAAACTTAAAATTTCTCACTCTAATGAGGCGTACTTGGGGCATTTAAGATTTGGTCATAATAACCAAAATAGAATCACAATATGAATCTTAAAGATAGGACTTTAATTTCTCTTAAAGAGTTGCATTTTTCACAATATGAATCTTATTTGGAAGGTAAAATGACTTAATGTGAAAGGTACAAGGACCGTTCAACTCTTAGAACTTGTGCACATTAATGTATGTGGTCTCATGAATGTTAGTGGATAGAGAGGTTATGATTATTAAGTAACCTTCATAGACTATAATTACAGACATGAGTATTTATATCTAATGCACAACAAGAGTGAAGTTTTTGATAAATTTCAAAAGTTTCGTGTGGAAATGGAGAAACAATTAAGTTTACCCATTAATGCACTTTAGCTTGATTGATGTGAGGAATATTTTACACGAGTTATTGGGTTACCTAAAAAAGCATGTGATACTATACTAGTTGATCTTGCCAGGTATTTCACAATAAATTATGTAGTCGAGAGAAGGCACAAAGCCTTACTAGATATGGTTCGTTCAATATTAAATTATTCACAATTGTTGATATCATTTTTGAGATATACATTACAAAGGACTTGTTGTATTCTGATGTGCCAACTAAGAAAGCCACTAAGACTAATATGAGATGTGGCATGGAAAGAAGGCTAACCTAAATCGCTTTAGGATATGGAGATATCTAGTACATTATTGGATAAGGATGCAAATAAGTTGGATTCACGAACAAAATTGTGTATGTTTGTTAGCTACCTAAAAAGAACAGAGGGTGGATTATTTTATAACTCGATAGACCAAATGGTCGAGGTATCAAGACATGCTACTTTCCTTGAGAAAAGTTACATGGATGACTTCAAACCTTGAAGTAGATTGGTACTAGAAGAAATTTTGGGAAATAAAGAGAACCTTCAAGTTTCGATATTAGATTCTATTTCGAGTAGTAGAAATATAAATGATTAACAACATAGGGTGCCTCTTCGTTGTGGGAGGGTCTTTAAAATGTTAGATTTCTTCATGTATGACAATAGTGTTTTTAACATGGAGTCTTTTGAATAAGAAGATGATGACCCAATCACATACGATGAAGTGATGCAAAGTATTGATTTCAATATTTGGGAAATAGTTATGAACACTATAATCGATTTTATGAAGTCCAATTCAATTTGAGAACTTGTATACTTACCATATGGGATAAAACCCATATGGTGTAAATGGATCTACAAACAGAAAATGAATACAATAGGAAGGTAGAAACCTATCAGGCTAAACTTGTAGCAAAGAGTTACATACAGAAATAAGGTATTGATTAAGAGGAAACCTTCTCTCCAATAGTGATGCTTAAGTCTATCTGCATTCTACTATTCACTGAGGTGAGTTTTGATAACGAGGTATGGCTAATAGATATCAAGACAACATTTCCAAACAACTATCTTGAAGAAAACATCTATATAGTGCAACCTACTAAATATATAGCTAAAGAAATACACATAAAATTTGTAAGTTGCTAAGATTCATATATGGACTTAAGCACTTATGGAATCAAATATTTGATCAAGCGATCAAAACTTTTAGATTTGAGCAAAATGTTGATGAACATGTATTTATAAATGTATTAAGGATGGAAAGATGGTCTTTCAAGTTCTATATGTCAATGACATTCTACTGTAGTTAAGCCAAAAATTTAGCATAAATGATTTGTGTGAAGCCAACTATTTTCTAGGAATTTTAATTCTTAGGCATCAAGGAATAAAGTGATAGATTTATCGCAAACTTCATACATAGACAAGATATTGGAATGCTTTATAATGACTGATTCGAAGAAGGGTACAAAATATTCTATATTAGGGTTCCAACTTTCTTTAGAGAATTGTCTTAATATAGCGAAAGAAAGGGAGTATATGAGAAATGTTCCTTATGCTTCATCAGTAGGAAGTCCCATGTACGTTATGTTGTGCATCCCTCAAGATATTTGTTTTGTAGTAGGATTGATAAGTTGATACCAAGCAATGTTGGATCTAATGTCCTTGGTGTAGTATTTTTTTCTATGTATACTTGTATTTTTAAAACAATTTGGTTTAATAAAATATCCATTGATTACATTAATATTCTTTGTATATTGTCCTTAGTGGTTTTTGCATGCAAAAGCAAAATGGAAGCAAATATTAACTAATTGAGTGTCTAATGTTTAACTAATGGATAAATGATATCATCTTATCGACATTACATGATAGATGAAAAGTAAACATGGTCACATGTCATTTGTCTTTTTAATAAATGAATTGATTACTATTTGGTAGTAATTGACTTTTCATGAAGGAAGATGTAATAGTTACTATTATGAGATAAAATAAGATTATATTGGGAGAATGAATTTATCCCATAGAGATTAAGGATATCCCATAAGGGTAACAAACTTATGACAAGGTCATTGGATGAACACTTATTAAGTAGCTTAGTCACAATACTATAGTGGAATGGATTCGTAACTAAATAAGTTTATAATTAATAGGCGAAAAGTTGAAACTTAATTATAAATTATTTGAGCCCTAATTATATTTATCAATTGATCCCTCCGCTAGCTTATTGAAACAAAAAATGAATTGCAAGTAGAACTAAATGAACATAAATGAATGGAAATGATGAAGTTAGAGAAATGGGTCACATTAAAAAATGAACGTGTTTTCTTACTTAGTATAAAAATTACTTGAGAATTAATTTAATATTTTCAAATTATTATTTAATTAATTATAATTAAATAATTAAATTTTGAAAATGGAATTAAATTAATTATTCATTATGAATTTGTTTAATAAGGAAATTAAATATATTTCCTAATAAATTCTTTTATGGTAAAGCTGTCATGACTATAACAGAACTACAATTAGGTTGATAAAATTATTTAATTGAAAATTTAATTTAGTTAATTTAATTAATTATTAAATATTTTTTTTGGGAAACAAAAAGCAAATATTGTGTTAGATTAAATTATAAAGGGTTGCGTCAAGAGTCCAAGAAGTACATGTAATTGGACCCAATACATGAGAGACCCAAATCCCCCTCATTAAAAAGAGAGAGGCGACAACCAAAATGAGTGTGAGTGTGTTTTCTATTAAATAAATATTATTTGTGTAAGACTTGCTCAACCAGAAATCTTTTATCTCTCTTTATAAATAGATGGCACCGATTGACATAAGATCATAAGTTTTCATACATCATTATTCTGCTAGAAAGTAGTGAAAATTTATTAATTAAGAATAAATTCTATTTTCTGGGAATTATGATCTTTACTGGTTTCTATATATAGAATTCATTTCCTACTGAAAGTAATAATATCGTTTGTTATTCTATGTTTGGTTTGTGTTGCTTAAGCTCGCACTCGGTGCAATTCGTGGTGCAAGGATACTAGAGAAGGTCATTTGGTTGAAAGCTAGGGTTGACTTGAATGTGTCTTACAGAAAAACACAAGTGCTTTTCTGTAAAAGTTTATTTCTATAGATATAAAAAATCATCTCAGTTTTGAAAACTTTAAAATTTTGCTAAAACTGTAAATTGTTTTCTTAACTGAATTTTTCCAATATAAAACCCATAAGGTGTAAGTGGATCTATAAGAAAAAAAAAAGAAATGTGGAAGGAAATTCAAATTGGGATTGTGGAACAAATCCCTTTGAATTGGCCTCTAGCAAAGCTAAGTATTCCTCCTATTCTTTATCACTTAGTGAGTCAAACACTAAGACTCGCTCCAACAGGTCCTTTACAAAATTGAGTTCCCATTCTGTAGCCAAATACTTTAACTCGAACATTGTGGAACACTCCTCAACTACACTAGGAAACCTAATAAATTTAAATATGTTAAACATTACTTGATCATCTTGAACTTACGTGGTGAGTTCACCCTTCTGCATATCAATTAAGGTCCTATTGGTCACCATAAAAAGGCTTTCTTAGGATGATTGATATTTCTTTATTTACTTCAAAATCTAAGATAATAAAGTCAGCAAGAAAAATGAATTTATCTATTCGTACCAATACGCATTTGATTTTTCCTTTCGGATATGCTAAGGATATGTCTGCTAATAGAAGTGTAACCGTTGTTAGTCTAACTTCACCTATACTTAATTTTCTGAAGGACATAGGCGTCAAGTTGATGTTTATTCCTAGATCACATGATTTTTTATCATAGTAGGATTCTCCAATATTGCATGATATGGTAAAACATCTTGGATCTTTCATTTCTTGGGGCAGCTTGTTCTGCAAGCATGCACTGCACTCTTTCATTAACGTCATTGTCTCAAACTCTCCAAGTCTTCTATTTTTTGAAAAGATGTCCTTCATAAATTTTACATAATTTGGCATTTGCTCCTAAAGCTTCCGCCAATGGAATATTGATATGAGGTTGCTTGAGTACGTCTAAAAACTTTTTAAATTGAACCTCTTGCTTTTGTTGCTAGAGTCTTTGAGGGTAAGGGGGTAGTGGGTTCTTAACTTTCACTGGGCAATTCATCTACAACATTTTTTCTTTATCTAACAGAGGTGTTGGGTTATTAGAATTGTCTGATTTAGGGTTTACCTCATCAGGAATCACATAATCTGGCTTCTACAAAACAGGAGTTCCAATAATTGTTGAATTTCCTTTGTCTTGAGCAATAGCAATCTCAACTTCAATTTTACAACTTTTGGCTCCAATGCCCTTCCACTTCGCAAAGTGACCGCTTTGCAATTCTCCTTGCTCGAACTTCTTGGGTTTTCCATGTCGTTGGGCAAAGCACCTTAGGGTCTACTTCATAGGTCATTGGCTAGCTGACCCACTTGATTCACTAAATTCTTCAATGTTGTTGCTTGGCTTTAGATCAGGGCATCATTCTTTGCCACATACACTTTGAACAAATGTTCAAGGGTATTCAAAGGTTCAATGGGTGGAGGTTTCTGAATTTATTGCAAAAATCCTGATGGTAGGTTTGGTCGGGATTGTATATAGGAGTTTCAAGGACTAACCCTTGATTACTCCATGATAAATTTGGGTGATTTCTTCATAAAGGATTATAAAAGTTTGATTGCGGTCTCAACCCACTTCTATTTTGATTCTGGTTACCCATGTAGTAAATAGACTCTGGGTTTGATAGGCAATTTTCAAACATGTTTCCATTTCTATAATATACACAGGAGGTGTTTTCCAATTGGCTTGGTTGTTGACCTGACAAATTATTATTGAACCTGTTGGCAGTAAAATTCTTAACTATTGAGGACATAGAAGACACCTGAGCTGAAAGGGATGTGAAGGCATTAACTTTATGTACTTTTGCCACTCTTCTTTCTGGGGCTACTCGGTTAGTTGGCCACTTGTAGTTATTGCTGGAAATTCATTCAATAAATTTGTAAGCCTTATTGTAAGACTTAGAAAGAAGTGCTACATTTGTAGAAGCATCCACCACCATTCTTGTGTGTGCATTGAGACCATTGTAAAATGTCTTCAACTGGATGCAATGTGGAATACCATGTAACAACTCGATTTTCAGTGGTGTCAAAAATAGTGGTTCAAGACCACTAAATTCGACGACTAAGCTCGTAAATTTTATTATTTGGTATTTATGAGTCAAATATGGTTATAGAAAGATTTTTAAATTAGTGATTTGTATTTAATAAAAATAATTAGGTCAAGTGGTTTTAGAAAATGAGGTATCGAGACCTCGATTCTATAAACCGAGCCGTAAATATTTTTATAAATATTTATAGAGTGTCATTAAAGTAGTATTAAAGTTTCGTTAGAAAATTTTAACGTTTCGATAGTTAATTAATTAAAAAGGACTAAATTGAAAAAAGGTATAAAACTTATGAATTATAGGAAATAAGTGATTAAATGTCTTGATAAATAAATAAGGGACGACTTAAGGAGCAATTAAGCCAAATAAAGGCATGAGGCCGCATAAGCAGAAAAGAAAATAAAAGAAAACGAATTAAGGGCAAAATGGTAATTTAGTTGAAATTAAAAAAACAAATGACCAAATAGATTTCTAGATATTTCATTTCAAAATTTCAGTCTAAAAACTCAATAAGAGAGAGCTTAATGAGCTGGTTTCATATTTTGCTTCATGTGAGTTCAATTCTTGCCTTTTTCTTGTAATTTTTTTATGTTTTTGAGACTTTTACAATTAGGTCCAACTAACTATTGCCTTAGTTTTTGATTTTATTGAGAATTTTGAAAATTACCATTGATGAATACTAGATGTTTTTTATGAAATAACATGGATTTAGAGCTTTACTTTAGTTGTATTATGATTTTATAAAGTGATTTTGTTAGATGTTGATTTTAGGATTAAATTGTGAAAAGTTAAAGTATTAGGGTTAGCTATTAAATTTCCGTTTTATCAAGGGCTGTATGATAGCCTAGAATATTTAAATAAATTATTAATTGAGAAAAACTAGCTCATTTGATAGACTAAATAGTTAAGGGACTAAATTGTAAAAGATATAAAAGTTAGGGTAATTGTATAAATTTAAAAATTTAAGGGGTATTAATTGTGAAGTAAATTGGAACTGAATATATTCTAATGAAAGAGTAATTTTATATTTTAGATCAAAATCTTGTAAATACGCGTGAAAAAGAAAAATTAGTGGAATAACCCTTGAACTTCTGCAAATCTTACAATTTAACCCAGGTAAGTTCGTATGATTAAACTTTAACATTTGTGTTGATTTGATGAATGGTATTATGTATTTATTCTATTATTGAAATTGAAATATTGTTAAAATTGTAAATTTGAATTGAATATCTGGACTATATGGAGCGCAAGATTTGAGTACATTCGGCATTCGATGAATTGACGGCATTGGAGGAAAATGATAGCAAATTACCCAAGTAAATTGATGTTCAACATTTGTTACGAACTTTCGTGTTTACTTTTCGTTTAGCTCTCATGAGCTTCTGTTTAACTCATATGAGTTTTCGTACAACTCTATTGAGCTTCTGTTTAACCCTTATGGGTTTCCGTTTAGCTCTTACAAGCTTCCGTTCAACCCTTATGGGTTTCTGTTTAGCTCTCATGAGCTTCTATTCAGCTTTCAAGCTTCTGAAAACGATGTACTCTCATCCGTAAGTCGTTCTTTGATTTGGTAAGATTTGGTAAGTGACTTATGCAATTGAAATTGGAAGACTTGTTGTTTATTATTGGTATTGATCTGAAATAAGTGTATTCAACAATTGAAGTTGTGATTGGCAAAGAATTTACATTGAATGAATTTACTTAATTGATGTGTTATAGTAGGTTCGGTAAGATTTATGTTTAACCCATCGAACTTACTAAGCTTCATTAAGCTTACTCGAGTTGTTTAATGTCTTTGTAGATTTTCAAGAGGTCGGAAGATCGGATCAACATATTAAGTCACATTATCTAGCTTATTCTGGTAACTCTTGAAACGTAAACTATGGTTTATATGGCATGTATAGGGTTGGAATGGTTTTGAGTAAAGTTGGTTCGTGTAAATATTATGAATTATATTTTGTTATTTTTCCATTCAACTTATATATGTATGTATAGTCTTATCATGCTTGATATATGTTTGGGTATGGTTAAGTGATGAATAGTTTATAGGTATGTTAATGAATGAGTTGGTATAGTATGTTTGATATAAGTAATCAAATATGTGATTTGATCAATGTGGTAAATTTGAATGTCAGTATATTTGTCATAATATGATATGTTTAAAGCTTGATTTGGTTGTATTGAAGGTTTTGTTATGGTATATGAGTGTGCTAGATGAAGTGTTTAGGTTGAAATAAAAAAAAATGGGTGAGAAATGTGGCTTGAAAAGAGCCAATTTTCGTCTACACGGGCAGAGACATAGGCGTATGTCTCAGCCGTGTGTGACACACGGCCTTTCACATGGACGTGTAGTTTGGCCGTGTGTCCCCTACATCTTTAAAATTGAGAAACAGAATGCTCAGGTTTTTTCACACGGCCTAGCACACAGGCGTGTGGTTTGGCCTTGTGACCCAAGTCAGTAAGCACCCTAAATTGGACACGGGCTGGGACACAGTCGTGTGCCCCACTTTAAATACCCACACGGCTTAAGACACGGGTGTGTCTCTTGACTGTGTGAGCTACACGGCCTGGCCACACGGGCGTGTGTCCCCTGCACATAGGCAAAATTTTAAAATTTTGTGAAAAATTCTCTGAGTTTTTGGTTTAATCCCTATTTGTTTCTAATGTGTATTTTTGGACCTCGAGGGCTCATACAAGGGATAATATGAGTGATTTGTGATTATTTTCTGGTTTTTATTATTATCTTCGTATTTGATCTATTCCGAGGACAGATAAGGGTTAGGGGTGTTACATACCCTGATAAGGACATTTTCATAATAATTCCTTGAACATCTCCCATGTCTCATACAAGGATTCGTTATCCAATTTTTGAAATGTAGTAATCTCATTTCACAATTTAACATTCTTGCTAGGTGAGAAGTACTTCATCAAGAAGCGTTCTACCAGTTCTTGCCATATGGATATGGAATCAGGTGGCAACGAATTTAGCCATGTTCATGCTTTGTCCCTCAACATGTATGGGAACAACTTTAACCTTAGTGCATCTTCAGTCATTCCAGCTAGTTTGAAGGAATCGCTCACCTCCATGAACAACCGTAGATGAAGGTGTGGATCCTCAGTAGGCATCCCACTAAACTGACCCATTGTTTGAAGCATTTGGAATATTACAGGCTTCAATTTGAACTGTTATGCCTCGATCTCGGGTCTCACAATACCTGGACTAAGCTCATTGACAAAAGGTACGACATATTGACGGATGGCACAACCTCTATAATTAGCAACAATGACCTAATTGTGAGAGTTAGCAGCTTGTCTCTGGGCTAGTCTTTCCGTTCTTCTTTGTCTAAAATTTCGTTCAGTTTCAGGGTCAACTAGAAGTACGTTAATAATTTGATCTATGCTCATAAACACCTGGAAAAAAAACACAAAAATAACTAAGTTAAATTTAACAGGAAAATAAACCAAATTGAAAAAATAATTAACTTCATAAATAGTGTCTTAAAACGTAGCCCCCGATAATGACGCTAAAAGCTTTTTGCGAAATCTTCAAATGATGTGCAAGTGTACACAGTCGTCAATAAATAATAAAGTAGTAAGTAAGAAGTATCATTTCCATAGGGACTGTATAGGCAAATGTTGTGAAAATAAAAACTTAACAAATTGTTAATGAAAATAATTGGGAGTAAATTAGATTAACTAATTAACTAAACTAAAATTAACTAAGTATGCAAAACTGATAGAAACATAAACACAAAATAATAAGCAACAATTCACAATATTTAATTTCAATGACATGAATGAGTTAGATCAATTTTCTTCTTTAACTTAAAATTATTAAAATAATGTCAATGATGTCAATTAGGCTATTTATTAATCCAATATTAAATAAATTATGAAGTCATACTTAATTAGTTTAACCAACTTGACAATATCATAAGTACAAAGCATGTTATGTGAAATAAAAATGATATGTCTATACTGAAACAATTTAATCTCATTAATCTTAAGGTTTTGTAAGGTAAAAAATACATTTCGGTATTATTACTACTTTAACCTAATTTATCATAAAAAGATCAAATATGTACTATTTAAATATTATGTCAATTAATTACAATCTTATTCAGATTAAATAATTGATTCAATTGCTTCACTACATTCATAATGCATGAGTAGCATGTTCATGTTTTTATTTGAATGCATAAACAACCAAGGCACATAACATCATTAACATAATAATAACAATCTAAGCTAAAAGAATATAATCAATCTAACAACAACAAAATTAAGTCATGTTAATTAAATTGAAACCAGAAACACATGTTCATCAATTAAGAACAAAATAAAAAGTTAAAAAGGAAAGAAACGAGGAGACAAATTCGGTGTTTCTTTGTAGCTCAGCTTGTGTTCATTTTCCTCATTCCTTTTACTTTGCTCCTTTGCATAATTGCCTTCAAGAATGCCGAATTTTACTGCTTAAGAGAACTTTTGAAATGCTTTTCTCAAACTCGTGTTGCTCTTTCAAATGGGGAGTGAAAGAATGAAGAATGGGAGAAGAGATGATGAGTGATGAATGAAATGAGTGAATAGCTAGCCCCTATTTGTACTTGTAGAGGCCGTCTATTTTTAGCAAATTAGAGCCTTGAAATTCTCTTTTTATATGGTCGGCCCTTGCTTTAAGGAAAGTGAGTGGATAACTTTGAAAGTTTGCTTGATTCTTGCTTGAATCAAGGGAGAGAGATAGAGAGCTTGAAATGAGGAGGGGAGTTAAACGGTCACATGTGTGGATTTTTGTGGCTGATTTTCAATGTTTACCAAGTTTTAGATGGCTGATATAGGCACCTTTATGGACGGTTGGGCCTTCTCCTTCTTAGTGGACAGTTTGGGCTCTTATCTCCTTAGCAGGCTCTCCATTTTTACTGACCCGATTCTTAAGCTGGGTCAAGAGAGTTGCCAAAGTCCAATAAACCTTATTTGGGCATCCAAAGATGACCATATATTAGCCCACTTCTGCATGGTTTATGCTGTAGAAATGCTACAACATTGAACATAAAAAAGGTGAGCTCCAAGACTATCTTTTCTTAATGTGTTTTAATATATAAAACAATCAAATTAGTAAATTTATCTTAGTATCATTCAACTGGACAAAATTATAACAAAAATTTCAAAATTTCTTATCAAAGACTTAAAATTGACATAAATAATTAGTCTCAAAGTGCTTAGATAACTCTATATTCAAGAACTATCATAAGGCATATACAAATTTATTGTATCTTAAATGGAGGTTGAATCATCCTTTCATGTCTTAATCTCTCTCTCTTAATCTTTATATTCAGTTTTATAATAAATTTAAATTATAATTTGACAACTTTTGGGGCAACAAATACAAACATTAATTGTTGGTTAAAGTAGGTAAAATTTCAGACTTCCCTACGTGTGTTGGCTCGCATATGCACACGTGTATGTAGAAGTAATAATTAGTGAATAGTCTCCCATCACATATGGACTTGCAGAGGGAGAGACTGATTAACTTTTATGATAAAAATTTATATTTGGATGAGGGCATATTTTTGTGAATGAATTGTATAAATTTATTTGTGTTGTTAAAGAATCGCAAGTCAATATGTATATATTAAAAGTATAATAAAATTTAGATTACTCATAATTTTACAGCGTGAAAGAGTAATATTGAAATTTATTAATTATTAAAAAAATAATATATTATCGCTTTACTTTTTTTTGGGTTGGCCAACGCGTTGTTTAGATTCCTATATAAACCCCCCCGCCTCCCCACATCCTTCAGCAACTCAAACTTCCACTTGCATAATACCAACTGCCAAACCAAAACACCAATTTCCCCTCAAAGCTAAAAGTCCCAATCTCATTTTCCTTCAAACCAATCACACCCTTTTACCGTCATGGCCCCTAACATCACCACTACCAAAGCTGCCACTGTCACTCCCAAGGCTCCCAAGAGGGCTTATGTTACGTTCTTGGCTGGGAACGGAGACTACGTCAAGGGCGTGGTGGGTTTAGCCAAGGGTCTGAGGAAGGTGAAAAGCAAGTACCCACTTGTGGTGGCGCTTTTGCCCGACGTCCCAGAAGACCACAGGAAGATTCTGGTGGATCAGGGCTGCATAATCCGGGAGATCGAGCCTGTGTACCCACCTGAGAACCAGACCCAGTTTGCCATGGCCTACTATGTCATCAACTATTCCAAGCTGCGTATCTGGGAGGTATATTTTCACATCTTCTTTTTTCTTTTTTAGATGTTTGAAAATGAATCATTTTCTTACTTTTTTATATTAAAAAAAAAATCTGCAGTTTGTGGAGTATTCCAAGATGATATACTTGGACGGAGACATCCAAGTATTCGATAACATAGACCACTTGTTTGACATGGAAGATGGTTACTTTTATGCTGTGATGGACTGCTTCTGTGAGAAAACATGGAGCCACACCCCTCAGTACAAGATCGGCTACTGCCAGCAGTGCCCTGATAAGGTCCAATGGCCTTCGCAGCTTGGTCCTAAACCTCCTCTTTACTTCAACGCTGGAATGTTTGTATATGAACCTAGCCTTCCTACATATGAGGACCTCTTGACTACCCTCAAAGTCACCCCTCCTACCCCATTTGCGGAGCAGGATTATCTGAACATGTACTTTAGGGACATTTACAGGCCCATCCCTCCCATTTACAACCTGGTGATGGCCATGCTATGGCGCCACCCTGAGAACATTGAGCTAGACAAGGCCAAGGTGGTTCACTACTGTGCTGCCGGCTCCAAACCCTGGAGGTATAGCGGCAAAGAAGACAACATGGACAGGGAAGACATTAAGACGCTGGTGGCTAAATGGTGGGAGATTTACGATGATGAGTCGCTTGACTACAACAATGTCGTGGCTTCTGGCCAAGCAGCAGAAGCTGATGAGGATAAGCAAAGCGGCCTGCAACTGCTTTTGGCAGCTTTGTCAAAGGCCGGCGGCTTTGTTCACCGTATTAACGCCCCTTCCGCTGCTTAATTTGGTGACGATACAGATTAGTAATACAATACAATCCACCTAAGCTAAAGCAGTGTAGGAATGAATGTAAATGTGTTCAATTCTTTTCTTGTTTGTAGTATGTATTTGATCTGTCCTTCCATTTTTAACATGGACAGATGTTTTATCATCAGGAACATAAGGACTGTTATATGTTGTCCTTGTGTCTGGTTTGATTGTTTTTTTTTTTCTTTTACATAAAAATGAATATTGGTATACTATTTATGGGATAATATATAGTTTTTTCTTTTAAATTTGTTATTCAACCTCCGATGCACCAACCTTTCTCCCAGAAGTTGAATAATGAAGTAAATAAAACCGGCCCCTGTTTGATGGGGAGGTCCGCAGAGCAGAGTATGCAAAATATGTATAACATTGTATAGTTACAACACAAAGAGTTAATTCAAGTCAGAGAAGTGTATGAAAATGAAAAATATGGTAGTTGATTCCCTATTTGAACCGCAAAAGCCACTCGCTTCGATAGACATATTTAAGGATTGGAATATTGGAGTATGAGAATATTTGGACTCGAAATTTGATGTGGGCTAAATTATTAGGTCTGTTTTTATATTATGGTCAGCCTTGCATAAACATTTTTTTACGATTGTTAACCCAATTATCATTCATGAAATCTAACCCAAACTTTCTTTTTAAAAAAAGGGAAATCTAACCCTAACCCTAACCCTAATTCGTAAAAGCCCAAACTCGTAAGTCCATCACTCAAAAGAAACACTATTTCTGTTTGCAGGAGAATATAATCACCGTCCATTCTAAAATTTTTAGCCGAACCGCCATTTCTGACAATTCATATGCATTGACACAAGTGCAACATATATTAAGGGATTCAATTTTCCTTTACCAATGGCCCAGAATGACGGTAATCCTCGTACATGAAACATGCACCCACTCATCCATTAGAATTTTTAGATAAACCAAAACTACTTGGTTTCAGTCTGTCATTCATGCAATGCACTGCACCGTCTCAGAACGTAGTTACGCAGGAGCCGCTACTTAATACCAAGCTACCCCTTGATGGTGCAGTGATGGGTAAAGAAAGAGAGTGTGCCGGAAGCAGAGAGCAAAGGAAGAAGAAGATGATTAACAACAGCGGGTAAAAAATGATGTTGAATGCCACATTAGACTCCATTAGTGGGTTAATAGTGGGGTGCCTAAAATATTAAAAAATTTAATTATTGTAACAAAAATGATTAAATTATAAATATTTTCATTTGGGTGATTATAAAAATTGAATGATTTATTTTAAAAAAATTGGATAATTGAAACAGATCCTTTAATTAATAAATGCATTTTGTATAAAACATGTAAATGCAAATTGTGTGTTTGTTGGATCATTTGGGTTGATTTCGTTCCACCCCGACTTATTATTACTATTATAATTATACAGAAGCGATTCTTGAAACTCAGAATTGCTTGGATAATACTGGTAATGAGAAACATTTTAAGTCTGTTGAATGAAGGAAAGCAGTCACATTGTCACTGGCTCTCCTCTTGTCCTCAATGGTTAGGTGCTTTGTGGCTTAACCATGCAGCAAACAAACCAGTCACATTGTCCAAAACAAAACTACTTTAATGGCCGAGTTCCTAAGAAGTGAAGGAGACTTTTTAACAGTTAAAACCTTATGCAAAAAAAAATGAAATGGCCTCACTCTTCCCACCTCAGCTCAACTTGCTTAAAACTTTTCTTGGACATAGTATTGATAATGGAACAAGTAAAACTCATAAAATGTAACATGTTACTATGAAATGTCAACAATGAATTCGTTAATTAACTCTGAACAATGAATTCCATCTACAAAGCATGCAGGCAGTCCAAATGCCCACATATCTAAACACAAGCTCATCCATCTCATTTAAAAGTTGTCGAGCAAAAACAAAAACAAAAAAAACCCCAATAACGCAACATATCATAAAATAGAAGTATACATATCCGAATTCCACAAAGATTGCTACCCCAAATGTAAATGTCACCGACCTTCTACCAACCACCTCAAGCCTAGGAAAAATACAATGAACCCGGCGAGAATTAGAACAGAACAATATCAATAAAGGACACACGTATCAGTCTGAACCTACCTTGTTAGCTATGTTGTTGGAGAGCCAGTCCAGACCCTCATACAACCCTTCACCAGAGGTAGCGCATGTACTCTGAATATACCTGTGACTCACAAGAGAGATTTTAAAACAAGACAGGCAACTGGCAGACCAATCTAGAAATAAACAAAAAGGGAAAAGGTTATACCAGTGGCGCTGACGGAGGGAATGAAGACCAAGTTTATCAGTGATCTCAGCAGCATTCATAGCATTTGGTAAATCTTGCTTGTTTGCAAATACAAGCAGCACAGCATCCCTCAGCTCATCCTACACATATTATAAGCAACAAAATAATTGAAAATAGTAATTACACATGCATAACAGCTACATGTAGACCTCATTATTGAAAATTTCAAGTCAACAAAGAAACCAAACCAACAAAGTGCAAAGAAGCAAACTGGCACCTCATTTAGCATACGGTGAAGCTCATCCCTGGCCTCAACAACACGATCACGATCATTGCTATCCACAACAAAGATTAGCCCCTGAGTATTTTGGAAGTAGTGCCTCCACAAAGGTCGAATCTGAAAGTTCCCATAAAGCCATTAGAACAAGATATGCTATCAGACTCGAGATATTTCACTCCTAAATTTTAAGAAACAGGCAAATGCAAGTACCACAAAAGGCAAGCAACAATTCGCAGACAAAATCACCAGTACTTAATTATAAAGAAGAAATAATGTTGGTTGCACTATATACTGGAGCCTCCCTCATTCAGGGAGGAAAACAGAAGAACAAGGTAGCAGCAATAAATCTAGCTTGTGAATATGTTATGTGCTGACAAATGACAATCTAATCAGCACAGGACCATCCATAAGCACAATGGATTGCAAGAAAATACAATAAAGGCAAGATGCCAAATAATGAAACAGGCACGACATGGATAGCCTCTCCTCATACCACCAAAGGATAAACTAGAAAGACGAGGTGGCATTAGTAGATGTAGATTATGATTATCTTATATGCTGATGCCATCAGCATAAGATCGTCCATAAGCATATCCATTAGTTGAAACATCAATGTATTGTACAGTTTACCCAGGGTAAAATATCATGTTCCATCAAGCAATAAGACCCAGGTAAACAATATAATGGTAAAATGATTACTAATTATGGTTTGTTCTGCAACATTTTTCGAGTTCCTGTAATATTACCTTGTCCTGACCTCCAACATCCCAAACGGTGAAGCTAATGTTCTTATATTCCACAGTTTCCACATTAAACCCTGTGAAAGGTAGCAATAAGCATCAATATCTATAAACAAATAAAAAAATACTTCCAAAAAAATTAACAATAAGAGCATACCAATAGTGGGAATCGTGGTGACAATCTCTCCGAGCTTCAACTTGTATAATATGGTAGTCTTACCAGCAGCATCAAGACCCACCATCAGAATACGCATTTCCTTCTTGGCAAACAGGCGACTGAACAACTTAGCAAAAGAAAGCCCCATCCTTTTATTCTGGCTGAGAAAAAAAACACACACACAAAAAGGGTCCATCCCAGCTTATTCGCCAGATTAATAAAATGAAAAAAAAAAGAGGAAGAAAACCAATTTGACATATAAATGGCAACATATAATATAAACCATCCGTTTTCAGAGATAAGAACAATTTATACACAGGATCGGAATCAGCTAGAACATCATATCATATCAAATGATAGAAATATAACCCTGATCAAACAAAACAAGCAGATATTGTAGAAAAACTAATAGATTCAATATGAATTCTAATACTAGTAATATGCTATATTTCATAGAAATCAAGATCCCAGGGGAAACATAAATCCAGATCTAGATCAAGGATCAAATAGTTAAAGATCCATCAGCACAAATAAACGTAAAACACATTTGGATTACAGATACATAGAGAGAGGAAGGGAGAGATTTGTAGAGTACATGGTGAGAGATTGGAAGATCTGAGAGGGGTGCCCAAAGAATTGAAAGAGGAAAATGAAAGTGGAAAGTTGGAATCGAAGGTGACATGGTGGGGAGGGATTTAATTTATTAGGATGATTTCGGAGAATGGGGCCTTCAAGGCGTTAGGTTTTGTTTGGGCTTTAGAATTAGAATAGATCCTAATCTAAGCTGTGCTAAGGCTCCGGCCCTCAGACCCAATCCACTTGGTGTTGTTGCTTGTGCTGACTAAGTTATTGTATTACTCCATGGCCACTAGTACTTCAATGGTGGAGAATGAATATTAATCGATATAACATATGTATATAAAACCAAAAATAGAGGAATATGCAAGAAGAGGCACTTCTTATTTTAACTGTAATAATTTAATCATATTTTCTTTAACATATCTTCCTTCAATGGTATCATAATCTAAGTCTTTAAACGTTTTTGACGCACACGATTCATCATTATGGCAAGTACAAAGCATGTTTTTGCGAAAACTCACTAGAGATTCACGATATATTTTCTTATAGAATTGTAGGAAGCGAAGAAATTTTAGAAATGTGGTTTCAAAATCCCACTCCGATGGTCTGATCACCGTTATAGAACTGAAAATCTAATGAACCATTTAAAACCGAGTTAAGAATCAGTTATGTTATAATTCTGTGTGCATTCCTTCCACCAAAATCAATTTGGATCTTCTTCTTCAAGCCCTGATAATCACAATTTCTAAGCCCTCTGATGCATAAGAAGAGAGAGATATGAAGAAAATAACTTAAGATCAGTAGAGAAGAGGCACTGAATATTTAAGAAGAAAAAAAGAAAATACTTTTGAGTTTAATTTACTAATTACAGTACTTAGTAGGCAAAACAAACAAGAGAAGAAGATGTTGAAAAAAACCAATAGCCAAGGAACGTGAGAAGCAGAAGAAACAAATAAAAGAATAGGAAAAAAAAAAAACAACCTATGGTCAAATAGACAAGAACAAGAGGAGAAGATAGACAATAAAAAAAGATGAAGAGACTACACTTATTATTAGATTAGAGTAAATAGGAAGTAGAAAACTATGAGAGAAGGGACACCTACCTTTTTTTTTATGAATCGATTGAACCGATGATCGAATCAGTTAAATTAAAAATTGATGGTCTAACCGATTCGATTTTAAAAATCTTATAGAAAACCATGATAATAAAACATAAGTTGCTTTTGTAAAAATATTTAAGATATTGATTTTATATAAACCAAAATTTATTATTGCATAAACAATAAATATAAAATCTTTATAATAATATGATTTTCACAAATATATAAAATTACCTATGTGGAATTGGATTTGATCATTAGGTTTGAAAAATATGTAAATTCCTTTTTGTTACACAAACACTAGGTGGTGGAGGTTATAAGCTTTTTATTAGTTTTTAATGTGTAACCCTAATAAGTAGAGGTAAGTTCAATTTTTATATAACCAACTTTTAATCGGTACATTCATCAAGTAATTAAATAAACTAATAGAATTTAATTTGCTATTAAAGTAAATAACTTAATTAATTTTTTTTTTTTACAATCTCATTACAGGTTTTGATCATATATGCTCTTTTTGACACAATACCTAAAACTATCCATAGTCCCTCCCAACCCATAAATAGGAGGATAATGTGCTTCAGCGCACTTAAACCCACGTCATTTTGCATTGGCAACAATAATTGTAACACCCTATACTTGGTCTGGTCGCCAAGCTCGAATATTAAGATCCCACACCACCATCTCATGTCATACTCACAGTAAATTGTCACATTATTAAGAAATCATCCTCTTTATCAGTGATCTTATAAATTTTTAGTCAAACATATATCAACCATCATTAAAACATATCAAACATACATTAAATAAACTTATAGTAATAATTGAAAATGCATTAGGATCACTTAGCAAAATTTCCAAGACAATCGCATAGGTATCGATACTGTAACAAAGGTATTGATAATTCTCTCAAGTGGTAACGATACCGCTTGGAAATTCGATACCAAAACTGCTTACTATTTGTAACACTCAAGATTTTAAGGGTTAGAAGTTTTGATGTTAGTGGTTAGGGTCAGAGAATTGGTGGTGCTATTGAGCTTAGTGGGGCGTTTAAGTATCAGAAGGGGCATGTTGGTCTGGTGGTTAAATGAGTAATAGTGAACCTTTGGGTTCTAGGTTCGAGTCGCTATGTACAGATTTTGGGAGTTTTTTTTTATTTTTTTATTTTTAGTTAGTGATAATAATTATTTTATTATTTATTTTTAATTTGTCTCTGGAACGTTTTTCTTTTTGGCTAGTTATTCTATTTTTTTTTCTTGGTTCTCCATTCTTTTTCCTTTTTCTTGCTGCCGATTTGGGGGAAAATAGATTATAATGCATGGATATCGAAAGGTTTCGCTCTTCCATCATCAAATCAGGTGTGGGTTTCGTATCTTCTTCCGTTTTATTTGCGAAATTTATCTCGATTTTGTGAAAAGTCGACAACATGTGTGTGAGTGTTCGTAACTTGTTAATTTCATTGTTATATTGCTGTGTAATGCGTAGAACTAGCATTATTTGGTGTGTTTTTGAATTATCGGGGGTTAGAGAGTGCTTCATGGCTGAAAACACGTTTTCGGGGCTATTTTTAGGGTGGTTTCGTGGCCACTAGGGTTTTCACACGGCCGTGTGCTTTTGGGAATTAGGGTTTTCGGGTCAATTTTGGTGCCACACGGTCGTGTGGCCGAATTGGGGATTTTATCGTTTTTCATATGGTCGTGCCCCTCGGGCACATGGGCGTGTGAGTTTGGAGATTAGGGCTTGGGTGATTTGGTGTCACACAGCCATATGGCTAAATTGGGGATTTAGGGATTCCACATGGGCGTGTGTTTCAGGACACATGGCCGTGTCTGGTGGGCACACGGGCATGTGAGATCTTCCCTGTACTCGAATTTAGTGCAAATGGATAGAGAGTTACACGGCCTATTCCCCCGGCCATGTCCTTAGTCCACACATTCGTGTGCTTCAGTCCCACTGCCGTGTGCCCCTTTTTACACGGGCTTGTGGCTTCCCACATGGGCAGAGTACACGGCCGTGTACTCTAAGACACCTATTTTGATTCTGTGTGTTTTTTATCTGAGCATCTGTCTGTGTGTTTTGCCTTGGCTGATCTTTAGTCAGGGTGGCTAAGAATTATGATCTGGGCTTCGGCCTGAGTGAATCTGTGACTGTCATGTGCGATGTTTGAAACTGAATCTATTCTGTTGGATGCGTGTACATAGCTGTTCTGTCTGACTGTCTGACATTGTGTCTCTATTCTATGAGATTGAATGCATACATGCACTTGCATAAACTGTTTTGGGTTGGGTTGTGAAGAGAAGGGAGATTGATTTTGATATGATCTGGCAGTTCTACTGCAACTTATACGTACAGCAATTTATCGCATTGTACCACACGTGCGTCAGCTTTGCTGCGCACTATTATCTAATTTGGCAGTTTAACTGCAACATGACTATACAGCGGATTACCGCATTGCACTGTATTGTTCGTACGTCCGCTTTGCTGCATACCATTATCTGATCTGGCATGTACTACGGTCTACTGCATTGCACCGTATAGCACATACGCTACCCCTGCTGCATATTATTATCTGAGTGGCTTAGTCCACGTATGTGGTGTGTAGGGTCGGATGTGCCTTCCGAGGTCCTAATTGGTGTGATTGGTTGGATGAGCTTTAACAGCTCTTATATGGTTGACCGGGGGACGGAGAGGTGTGTTGGCTGGATAGGTGGGTTATATTTCAGATTGCATTTCATACGCATATTTTGTGTATTCTGGGTGTAAGAATATATGTCTGTGATCTATTTGTCTGAGTAACCCATGTGTAAGTGTTCTGTGTACTTGGTGTGCTCTGTTTCGATTGCATGCGGTGGTGTTAGGCCCTTGTTTGGTATCTGTTTCTGCTCATGTCTATAAGTCTGTTACACCGCTAAATTGAATTATGTGATTCTGCTTTTAGCCATGATTCGGACTCACACTGAGCTTAAGTAGCTTACCCCCTCTTAGTGTTTCCATTTCAGGTACTGTTCGGTTTCTGGTGCTGGGCTCGGTATGCGAAGGTCTCGGACAGTCTTGGAGAAATTTTAGTAAACGTTATATTTTCAGTTTCTATTTTATCATTCAGATTTTGATCTGTAAGGTTTTATAAAGCTGTGGTACAAATTTTGAGTTAGGTTATTGTTTTTATTCCGCTTACATATACATATACTATCCTAACTAAAATTTTAATAACTGGTTTTAAACGATTAAATGTTTCGATTTGACTTGAGAACTTATTTTGTAAAATTTAACTACAGTTCCTTCTGTGACCAATGTGACGTCCGAGATTCAGTCTAAATTTCTAAGCCGGTTTTTGGGTGTTACACTATTTCTCGCTTAAAAACCCAAACCTCGAAAATTATCGATACCTCTGCCAAAGTATCAATATTTCTACCCTGAGTATCGGTACTCGTGATAGGGTATCGATCCCAAATTACGATTCTAACTTCCTGCACATTTCAAATCATAGAGGTATCGTTTTTACAACATGAATATTGATACCTTTACTTCAGACTAGAAAAATACAACATACTTGAGCATATAAATCAGTCCAACATGCACCAATACATCATGCTAATATATCGTCATCAAATAAAATTAAAATGGCCATAGTAATAGTCTCTAACATCGAAAGTAAGTCTGAGCAATAACCAACGTAATGCGAAACAAATCTCATAAACTTAGGAACAAATAATCTATGGAAGCATCCAAAACATCATGGTGAATACCAATAAAAGTCTACCATATTGCCTTATTCCCAAAACATAAACAAATAACAATAACACCTACGAAATCACGGAAATGAACTTGCTTGGATCACCCTTTAGAAACCACACCGCTTACACTGGCACTTAACTACTCTACAATGGTTTTAAGAAAGGAGTGAGTGAGCTTAACAAGCTCAGTGAATGCTCAGAATAACCACAATGTAAACAATTCATCATGCATCAACAAAACAATCATTAGCATAACATCAACAGTTCCAACTCTAGAGTCATATTATACTTACTCGTGCATTATTACTAGTTCTTTTGCATGGTAAACATATTCACTTTTAAGCATATATCACATTACACATATATTCACATAACATTTAAGCATATATCATAATACTCATATAATAACATAACTTTCAAGCACATATCGCAATACTCATATGATTACATAATATTCAAGCATATATCGCAATACTCATATAACCACATAACATTCAAGCATATGTCGTAATACTCAAAACATCTTATAGATAAATTGTATAATGGTCACATGTCATATAAACACATATCACAATACACACATATTCATAATTTAAGATATTTTGACACTTGAGCTATGAAACATAAAAGTGAGCTCTATCATCACTGATCGAATACATGGATCTCCAACACACCACATTGACTCATAGAGTCAAACATGTCCCAAAAGTGAAGCATAAAGCTAACACTCTTTATTTCCCCTCACATGTCATATTGAATGGAGCTTAACTCACATTCCCTTATCCCTCTAACATACCCCAGGGCTTCAACGCCCAAAATCATTGTACATATAAGTGAGTACTCACAATCCTATGGCATTCCAACTATATCCAACAGTTTCAAGATCACAAGGCCAAAATATCCGAAATCAAACACATATCACTTACCGATTATCCGTGCACTATCACTGTATATTTGCATCTTTGGCAAAACATCGTCACTAACATTTAACATATACATAACATGTACACATTTTCACTTTTACAACAGTTATCATAACCATATATCACATGTTATAGCATCTCATCTCAATTCACATATTCACAAACATATAGTCCACAAGATAACATAAGTATGAGAAATCTTACACCCGGAATTTAAAGTAGGGGTTTAGGCTACTACTAAATTCTCAAATAACGCATTGAATCATGTCCACAAGCAATTATTCCAAACATTCACAGCAATTATTCCAAACACTCACCAATACATTTTCGCCAAAAAGCCGAAAGCTCAAACTAGCTTTTCATTGCCTTTATCTCTACTCGTGGAAGGTCATAATGAATTCGAAGCTTCAACATTATAATTCACACAACAATATATTCATAAATCAGCTAAGGACTCACCACAAGCAATCAAAAGCATAAGCCTAAGCTATGTTCTCATGTAGCTGAAACCTTTAAGATGACCAACTTGAAATCCAAATATATTGATCTACACTTAACCTTTTCACCTAAAACGAGTTTCATTCATCTAATTATTCGTCAACGACTAATTCCCAACCTTTAAACTACATAAAACTACTCAATTTATGGTATCGACTTTTTCGAAATTTTTTATGGCTATTTTTTGAAAATTCATTAAAACTCAAGAATTCTTTAATGAAACTTCAAATTAAACTTAGAAATATCTTCATCATGTCAAAACTAATTGAAAAACACTTTGAAACCATATTTTTACTAGAAATCCCAAAATCCACCATTAACGACCCAATTTTTGGCTTTTATTCAAAACATCCAATTTAATGGCTAAAAACTTAGTTTTAAAGACTGAATAACATTTAAAATTAATAGAAAGATGAATGGTTACCTTACTTGGAAGAAAAACATACTTTTTTTGAAAACCCAGAAAATCCAAACACGAAGAAGATGATGAAATCTATGGAGTTTTTAAGTGTTTTTTCTTAAAGATTTATGAAGGTAATTGATTAGGGGAATGATAGAAATCAAAAGATTGAAGATTTAATAAAGAAAATCAAATAAAGGATTTGGGAGAGCAAAGGGATGGCAACATACACAATGAAGAAGAAAATAACGTGAAAATAAACTGGGACTAAGGGTTTATTAGGTTCAATTTTAAAATTTGGTCTAATGACCTCTTAAAAGCTCTCAATTTTGACTCCGTTACAAACTAGTCCTTTTTTTTTCAAAATTAAAGGTATTTAAAACTTATTTTCTGAAATTGATTTAATTTTCTAAAAACCATAGTGAAAAACATTACCAATAAACCATGTCACAAAATTCTGAACACTCTAAGGCTAGAATTCCTAAATTACCCTTAAAACTCTTAGGCCCTATTTTGGAGTGTTACAATAATCATGCCAATCGAGAAAAGACTCAATCGACAAAACTTAATTTCTTTAAATATATGTCACTTGATTTTAGACTTGATTTGTTCCATAATATTAGCTAAAAATCTTACAACCTTCTAACATTTAAATCTTCTTTTTATATGGTGGATGAGAGAAGAAACACGACAAACATAATTCATAAGATGTTTTACAACCACAAAATATTTTATAAGATAAACCTTAGGAACCATATTTTTGACATAATATAATTGAAATAAATAAAGGCTTGATAAGTGAAATTTAAATGCCTTCATCTAATGTGATGGCTAATATTTAGTTAACCATTCCTTTTTGTTTTCTTTTGCAGTGTTAATTATGGTCTTTTATCTCATAAGGGCTAGGTTTTGTTTTCATACATGCAATGGTGGAGCCTGATGCTAGGGGGCATGGGCTCCCAAGGTTTAAAATTTTTGCAATTTAGTTCTTTGTAGATATACTATGGCCCTCCCAAAAATATAAATAGGTCCCCTCAAGGTTTAAGATTTTTGCCATTTCCCCTTTGAATGTTTAAATCGATTGTTTATATGTTTATAAGTAACCCTTCTCCTTATTTTGAATCGATTGTTTATATGTTTAAATCGATGGTTACATAACACGTCTAATTTTAGCTTGGCCCCTTCAAAATTAACATCCTGGCTCCGCCACTGCATAAATGTCTTTGTTACTTGTTTATCTTTTATCACATTTTTAAACTTACCTTATCAATGATAATCTTGAGATCATTCTAATGTGTCAGGAATAATTTCTCAATATTGTTTTAATATTGACTCTGCATAGAGTTTAGGTGTTTCAAAATACTAGTCTCATGGCATTTCTTGATCGTATGAAGGTCAAATTTCTTTTGGGATTATGCAATTGAGCGCATATATATATATATTTGAAATTCTTTATCTAGATATGAGATATTTATAGGTAATGGTTTGTAGATCCATACTAAAAGAAAAGCTCGTAATCAATGGCATTTTTTTTAAAAAAAAAATATTAGAGGTATGAAGGATAAAATTAATTCCAATGTGGTATATATGGGTAAATATCAAAACATGCATTTTATTTCCAATATTAATTTCAACGTGGCTTTATTTATTATGATGTGAATGATATATATTAAAAGATGAAGTAATTGATATTCTGTTGAAGTAAATGATATTCTGTTGAAGTAATAATTAAGCATTTAATTAATTAGGCACAATATTATCCAAAGCACATTTTTTCTATTCTATTTGAAAGGTAACATAAAAGGGCGGCCTTTATGAAAGATGATTAATTATGTATTTTTGTATAAGCCTAAAAATCATAATACCAATATATCGTTAATAATTAGGAGTAATAAATGGAATAAGTTCAAGAGAATTAAAATGGTATTAATGTAATTTAAACTTAAAATATTGAAAAGAACATAGTTTTGAATTCTTTGTTGACATCCGCTTATGGAAACCTAATTTCCAAATAAACAAAATTAATATTTATATATTTAAAGTTGATGTCACTTAGGATATGTCTTCATCGTAACATCTAAGCCATAATCATATTTGCTTTGACTCAACCATCTCGACTTTTTAAGAGTGTTTCATCTCGAGTATGCCGGAGAGATAATAAGTGTGGTCGGTGGGGGAGAAGGTAGTGGAAAAGAGGGATGAATGTTGAAGATATTACTCTTCTTGAGGAGGATTTAGTATGTAACACCTTTCGTCCAACCTTATTATCGGGTTCGAGCTACAGGATGCCACATTCGTTGTCAGAGCAACGACTATTAGCTAAACAACATACAAGCATTTATACATGTAATCAACTATTAATCAATTTCAAAATATATTAAACAATCATTTACGGGTCTTAATCGAGCTTACGAAAGCTCAATACCATCCCGAGTTCAAATTAGAATTAAATTGAAAATTTTCAAAATATGAGAAGAGGGTACCGCGATATCCAAGGCTTAGTATCGCGATCTCAAAGACAATAACCAAACATCAAAATATGTCATGTGGGTACCGTGATATCCAGGGCTTGGTATCGTAATCTTGCATATAGTAGTCAGACTTCCCAACCTGAGGACCAAATTGTAAAGTTTACAAAATAAAATAGGGTGGATATCATGACATCAAGGATATGGTATCATGATACCAGAAATAGACCATTATGTCCCTGCTTTCCAAAGCTTCAACCTAACATGTTCATCAACATTTGGCCCCCAAATCAACCATTCAACATAATCACCTAAAAACATATCTAAACACATAATTTTTTTCATACCAAAACAAGTCAATTACTCATCTCAATCAAACCAATAAATATAGATTCAATCTACCACAAAACATATCAATTCAATACTTTAAATTATATACCATCCATTCAACTTACTAACCATTCAAATACCAACTTCGCAAATCCATGTTCAAACATGCTATTTCATTTCATTTCATAACCTTACCTATGCCAAACCATTTAACTAGGCATTACAAATGCCAAATCATGCATTTTCAAGCCGAATGCAAATACCAACATCTAGATCATATATATACATATCAAGTTCGATACCATGGATCAAAATGACTTTCAAACATCATCAAGAATACACACATTCAAGTTTGTTCCAAAACACCTACATACATGCCACAAGCCCAAGGTTCAAAATGATTAAACATCTACCAAACAGGTGATAAGTTAGTGAGAGCTTCAAGTTGATTCGCCCTGACGAGTTCCACAAGAAAATCTACAAGGGAAAGGGAAAATAAATGGGGTAAGCATATTGAATGCTTAGTAAGTTCGTAGGCATTAAACATCAACTTGCCTCAATTTACAATTTGATACAACAAGCTATTTAACTTGGCCAAGTTTGTCTAAACATAATGATTCACATATCAATAAGGTGAGTTAACATATAATGACATCAAATGGCAATTCAAACATATATCAATCCAATTCAATATTATTCCCATAATCAAATCAACATTTAACCAATTGGATAACAAACTCATAACATTCCATTGCCATTTTCACTTTTTATTAACCTTTTTAATCCAATGAACTCAATGAACAAATTCGGATACATGGGTAACTACACCACACTAAGTTCCTCGACAGAGTAGTAACTACACCACACTAGGGCACCAAAGTGCAGAACCCATAGGCAATCATCTGTAAAATTGTATAACAATACGCCCCTCCACCATACCAAGGTCTCTGTAGAGACATTCAATACTCGATGATCCGCAACAAATGTTGGATCACGATATAATTTGTAATAATTTCAGTATAATCTCATATCTCTTACAATTCACATTTCTCGTACAAACATGCATATAACCCTATTGGCATGCCAATCATATGCTATCCTTAGCTACATTCACTCGGGCATCTTTAACACATAACCATTTCTTTACAATTTAGCCCATATATCACCTTTTGTATCAAATTGCAAACAATTCAAATTACAACCAAACATATACATATTCATAATTCAAATGCATAACAATTAAAAAAATCATACCATATGAACTTACTTGGTCAAATCAGGAAATAGGTTGAATTTACAAGGACTAATCGGTAATTTTGCATTTTCCCAATTATCCTCGGTTTGGTTCAATTCCCGATCTATACGATAATTCAATTCAAATTATCATTTCCAAATAGTTTATAATATTCTACGATATGCATGGATAAGTTCAATTTCACTTTTCTAATGCCCCTAACATTTTTAATTTTATTCAATTTAGTCCCTAAAATCGAAATTGCTATAACTTTCAAATTTGAGCTTCATTATCAAAATCGATCTCAATTACATCCTTTTAAGACCCTCTAATATCAATAATTATAGTAATTTCACATCAAAATTAAAATCTATACACTTTAGTTCCTATGTTAAAAAACTAGCAATTAAACTTTACAATCTAGTTCTTTTTCACTTCTAAGCTTAAAATCTAACAATTTAATACTAATTTCTTTAGGCTAGCTAAATCAAGCTCCCACGACCTTAAAAACATAAAATTTATAAGAAAAGGACTTGATTGAGCTTACCTAATTTAGGATTGAAAATAAAAAACTTCAAATGGTTTTCTCCCTTCAACATTCGACCATGGAGGTAAATGGATGAGAAAGATGATAAATTTCTCTTCCTTTCCACCAAGTTTAACCTTTATACCATAATTAAAAGTAATTAATCTTAATTAATTCAATTAAACATAATTAAGTTAATCTTAAACATAATTAAAAAAATTGATCAATTCCAATTGTCATCCACCACCGATTTTAACATTAAAAAGGGTTAATTTCTCATTTGGTTAATTAAAAACCTATAGCGATTAACTTTTACAATTTAGTCCTTATACCTTAATTAACTATCAATTTGACAAAATTAAGGGACCAAACTTTAATAAAATTTAATACTAACCTTATAAATATTAAATAATAATATTTATGAACTTGAACTTCAAAAATAGGGTTTCAAAACTGTAACACCCTATACTCGGCCTGATTGCTGAGCCCGGATATCAAGATGCCACACCACCGTCTCACATCACAACAATACAAATGAGCTCATTCTTAAAGAAACATATTTATTTTAGCATTTGCACGAGTTTAAGTCAAATAGACTCCTAATTATCATTAACACATGCTAACACACATCAAATGGTCTTATAAATATAATTAGACATGCATAGGGATCGCATAGCAAAATTTCCCAAAACAATCACGTAGGTATCAATACTGAAACATAGGTATTGATGTTTCCCTTAAATGGTATCGATATCGATTGGGAAATCGGTGCCAAAACAATATTCTGTTTCTAGTCTAAAAATCAAATCCCAAAAAATACCGGTACATTTATTAAAGTATCGATTATTCTACCCCGAGTATCGATACTTTGTAATAAGTTATCGATACCAAATTACAATACTGACTTATTACACAATAAAATATCACAGAGATATCATTTTTAAAACTCGAATATTGATACCTCTGCTCCAAGCACAAAAAAATAAAGCATAATAAGGCTAATAATCAATCCCAATCATAAACCATTCAACATGTAACTAATACCTCGTCAAATAAACATCAGAATGACCACAATAATAGATCAATCATCAAAAACATGTCGAGTAACCAAGCGATATAATAAGAACAATATTCATAAATCCTAAGAATCAATAAGCTATAAAAATGACCAAAATGTCATGGCAACATTTATGCAATAGTTCTACCACATTGCTTTTATTTCCAAAATTATAAACGTATAATAAACACTTACTAATTAACATAAAAGCCTTGCTTGGATCACCCTTCGAAACCACACCACTCACACTGGAACGCTACTAATCTGCAATGGATTAAAAGGAGTGGGTGAGCTTTAGAAGCTCAGTGAATGCCTAGAATAACTACCATGCAAACAAATCATCAAGCATTATCGAAACATCCATTTAACACAATTACAACAGCTCAACTTTAATATCATCTTTACTTATTCATGTAACACCCCTATACCCGGTTCGACCCAAGGAACCTGATATAGGAATATTACATTTGGTGCCAAAGTGATTTTGGCTAATCACTAATATATTTGAACATTGAAAAAAAATATTATAATTTGTATTTTAATCCCTACTACGTGAAACATACTTGATTTTGCTAAGTACATGCCATTCTATTCAAAAATTTTGAAACAAACCCTCATGGCACTTGGAGATGTGATGAGATGAATGCTCACAACCTCGATTACAACTCTTCAAAATCACTGTACCTAATCTGCGCACGAAAAACAAACCGTACGCTGAGTAAAAACTCAATAGTATTTCTATAATTCGCATATTTAAAAAAATAATATAATAATAAGCACAATTAAATTTATAAGGACATATTAATGTCTAGTATTTTATTATAACTATCATTTTTCATTTATTAAACAATATCCTAATTCACACAATTGCTATATAAATGATTGTTCACATATCAACCATATTTGTTCGTACAATGGCATCAGTCATGCAGTACTCAATTCATGAATACATTATTTTATACCATACTCAATTCATGAGTATATAACTCATATATTCCATATATTGTCAACATATTTCACATTTTATTTTTAATTCACTATATCACTTCCAATTCTCATCTCTTTCTATTTGAATCTCATAATTGCTATTCAAAAACTTTTCTCAATTGGATACACAGTTCAATTTCAATATATCAATAACCATATCATGAATCCATTAGTTCATACATTTTAATTTCATAACTCAATTCAATATCATAATCCAATTCATGTTCAAAATCATTCAATATTATTCATATTACCAATTCATTTATATAGACTTTAGCGGATACACGGATCCAACCAAAACACACCAATATGGCACCCAGTGCCTCATCGGGTAATCCAAAGCAATAAGTTGACACCTAGTGTCTCATCGGCCATGCCGAAGTAAGTTGGTACCCAATATGTAACACCCCAAACCCGGTCTAGATGTTATGGCTGAATTTGGAGTGTCACATTGAAGTGTTTTTTGAAAACCATGTTTTCATTGAAAACCCTTCTTGAAATTTAAAACTTCTTGCCATTTAAAACTTGTACAAAACCTCAGTTTGCGTTTGTTTATTTTCAATCGTGGTTTATTAAAAAGTTATTACCTTTAAAACCTTATTGTTGTGGAAGCTTAATTTAAAGCAAATGATTTACGAAAACGTGATATTTAAAAAAAATTGAGTTGCGAAAATGTAGTGTTAAAAAATAGTTATTGTTTTGAAAAATTGTGTTCTACTTCTAGCAGATATAAATCACAATTAAATCAAATCCCAAATTTAAAATCCAAAATTTATAAAGGCCTTATTACAACCCGAACTAACAAGCTCCTTATTAAGTAAATGAGCTAAACAGAATAAAACTTGTGCAGTTGTGTGGCCCTCTCCGAGTCCCTCGCAGCTCCGAACCGTCTAACGTTGGGGATTACCTGAAAGGTTAAAAACGGGGTGACTTTACAAAAACTCAGTATGTAATCCCCTTATTAAAGAAGCGATCGATTATGAGAAATAGAATGCATGCGGGCTCGAGCCCTTTAACAAGAATCATGCGGTGTAGGCCTTAGCTATTCTGATGAATTGGTGGCAATTGGGCCTTAGCCCCCATCAGCCTCGGTTGGGCCTGAGCCTATATCAAATGTCACATATCACATCCATCTGGTCCTAAGCCCATCTTAATATCAGAATCAGTATATGCAATGCATAAATACCCATACCAACCCTACACTCCGTCTCCTGTCCAACCCTGCACTCCTGTGGGGATTAAATTGACCCACCCATCCCTACATTCCTTATGAAGTACCGGTTGCGGCACAAACCAATATTGCAACAGTAGTGCGCAAGATAATAACTCTTGCAGAGAGCCGCCAAGAATGATGATATGTGGCAAAGCCACGAGAATGAGACACTTCCTCAATAACAGTATCCTAACCCCATGCAGTATGTCGTATATGCAGTATTCCATGCTCAGAATTAATCATATCATTCACAATTAAGTTAATCAAATCATAGCCATACAATCACAGTCAAATCAGTCAAATCATAGCACAAGTTAGTCATTTACCCTCGAGGGGCACAATAGTCATTTACCCTACAGGGGCATTACGGTCATTTTACCCTACAGGGGCATTACAGTCATTTAACCTTACAGGGGCATTATGGTCATTTTACCTTACGGGGGCATTACAGTCATTTTACCCTACAGGGGCATTACGGTCATTTTACCTTATGGGGGTATTTTAGTCATTTTACTTATTTTGGGGTCTTGGTGCAGATAACAACCTTTTCGAAGGCCTACAGTCGCTTCGAGCGACACAAATAATCCATTTGGTCAAAATAGTGTAAATAGGCTCAAAGCCCAATATTCGACCCAAATGGGCCCACACGTTCGTGTGGCCTATTTGGCCCAAATTCAGTCACGGCTATGCGAACTACATAGTCCAATCCAGTTTCTGCCACTTTTCGTAAATTTTATCCGAGTGGGCACACGAGCCCAATGGGCCCACACGGCCTATTTCAGCCCAACAAGGCTCATAACGGCCCGAGAGCACAAGAGCGCTTGTGGTGGCCTCTACAGTTTATCGCCCATGATTTGTGGCTCGATTTCCATACGAACGATCGCACGCTCGTGAGGCCTCAAATGTCGAAGTTTTGGCTTTTTGGCTTTTCGGCTTTTGCCGACTCACAGAAGCGATAGTGTGATTACACACCTGATTGCAAAATGTATGAATGACCCACGAGAACTCCAACCTACATTCAATCAAAGCAATCATTAATCACTTGTCAATCGGGTTAATTGAATCCCAATCAACTTATCAAAAACAGCCTCTACCGAAAATACTTGTCCAATAGATTACCTCTCCCTTGACTAGATCAGTCGGTTGTGGTTTGCCCACTTGATCCAGAGATTGGTGCAGCCACCTTGTCGTACCCCGGCGGAAAATCCCGAACAGCTGACACTTTACACTGCTTAAATTTGGGGGCAGAGGCTACGTGCCCATTCTCAGCTGGCACCATTCCTAATCCTCCCTCAGAATGGCTGCTACTCGCCACCATTGATATCTCTTTATGCAACATATTATCGGAAACCTCCATTTCTCTTCTTGATATTTTAGAACCCTAAAAACAAAATAAGCGTGTCTTAGAAACACAGTGCTAATGAAATAACTCACTTGGAAAAAGTTAGAAGACTTACCAAAATTGATGATGATGGAATCGGTTGGAATAGGGAAAGATGATAAACTGAACGTACAGAAAAAGCCTTATGAAGAATTCGGCTATGATTGGAAGAGAGTGGAAAGCATAGAAGAAGAAGATGGAGAGTAGGTTCGATTTAGAAGGGAGGCCGAGAGGAGAAGGATTCAGAATGAAAAGAAGAAGCAAAACCAAGAGTGAGAGAGGAAAGGGATTTCGACAAAGCCAAGAAAGAAAAAGAAACCAAAAAGAAGGTTACCTATTCGACAAGTGTAGGAAAGAGGAAAGTAGTGGAAATTTTGGTCACTTCAAAAAAATGCAAACCCGAAAGGAATCCCGAATGGTAGAAAAATAACATTCGGCACCTTCCTTTCAACCCTCTCAAAAACTGAACAAAGAATTTCCTTGTGCCGAAAATGCTCCCTCACTTCCCCTTAGCCAAATTTCACTAAGCCTTAGAGTCCCAATCAGCCACAACTCTCCTCACACTTCAAATTCCTTAAAAATCTCCACAAATCACTCCCCTTATCCCTCCTTGATATCCTTCATAACAACTCCAAGACCAATTCAAACTTCACCTTGTAGAGTTTCAATCCAACTCCATTTCTCCTACTGCAAGGAAGTAAAATAAATATTCTTTTGCATGCCAAGGGATTCGAACCTCAGACCACTTAGTACACTCCACACGCCACTTTCCACGTTTACCAGCAGACTCCTTGTGTCATGATTTCACCAAAAATATTTATAAAGCCTTCAAGCTAAGGCTAAGATTCACTTAAGAGAAAAAAGAAAAAATTTTGGTTAAGTCCAAGTTTGAACCCAGGACTTCTCCAACACTCCCAACTCTTCCTAAATCACTTAGCCACTAAAGCAAACAAGTAATTTGTGTCATTTTCTTGCACACATAAATTTTTATGTGCAGTCTCCTAGCTGATCCTACGCTCAAGGCCCATTCCTTCTAGGCCCAAATTCGGGGCGTTACACAATACCTCATCGAATTTATCCGAAGTAATAATATGACACTGAGTGTCTGATTGACTCGTGGTCGAAGTATCCCTGAACACTTCCAATCCTATGACATGCCAACTATATTCGACTCAGCCTGATACAGTTAATAGTGTTTCAAATCACTTTCAATGCCACAATTTTCCAATATTCAAATATCATATCAATCACGAATTCACATATATTCAATTTAATATCAACAATCACATATACTCATGAACTTAGTTCAATTCAATTCAATTTAATACCACAATACCAATACTCACCTCAATTTTACTTACCATGCATATTAAATAATAAATACAATAAATAATTATTAGATTCGGATTATAGAAATATAAACCGTAATTCTTGAGCTACTCCTCGTTAATCTTGTATTTTCCTTTCTTAGCCGAGGTCCCCGACACAACGTTAGCTATGGAAATTAAAACAATTTAAAATCATTAATACACACAATTTCACATTGAATATTTAATTTTTTTTATTCAACTTTTGCTTACATTGCAATTTAATCCTTAACCAAAACTAACTTTATTTTATTTAAAACTAATTTCATATTTTCATTCAACTCCCACTTTAGACTAATTTCAACCTTCAAATTTCACCATAAACCTTAAATTCGAAATTCTCACAATTTAGTCCCTATTACTCAAAACTTATGATTTATTTTACAATTCAATCCCTTTTTCACTTCTAACTTGAAATCCTATCAATTTATCCCCTAACACTTCAATTTATTCAACATAAAAAACTTCTAAAAATTCACTAACTTCTAAAATTTCAATATAAATCAAGTAGTATTTTGTTCTAGGATTCTAAAAACATCAAAATTACAAGAAAAGGGATTAAATTGACTTACCAATTTGAGTTTGAACCTTAAAACCCTAAGCTTTTCTCCTTTTTCTTTCTTTTCTTTTTCTTCGTTGTTTGGTTTTCTATTCTGTTCTTGTTTCTTTCTTTTTCTTTTGTTTCATTTATTATTATTGTATTATAATATAATATATATGTTTTACTTATACAATAAGAAATACATGTATTATTATATACATATGATTATTATTTTTACACATGTATTTCACCATTACCATACATTTGTCATAATTTGGTTTAATTATTTATTTATTTTATACTTTAATTATAATATAATATAATATAATATAATATAATATAATAATATTTTCTTAAATAATAAGTAAGTACATATAATTATTACAAGTATATATATAATATTGTTACACATGTAATTTACTATTACCATACAATTGTAAATTTTATGGTTTATTTGCTTAATTAGTCTCTTTATTTTTTTCTATTCTATTATTAAGCTTTCACACTTTATTCAATTTAATCCTTATACCTAATTAACCTTAATTTAAACAAATTCACCTAACCAAAACCTAATTAACTACACTATTAATCGTTGTAAATATTTTTAATAAATATTTACGAATTCGTTTTTCAAAAACGGAGACCCGAAAATGCACTTTTCGATACCCGTGATTATCAGGTCGTTACAATTCATTAGTTCATTTACATAGTCATCACATTCACTTTTATGCATACATCACAATACTTACAATCATATTTAAAGATAATTTGGCACTTTAGCTATGAAACATACATGGATCTCCAACACACCAAATGACTCATAGAGTCGAACATATCCCAAAAAGTGAAGTATATAACTAACACTCTCCATGACACCAAATATGTCTCGTTGAATGGAGCTTAATTCACATTCCCTTATCTCTCCAACATATCCCGAGGCCTTAATGACCAAATCATATAACACATATAAGTGAGAACCCACAATCCTATGGCATGCCAACTATCCAATGGTCTTAAGGCCAAAATATCCATTATTAAACACACATATTACTTATCGATTATCCGCTCACTATCACTGCATATTTGCATCATTAGCACAATATTATCACTGTCACTTAGCATGTATGACATGCCTACATATACACTTTCACAACAGTAAACATGAACATATAACACATGTAATATCATCTTATCTCAATTCACATTTTCACAATAACACAAACACATATTTCACATGTTAAACATGAGTACAAGAAAGCTTATACTTGAAATCTAGAGTAGGGATTTAAGCTACAACTAAATTCCCAAATAACACATTGAATCGTGTCTAAAAGCAGCAATTCCAAACACTCACCAATATGTTTTCGCCGAAATGCCGAAAGCTCAAACTAGCCTTTCCTTAGCTCGTAGAAGGTCCTAATGAATCCGATGCTTCAACAAAATAGTTCACACAATCAACAATCAGCTAAGGATTCACCTTAAATAATCAAAATCATAAGCCTAAGTTATGTTCTAAAGTAACTGAAACATTCGACATAGTAAACTTGATATCTAAATATCTAGGTCTATACTCAATATTTTTGCCTAAAATTGGTTCCATTCATCTATTTATTCACCTATGACTAATTTTCAACCTTTAAACTGCGCAAAATTACTCAATTCATGGTATCGACATTTTTCGACAAGTTATGGCTATTTTCACAAAAATTCATTAAAACTAGAGAAATCTTTAACAAAAATTCAAGTTAAGTTTAGAAACCTTCTAATCATGTCAAAAATAATTGAAAAACACTTTGAAACCATATTTTTACTCAAAATCTTGAAATTCACCATTAATTGCGCTATTTTCGACTTTTATTTAAAACATGTAATTTAATGGCTAAAAACTTAGTTTTAAAGACTAAATATCATTTAAAACTATTTAGGAGTTGAATCATTACCTTAGATGACGAAAAACTAAATATTTAACCAAAAACCCGAAAAACCCAAAAGCTTAACAATGGAGAAATCTACGATGATTTTGGGTCTTTTTCTTGATATTTTATGGAGGTTTATGGCTTGGGTGATGATAGAAATCAAAAAGAATCAAGTTTGTAAAAGAAAATTAAATGAGAGAGACTTAGGAGAGCAGTGGATGGCAAGACAATTGAATGGGAAGAGAAATAATGTGAAACTTGTAGGTAGGGGAAGATATTAGGTTGATTTTAAAGTTTTGGTTTAGCTGCTTCATAAACATACAAAATTTTGCCTCTTTTACAAATCAGTCTCTATTTCAAAATTGAAAACCTTTTTAACTTTATTTTCAAATTTTGATTGGATTTTCTAAATACCATAAACAAAAACATTTTTGAATACCATGCTAACGAAATTTTCGAGCACACTAAAGCTATAATCCCCAAAATAGCCCTAAAACTTCTAAGGCCTATTTTAGGGTGTTACATAAGCCACCGTTTTTGATACCACTAAAAATGGGTTGTTACATAGTAAATCTTTCGATTAAGAGAAATCTTATTGAATTGAGAGAGAAACCAAATTTGATTTGTATAGTCTAGATAAAGGAAACATATAATCCGAATAACTTCATCTGTCATTTTAAAGGATTATGGAAAACAACCAAGAAGTTTGATATTAAAGATACCGGTCAAAATTTGTTACTTATTACTTTTGATGATGAAGTTAATCTTGAATTGCTATTAGAAGGGAGGCCTTGGTTATTTAGATGATATGTGGTCATCTTTGAGAAACTTTCCATTATAGTTTGACATCATAAGTTGAGGATATTTTCTTCTCCATGGGTTTGTGCCCGCTAGTGTGATACGAAAGATTTAATGCATACTGTTGGAACAACGTTTGGTAGTTTACACATATATGAGGTTAATGGTGAGATGTGATGGTTTAAAAGTCACTTCGACTGCGGGTATTTACATCTAAAAATTCTAATAACAAATTTTGGGTCCCATTTAAGTATGAATTGTTGCCTGCATCTTGTTATGATTGTGGCCATATTGGGTATTGTATTAAAGATTGCTCTAAGATTTTTGAGGAGCTAAGAGCAAAATCGAGAACAACCATTACGATTGCCCTAAAAGTGGAATCAAATCTAAAAGGTAATGAGAGCCACACATTCTTATTTGAAATAAGAAAGAAGTTGGTTAAGAAATCATTTAAAGGAAGAAGAGGATCAAAGATTTCCAACGATTAATCAGAGTACTCTGATCAATAGTGTAAAGGCTGAGATAGTAGGGGCATGTTTGATGGAGATAGGAAATTGGCGTAAATCTAGGAATTTTGGTGAATTTGAGCAACCTATTTTTAAAAAGGATAATGTGGAGTTTGATTTTGCTGATAAGTCAAATTCTGGATTAGGAAATGACTTTTTATGTAGCAAGGGAGTAAGTGGGTCTGGTTCCACTAATGAAGGATTGGGATGGCACTTGATAAGGCCCAAGGGGTTCATAAGCGTCATTTGGCTTCAATTCTCTCAAATTAGGTTAATCTCTCTAATAACAATGGATCGTGGAAAATAAAAGCATGTGTGGGCTTTTCTGAGAATGGTAAAGAAAACATGATTCAAGGGAAAAGAAAATTGGGCTACTCTACTACTTGCTTGGATGAGTTTAAAGATGAAACACAAGTCCTAAAAAGTCAGAAGAGGGACATTTCAACTGAGGAATCAACGAGCACTGAATCTCAGTACCACTGAGTATTATAAAAATATTATGTTGGAATTGTTATGGGCTTAGGAACATATGAGCAATTCAACGTTTAAAGCATTTGTTGTGGGTGCAAGCTCCATTTGCAATTTTCCTTATGGAAACGAAACTAAATGAAAAGATGGAGATATTTAAAGCATTTGTTGCGGCTATATAGCTTGCTTAATAGCTAAATTCAGTAATTTTAGTATTAATTTATGTTTTTACAGTTGAAGTAGTAATTTATGTTTTTTAATAGTTTTTATAGTATTTTGATACTTAAATAATGATATGTGCTTATATAGGTTGAATCGGGAGCTAAAGATGCAACTTCGAGCTGAAATTGTTGCCAAATTTACGACAATGAAGTATGGAAGTCACGACATCGAAAACAGACACGAAAATAACCTCTGATGTGAAATTGGAGCGAATATTGCGACATTAGGCTATGAAAGTCACGGCATTGGAAACGGATGTGAGGAAGGGCTACAAACAAATTTGACATTTCGACAAGCAAAGTGCTCTACATCACGACAATTTTCCAAGCGTGTCAGCTGCGTTTTTAATGGTGGTTCAAGGTCTTTTTTCTGGTTAAAACCCTACTTGTTGTAATAAGTAGATAGGCATTTTAGGCTTTCAATTTTCGCCTATATAAGCAATATTATAACCAGAATTATAATGAATTGAAATTATTCAAAATCATATTAATTTGTATCTAAAATTTTCTAAATGTTGAAAATCATGTGAAAATTTTTTTTACTAAGTTGTGTGAAATTAATGTTTTGTTAAAAAAATTGTTTGTATAAACAAAGAAAGTGTCAACATAACATCAACTATTTGTGTCAATTATAGGACTGTGTAAGGGGTGTTATTCCTGATCAATGTGTTTTGTCCGCTTCTGATTTCTGGTTTCCTTAGTATTAGTTTGTCGCACAGTTTTCGCAATATAGTGTGATAGTTTTTTCTATACCAGGAATGACTTCAAAATATAGAACTTACAAAGCTAAACTGCTTCTTTTATTGTTCTCGAAAGTAGCCACATATTCGATCTCTTTGATGGAGTTAGCGATACAACTCTAATGAACACTTCTCCAAACCTTAGCACGTTGTCTTGGACAAAAACACAACCTGATGTTGATTTCCTAGTATCCCTACATGTTTGGAAGTTAGAATTCATATATCCAAGATGAGTTAAATGTTTTTTAGAATATATAAGCATATAATCTCTCATTCTTTGTAAATACTTGAGTATATGCTTAACTACTTGCCAATGTCTTGGACCAAGATTCGCTTGAAATTGACTCACCAATGTACTATAAAATAGATTTCTAGATATGTGCACAACATGGCATAAATGAGACTTCTTACTATCAAAGCATAAAGAACCTTTCTCATATACCTTCTTTCTTTTGCTATCTTAGGACAATACTCTAAAGAAAGATGGAAGCCAATACAGAAGGTTGTGTACCTTTCTTTGAATTGGTCATTGCAAAGCATTCCAATATATTTTCTATATATTAAACTTGCAATAAAAATATCACTTTGTTCCTTCGATCCCTTTGGATCCAAATTCTTAGAACATAGTTAGCTTCACCCAAATACTTCATGTTAAACTATTGGGTTAAACATAGTTTAACCAATGACAACATCCTTACATCATTCTTAATGAGTAAATTTCACTGACATAAAGAAGTAGAAAGACCATTTTTCCATCTACAATCTATTTGTAAACACAAGGTTCATCAATGTTTTTCTCAATTCCAAAAGCTTTGATTGCTTGATCTGTAACAGCCCGGTTTTAGCTAAATCAGAATAGTGGTTTCAAAACCACAAAGTCCGAGGTCGTAAAATTATTTTTATATTATGTGTGTGTTTACAGCATGTAAATTAATATGTTTGAAAGTTTCGTGAAATAATTTTATCGATTGGTTGTTTAATTTAATCAAAGGACTTAATCGCGTAAAATGTAAAAGTAGCATGTTATATGTTAAAGTGCTTAATTGTTTTGATTAATTAATTATGAGATCCTTATGTTGTAATTTGGCCATTGAACAATAGTATGGACGGTTATGGACTTAAAATAAGTGATTTTATAATGTATAAATAATGGATAAAATTGTAAATGGAATAATAATATGTAATAAATAAAATAAAACATAAAACATCATGCATGTTCATCTTGTTTTGGCCGAAACTCAAAGAAAAAGAAACCATTTGAAATCTTCAAGGTTCATCTCACTTGGGAGCTTGATTTAGGTATGTTCTTTGCTCGGTTTTTGATAATTTTTACGTTTTTGAGATCGTTGCTTCGTATTATAACTAGCCCATGCCTTAATTTTTGGATTGGTTGATGAATTTGTGATTTGCTATTGATGATAGCTTGATCTTTTTGTTGTTTGATGATGAAAAATAAATAATTGTTGGTGTATTATTATATTTTGTTAAGTAATTTTTGATAAAAATCCAATTTAGGGATTTATTTATGAAATTTGTAAATTTTGGGATCAAAATGTGAAATAAATGGAATTAATGGACTGCTAGGGACATAGGGAAAATTCGACCTAACATGAGCATGTTGAAATTTTGTGTATTTTGAGTTGTTTTGAAATGGGGACTACATTGAGAAAATGTGAAATGTTAAGGGCTAAAGTGAAATGCAAATTTATGTGTTTTTGGATGAAATTGAATGAATATGTCTTTAAATAAGTTAAATTTGAATTGATTTAGATCAAGAAAGGAAGAAATTGGATTTGGATCAAGGGAAGTCGAAAGTTGTTGAATAGTCGTTCCGATCAGTTTATTTCCATACGAGGTAAGTTCATATGCAAATAAATGTTTTTAGATTTAAATGTATATATTGCCGAATTGAATTGTATATATTTATATATGTTGCCGAATTGAATTGAGCATTGGAGGACTTGTTTCGAGCATGAATTGATTGAATTACAAAGTCGAAAGCCCCATATGGGCCTTAGGAATAATATAGGATATTGATGTCATGACATTAGGACTTCTGAGGGCGATTTTGTGTAAGACCATGTCTGGGACATTGGCATCGATATGAGATTACGTGTAAGACCATGTTTGGGACATTGGCATCGTATATGATTTCGTGTAAGACCCTATCTGCGACAGAGGCATCGATATGTGGTAACATGTAAGACCATATCTAGGATATGGCATTGTATATGATATATGTGTTTCCGATTGTCCTTAACGATTTCGAATGGTTCAACGGGAAATATCAAAACGAGACCAAATGTGAATTTGAACTAAATGATTCAAGTACGTATGAAGTTTATATGTTTATTCAAAATACGGTAAGTGAAGTTACTTAATGTAGTAATATGAATTATATGAGAAAAGTGATTGTATATGTGTATGATATTAGCTAAATTTGGCATATTCGAATTGAATTATATATGTTCTTGTAATGAACTATTTGTTTATGGCTTACTAAGCTTTCAAAGCTTACTTTGTGCATTTTTTTTCTGTTTTATAGATATATAAAGCTAGCTCGAGCTCGGGGATCGTCAAGGATCATCGTCACACTATCGATCACTATTTCGGTACTTTGAAAGCTTGTACTTTTGACATATGGCATGTATAGGCTAGTTTTGATATGGTTAGTTTTGTCTTGTGTATAAATAGCCATGCGAAAATGGATTGTTAATGATGTTAATGTTTGTGAATAATCGGCCTTGTTAATTAGCTCATTTTGGAAAGTTTGTTTGATGACATGTGATTCGGCTCGAGTAATTATGTAGTTGATGGATGTGTTTTCAATTTGTGGTACATGTTTCTATAAACTATGTGATGACTTTGCTATATATTGTGAATTTAGCTATTTAGAGTGGTTCATTATTGACCTATAATTTTATGTATAATTTGTCTTGTAAATTGGCTTGGAATTGGTAAATGATAGGCTTTCATATCCGGCTAATGATAGATAAATTAAATACATATACATATTGTAACACCCCTTAGCCGTATTCTACGCCGGAACCGGGCACGAGGCATTACCGGACCTAATTCACTTGGTCATACAACTTTGGTCTATAAAATTTCATTTCCAACTTGAAATATCTCATTCACGATCGAAACATACTCATTAAGGACCTACGAGGCCTTAAACATGTACACGGAGGGTTTCGGAACCTAACCAGAAACTTTTGAGCATTTAAAAATTTTCACCTAAACAGGGGCCACGCGCTCATGTGAAATGGGACACGCCCGTGTAAGCAGGCCGTGTGGTCACACACGCCCATGTCCCTACCCCGTGTGGGAATTTATTTTCATTTCAAACCTACAGGGGTTTTCACACAGTCGGACACACGCCCGTGTCCTTGGCCCATGTGCCAAAACCTTGGCATTCTGTTTATGACGTCATCAACTCACTAAGGTCACACGGCCAAGGCACACGCCCGTGTCCTTAGACCATGTGTCGAATTAAATTCCAATTTCAAGGTGCAGACTTCACACGGCCAAAGCATACACCCATGTACGTGGCCGTGCCTGCCACACTGTTGAGACATACGGCCGTGTCTCTGCCAGTGTGTTTACTACAAAGCTTACTAACTTGTAAAACTATTATGCAGGGGACACACGGTTTGTATACATACCCATGGGACTGACCGTATGTCACACACGGCCTAGATACACGCCCGTGTGTCTACCCGTGTGGACAAGAACGAGGCTATTTGCCAAGCTCTTTTCACCACCCTAGCTCACACAACATAAATCCATTCAACATATCACTAAACAACTCAGATTTTGCAATATACACTTCCATGAATAACTTCATATTTTCATATATAACAATGAGTCAACAACTATGGCTACATACAAAAGAGTTCATCATTAAAGAGGCCAACACAATCTTGGCCAATAAAACAAAACAATTTACCTAGTTTAGTCCCTATACATGCCATACTCAAAAACACTAAGTCTAGATATACCGAGATGAACTGATAGTGCGGGCGATCTTCTAATTATCTTTGTATCTCGACTCGACTTTTTTAACACTATAAAACAAGGGAAAAGAAAGGGGAGTAAGCTTTAAGCTTAGTAAGTTTACATGTAAACAAATAACATTATAGTATGTGCTAAACAATAAATAGTATTACATATTAAACAAGAACAATCCACATTCATAATCATGCTTACTCATTTCCTCCCTTACCACATTCCAACCATATCGCAAGCTTAATGCTCACATTCATTAACTTGCATCCCTACAGTTAACACCAAAAATTCACATGATACAACACATCATAACTTCTCAATAAACCATTCATACTACCAATCACTCGGTGGATTCACACTTAGCCCACCATCAATCTCTAATAGGGTGGTATCGCACATAGCCTACCAAAAAGGATAGTTACGGTGGTATCGCACATAGCCCACCAAATGATAAATAGACGATGGAATTACACACAGTCCATCGTAATTAAGTAATAAGGTGGTATCGCACTTAGCCCACCATCAAGAGTTGTTATTTCACATTTACATATCTATTTCGTCATACATATGAAAATTATTCAATAACTACTAAAATCATTCCACTTGAACCATACATGTTATCAATCATAAAACACACCAATAAGTAACAACATGCATATATAAAATGCATCGTTTACACATAAACTTACCTCGGTGCAAAACGCGTTAATTGATGGTCTATTCTGTAACCTTGTCTTTTCCTCGGTCAAGGTTGATTCCACGCTCTTCTTGGTCCATAACAACAAAATTCACTTATTTAAAACATCTTATGATCATAATGCATCAAAATCTATACTTAGGCAAAAATGACCATTTTGCCCTTACACTTTGACAAAATTATGATTTTGCCCCTAGGCTCGTAAATCATTTTTCAACACATTTTATCATTAAACAAACCTAGCTGAACATTTATTCCTTCTACAACTACTCACAAATCTAATTATTTCATGCATTTAATACAAAATCACAACATTTATAACTTGGTCCCGTTTAGGTGTTTTCATGACTACACCTTTCACCAAAGTTGTTTCTCATCTCCCTAACATTCATTTTCTTCCATAAAAACTCAGCTAACAACATAATACTCCCATGTAAAGTCCCTAGACTTTCAACCATATTGAAAATTAGTCCCTTCATTAACTAGCTTGAGCTTTGGGGACTCCAAAAGTACAAAAATTATCAAATAAAGCCACCAAAATCACTTACTAGCAAGGAAAATAGATTGCTGAAATTTCAAGCTCCCAAAGCCCTTCTTGATTGTGAAATTTTGGTGGAAGAAGAAGAGAAATAAAAAGATGATATCCCTTTCTTTATTTTATTTATTTCCTTTAATTTAATCCACCTAACCCACCTACTTGACCAATTTTGACTTCATTTTGTCCCCTATGGCCGGCCACTCATCTTACGAGGGTCTAATTTCACTTTTAGGGCTTCCAATTAATAATCTACAACTATCAGACACCTTTAGCTTGTAAAAAGAACTTTCGCGCTTTATGCGATTTAGTCCTTTTTCACAATTAAGCATTCAATCGCTAAAATTAAAGCACCAAAATTTTCATGCATCCATATAATCATGCTACAACATATGAAATAATATGAAAATAATTTTTCTCAACCTCGGATTAGTGGTCCCGAAACCACTGTTCCGACTAGCCCCAAAATCGGGTTGTTACACATTTGACATGTTTGTTTGTGGTTTAGTATTTAAAGGTCAAGTTGGTTAGTTTAATGTTTAATTTTTTTTATGAGCATAAAGTGTTAATGGCAAATTATAGTAGTAAAATGGCTACTTTGATTCGGTTACTTATTAGTAAATAATGACTATGTTTTAGGTATGTTTTGTTGATTATATGGATAGTTATAAAATGACATATTGATGTTTGTATTCGGTTATGAAATAGTAGAATTAGCTTAATATTGAGTGATGGAATTGATACGAATTTTGAGGCTATTTTGATGACCGAATTAATGGCTCATTGGATGATTGAATATATGATGTCTAGACATGATATTTAGCATGTGAATTAGGTATGCTTTGACTTGTTATTGTAATAAAAAATGGTCCATGATAATATGGTAAAATGCGCATGAATTTGTAATGTAAAAAAACTATATTTGACTATTTGGTGATGTTGCTAATGTCTCATATATGGATGTTTATCAAGCTGTATGATATGGCTAGTCTTGGCTTAATAACTGCATGTCCAAAAACTTATAAAATGGTATGTGGATAGTTAGCTAATAAAATAGATATATTTACGAATGAATGTTGTGATATATGTGCTTGGTATATGAATTGAAATATGCTTGATTTTAATTTAGGAATTCGAATGTAATGAAATTGATGGTCATGTGGTTTGAATGTTGTAATTTTGAAGCATGTGTAGTATGGCTTTGATGAATGTTAGTTGGTTCGAAATTGGATTAGATAATTGATTTTGGTTAGTTAAGTGGTTCAAATATGTGAATTTATTTTAGATGAATTAAGATAATGGTTGCTATTTGAGTTTGGAAATTCTTATAAAGGGGTTGTTATAACTTTGTGCATGAATTGAAATAAATGACTGTTCTAAGTTGTGTATTTGATCGGTAATGCCTCCTAACCCTAATTTAATAACGGATACGGGTTAGGGGTGTTACATGATCAAATATTTGATTCCATGAGCGGGATGCTTGCTTAAGCTCATACATACATGAATCTTAACAACTTGCAAACTTTATGCTTGTCTCTTTTAGCTATATATACAGTTGGTTACACCATATATATATATTCTTTCTTCAATATAGCCGTTTAGAAATGTTGTCCTGAAATCTATTTGTCAATTCTCGTAATTGAGAGCTACTACGATTGGTAGTAGAATGCGGATAAACTTGAGCATTGCTATTGGAAAGAAGGTTTCCTCGTAATAAATACCTTATTTATGTCAGGCACAGGTGTCTCTAGTGTAATATTTTCATTTAATTATACTTGTATTTTTCAAACAAATTGGTTTAATAAAATATCCATTGATTACGTTAATATCCTTTAGATATTGTCTTCAATGGTTTTTGTATGGAAAGAAATATGGATTCATTGGTTATCTAACGTTTAACTAGTACTAAATGGTATTACATGGTTGGATCGTAATATGCAAAGACAACATGTATTAGTAGATAACCTAATCATACCCTTAGTCCAATCAGAAATAAGCAAGTTGAATGCAAAACTAATTTTTCGTTTATCAAGTCCAATTAGGGAGATGCTTTGTCTTAAGTATCAGAGTGGATGACTCCCAAAAGATAAATATATAGATGTGACTGACAGATTGGTAGTACATCAGATAAGACCCAAGTAGAATAGATCCTAGATCTGCTTTTGGATTTATTCACTTACGACATTCATAATGTGGCATACCTTAATTCTAAGTGGATGATGGGCTATGTATGCGGGACTCGTATACTTTGATGTACGTAAAAGCTTGAGTTTAAATAGATAAGGAACTGAAAACCAGTATGTTGGGTATACAACTATGTTGGGTATACAACTTTTGCAATATGTAGCATCATTTACAATAGTGGAATTCATAGCGTAACTAATGGGTAAATGATATCCTCTCATCGACATTACATGATAGATGAAAAGTAAACGTGGCCACAAGTCATTTGTCTTTATGATGATAACTTGATTACTATCTGTTAGTAATTGACTTTTCATGAAGGAAGATGTAATGATTACTATGGAATAAAATATGATCATATTGAGAGAACGGATTTATCTCAAAGAGTTTAAAGAAATCCTATAAGGGTAACACACTTATGATAAGGTCATTGGATGAGCACTTATTGATTAGCTTTCGTAATGGTATGCAGTTAGGGAGAGCTTAGTCACGATACTATAGTGGAATGACTTCGTGACTAAATAAGTTTATAATTAATAAGCGAAAAGTTAGAACTTAATTGTAAATTATTTGATCCCTAATTATATATGTCGAATCAGTCCCTTATCTAGCTCGTTGAAACTAGAAATGAATTACATGTAGAATCAAATGAATAGAAATGATGAAGTTAGAGAAATGGGTCGTATTTACAAATGAATTGCGTTTTCTCATTGAGTATAAAATGATTTGAGAATTAATTTAAGGTTTTCAAATTATTATTTAATTAATTATAATTAAATAATTGAAATTCAAAAATAGAATTAAATTAGTTAGTCATTATGAATCCATTTAATAAGGAAATTAAATATATTTCCTCATAATTTTTTTATGGTAAAGTTGTCATGACTTTAACGAAATTAGAATAAGATTAAGAAAATTATTTAATTGAAAATTAATTTAGTTAATTTAATTAATTGAATAAATAATATATATTTTTAGAAATAAAAAACAAGCATGGGTTAATTTAAATTATAAAACGTTGGATTAAAAGTTAAAAAAGCACATATAATTAGATTTAATACATAAGAGGCTCAAAACTACTAATATTAAATGAGGGTGGTGACAACCCTAGTATTATTATTTAGGTGTGCCACCCACCCTACTCTACTTAGAGTAGGAAGCATTTTTCATTAAAATAATATTATTTGTCTAAGTCTAGAGGTGTTTATGGGCCGGGCGGCCCGGCCCGGCCCGGCCCGAAGGCCCGACCGAAATTTGGGAGGGTTTGGGCAAAAATATAAGCCCGAAAAATGGGATTGGACAAAAAATAAGGCCCATTTGAAAAATGGGCTGGGCCTCGGGTAAGGTATTTTTGGCCCGAGCCCCAAATTCACTAAATGACAAAAAAAATCTGCTATTTTTTTTATTTTTTAATGTTATTTTCTTGTTGTTTTCTCCCTATTTTGCTACCATATTACTATTATGTTGCTACTATTTTGTTGTTATTGATTGAATATTGTATAAAACTTATTTTATTGTTAATTTTGTTATTATTTTAAAGGCATTTGTTAATTTTATTATTATTTTAGAGATATTTGCTTGTTAAGTTACATCTATCTTAGTGTTATTTAAGTTTACATTTTTTTTAAAATTTATTTTCAATTTGTTGGGAAATATTTATTTTGATTTTTTTAGTATTTTTGGTGTATTATATATATTTAAAATTAATATAAAATAATATAAAAATTTAATACGGGCGGGCTGGGTTGGGCCCGAGTTTTAGCATTTTATATGGGTCGGGCTTGGGCAAAAATTTAGGCCCATTTTTTAGGCCCGGCCCGGCCCGAGCCCAATGAATGGGCCTAAATTTTTAGTTGAGCCCGACACGAACCCGGCCCATGAACACCTCTATCTAAGTCTTGTACAACCAAGATTCTTTTTATCTCTCTTTATAAATAGATAGCACCGATTACCTAATACACACGCTTCTTGATTATTGAGTTACCATTATTCTACCATAAAAAAGTGGTACTTTATTTACTTATAATAAATTCTATTTTCTGGAAATTACAATCTTCATTGGTTACTATTGAAAGAATTACTTTCCTATTGAAAGTAATAATATTGTTTCTTATTCTGTGTTTGGTTCGTATTGCTGAGCCTACACTCAACGTTATTTGTGGTACGAGGATAGCGAATAAGGTTGTTCGGTTGAAATCTAAGGTTGACTTGAACCTATCATGTACATAGTATATGTACTTTTCAGTAAAAGTTTATTGTTATAAATATCACAAATTAACTCGATTTTGAAAATTTATATTTTATAAATTAAAATATTAATAATATTATTTTTTTATATTTTTATTGAAATATCATATAAGTAATGAACTTCATCCTCATTTTAAATACATATATTTTTTTATAATATAATATTTAAAATGAACATTTTATTTCAATACTAAATATTTAAATCTTAAACTAAAATTTTGAAATATATTTATTTGAAACACTTTTGAAAAAGGAATAAGAAATTAGGAGGTCAATAACCAATTTTTGCGTGATGGTTTTTTTTCTCTATTCTCTTGATTGTCGTGATGAATGATGATGGAGATTGGGCCATTTAGTCGTTGGGCTGAATGAAAGAGTGGGCATATGGATGAAGTGGTAATTGGACCAAAGCTCGTCTCCCACTGCACAGCACAGCACAACCAATCCATGATCCCTTCCCGCCTCCCTGCATATTCAAATCACTCTGTTTTCTCTCTTTTACGTAAATCTCCGTCTGTCTATATATCAATCAGGGGGTAAGTAAGATTTAATAATGGATGGCAAAGCAAAAGCAAGATCGGGCGGAGAGGTCGATCTTTGGTCAGAGATCATAGGAGCATCGGATCAACCATCCACAAACGCAACCTTAATCCAACCAGTTTATCAGAGAAGAAGACGAACATCTCACCCCACCCCCTCTGACTCAGACCACCCCCTGCTGCTGCAACCCACTAACCGCAATCGCCTCAGTTTCGCTGCTGCTAACAACAAGCGGGTCAGTTGGAATCGCTCACTTTCCATCAGGTTCCTTCTTTCCCTTTTCTCATTTTTAACCAGCATTTATTGGAAATTATCCTAATTTTGCCTTATTTTAATTCCATTTTCTTTAAAGACAAATTTTTATGCCTCCTTTCTCTTTCATATTCAAATTTACCTGCAAATTCAAAGAACCATTATTATGCTCAATAGCTACACGAGGAAAAAAAAAAAAAAAACTATGCTACTGGTGCCTTCCCATGGAATAGGATAAATGATTCTCACACTATCCAAGTTTGACGCTTCCCGTACTACAATTTAACGTTTGCCTGCTTATCCTGGTTATTTGATGTTCAGGGTTTCCTTTCTTTTCCCCATTTATTTTGTTTCGTTGTTTGCTCAAAAACCATCAAATACGTTTTCAATGCTTTTTAGGTGGTGAGTCTTATTATAACTCAATTTTCTGCTTCATTCAGAGGGAGGATAAGCATTGCTGTTGCTCCTTGCTTGGCGAATCAACCACAACAAAAGCAGCCCAGGAGAAGGGGGAAACCGCCTGTTCCTAAAGTATGTCTGACACACCATCTATTTCCTATTTCCCATTTTCATTCTCTCCTCCCATTTATGCATAGTGTTCCCATCTTCACAATCTCAAGTCTCAACTTAGTTTCCTTTATTTCTTCTGTTGCTGCGCTACTCCTAATGTCCAAAACCTATTTAGTGTCTTGAGAAAGGTGCATTGGATACTTTGTCATTACAAATTAATTTCTATCTTTGTTTACAGGGCAAGGCTGCAGAACATTCAAGCTTCGATAAGGAGAGAGCATATTTTCAAGAGGTTGATGCCTTTGAGTTATTGGAGGAGAGCCCATCACCAAAACACTTTGGGACATGGGCAACAGGTAATCAAACTGTTACTGATCCTATACCACATGTTTCATCCAGATTAGAGAAGTGGCTCTTTTCAAAGAAGATAAACTTCAGTTGCGGGCCTTCTACCACCTTGTCCAAAATATTAGAAACTCCTGCTGCTCCAATGGATCCCATATATACTAGTGGTTTGGATTTATCAAGTGTAAAAACTCCCGAAAAGTTCAGTCCAGTATCCGTGATTGATGCTGACCAAGGTTGTGAAGATATAGATGCTGCCATTAAGAAGCTTTCCTTGGCGTCTAAATCAACATCATCACATCTTGATCGTATTGATCCATTTACTGCTTTGCTGGGAATTTGTGAACAGCCTGAACCAATGAAGTTCCTTGATCTTTTCTCTAAGTATTGGTTAGTCTCTCTCTAATTAATTTTTTTCCTTTTCCTCTTGAAGAAAATTGCACATTATTTATTTTTGAGGTTTAGCATGCAAGGGAGGGTGAACCTCATTGCATTGGTAAGGTTAACACGGTGCAGAAGCGTCCTTCTTTATCTGCTATTGAGTTTTGACTCTGTTGTGTTGACATGCAATGTGCTCTCATTTTCAGAAATTAGAAATGCATATTTCTAGGTTAAAGGGTTTCACTAAATTTAGTTGATCATGTATACTGCTTGGGTTGATTATGGTGAAACCTTCTTGACTCAGTGCTCCAGAAAGTATTGCCAAAATTGGTGAAGGTACTTATGGAGAAGCCTTCAGGGCAGGCAATACCGTTTGCAAAATAGTTCCATTTGATGGGGATTTTCCAGTAAATGGAGAACTGCAAAAGGTATTTATTCTAATTAAATTAATTTTTCTAAAAGCTGTTTGCAGGTTAAATTATTTTTTCAAATGAGGATGTATTTGATTTTTTTGGATGAATTCATGATTTGCTTGTCTTATCATGACCCATAATCTTCTCCTGTCTTCAGAAATCGGAAGAATTGCTTGAGGAGGCTGTGCTCTCACAAGTTCTTAACAGTTTACGAGAATTTGAGAAGAATGATAGTAATGCTTGCACGACCTTCATAGAAACAATTGAGTATGTCTTCCACAACACATTTTTCTATATCATTCTTTGTAACCTACCTTTTGAAACCATAAGCAAACATTTCAACAGAAACAGTTTTTTTTCTTAGTTAGCTTCTTAGGTCATGGTCAAGAGAAATCCATAGCTCAAGAAATATGCCTAATAATGCATAACTGGTTGTGCGCTTTCAATTTTGCAATTGCATCTTTTCTAGTCTGGCCTGCATTTAGGTTCCTATTTGATGACTTATTGTTCAGATTATCTCTTATTGATCTTTTTCTTTGATAGTTTAAAGGTTTGCCAAGGTTCTTATGATGCGGCATTGATTAGAGCCTGGGAAAAATGGGATGAAAAGAATGGCTCAGAAAATGATCATCCCAAGGAGTTCCCGGAGAAGCAGGTATCTTCTTTTCCTGATGATATGTATGCTTAAGAAAGTTGTAAATAAATACTTTATGAATACTGCACGTATAGGGAACTCCTAAAAGTATGGCCAAAGTACAAAATATTTATTGTGTACCTATACTCTTTTGCCGTACCTGATGAACTTGCATTCAGCGCTATCTCGTCTTTGTTCTACAACATGGTGGTAAAGATCTTGAAAGCTTTGTACTTGAGAATTTTGATGAAGCGCGAAGTTTATTGGTTCAGGTAAATCAAACAACTCTTCTGGTGATATAAAATTATTCAAACAAATTTGATAAGTAATTTTCTAGAGAAAAAGATGAGTTTTGTTTCACTGGTTATTTAATCTGTTATTACCAGCTCTCAGTGAACTTATCAATTGCATTGCAGGTTACAGCTGCCCTAGCTGTGGCTGAAGCTGCATATGAGTTTGAACACCGTGACTTGCACTGGTCCGTTTGCTGTCCTATCTTTTATGGTAACTTGTGTCTAGATTCTGACTGCTGACCAATGATTTTTTTTTTTTTTTCATTTTTATAGGGGAAATCTACTTTTGAGCCGAAATGGTTCTGTCACTGTGAAGTTTATTCTTGAAGGCAAGCAAATATCCTTTAGGACATATGGGTTATCGGTGTCAATAATTGATTTTACACTATCGAGAATAAACACTGGTGAAAGTTTCTTCTGCTTTTATTTATTTATTTTTCTTTTAATTTTGCTACATCAGAGGTTTTATGAGATAAACATTTTGTAATGGCATTGGTGTACAGGAGAAAACATACTCTTTTTGGATCTTGCACAGGATCCTTATCTTTTCAAAGGTCCAAAAGGAGATAAACAAGTAAGAAACAGGAACAAGCTGCATTCATAATTACATTCAATATACTTTCACATCTAATCTAGCAAAATTGTTGCACTAATGAATTATGAAATACAGTCAGAAACATATAGAAAAATGAAGGAGGTTACAGAAGATCATTGGGAAGGAAGGTATTTTTCTGATCTTATCACATCTGAGCATAGGCCACTTTTTCTGTTTCATCAATTCAAGCACTTAAACTGTGAATGAACTGGATCCAACAGCAACACTGGAAAATTTGCTTAGATCCTGGTCTGTTTTGTAAAACCTATCAAGTTTCACTTGTATGAGTGTGTTATGCGCCTTGGCGTAGGATCTAGTCACAGGTCTAGACGAGAAAGAATTCTTGCTTCGACCTATGGTTACTCAAAAAGGCAGATTCGTCCTTGATTGAAACCCCTCTCAAAATAATGTTTCTTTTTGATAGAATAATTACTTACCTCTTTATTTCATATTTGCAGCCTTTTATAGACTGTTAATAACAAAGAAAAGAGTCCTAATTGACATAAAATAGAATTCCTAACTTAGAGTTGATGAAGGAAACAAAAACCTAATATAATAGATAAAATAAGTAAAACTAAAACTCTTAGTAAAATCTGATATAATAAATAAATAAAAACTAAAAGCTCCTATTGCAATAAAAGTGTCCATATCATTACTCCGCTTCTTGGATTTGAGCTTGTCCTCAAGCTCAAATTCAGAATAAACTTTTAGAACTTATCCAAAATCATCTATCTCATCATCATCTTACTTGCCTTCAACATCTAGTATTTCTATCTAAAATAACCTTTTACATTTGTGTCCCATGGAATAAGGCTCGTCACAATTATAACACAGCCCTTTAGCCTTTCTTTCCGCCATTTCTGTTTGTGTTAATCTCTTAATAAATGGTGCAGAAGAACCTATTTTCCTGTTGTTCCCTGTTGGTTCTATTGTTTGTCCCCCTCCCTCTGCAATGTTCTTAGTTGTTTGAATGATTGAATTGTTGCCAGTGTTTGGGGAAGTTGGCCAATTCAGGATGGCTCGAGATGACAGTTTGGAAGAGACATTTTGTTTATGTTCCAATGTTCGAGCCATATTCATTGCAACTCCAAGGTTTTTTGGTTGTTGCATCTCAATGTCAATTCTAAGTTCCTCTATCAATTCGACAGTAAAGAGATTTACTTGTTGTCGAGGTTTAAAAGTAGTAGTCCTAGCCAATCGTGATTGAAATTGACGTTGATATTCCTCTACAGTCCCAGTTTGTTTCAAGTTGGCAAGTTCTCCCAAGGGGTTATTACTCATAAGTGGCCCAAACCTTACATGACAATACTCTTTGAAGTACCCCCAATCAAGATTTGCCTCCTCTTCTTCCATTTGATCGAACCACAATTGTGCCTCTCCTAAAAGATGGAATGATGCTAAGCTTACTTTGTCTTCTTCATTAGTTTGTTGATTGCCAAAAAAAAATTCGCATCTTTTCAACCACCCTAAAGGATCTCCAACACCATCATAAGTGGGAAATTCCATCTTAGAGTATCGTGGCACCATGCACTCGCCGTGTTGCAAGTCTAAATTCTTTTTCCTGCCTTCGCTGCTGCCCTGTTCTTCATTATTCTTCTCTGAATCTCCTTTTGTTATCTTTTGGACCGAAAGAGATAACATTCCCACTTGCTCCCTTAATGCTTGTTGCCTTGTAGCCATTTGTTCCATGAAAGCCTCCAGCTTGACTATCAAAGTCTTTTCGTCACTCATGATAGCTAGCTCTGATACCAAGTTGTTATGCGTCTTGGCATAGGATCTAGTCACAGGTCTAGACGAGAAAGAATTCTTGCTTCGACCTATGGTTACTCAAAAAGGCAGGTTCGTCCTTAACTGAATCCCCTCTCAAAATAACGTTTCTTTTTGATAGAATAATTGCTTACCTCTTTATTTCATATTGGCAGCCTTTTATAGACTATTAATAACAAAGGAAAGAATCCTAATTGACATAAAATAGAATTCCTAACTTACAGTTGATGAAGGAAACAAAAACCTAATATAATAGATAAAATAAATAAAACTAAAACTCTTAGTAAAACCTGATATAATAAATAAATAAAACTAAAAACTCCTATTGCAATAAAAGCGTCCATACCAGAGTGTTCCAGTAAAATCTTTAGGGATGACTGCGATCCATAAAGCTGCTTATGCATGCCCCAGGAGGGCATTTGATTTGTCTTGAAGATTTTAGTTCTCTTTCATTAAGCCATATATTTTCACACTGTTACTTTTTGAAATTGGTATGTATGCAGTACAATAATACATAATTGATTTTTTTTTGTTGTACAGTTTTCCCAGAACAAATGTGTTATGGTTGGTGTATTTGGTGGATATACTGCTGCTGAAGAAAACTTATGTAAGTGATATTCATCCAATAATTGAATGAAGCATGTTCACTTGGAAGTTTGAAAAATGTTGCGGATGTTGTCTTTTTACGTTGGTTGATTAAGGGAAATAATTGTCTATCAAGGCTTGAAATACTGTGTTGTGTGCTTATTTGACAAAAATGGGGATACAGGTACGTTGTTCAAAGAATGAGAGGGACATGCGGTCTTTGAAAAAGCGTCTGGACAAATATGATTCCGCTAAGGAAGCAATTTTGGATCCCTTCTTCGAGGATTTGTTTGTGAATAATTAATGCTTTGAATTGTAGAAGGGATATGGATCTTAGCTAACCACAACTTGACAGAACCTTAGGTGTTATAACGGTTCCAAATACTGTGTTTGGTAGTAGCAGTAGTAGAATTGGAAATTTTTGTAATCTATGATTACATTGTAATTGCTGCTTTGAATTGTGAAATGGCTGGGGCTGGGGCTGGGATATTAGTTGTTAATGAAGCTTTGAATACGTCATTCAAGTCACATGACATGACAGCCCTAGCATGACTTGGGAAACTAATCTCCCATCTCCATGTATTAATATTTGCCTAACTATATTAAATATTGCTTTACTTTATCATTACAGTATTATTATACCTGCATGCGGTTGGTTTTGACATTAAATTAGATAAATAAATGGCTTGATTTCATTTTATTTGATCGTGAACTCTTTTAAATGCCCATTTTAGATATTCGTTTAAATTTCAAGAGCTTCTGTTGTAGGCTAAAAAGATATATATATATATTAAAAGCTTTTATTAAATTAACCGATTATAAGTTTCTTTGTATGTGGAGAGGAATAGAGATGTTATATAAATAGATTTGTAGGTATATGCTATAAATTATATCATCTATGGTTATATAAATAGATATGTTAAAAAATCATACAAATTATTATATATCATAAAAAATATAAAAAAATAAAAAAAATTGTTCTTTTGACATTATAAATTAATAATTTTTAAGTATTTTTACAAATTTGGGTTTTTAATAGTACTTTGCGTATTTAGTTAGAAAATTATGTTTTTTTTATTAGGAATTTGAGTTAATAGTTGTTAGAGAATATTGTTATGTATCATATAAATAGTTTGTGAACTGATTAGGTGGCATATTGACCCTATTGACTGGTCAACGATGGTCAATGTCAAGGTCAATGTTCGGGATTACTGTGCCAAATGAATTAGCGGAGGGATTAATTGGATATAGATAATTAGAGCTCAAATAACTTATATTTAAATTTCAGCTTTTCACCTATTAACTATAAATTTATTTAGTCACAAAGTTATTTCACTATAGTATCATGATTTAGCTCTCGCTATTTATACACCATTACGAAAGCTACTCAATAATTGCTTGTCTAGTGATCTTGTCATAAGTGTTCTACCCTTATAAGATATCTTTAATTCTTTGGGATAAATTCGTTCCCTTAATATGATCCTATTTTATCTTACAGTAACCATTACATCTTCTTTCATGAAAAGTCAATTATTATTAAATAGTAATCAAGTCGTTCATCACAAAGACAAACGACTCATAACCACGTTTACTTCTCATCTCTCATGTAATGCCGATGAAAGGATATCATTTACCTATTAGTTGGGCTATGAAATCATACTACAGAAGTTGTATACCTAGCGCACTAGCTTTCGGTTCCTTATGTATTTGAACTCATGCTTTCACTTACACCAAAGTATACGAGTAAAGCATACATAGTCCATCATCCACTCAGGATTAAGGTATGCTACAATATGAACATCACAAGTGAATAAATCCATGAATGAATCTAGGGTCTATTCTGCCTGGGTCTTGTCCGATGTACTGTTAGTCTAGTCAGTCACATCTACGTCTCAATCTTCTAGTAGTCATCCACTCCGATGCTTAAGACAAAGTATCTCCCTAGTTAGACTTGATGCATGACATATTAGCCTTTCAATCAGTTTTCTTATTTCTAATTAGACTAAAGACATGTTTAAGTTCATCTACTAATACAAGCTATCTTTTTGTATTAAGATTTGACAACGTAATATTGTTTAGTATTAGTTAAACTTTAAATAACCAGTAAGCTAATATTTGCTTCCATTTTTCTTTGCGTGCAAAAACATTATGAACAATATACAAATTGTATTAATGTAATTAATATTTTTATCAAAACAATTTGTTCAAGAAATGCAAGTATACTTAGACAAAAATTGTAACATCCAGATCTGGCGGGTCTAAGTTGGCATGTAGGTATGAAGTAACCTATTGGCGAAGTGTTGTCTGCCTAAATGTCTCTTTTAGCAAATAGAATAGGCGTATAGTAATCGTCAGGATTGTAAGGAAGGACTTTATTTTAGAAATTTTGCTAAATGAAGAGGAGGATTTTATTTCAGAGTATATATGATATGAGCTATTGCCAAAGGTATAGTACACCCAGTTAGTCTGAAGTACTGTGCTAGTTAAGTCGTAAGAAAATCTAGATAGGCTGATATGATATTTATTATTAAGATCCTCATTTATGTTCTTTTCAGAAACTGTAGACCATTAAGAAGGACAAACTCTAAATTCAAGTGACACTTGTTGAATCTTTATAAGTGAGTTAGGGTTGGATATTTATAAGTGTATATAAGAGTTTCAGGGGGAGGTTGTTTTTCTTAATTATGCTATTCACTAGTTCCTCTACTGCAATTGAATAGTATTTTTTCCTCTGTAAACTGAAAGCTAAGGATCTGAATCTAATTAGTGATTATTCCATCTTTGGGTAAGTATTACAACTCTGCATGTTAAGTTCGAAAAGAGTAAGTCAGTAGAGAGTGTATGAACAGTAAAATGTAAGAAAAAGACTTTACATGAGGGTTGTCAGTGTTTGAGATGATGGTAGAAAGTATATGAATAAGTTTTTATGGTGTTTCTATGTTCTATAAATAGTTGTTGCTCGTGTTAGATGTCCAAGTATGGAGTTTCAAAATACAGTTTAGGTGAGTCTCTACTTTGAATATTGCGCAAACTTTTGATACGAGAGGAATGGTAGTCAGGAATATGATCACATTTGAGTAAGTAAATAATGAGAAATGTCCCATTGTGTAGCCTCTGGTAGGGCAGTTACAATGCTAACTAGACCGACATATCACAAATTGAAAATGAGTGTAAGACCATGAGGTAAAGATCTGTGGCAACTTAGTATAATCTGAAACCATTTATGGTGTAGCCTTCAATAAGATGAGATTGGAAAGGCAGAACACCATACATGAATGTGAGAAAGACCATGTAGTTATGACCCATGACACGATATAATATGTCTGTATGTATGTTCATGGTGTAGCCTTCGGTAATATGTAACTCGAAATTGCAGATTACGATACATGAACCTTTGTATATGTCCATGAAGAAGAAACCATGGCACCATATGTGAAGTCCACCAGGATAGTAAACACGAGACGCATTTTTAGAGTAATTTATGTGATGCCTTTATGGCGTGATCTGTTATGCATGTCTGCAAGAAGTGTCTCTTTGTTTCTATGATGAGTTATGGATAAACCGGTTTGTTCTGAAATAAATATGACTAAGATAAAGTAATTTTATGCTCATGGTTAAAGGTTGAGTAAGATCTATGAATTAATGGAATAAGTTATTGAAAAGAACTGTGCTTCTGCATGATGATAAAGGTATCTGCCATGATAATCTAAAAAGGTTGGGTGTATATATAAATGTATTTATGCTAGATTTAAGGATATGTCATTATAAGTTCGTTTGGGTTAAGGAATGATTGAATCAGAGTTCTTGGAATCTATCATATTGAGGTTATGTTTGGGATTTAAGGACTTTTCCTGAAATCTTATGAAAGCTGGAATATGGGGATTTTAAATATCTGTGGTTTTGAATGAAATTGATGTGGAATTATTTTGATTGATTTATGTAGTATATCATAAGCATAGATTTGTGTGATAGTGAATTAAGGAATGATTTGAATAAGAGTTTTTAGTAATCAGTTCTAGGTGAGTTATCGCCAAATGTGTTGTAATCGCATGTGAACCATGCCTGGGAACAATTGATTAGAGCAAAGCGTAAATATTAAAATCTAGTACATATGAAACATATTTTGAAGGTATATTCTGTAGATTAGTACTCAAGCAGTAAGGAAAATCAAGTAATGTGTTAAATAATCTTTAGTAGACAGGTAAGTTAGAATTGGTATTTTGAAGAGTATGATATCTAGCGTAGATGTGTGGACAAAATTGTAGTGGTATCTGTTGTAATAAATGGTTTAGAATAATGGTTGGGCACAAAGAATCATACCATAACGCAAAGTATTCATCAATGTATTTTTGTAGTAAAGCTCACTTAGTAATCTGGTGCTTACAAGGTTTGTTGTTGTATCTTAGGTATTTGGGAAGAGTTTATGCCAAAGACGTTGCCAGGTGTTCACCTAAGTTTTGACAAAGTAGGCTATTATGCATATAGTGGAATTGTGGTGTAATCTAGGAATACGCCTTTCGAGTTTGATTTTAAATAAACTTCTATCTTGTAAATATCTACATCAAATTTAATGAAACATGTTACTATATAATACTTCCTTTTTTTTTTTCATATGTTAAATTTTTTAGTGAAATTGTTATATAAAATAATTAAAGAAATGGAATTTTGTAAATTGTTTAAAAAAAGTTAAGTGATATGTAAGGTAACACCTGAGATCCGGACCTGGTTAATCGGGTCGGGTAAAGGGAGTTAAAGAAATACTATATTAAGGGCACTGGATCCCAACAGTCTCTCATTTACCCTAGTAAAGTAGATGAGTCATATTTCGCATTACAATACCCCCTATATGTTCCCCCATACTCCTAGCCACTGGATTTTTGGTAAAAACAAATCCACAAGGTTGTCCTCATATGCAATTTTAACTACATTCACTATTTTATTAATTACTACTATCTCCTTTATGCTATTTACTGTCAATGTTCTTTGTCCTCATGTGGTTCCTTTGGTGTTTAGCTATTTTTGCATTGTTACAGTACCGTACCTTTTTACTTACCACATATTCAACCTCCATAGTGAAGTTAGTAGTGTGACCTTAGTTGACACTTATCCACACTATGGACCCGCCACTTAGGACAAAGACACAGCCTGATGTCGATCTCCTCGAGTCCTGACACATTTTGAAGTCAGAATCAGTATAGTCGATAGGAGTAAGATCTCTCCCTGAATATACAATCATATAGTCTCTAGTTCTAAGTAAATATATGAGTATATGCTTAACTGCTTACCAGTTTCTTGGACTGAGATTCGCTTGATATTGACTCATCAAACCTATTGTGAAACAAATATCTGGATCTATGTATAACATAACATACATGAGACTTCTTATTGTCGTAGCATAAAGAACTTTTCTCATGTACTATCTTTCTTCTACTGTTTTAGGATAGTCCTCTAAAGACAAATGAAAGCCTGATACAGAAGGTTGAGTTCCCAGCTTTGAATCAATTATTACATAACATTCCAATATCTTGTTTATGTCTGAAGTTTGTGAAAATGCTATCACCTTTTATTTCAATCTTTTAGGATTCGAATGCCCTAATTCCTTCATGTGAAACCATTAAGTTAACCACAATTTAACTGATGACAATGTCCCTACATCATTTCCAATAACTAGAATGTCATCGACATATAGAATGAAAAAGACCACCTTTTCATCCCCAATATGTTTATAAACATAAGGTTCATCTACGTTTTGCTCAAATCTAAAAGTTTTGATCACTTCATCAAATCCTTGATTCCATGAGTAGGATGCTTAACTAAGTTCATATATGGATCCAAGCAGTTTGAAAACTTTATGCTCATATCCTTTAGATACATATCCAGAGGGTTGCACCATATAATTACTCTATTCAAGATAATCGTTCAAGAGCGTTGTCTTGATATCATTTTGTTAGATCTCATAATTGAGAGTCATTACAATAGATAACAATAAGTATATTGGCTTGAGCATGGCTATTGGAGAAGCGATTTCTTTGAATCATCGGTGACCCCATTATATTTAAAAGTATCACAAAGTTGAAGAAATCGTTTTGGATGCTGATTTAGGTCCTCCGTCATTGTGCCTCTAAACTGAAAATTATCTTGAATAATTTGGATCATTACTAGTTTGATAAAAAAATTATTAGCCGTGATGGTTGGCGTTGTTATACTTCCTTGAACCATATTTAGACTTGGTAGCGTGTAGTCCCTTAGGGTTCTTTCGTTGCGCGTCATATGCATATTTGCAGGTAAATCTGCTGGTGGTGGTAGGTCTTCTAGGTTATTATTGTTAATTTTGTCAAACAGTGGTTTGTCTCGAAATGGTAAATTACCTGCAGTAGGCGGTGGATTTTGCATCTGTTGTTGCTATCGATAATTCCTACGAATTATTCTTTCTGGATCGGTGGTTGGCTCTATAAGTATTCCCCTACTACGAGTCATGTACTAAACCAAAAAGAGAATAATAGATGTTAATAACAATAATAAAATAAAATTGTATATATAATTTAAAATTTTCCTAATTATTTTATTAGAATGCAACAATTAAAATCAGTCCAGTGACGTTGCCTCCCCGACAACAGTGCCAACAACTTGACCGCCTCCAAACGTACCAACGTCAAGAGTAAGAATCCTACACAAAATATATCAAATAGGTGGTGTCCGCAAGTATACATGTCAAGTTGTAATATAGTTACAACGAAGTAGGTCCGTACTCCGAGAATCATACCCAAGGGAGGCAAGCATTAAATTAATCCTAACCTAAGCACAAATAGAGCTAATTAGTACTTTAAATAAATTATATTATGCATAAACATAAATAAATATTTTTGGTATTTTTATAAATAAAGAATAAAATAATGTAAAGGAAAAGACTTTGGGAAATTTGATATAGAAATTGAATCAGTTTTGAGCATGGTTGATTAGCTCTCTTCGATAATCATAACTAACAGTCGCTTCGAGTTCCCTTGTTCAATCAACTAGTCGTTACCCTGGTAGGATCTCTCGATCTTCCACTAGACTAACGAGTCGATAAGAAATAGTTATCTCTCAATCTCACAATCTAGATCGGTGGGCTAAGGTGTTTACGAATAAGCCATACCAATTTTGGGTTAATTCCCACATCGATGATTTTTTAGGGTCGTCAAGCTTAAGGTTTAAGTTTTTCCTTTCTCAAACAAAAGATCCGCTAAGAAAACCCTGCACAACAATAATTAATCATACCTCTACTTGCTAATCCCCCATAAGAGGATTAGTTCCTCATGGATCTCAAAAACATAGTAAACTTGATGCAAAAGATAAAAATTAATAACAAGTCAAGAGACAAAAGTTTAAGAGAATCCTGAATTGTATTGATTGAAGCACGAAATCCACCAAGATCTGATCAAGTTTCCACAAATCAGATCTTCCGAAAAAATAAAAATAGTAAAACTAAAAAAAGCCTAAGAAAAAGGAAAAAGTGAAAACTAAAATTACAAAGAAAATTATAAAGTATGAAAAGTTGTCCATAACAAGTTTTAAATGAGCCTATTTATATATTTAGGTTGCTGTCGTCCTCAATCCTAGGTCAGCTGACGCTCTGGTATTAAACATTTGATTGTGCAGATCAAAACATCCCTAGCTCATAAGTATTTCTCGTACAAGATCGATGTCGCGACACCCTAGTGCTTGTGTCGCGACATCGAAGGTAGTATGCTCAGATTTAATGTGGCTTCAAGGGTGTTTCATGATACCGAAGGCAACCTCAGAAGTCTTGTACTTTACCCCCTATGTTGGGACATCAAACTCCCCGTGTTGCAACACAATGACCAGTATTGAGTTGGTACACCCTCTAATGGTCTCCTGCACACTCACAAAGTATATTAGCATTTTATTAAATGTAAATGAAATTCTAAAAACTCAACTAAAACATAATAAAAATTCTTGTATACAAGCTCCTCAAACGTGAAAACTAGTTTAATCTGCTACACCAAATTACGATAGATCATTTGTACTTCAGTGTCTCTTCTTACACTTCAGTGCCTCTTCTTACACTTTGGTGTCTTTAGTTGCACTTTGATGCCTCTATTTGCACTTTAGTGCCTTTGCTTACACTTTGGTGCCTTTGATTTCACTTCAGTGCCTTTATTTACACTTCGATGCCTATGCTTACACTTTGGTGTCTCTGATTTCACTTCGGTGCCTCTATTTGCACTAAGGTGCCTCCATATAGCATTTTGATGCTCTCTAGTGTGGTTTAATTACTCGAGCATCCGAGTTATGTTACTATAGTTCATCGGGCTAGTAGAACTTGTGAATGATCTTCAAAGAATTTGTTAAAATATGTGATTTATTATCAAAAAAATTTATAAACCCAAATGAATTTACATGAGCTATGTTGATTGAAGATTCATAATTTTTTTTGATGGAGTACATATATGAATGATATTTATTTAGTTGTTGATGAATATGAAATATTTGATGATTTAATTCTGTGCAAATCTTACCTGTTCTTGCAAATGGATTATTAGGTTAATATAAACTAAGTTTTTTAATTTCAATTGCTAGAATGAGCTAAGTTGGTTTAGATTTAACTACGGACTTACTAAGCTATATAAGCTTACTCCGTTTATTTTCCTATTTTTTGTAGTTAACATTTTGCTGAACTAGGTAGACGGATCAACCTCAAGGCTCACATTATCAAGCTTTTATCTTGGTAGATTTTGACTCATTTAATTCAATTTTGTGGCATGTATATAGGTAGGGGTGAGCGTTCGATTGAATCGAATCGAATCGAATGAAAAAATTTCGAGTTAATCGAGTTGACGAATCATATTTTATCATCCTAATTTGATTTGAAATTTTCTCAAATCGAGTCGAGTGAGATGGAATTCGAATCGAGTCGAATCGAATATATTTGTTCGAGTTAAATTTTAAAAAATAATTTTGGGTCCTTGTAACCATTGTCACCTATCGTAATAAAATTTGTCTACCTTAACCAAATTTATTTATTAACTTTCACACCAAATAATTTATTTATTAATCTTTTATATACGGGTTAGCTTTTTTGCTTGTTTAGTTCTTTCAATTATCTTCAAATTCTTGTCACTATGTATTTTGGAACTAAAAAATATATTAAACGTAAAAATGCGTTTTTTTAATAAAAGTTATTTTAAAGATAAAATGTGAAATTGATACCAATATAAAATTTTAACACGAATATTTTATGGCATAATTAATAATTCAATTTTAATGTAAATATTCAATATGACTAAACAATTCAATAATATAAATAATATAAAATGTGAAATTTAATTTAATAATATAAATAGTAGATATAAATAAAATTATTACTATTTATGTTTAGTGATTTTTTTTGGATAATTTTGATTTTTTATTTGAGAGTAAAGGGTGAGAAGTAAAAGTTTAGGGGGAAAATAAAAAGTTTTGGAGAATAAAAGTTTGAGGGAAAATAAATAGGGGGAGTAAAATTTTGAAGGGAAAATATTAAAAAAAAAAAATTGGAGGGGAGATGGGTTTGGAGTAGATGGGAGGTGAGATGGGAACGGAGTAAAAGTTTTAGGGGAAAAGTGAGAGGGAGTAAAAATTTTGTGGGAAAATAAAAAGTTTTGAGGGTTTTTGGGAGTGAAATTTTGAGAAAAAGTAAATGGGAGAGTAAAATTTTGGTGGGAAATGGATTTTGGGTAGATTGGGGGGTTGGGATGGGAGGGGAGTAAAAGTTTTGGGGGGAAGTGGGAAGGAGTAAAAGTTTTGAGGGAAAAGTAAAAAGGTTTGGGAGTTTGGAGTAAAAATGTAAAATATTATAGTTTGATATTCGAATTATTCGAATTATTTGAGTTATCCGAATTCGAAAACTCAACTCGATTTGAACACGAAATTCGAAAAAAAAAATCAAGTTGACTCGAATAACTCGGTTAACTCGATTCGTTTAACTCGAAATTCGAATTTTTTTCCGATTTTTTCGAGTCGAATCGAGTTTTGCTCACCCCTGTATATAGGTTATCTTGGGTTGATATTTTTAAAGTTTAAGTTGTAATGTATTGTAAATAGTTCGATTTTAATGATTATTATGGTATGCATAAATGGTATATGATGAGAGCATGTTGGAAATAACATGTTTGATATTAGATTTTGAAATGGATGTGAATGGTTAAACTTGGATGTAATGTTTGGTTTATGTGTTAATTGATTAGTTTAGTTCATGCATTGTGATGTAAAGGTATACATGGATACGGTAAGTTTTGTTAGGTACCAAAAAATGGTATATATGAGATGGGTGTAAGTTTTACTTTAGTAAAAGCTAGGCATGCTTTAGTCGATAAAAGATATGATTTAGTTGAACAAATATAATTAATTCATGTCATTTACTATTCATATCCGAATCCAATCATATTGTCCTTTAAATGGACCCTCGAGTCCCAATTTATGCATTAGAAACAAGTCGGGACTAAATCAAAAACTAAGAGAAATTTTCGCAAAATTTCAAAGTTTTTCTTAGATGCATGTAATAACCCAATAGTCGGGTAATCAGAAAGTGTAATTTCGGGTCTCTGTTTTCGTAAAACAGACTCATAAATATTTATTAAAAATATTTATGAGGTTAGTTGTGTGGTTAATTAGGTTTTGGTTAGGTGAATTAGCTTGAATTAAGATTAATTTAGTGTAAGGACTAGATTGAATATAGTGTAAAAGTTGAATAATAGAATCAAGAAAAAAAATTAAAGGAGTAAATTAACAAATAAACCATAAGGATATAAGAGACAAATGTATAGAAAATATTATTCCATGTGTATGTATAATGTACATATATTTATACTTAATACTTTAGTATAATATAATAATATAATAATATAAAATAACAAAACATAAGTAAACTAAAAAAAAAAAAAAAAAAAGAGAAAAGAAAAAGAAAAGAAACAGCATAGTGGAACGAAACAGAGAAGGGAAAGAAAGAAAGACAAAGAAAAGGAAAAATTAGGGTTTCAAGGTTTAAAGTTTAATTGGTAAGTCAATTTAGCCCCTTTTCTTGTAATTTTGATATTTTTGGAATCCTAGAACAAGATACTACTTGATATAAGTAGAAAATTTGAAAGTTAGTTGATTTTTAGATGTGGTTTATGTTGAATTAATTGAAGAATTTGGGTTAGAATTGATAGAATTTGTAAGTTAGAATTGAGAAAAGGATTGAATTGTAAGTTAAATCATAAGTTTTTATGTAGTAGGGATTAAATTGAGAGAATTTAAAAATTAGGGATTTAGGATGAAATTGAGGATTGAAGTTAGTTTTAAATGAGAATTGAATAAAATATGAAATAGTTTTGGAAAGAATAAAACTAATATTGATTTAAGGACTAAATTGGAATTTAGTCAAAAGTTGTGTATAAATTGACTTAATTAATATAAAATTGTATTGTATTGATAATTTTTAATTGTTTAAATTTCATAGCTAACGTTGAGCCGGAAGCCTCGACTAGGAAAGGAAAAGAGAAAGTCAATGAGGATTAGCTCGAGAAATACGGTTTGTATTTCTATAATCCGAAAACTAAAATTATTTGTTGTATTTATTATTATGTATGATAAGTGAAATTGAGGTGAGTTTGATATATTAATATTGAATTGAATTGTTTTGTGAACATATGTGTATGATTGTAAAGTGTATTGAATTAGAATTGATTAAAATTGTATATTGATTGGAAATTGAATTATGAATTGAAATACCCTATTAACAATGTCGGGCTAAGTCGGATATAGTTGGCATGCCATAGGATTGGAAGTGTTCAGGGTTACTTTGACTTCGAGTCGATGAGGCACTATAAGTGTCATTTTACTGTTATTACTTTGGATAAATCCGATGAGGTACTGAGTACTGTACTGTTATTGTTTTACTTCGGCTTGGCCAATGAGGCACAGAGTGCCGTACTGGTGTGTTGGTTGGATCCGTCTATCCGTCGAAGTCCGAGTCGTGTTAATAGGGATAAGTAAATGAATTGGTTAAATTGATTGATACTGAATGATATTGAAATTAAATTGAATACATTATGGTGAAATGCTATTGAATAGCATCTATGAAATTGAAATAGAAGATGTGATAATTGAAAGTGTTATGAATGATGTGTATTGTGAAATTGATTAATTATGAATGGACTTGTTATGTATAAATATATATTTGAACTTTATAAATTTTTATTTTACAAGTATTCGGATTATAGAAATACCACTGAGTTATATACTCAGCGTACGGTTTGTTTCCGTACGCAGGTTAGGTCAAAGCCAGACTGTTGAATCAGCATCCATAGCTGATCCCGAACTCAAGTACGTGGTGAAGTATTTTCTCTTTTGAAATGGCATGTACCTAGGTTGTCTTTTTATGTCCTTTTGAGATGTGTATATTGTAGTGTATAGGATGACATTGTTTGATAAACATATAAATATAAGTATCATAATATTGTCATTTACATAGTTATTGTTTGAATTAGTTGAATGATATATAAATGATTTGTTTAGATAATTTATGTTAGACATCTATGAATATATGAATTCGATTATTATAATGATAGTTCTGACATGTTTTAGAAGTATTTAATTGTGTTTTGGATTGATTGAAAGATTGAATTTTGAGTTACTTGTCGTTCAAGAATTGCATGGTTGGTAAACTTATTGTAAAAGGCTCATTTTGAGTCCGCACGGCCTGGCACATGGGCGTGTGACCAGACTGTGTGATACACAAGGCTTACACATGGGCGTGTGGGTAAACTCTGTGTCCCTTGCAACTTAAAATTTTAGAAACAGAATGCACAGGTATTGCCACATGGGTAGAGACATGGGCGTGTGTCTCAGCCATGTGAGGTATATGGCCCCAGCACACTGGCATGAGTCCGGCCATGTGAAAACTGCACCTAAAATTCGAAAAGTAAATTTACCACACAATCTAACATACGGGCGTGTGGCTTGGCCGTGTGAAGTAAGTTAGAGAGTTATATGGGGTAGGACACAACCTGAGACACGGGCATGTTTTAGGGTCACACGAGCATGTCCCTAAACCATATAGGCATGTGAACCCTGTACATAGGAAAAATCTTGAAATTTCACGTAAATCCTCAGAGTTTCCGATTAAGTCCCAAATTGTTTCTAACATACATTTTGGGCCTCGAAGGCCCATAAAAGGGACAACATGATTAATTTCTGATTTGAATGTTAATTATTTTTGATCATTTGTATTAAAACTGTATTGACTGGTAATACTCTGTAACCGTGTTCCGGTGAAGGATAAGGGTTAGGGGGTGTTACAATGCAGGTGGCACACACCCATGTGGGTAGGCCGTATGACTCACACGGCCAATTGACACGCCCTTGTCTTAGGCTATGTGGGCATTCGATGTAAGGCACACAGTCGTGTCCCAACCTATACTCAAAATTAGGGTAGCTACTGACTTGGGTCACACGGCCAAGCCACACGCCCATGTGCTAGGGCTTGTGAGCATACTGACTTGCATTAATTAGGTGCGGGTTCACACGGCCAAGTCACACACCCGTGTGCTAGGCCGTGTGTCACACACGGCTGAGACACACGACCGTGTCTCTACCCGTGTGAAAATGCCTGGGCATTCTGTTTCTCAATTTTAAGGATGCAGGGGACACACGACCAAACCACACGCCCGTGCGCATGGTCGTGTGTCTCACACGGTTGAGACACATGCCCTTGTGGACGAAAATAGGCCATTTTCAAGGCCACTTTTCTCACCCAAATTTGCCTTCAACCTACAGCAACACTTAAATATATTCAACAACCAATTCAAGACATTAAAACCAAGCCAAAACCAATCTTATACATGATATATCATCACATGTATTTAAGTATTCAAAATTACCTATTTGTATAATCATATAAATTTATCAAAATTTCAATATATCATACCAAGCACATATATATTAAACATGATATAATCTCCTACACAAACATCAAATACACTATCACTAGCCATTCCAACGGCTAGTTACAACCAACCATATACATACCATCATTGGGAAATTTAACCTATACATGCCATTATATCAAAATAAGTTTGCTATTTATACTAAAACGAGCTGAAGGATAGTGTGATAATGCTCCGACTGACTTCCAACTTTACGAGCCTCCGAGCACTGTAAAACAGAGGAAAATAAATAAAGTAAGCATACTATGCTTAGTAAGTTCGTATAACTGGAAATTTAACTTACCATTCATTTTCATTAAAATAAACATGCAAAATGCATCAAATAAGTTTGGCTAATAACCTAAACACCCAACTTCATCAAAACATGTTAGTCATTATAATTCACACACTTGCCAAGAAACATGAATGAGCTCATCATGTAATAACTTTCATACTCATATACTTTTCTTATCATATTTCTATATAACATATACATTTCTATGATAATTCATCTCAAGTTCAGTTTAGCTATGTCAGAATTTTGCCCTTTGAATTTATTTGAAATATCGATGGATACACATGTAGTACACTCAAAGTGTACTAATTGAAATCCGTCAACTCATATTTAAGGGTACCCATTAGGGCACATAATCAGGAAGCACTCTCTCGAGCCATATAATAGGATGCTCATGTGAGCCATGTAACATGAAGCCTTTTCGGGCTATAACATGAAACTCATAAGAGTTTAGAATAGGAAGCTCACTGAGCTTAACAGGTAACTTCGAAGAGTTATTATCAGGGAGCTCCGGATAGCCATATAATAGGAAGTTCAAGCGAGCCTTATCAAGAAGCTCACAAAGAGCCTATGTCAGGACGCTCATAAAGAGCTGTGTTTGTGTCCGCAATATATATGCAGGATCACAACCAATCATAAAACAGGACGCTCACAAAGAGCTACGATAGTTTACAACACATGCAGGACCACTACCAATCAGGATGCTCTATCAAGAACCATATAACGGGAAGCTCAAGAGGGGGCTTATAACCAAATGCTCGTAAGAGCTATGGTGTGTTCGCAATATATGCTGAATCACAACCAATATGGGAAATTCTGTATCTATCGAATTTCAATATTTCAAACGGAACTTAACACTTGTCAGACATTATCAGATATGCGATTTATGTTTATACATGGCATTTATACAATTCATATATACAACATCCAATTTAAACATATAAATATACACAATTTAGTTACACGAACTTATTTCGACACTTGTACGTATTCGAGAATTTACTAATTCGATACTTTTTCTTTTCCTCGATCTAACTCCTTATTTGATCTTTCCGGATCTATATGAATGAATTTAACATCAATTTAACACATTTCATTTTCAATTCAATCCAACTTACATCTTAGGCAAAAGTATCATTTTGCCCATATACTTTTAATTAATTCTGATTTCGTCCCTAGGCTCAGAAAATGAAATTCATGCAATTTAATACTTATTCCAAGCCTAATCAATTTTAACATATAATATTTACTGTCCATATATTTCATAAAAATTAGAAATTTTTCATAAATTTTATATCTTTACAATTTAGTCCCTAAATCACAGTTTCATAAAAATTCACTTTACAAAAATTGTTTATCTATCAACAACCTTTCAATTTCTACCACAAATTTCAAAATCTTATCATATGCATCCATGGAAAAATTTTAATACCTTGATAACTTTGCAAACTGATCCCCAAAATAGATAGATTAGGTTGTTATGATCTCAAAAATGTAAAAATTACTAAAACCAGGACATGATTACTTACCCAATTAAGCTTGATTGAATCTCTTTCTCTTAGATAGGGTTTCCATAGAAAATATTTGGGGAAGATGATGAAATAAGATGATATTAGGCTATTATCATATTTATTTATTTCAAATTTCGGTTTAGTCCTTTTCTTTTCTTAAATTTCCATATATGAATCATCATAAATATATACTAACTTTTCTTAATGGTCTAATTACCATATAAGGACCTCAAGTTTTGAATTCCATAGCTATTTGATCCTTCTAGCTACTTGTTACATTTCATGCAATTTGATCCTTTCTATTATTAAACATGAAATCGATAAAATTTTCTTATCAAAATTTTCATACGTCTTTCCTATCATAATGCAGACCATGCAATATTATTAAAATAAATTTTCTTTTTGACTCAGATTTGTGGTCCCGAAACCACTATTTCAATTTCACTGAAAACGGGCTGTTACATGGATGATGGTTTGATTTGTATAGTTGAGTTGGATGTGATGGTGCCTTATGGAATATTAGTTAAAACTTGGCAAATGAAATTTTTAGCATGACTTTCATGCGTTTTGAGTTGATTTAATGAATGATTATTGGTATACTTTGGACTTAAGTAAAACATTGATGTATATATTGTATTTCAAGGTACCATATGACACACACGACCTACCACATGGTTTGACACATGGCCGTGTACTTTATTTGATTTTGGTGACTTTAGGTACACACAGCTACAGTCTGTTACACGGCCTAGCGACACGATCGTGTGACCCTTTTATACACGGCATTAGTCTATTACACGGTTTGGGGACATAACTATATGCTATTACACCACACGGCCTTAACCCTATCACACGATCTGGTCACACGATCGTGTGGTCTCTGTTTTCTATTTTTACCCTACTTTTGTGTTATGTTTTGAATTAGTCCCTACTTGTTGCTGAATTGATTTTAGAGCTTCGTAGACTCAATTTAAGTCTCGTTCTTGTGTGAATAACATGTTATTGAATGAAAATCTATTGATGATTGTTTCAAAGTAAACTTTGGATTGAAATAGCCTATCCTTATTATGTTAATTGTTGTAGCATCCTGTAACCTTAATTTGGTGATAGAGACGGGTGAGGGGTGTTACATTTTGCATAGAAATTAGCTAGTTTTAAATTATGTATGCTTAAACCCTTGGAGTGACTACCCTAAGAAGTAATTTAGGTTAAACAAGGTCGGAAGATAAGCGAGTATCTGTCGATTAGTTAATTAGTAGAGGTGAGAAGTAATACTAGTTAGTTCCATCTAAACCTGAATTCTGAAGTTAATTACAACCACTAAAACGAGTTAATCTTCTTCTTCTTATTTAGATTTAGTTGTTTGTTTACTTTCTGCTATTTACTTCAGTTTAATTTAATTTATGATTTTTATATCTATTATTATTTTTCGTAATATAGTTTTAACTGTTACTATTTATACTTGTTATTACAGAAGTAGATTTCTAATTTAATTCGTCCTCCTTTGGGTACGATCCTCAGAATACTTCATTGTGTTCTGTTGTACGTATCTATATTACAATTTGACTCATATACTTACAAACACCGCTGATTTAAGTTAATATATTTTGGTGTGGTATTTTCTAGTCAAACGTTTGCATGTTTGGAGGCGGTCAGTTACCTTCATAGGATATCCTTAATCCCTTTGGGATAAATTCGTTCTCAAAATGATCCTATTTTATCTCATGGTAGCCATTACATCTTTCTCTATGAAAAGTCAATTACTATCAAATACTAATCATGTCATTCATCACAAAGACAAACGACTTGTGGCCATGTTTACTTTCATCAAGCATGTAATTCCAATGAGAGGATATTATTTACCGATATCTCAGGCTATGAATTTCACTGTTGTGAATGACTCTACATACTGTAGAAGTCATATAGCCAACACACTAGCTTTCGGTTCCTTTTTTATTTGAACTTAAGCTTTTACTTACATCAAAGTATATGAGTTACGCATACATAGTCTATCATCCACTAAGGATTAATGTATGCCATACTTTGAACGTCACAAGTGAATAAATCCATAAATGAATTCATGTTCTATTCTTCTTGGTTCCAATCTGATGTACTGTCAATCCAGTCAGTCACATGTATGTCTCTATCTTTTGGAAGTAATCTGCTACAATGCCAAAGATAAGGCATCTCCTCAATTGGACTTGATAGATGACATATTAATCTTTCAATCGGTTTGTTCATTTTTTATTTGACTAAGGACCTGTTTAGGTTCGTCTTGTAACATCCTCAAACCCCCCTTGATAGTAAATAATATGAGATAAAATATTAGCAAAATAAGGAATAAGATCAAAGAAAATGAAAGTTGCAAGATATCAAAAGAAAGTTAAATTAAGAAACAAGACATAATGTATTAAATTAAGGAAGGGACTAAATTGCAAATATGCGAAAAGTTTTGTGGCTTAAGTACAAATATGGAAAAGATGAAGTGAAAGGCCAACAGTGAAAATATCTTAAAGGTAGGAGGATCTAGAAATTAAGGAAAATGGATGAATAAGGACCAAATTAAATTAGCGGAAAAAAGTATAAAGGGCTAAATTGCAATTTTACCAAATTAAGTGATGATTCAAGGATAGAATTTTGAAAGATTATAAAGGGGAAAATGGTTAATTAGAAAGAGAAAAATCTAAAAAGCAATGATGATGTTGGAGATATTTTGATGATATTTTATAATTATTTAATTCAATAAATATTACTTTATTAATATTTTAATGAGATATTTTATTAATATTTTATTATAAATAGCTAGTATAAAAGAATAGAAAGATGAAGAAAAAGAAGAAGAAGAAGAAAGATGATCCTCTCATCTTTCCAACGTGAGTGAAGGGGAGAGAAGAAGAAAACTTTACTTTCTTTACAATTTGGTCCTTCCAAAAAAAATATACTATTTTCACTTAGAATTTCAAGGAATTTTCATAACCACTAAGAGAGAGAAGTGATAAGGAGAATATGGAGAATAAGAATATTACCTAGTATTCAAGAAAATACAAGTTGGAGGAGAGAGAAAATCAAGTTAAAGTTTTAAATCAACAGGACAAGGTAAGAACATCAAGATTTCAATATATTTTTAAGTTTGATATTATTGAAAAAGCATGAAAATGATGTTAAAGTAGAGTTTTCTTATATTAAGTTTTATGTTCTTAATATGTTAGTGAAGGGAAATAAGAGGAAGTTATGAGAAATATTGTAGAGAAAGGAAATGAGGGTGTTATAAACTTGGTTATCAACATTTGCACTAAAATAGTTTTGGTCAACAGTAGTAATCTGACTTTGAAAATTCACCAAAAATTGTATAAATCTAATTAGAGGTTAATTAAAGTATTAAATTAAATCCTATTGAGTCTAGTTTTACATAGAAGAAACGGTGTAAGCAAAAAAAATTTATACTATGAGATATATGAATTTTTGTGGGTCAAGGTTAGATTGATTTCTGGTTCCCCTATTCTGACTTTGAAAAATCATTAAATATGTTTAGGTGATGAATTTTATATTCCTAAAATCTTAAAGAATATTTTCAAGGGAAACAAACGATAACATAATACAAAATTTGTACCAAAAGAAATTTAATTTTTAGTGAAGAAGGGTCAGAGTTGCCTAGTAGTAGAATAGGGAAGAATTTAAAGAATATGATGTATTAATTAGACTAATTAAAAATTATAAAATTTTTATGGTAAAAATTTCATCGAGTCTAGTTTCAAGAATAAAAAACGGATCCTAATTTCGAATTCTGTAGGCTGAGATATAAATAATTTAGTGACTGACAGTCAAATGGACAACCTTGATAAGAGTATTGTGTAATTAGAAAAAAAACCTTAATTAATGTCACACATAGACATGATATGTTAAGATAAAAAGATTTATCTATATATAAAAGAAATATATCAATGATGTGGAATGGAGAGGTGGAGGAGGCAAAATAATAGAAGAGTGATAATACTAAAGAATTGTTGCAAATAATGGACTTAAAAATACATAAAACTCAAAATATGGTGATGTTAAAAACTTAATGCATTCATATGTGAACAAATATGTGATGGCTCAATGAGCATAGTTGTGGCACTTAAAGTGTAATTAAACGTGAATTCGATAAGTATACTTTGTGTACGAATTGTGACGTGAATTGATGTTCATGAACATATATTAAGTGCATAAGAACAATAATTAAATGTGTGAATTTGCGGATACTTTGGCCTTGTGATCTCATAAAATCGTTGGATATAGTTGGCATGCCATAAGATTGTGAGTACTCACCTTTGTGTTTTGTGTTTTAGGCATTGAGGCCCTAAGATAGATCGGAGAGATAAGGGAATGTCAAGCTAAGCTCCATTTATTGGGATATGTTGGTGTGTTGGAGAGTGTTTAGCTTTATGCTATAATTTTGGGATATGTTAGACTCTTTGAGTAATTGGTGTGATGGAGATCCGCGTATCCAATGTATGGTGATAGAGCCCACTTTTACGTTTCATAGTCTCAAGTTGCCATCATAAAGTGATTAATATATGAAAATGTTGTGTAAAAACATGTGAACATATAAGGTAGACTTGTGAGTAATTAAAGCATAAATACCTTGTTTTGTCTTGATTAATTATCATAAAATGAATTACTTATATGAGTTGAGTGTAATGCATGTGAGAGTATATGCTAGTTTTATGATTTAATGAAGTGTGAAAATGTTATTTTGACTTGATTAGAATATAGTTGTAAATGTGTTGTAGTATGCTCTTATTTAACCTTTGATGTTGTGTATGCTTTGTGGTTATTCTGACATTCACTGAACTTGTTTAAGCTCACACACTCCCCATTAGACCTTTGTAGACCAGTAGTGTTTTTGGTGTGAGCAGTGCGGCCAAGAAAGTGATCCTAGCAAGGCAATAAGTTTAAGTAGGTGGTGTTATAAACTTTGGGTATTTTGAATAAAGGCAATATGGATTTAGAAGTTTGTTTGATTATTACTATTTTCTTATTATGATTTTGGAGTTTGGATTTTTGGTATTGCTTGGAACTATATTTATGAATGTTTGATGATTGGTAATGTGTCTAATGATGCATGTTGCAAGGAATAATTGTTGAGCACGAGTGTGTCCTCTATTTTACTATGTTCTTGTTGACTTGTACAGAGGTATCGATACTCGGGGCTTAATTATCGATACCTCGATGTTATAATGTATGTGCAGGAAACAGTAGCTTAATTTAGTATCGATACCCTTTCACGAGTATCGATCCTTAAGTAAAAATATCGATTCTTTTGTTTATGTATCGATAAAACATTTTTGGTTTGAAATTGAGTTGGAAAAACAGAATGTTGGAATGGTAATGCTGGAATGGTATCGATTTTCTTATTAGGATTAATACCTATTTTACTAAATATTGATACCTTTTGTTGTGTTTTGGTACCTACATTATTTTTCTTTGGAAATTTGCTAAATGATCTCTAAACATGTATTTAAATTGTTTTGAATATCATATAATGTTTGTCTAGTAGTGACCACCTCTGAAAATGCTTAAACTGATAAAAATTATTCTTACTTGAAGCTGTGTGTGCATGTGTAATTGTTACAATGTTGATGTAGCATATTGTAACTTAGGTCCGGCGACCGGGCTAAATGTGTGGTGTCACATTACCTATACAAAATAAAATTTGCTTATTATATATAGTAACTCCATACAATATAAATTAGAATTTAACAAAGACAATTATGAATTGCAACATATACAAAAAAAATTATAATATTTTATTGATGTCATTTATATTTCATCACAAAAAGTAAGAGAAAAATATATTATCGGCGTCGTTGGGCCAAATGTGTGCAACAGAGTGGTAGTTGATGGTTGCGTGTAGGATTTCCGCATACAAGCGATAGTGCCTGCTCTACCTTTTCATCGTGATCATTGTCCTAATCTTCTTCGTCTTCACATTGACCCTCACACTCATCTTCATCTCCACTATCATCTTCATCTTCATCTCCACCCTTGGCTTCATCTTTGCCTCCATTGCCTTCCTACGTGCTAGAGTGTGGATTCGTCCTAGCCTCCCATTGTATGTCCTCCACTCAATGGGAAGGTGGTTGCACCAATGACCCACCTCGATAAAACAATGACGTGGTGGGTGTTTGTAAAACTATCGATGAATATTGTAAGATGTCACAAAATTCAAATACGTTGGGATTGACTCGAGCATTGATACTAGCATTGTTGGCGATATCGATGTCGCCATCAGTGTCGGTACATGCGTCAACATTTGTGTCGAAATTTGTATCAGCATAGGAGCGTAGAATGATAAGGACGAGGGTGCCCCGAAAAACGTACTTGCTGAAGGTGTAGATGTAAGGTGTTGCGGTGGTGTATAGTGTGGTGCTTGTGAAAAAAACACGGGGTTAGTGAAATGAACAGGAATAAGTGGAGTGAATTAACCATAATGTGGCATAGACATCGGTGGCGCTTCTTGGGTCGGAGCCGAGGATGAACCTGTCGCGGCACCTCTTCCGAACCTACGCTGCTGAAGGAATCGTCGTGGCCTCTTCTGATGAAGTTGCCTACTCCTCACCTCCACCGATAGTAGATATGGCTTACCAATGACTCTGAACTGGGGCATGTACTCCAAACAGGTTGCTATGTCCGATGAGAAAAAGGGTTTGCGGATGGGTAAGAATTCCATCCTATGATCCCTGATCGTGTGTCAGAGTCTTAAAAATTTATAAAAAGAATGATCGAGCCTAGACACTAACTGTGACAACGACTTGAGGCAAGTGCACCTATTGAACAGTAGTATAGCTTAGCGGCAAAACTGGATTGTCGAACCCAAAGGAACGAAAAGTACTAATACTAACTTTCTTTTTATTATTTAGTCTAAGAATTAAAGGAATTTTTATCTAATCTAAAATTAACTAACAACTAAGCTAAATATGCAAAGACAAAGAGAATGAATTTGGGAAAAATACTTTGGGAAAAACCAATTGATTAAGACAATACCCGAGGACAAATCCACCTAGACTTCACTTGTTATCTAACTCTGAACCAGACGATTTATTCACTTGACTTGATCCGTAGGATTTCCTAAGTTATATTAATACCTCCGTCGAGGCTACTAACGTCTAACCTTAGGTTGATTAATTGAAATCTCTTTCTAATTAAAACCCCTAGAATTGCATTAACTCGATCTATTGACTCCCATGTTAGGTTTTACCCTAATCCGGCAAAATCTCGTCACCCTATGTCTAGGCGTGCGATCAACTCCGCTTAATTATGCTAGATCTACTCTTAGGCAGGGACTTTTGCTCCTCCACCTAAGCACATCACGCTTGAATAAATATCCCGAAAATATCAAAACAAGAATTAAGAACACATAATTAAGAACAAATCAAGTATTTATCATATAGTTCAGCAAACGATAACAAGATTCATCTTAGGTTTCATCCCCCTCAGGTATCTAAGGGTTTAGTTCATAATCATAAAAGAATACATCTCAAAAGAAAAGATAAAACAAAACATAAGAAACTCTAAAACTCCCTAAAGGAGTTGAAAGAGAGATCCTCCGTCTTGAGTATAACTCTAGCTTCTTGAGATGAATCAACTGGCTTTCTTCTAGTGAATCCCACAATTCTGGCCTCTCTGGCTCGGCTCCTTGGCCTAGCTGGACGCCCCCTGAAGGTTGGCCTCTTGGGTGTTTATATAGGCTTTTGGAATGACTTTATTTTCCTCTAAGTACCCTAATCCGACTGAAACTCTTCTTTCTCACGTCAGGGACACGCCCATGGCACACGCCCGTGTGAATCGTGGCCAGGCCATGTTCGAGTCTATTAATGAGGCACGGCCGTGTTGTCTTGGGCTCAGGCCATGTCAATTTCTTGTTATGGCCCATTTACTCTATTTTGGGCCCGTTTCTCGTTCTTTTCATCCTCCGGTGCTCTTCTGAGTATAAAACATGAAATTAAAGGATTAAAAGCACCAAATTACATAATTTAAGGGATAAATCATCCAAAAGCATGCTAAATGTGGGCTTAAAATATGTTACTATTACGGTTTATCAATCCCAAATGTCGATGTATTCCTTGTGGTAATCTTGCCAATCCTCGTCAATCTTCCCCTATAGATTCAACTTGTGCAGTATCACTCATCCGATTCATGCATCTCCACTGTTGCGTGCAATATGAATGACACCTTGGCATCCCATATGCTCCGAATGGCCAAAAATTCTAGCAGAACGCATTCTATGATATCCGGATTGGCGTATGACATCCATTCAAACTGCAGTGCACAATTGAAAATTATGTTATATATGGAATTTTAAATTACAAATCATTGCATAATTATTATAGGTTTGAAAAAAATCAGTAACTAACCTCGGCTTTCAAGCGTTGGTTTAACAGCAACCGGATATCTTCAACGTGCTCTGGTAGTTCTACGTAACTTGGCCTATGGTTCCACCTATTCAAGCGAATTGTTAATTAGAACATAGAATAAATAAACAACATTTATTATACTAACTACATATTATTATCAAATGATTTTTACCTTGTCACTAATGGGAACATATATGAGTCGTTCACTCGAAGACGTAGAAATGGTAGCCGCCCCCACGCCGGTGACTGCAACAAGAGCAAGCAATCACTGATTGACATCTTATTCGATTCCGTCGCCCAACACAACTCCCAGTACAACATGGCCAACACGACCGATCCCCAACTCAGTCGTCCGCATTCTTTGAAGTCGATTAGGTGTAGTAATACCTTGTGTATCAAATTTTAAGGTTTATCAAGCATTAGAATGCTCTTGATTAACCCCAGGATGAATGCTCGAACATATTGTTCTTTGATAATATCGGGCACATTCGGAGGAAGTTCTTTGAAATTAGTTTCCAACCACTTCATATATATTTGGCCACCTTGAAACTTGTTCAAAACCTTTCCCAAAAATGTCTCGCAAAGGTCCTTTTTACTAAGGACGATCCCTGACTCGTAACGACTGACCTATCCACCGATAAACCAAGTTGTAAAGCTACGTCATCAAGAGTGATTGTACACTTGCCGCATGGAAGGTGGAACATGTGTGTCTCGGGTCTCCATCTTTCCACCAATGCGCTGATGAATGTAGGATCCAAATTGCAGCCCCCAAGCATATGAGACACGCATCGAAGAATCTCGCGTTTTGTAGATAACCACGAATTTTGGTGACTGGGCCCTTTGACAAATTATGTATAAACTCCTCCAAAAAAATGACCATCCATCTATTTATATCAATAAAATAAAATATTTTAAAAATTAAAGAACTTTAAATTTAACTTAATTGAAAATAACGAAATTTAAAATTTCTTCTTACCATTATTGCTTGAGTGGCGAAAATATGATTTTCGTTTTCGCTAAAACAAATCAGAGAGCTTGTCATTCATGAAATTTTAATCGAATTTAATGTACAAAATAATTAAATAAAACTATAGTATTCTTAAACAAAGTGTATAAGAAAATTTCGAACAAAAATTGAGAGAATTGAGAGTTTAGAGAGAATTGAGAGTTGAATTTGAGTGAAAAAAATAAAAAATGGACTAATATTTATAGAAAAAAGTTTACCGTTGCCTTTTAAAATTTTTTACCGTTCAACAACGTTTAAAGAGCCATTGGAAAAATGACCGTTAGAGGAAAGCATGTCCAGTTGGGTGAACTTTCTGTATAGGTGATAGATAAGCGCGTCCAACTGGACCCGTTTTTACACACTCTATCAAAAAACGAATTATTTCTCTAAATTAAAAAAAAAAAAACTAACGCGAATTAAAAATTTCAGCATATTTAGACAATTTAGCGCCAGTGGGCCTGAAAGGCATATAAATTGACTTGACAAAGTGGATTTCAGCTGCGTCAGTATGCAGCAATTTGCCCTGGCCCGTTTTCCTTTCCAATGGCCTGGAAATTGCTTTGTGCAGCCCAATTTTGGCCTGAAAAAGTCGGCCCGAAATGACCTCCTTGTAGACTGATTTTGACTCGCCTGAGTTGATGTGACTGGTCTCCGGTCACCAGTTTTTGAGTCAATAATCAGGTTATTATTACAAATTAATTTTTTTTCCCTCCTTTTCAACTCGGCTGAAACAATTTTGTTTTTTTCAAGTGTAAATCGGGTTGGGGAATACAAATTTGTTTTATTTTGGCAAATATGCCCTGAGTTGTTTTACTTCGATATATAAATATTTTAAATATTATAGGGGTCTCTCGACTTCAATAACATACAAAAAAAAAAAAGAAAAAAGAAAAAACGAAACAAACATACAGTTGCCAAGCATCTGCTGTACGCTTTCTCTCTGTTCTCCCTTTTGAAGAGATTGAATTTTCAAGTGGTTTCCCCATGTATGTCTTTTTGTTGCAATTTCTCCCTACATCCTTGCAGTCCCCTTTTGCCTGTTACACTTGCCTTACCCTCTCAACGTCTGTGCCATTACCCTTCTGCCAGTCCGTGATTCCAAGTGACAGCCCTCGATTTGTTGAGAGTATGACCGGCAAGGGAACCGAGCTTCGGGAGGCGTTTGAAGCTTGACCTCTTATCCGAGGCATACATGAGCCCCTACTTTTGTCTTTTAGGCCCCCTTATTATGTTCGTGTTCTTTTAGCTTTCGTATGGCTTTCGGTAGTTGATATACTTAAGGGACGCCTGGCTTGCTCTAGTTTGAGCTCCGAATCCCTATGGTTCAAGGAGCTTGGTTGGGTCAACTTTCAGGGATTGCTGCGCCTCCCTTCTTGTTTGGCATCCTCAACTGCTGTAATCTCGAGTTCTCACTGAACAGATATATATTTAATAACAGAGAAACAACGCATTTTAGAGGTATTTTATTAAGGTAGATACTTTTTCCTTCTATCCCCTCCTTCATATCATATGTCATGGCAGCAACACAAAATTGATAAAAGTTGAGTCATCATGATGGTGCGCAGTACAGCTAATAATCCATAATGGAAAAGGAAGAAAAAATTGTCATGCATGTTGCTATAACATTCAAGCCACCTCCTCAATCTCGCTCAGAATGAGGATAGACAGGCATTTCGACTGATACTACGAAAAAATCTCCTGTACTACATATACAAGCCTTTCTTTCTACAAACGGAATGGTTCTATAGCTTTCCTAAACTCCTCAGGTATTTTATTATACACAATAACTACATAACTAAATGAAATCACCGCTTTGAAAACACCACCAAGATCAGCATTGACATGGAGACTACAATCTTGAAACCAGATGTTTCCCAGAAATTCTGTTTCTCAGCACCAACACCTCCGCTTTGTTGTTTTGCTGCCAGCTGATCTCTAAGTTCTTTCAGAGCTTTGTCCCTTCGCTCTCCCATCTGCCAAAATTAGTAGCATGAGCTCACTGAATGATATCCAACTCACACTGAAAGTAAAACGGTTTGTTCAAAGGGAAAAATATGGCCCTCAACCATTATTATACAATAAAAAGCGTTTCAGGAGACTGGATCAGCACATGAAATTGACCAACTTGCACAATGAAAAGTTCAAACAGGGATCTAAACAGATTAGCAATCCAAGCATTTTCAGTTCTGATGCAACCAAACTTCTAAGAAACAGCACATTAGCAGCATACAATCACTAAAACCGTACTTTAAGAATGTAGCATTATATTAATATTACCCTTTGGAGTTTTCGTGTCTGAGAACGAGCTTCCTGGAGACAGAATTCCAACTTCAACACCCTCTTTTTCAGTTCTTGATCAGCTCGCCGCTGTTTCTCTAACTGCCCCATAAGATAGATAAATAATCGTTAAAATATATATTATAAATATATCTATATAAAAAGGGTGAAATGATAATAAAATTCAAAGGCAGCTTATGCATACACATAAAAATACCTGTGATTCCAGTTCTTTGGTTTTAAGCTTCCAGTGCGCTGACATAATCCTGATTTCATCTTTCAGTTTGGTTATTTCTTCATCCTTGACAGTTAAAAGCTTATTAATCTTTTCAAAATTCTTGGGAGAAACCTCATCCAAAAGTTTCCTGAGCTCACAGTCCTTATTTGCTCCAGCCTTAGCAACAGCTTGCATGATATCATGCTCAATTCTCAAGACCTCATCTTTCAGCAGCTTTTGCGAACATTCCCTAGCCTGGAGATCCTTCTGCAAATTATCTAGTTGCTCTCCTAACCTAGTTACACGATCCTCATGCTCCTTCAATGAACTATTCTTCTCATCCAACTCCTTTAACAATGTTACACACTGCAGTTGCGCTGACTGAGCTGATGCTGCACTAGCATCAGCAGTTGCTTGTGTCACAGAAAGCTGTGATCTAAGATCATCCAATTCCCTTAGGTACTGAGAGGCAAATTACAAAGTCATATCAGAATCATGCAAGTGGATTTGGCTAACGAGAAAGGAAAATCATTGAAGCAGCAACACCAAAGGACATACTTTACATGGAAGGTAAAATAGATGATGAACTGGAAGCAAGATTATAAATAGAGGCCTAAGGTAGCCTCATAACCATCCAAACTATTGCATTTCACATAAGATCATATACTTTTCAATGCGGAAAGACATATTTGAGCTTCTTTAAGAATGATTAAGTAAAAAACAATTATGATCTAACAGCCACTGGTATCCAAAGTTGGAAATTTTGAAGCCGTATTTCCTATCTAACCGGTGCCTTCTATAAAGCAACAATAAACATGTCAGCAATTAGTACAGGGAATATCAGCAAAGGTCGAAATTGGTGCAATATTTAGTAAGACTTAAAACATGAGGTTTAAAGATTTAACATATTTATTGAAATATATAAAATTTAACAATTATGTAAGAACATTACCATAACCTAATGCTTCATGACTAAATCATAAACATTCCTCCTAGTACACTTAAAAAAGGTGAAAGCTGTTTCCATGTGGCTTCAAATTACTTAGACAGAGAAGAAATTAGAAGTAAATTTATAACTTGGCAAAATATGGAGGGTGTTGCATGGCTGCATAAAGTCTAATTTAGTGACCACCCTAATCTTATGTGTAAAGACAACAATTTCCCGAATTATACAAATTTCAACAAAGAGGAGATATTAAAATAAGATCAAAAACACTTGGCACCTTTCCTTTGATGGGCTCCCCAAACACATAACTAAAGAGGAAAAGCCAAAAAGGCTTGATAAAAGATGCGTGGATCATCATCAACAACTTCAAAAGATCAAGATAAAATAAAAGATCTATTTAAGGACAGATCAACCACCATATCAGTTAATACAATCATTAGGACATGATGGGTTTTTTTCCAAATCATGAATCAACATGCAAAAATGAAATATAACCACGGCATTATTAGGCTAACTAATCAGCAAAAGAAACGAAAAAAGTTTCAAGAACCAGAATTTATGTGGGGGACCTTCTCAGCAGCAGAGGCTGAAGCTTGAAGCTGCCCATTTCTCTCCTCTAACCTCGTCTGCAATTTAAATATTTCCTCTTCCATGTGCCTTGCCTTTGTCTCCGCTTCCTGATTTAAAAAAATAATAAAAAAAAAAGAAGAAGCGAAATCAGGTTTACCAGTAAACAAGTTCTTGACCCCACAAAGAAAGACCCAAAAAGAGAAATATTCAAATGGGAACTGAAAGTTTAACACAAAAAGACACGGAAAAGAAGGCACCATCAGCAATCACATGCCTGTCTTGTTAGGGTTTCTTGAGCAAATGACTGCTCCTGCGACGCCAAACGGCTTCTAACCTCCTTCAACTCCGCCGCCAGCGACACCACGTTACGCCGGAAACTCTGCTTCTTGTCATTCAAATCCTTCAATAAAGGATCAAAATCCATAGAAGATGATGAAGACGGAAGGGAGGATTGATTAGACACTGACATCAGCGATAGCACGTTCTTGATCCAACGGTGAGTTGAAGATCTGATCGTGAATGCATGCACAGACCCTTGAAGGGGGCAAAGAAAACAAAAAAGAACAAATGACTTAGGGGAAGAGTCCTAGTCTTTGGTTGTAGCAATCTGTGCTGCCATATCTGCATGTGAACACGGTGGTTGTGCATTTAATTCAAGTGGGACAGCAAGCAACAAGTTTGAAAAATATAAAGATATAATGCAATAATAATACTCACAAGATTTAAGAGAAGAATAAATATTTGGAAGCAATGAAAGGGATGGAATAAATCTGGTCCAAGCGATGAGAAAAAAAGAAGAAGAGAAAGCTAAATAGATACGTAATGGAAGGAGAGCGATAGAGGTGTTATAAACCACAACCATAACCATCTGTATAATAAAGTCTTGTAATTATTTATCAAGACATAGAGAGAGAATAAGAAAGAGACTGGCAGAGAGAGAGAGAACAGCTTTTTGAATTTGAAATATGGGGAAAAATTAATAAAATTCAAATTTGAAATAGTTTGAAAATGGGAAAAAAGAAGAAATTTTCTTGGGAAAGCGGAAAGAAAGATGAAACAGAAACAACGCTGTACTCGGAAGGAGAGAAAAGGCAAAGAAAAAAATCCAGAACATATTTTTGGCTTTTACAGAAAAACAAACAAAATAAAAGAGAGTGAGAATCATGGTGGGCGGATCGAGAGGGGGAGAGAGTTACCAACCTATGGTAGCAGCTTCACTTCTCTTCTCTTCACTGTAACTGTCTCAAAGCAAAGCAGAAATGAAGTTTTGAACATGGGATTTGCGAATAAGCTTGTGTTTTGGGTTGTGCTCTGCTCTGTGAATTTTTCCCCCTAAGACGAGATTGGATCCGAGGATGTTTTAATTTTGTAATGGAATCAGAGGAAGGATACTAATTGATTGATTACTTCTTTCCAATTATTATTTGTTTTTTTAATTAATACATGGTCTTGAGTTATTTAGGTAATTAATATTTAATTATGTTTGGTCCCGATTCCCGAACCTGGGGTAATGTGATAATGCCAAAATCCTAAGCTGTGTTTTGTGGTGTGGTGGGTTCTGTTTGGCAGATTTGACATTTCACAATCTTTTTTTTTTTTTTTTTTTGGTTTCCCACTGACTCCAGCCATGAGGCGAGAGTAGCGCGGCAAATCCAAATTTTTGGTTTGCTGCTTGCTAAGCCTAAGGGGATTCTTGCCGCGTGGACTTCTTTCTCTCTCATCCGTTCGATCTGTTTTTGTTACCTACCTACTAGCACATTGTCACCTGCTTGGGCTTGGGCTTGGGCTCGGGCTCCGAGCCCTTTTTTGCTTAAATAATTATTTAGGCTGTTCCATTTCACTTCTTCATTCCTTTTTCATTTCTTCTTAGAATATATGGTAATTTAGGCTGTTTCACATATTTTTTTTTATGTTATAAATATTAAAATTTTGATTTTGATTCAATTTTATATATTTTAAAAATAAATATATTCATTTATTTTTATATTGAATAAATACAATTATTTGTATATCTAATATGTAAACATAAAATAATGTTATATCAATAATTATATTAATTTATAAAAATCAAATCAAAATATAATAAATAAAATTACACAAAATTAAATTTTATATATAACATTACACTTTAAACTATATTAAATTACTCGTGCAACACGATTGACACTATCATTAAGGCATAGTTGTCAATTTTGGGCTTTTTTCAATAATCTAATCCTATAAATTTAAAAAATATATATGAAAATGACCCAATTTTAAGATTAACAATGGGAATGACCTGATTTCTACAGCAGAGTTGAGTGTCGTCACTTTTCCAAGCAGCACCACCCTACAAATAAAATAATAATAATAATAATAATAATTTTTTGGTACCGCCTAACAAATTAGTGGCATCGGATTGAAGCGTGAAGGGTTAAAACGTTCAGGGACTTGATGAAATAATTACCCTTTTTAGATTTGTTGGAAAAAAGTGTCATGTATCCCTAATTAAACTTTTGGTCTATTTGCATGTTAAGTCCTTCTCCTTTTAAAATTAAATTTAAATAGCCTTAAAAGATATAAAAATAACAAAATAAATCCTTCTCAAATTTTTTTATTTTTTTTAAAAACAATAAAATTAAATATATATATATATATAATTCTTATTTAAATTACCCAATATGTCTCAAAAAATTTCCTCAAATTTATCTAAATTCAAATATGCTAGAGAATGAATTGAAAATGTTTAAATTCAAATAAACTTGAGGAAATTTTTGGTAGGACACATTAGATAATTTAAATAAGAACTTTATATAGTTTTTAATTTTATTGTTTTAAAAAAATTATAAAAAAAATGAGAAGGGTTTATTTTTGTTATTCTTACATTTTTTTAAGGGATATTTAAATTTAATTTAAGATGGGACAGAACTAGTATGCAAATAGACCAAAATTTTAATTAGGTGCCACATACTCACACTCTTTTTTTAACCAATCTAAAAAAGATAATTGTTACATCAAGTCCTTAAATGTTTTGTCCTTATACGCTTTAATTCGGTGCTGCCAATTTGTTACGCGGTACAAAAAAATTGTTTTTACTTTTCGAGACTTTTAAGGTTGTGCGAGGCACCCAACTCCAATGCAAAAAATCAAGTAATTAATCTTGAAATTAGATGATTTTCATAATTTTAAATGTATAGGATGAAATTCTTAAAATACCCACAATTTTGCATCCATCCTCGGATTATATTGATTTTTATTGATGTGGAACGGTATCAGCGAAAATAATGTATACTTATTGCTACAAAACTAATAAATTCAATAAGGCTAAAAGAATGAAATTATTTTAATTGAATTTGAGATCACTTTGTTTAATTCAACTACAATTATTATTTTAATGTTGCTTAGAGCCCAACTGCCAAGACGCCCTGTTGTGTCCAAATATGAATCACTAAATGAGAGGCGACAAACTAATTACCGTTTCGCAACCTTAAGAAGAGATCCATTCCATTCCAACCCATGTTCATATACCAAACCTAACACCACTACCCCATCGATAAACCAACTTAAATTCATTAAGTAAGCTTCATAACTTATAATACCCCCCCCCCCCATATATTCCTCCAGATTTTAAGGATCCCCATCTTCCTAAATAAATAAATATTCTTCCTTGTATTGTATCTAACCCACTACACTATTTTTCTCTTGCAAGAAGCCTTTATCAAAGCAAAGACACCCATATTTAAGAGGTTCAACACCGGGGGCATAAGTTTTATAATTTCACCCTTTATATAAAATTCAGCAAGATATATAATATATGATCCCACCGACCAAGGCATGGGCAGTGAAGTTCTCGCTTCAAAAGACGAAATGACCAACACCTTATCTTCTAAATCATTATTTTCTATTACTTCTAAATAGTTTAATGGTTTAGCATCTATATATACCAAACACAAGATGTAAGGTACTATGTTCAAGTGTTATGGAGCTAAAACTTAAGTCTTGCAATTCGTGTGGTCTTAAATGATTTCTTTGTTTCAAATTTACTTAACCTAATTCGTGTGGTCTTAAATGATTTCTTTGTTTCAAACTTACTTAACCTAACTCTCAAAAGATAATAATTCTCGATGAAAATTCTCCAAGACACCAGAATAAAGCGGAAGCAAACTCAAAAGACAATGGAGCTTAAATCGAACAAAAAAGCTACAAAAAAAAAAAAACAATAGCACACCAAGTGTTTGAGTAAATGCTTTCAAAGTATTTTATAACTCTAAATAGGATAATTACAAATGAGGGGAAAAAACCTCTATGTATAGTTCAGCTCTCCCAGATCCAACGATACCGTTTAATTTACATCGATGATCAAGATCAAAGTCAATCTACAATTGAGATTCTTAAGGGATTTACATGATCCTCTAAGATTACAAAATCAAATCTTCTAAGATTACTTTTCATATTTACCATGGTAGCCTTAGTTTTCTTTAAGCGCTTCATTGGGCTACCAATGATTCAAGTAGATCGACTTCTCCATATGTTCCATGAATCGAGCCAATTCAAGTGGGTCGAATGAGCCCCATTTAATAAATTGACCTCCATGGGACACTCTATGTGCATTCGCTATGGACTTTGATTCGCGATTCGTGACATTCTCCCCCACCCATTCTCTCAACTCCCTCATCACATCCTCGGGATGACACAGGTTTGACTCGTGTCTTAAAATTGCCTCAATGCCTCGGTCGATTCTCGACTAGCCTCTCTATTAGGCAGTCTCGCCATTTGGAACATTTGCCTCAACTCATGTCTTTGTCGTCGCCTAACTTGAACTGTTTTTCCCTTTTATACATCTCGTTCGTAAGAGCCCACTGCTCTTGCTTGCCCCAATTGTAACTTGCCTCGATCTGGATCCTCTTGATCCTCACAAATAGGCTTTGACATGCCTACATTGAACACTAAGTTAACCTTGAGTATTGTCGCTAACTCTGGTTTGTAAGCCCCTTAGCTTACCCAATTTAGGAAAGTCATAATGTAAAACACTAGGAAAGTGCTTGATATGTACCTTGTTCATTGCATTTACTTGTTTTGACTGCCCAGTTTGCATCACCACTTTTTCTACAAAGTTTGATGCTCTGTTGGCTAACCAAGAAACCAAGTTTACCCACAAGGTTCTCCTATATGAACAAGTCTGATGCCTCCGTATCAACAAGAGCACTCATTCTTTGACCTGCGATGTTGATATCCACAAACACCAACCCTTTTTGCTTGTGATCTTTCTTCACTTTTGCATAATTGAGTATCATTGATCCCAGCCTCAATACATTTTCCTAATCAAGCTCTGTTTCATCTTCTTTAGTGTTCGCAGACAACATGGATTGTTGTGGCAATCCCACATCTTATGTGTGTTGGATCTAGTGTCCTAAGTGTAGTATTTTCATCTATGTACACTTGTATTTTTCAAATAAATTGGTTTAATAAAAAAAATTATAAATTACATCAATACCCTTGTATATTGTCCTCAATTATTTTTGCATACAAAGTAAAATTAAAGCAAATATTGACTCACTGATTATCTAATGTTTAACTAATACTAAGCAGTATTACATGGTCAGATCGTAATACGGAAAGACAACTTGTATTAGTAGATAGACCTAAAGATGTCCTTAGTCTAACCGAAAAATAGTAAACTGATTGAAAGACTAATATGTCGTCTATCAATTCCAATTGGGGAGATGTTTTTTCTTGAGTATAGAAGCAGATTAAAGACAACAGATCTAACATTCTTGAGGTTCCAAGAAGCAGATCGAAAACATAAGATCTTATTTCCCTGAGTTTGCGGTGGAGTAGATCAAAAGATAGTGGATACTGCTTTCATGAAGTTGAAGATATCAAACTTACTGAAATCAAGATGAAGTTCCAATACCGTTGAAGTTGCAGTGGAGTTGGAAGCCATTTGAAGAAGGCGAGGACCAAGAAGACGAGGCTCGGCCAATATTGGGCAAAATTAGTCCTTTTATAGTCTTTGCTCTATTCTCATTACATGACAATGAGCAAAGAGGGGCAGCTATAGTAACACATTTTGCCCGAGCCCGTGAAAACCAAAATAAAAAAACAAAAATAATAAATGTCCTTTAACAGTCCGATTACGAGGCTAAAACCAATAACCCAGTTACAAATTCCAAGCACTATCCCACTTACAGACCCAAAACTAAAACAATGACTCAGACCCACTACACTTGGCCCAAAACTAATCCTAAAACTGCTTACCCATCAACCCAATGCCGAAACAGATACCAGGTTAAACTCGAGACCCAACAAAACAGACCCTGACCCATTAAACCTATGCGGCCCAAGGGGGCCCAAAAATTAAACAGATTCCAGACCTAGGGTTTCCCTAGAAACCCTAGGCGCCGCAACTTGCACCCAGCCCCTTTGCGCAGCAAGTGCAGAAGCCCGATCGTCACGCCGCAACACTAGAGCACATCAACCCTTGGTCACTTCGCCATCAACGCGCACGAACCTTGCGCCATCGCCGAGACTTTCGCGTTCGACCTGCACAGAAAAGGAAAAAACAGCAAGACAGAGATTTGTAAAATGGGGGATACAGAGAGAATGCACAAATACACACAGAGAAACAGGCAATAGATAGAAAGAATAGAGAGAAAATACAGAAAGATTCAAAGAAACAAAAAATAAAATACGAAAACCCGTTTACAGAAGGTGATTTCCTTTTTGTTTTCGCGTTATTTTTTATTATTTATGCATGTTTTTACATCCAAAACAATATAAGATAAAAATGGAGCGAAGATTTTACCTGTACGCCGCCTAGAACGACGGCGCGTGTTGCGCGTGGGATACACAGCCCAGAGATCCGGTGATCATCAGCAAGAATAGTTTGAGAGCGTTTTGAATTTTTTTTTAAAGAGGCGTCTAAAATGATTTCTGAGGCTTAATTTTGGCTTTTATAAACGATCTATACGACGTCGTTTTGAGGACTGCCCATAGAACCAAAAACGACGCCGTTTCACTCAAGATCCGCGCGCACACTTGACTTGACCCGAATGATCTGCGTGTTTTATTAAAATGGGGAATTTTCAACTTCAGTGTAACAGTCCGAATTCGACCCTAACCGGAATGATGGCCTCGGGACCATGGATCCGAATTAGTAGAATATTTTAATATTCCATATTAGGTCTATAATCTATGTTTGAGCATGTGTTAAATTTTGGTGATTTAAATTGCTTATTTGTGTGAGTAATTTGATTAAAGGACTAAATTGTATAATGGTTAAAAGTGACCTTTTAATGGATTTAGTGTTAAATGGATATGGCTTTATAAGGTGAAGTCCTTAAAGGACAATTTAGCCAATGTTATCAAGGTGGACGGCAACATGATGGAATTTTGATTTAAAATATTATTATTATTATAATATGTTTGGTGGTTAAAGAATAATAAAATATTAGTATCATTTTAGCACTTTTAATAATAAAACAAAGTGGGAAGAAATAGAAGGTACCTTGTTCATCTTCTTGGCCGAAACTTGAAGAAAGAAAACTCCATTTTTGGAGCTTGGGATTCAGTATTTGAGAACTCAAATTGGGGTATGTTTTATGCTTAGCTTTCAATTATTTTTACATTTTTGGAATGGTTGTTTTGAATACTACATAACCCATGGTGAAATTTTCGAGTTTATGACACTTTTACATTCGGCCAGTGAAGTATCCTTATAGTGAATAATGTTTGTTGATAAATTATTAATAATAAGGCTTAATCTATCATGTTTATTATTTGAAGTTTTAGTGAAATTGATTGTTAAGGGTTAAATTGAAAAATGAAAATTCTTGAAGGTCTTAATCATGAATTAAATAACATGCAAGGCCTTGTATGAGGTTAATGAATATTCGGCCTTGGGTATAAGTGATTAAAATTGGTGTATTTTATGTGGTGTCCAAATTGGACTAATTTATAAAAGTGTGTTATAAAGGGGGCAAAATTGTAAATTGCCTATTTATATGTGTTGGGACCAAAATTGTTATAATGTGCTTAATTGAGTTTAATTTAATTTATTTAGATCAAGAACAAAAGGAGGTAGGGTTGGATCGGGGAAAAAGTAAATTGATCGACTAACCGGGAAGTTGAATTTGTGACTACTTGAGGTAAGATCTTAAGCATTCGAATTTACTCGATTTAGTGTTATGTACTTATGTGGGATAATTGTGGTATATGTCTCCTCTAGTGAACATAATTGCTATTGATTATTAGAGAATATGTATGTGAATCACATTGGACAATAACAAATAAACATTGGCACTATGTGTGCGAGTTTATACCGAGCACTGTGTGTGCAAGATCGGTCGGGTAGCATTAAGTGTGCGAAAATGGATAAGTAACGGCACTAAGTGTGCGATATGTTACGAAGAGAATTGGCACTAAGTGTGCGGAGTTGACTATTAACAGCACTATGTGTGCGATATGTGACCAAATTAAATTATATGAGAATATAATTTGAGACTAGTTGGGATATACTATTTTTATTCAATGTTTTTGTATGTATGGAAATTCGGCAATGGATATTACTTTGTGTTACATAGTAACGAATGGTTCGGAAAACAGAAGTATACTCAAGGTAAGTAATATTTAGTTATGGGATAAAGTTGAGTAATGGTTCGAATGTGGTTGATTAATTACTTTGCCTTGAGATGTATAAGACTCAATTTATATGGTGGTTATGAGCCTAGCTATGTGGATTAGTAAATAACTTGAAATGAATGTAAATGAGAAGAGTTATTTCCTTATGAGTTCATGCATGCTTATGTGAATGTATTCATTGCTTAAGTCTTACTAAGCTTTGGAAAGCTTACTTTATTTTGGTTAATTCTTGTGCGTATAGGTTACTTTTGAAAGCTCAATTTCGTGTTCGGGATTCGTCTCGGAAGTTCACCATATTATCATCTCTTTTGGGTACACTTTGTTTTGAAGTAGTAAATTATGTTATTATGGCATGTATAAGCTAAAGTATTTTGGAACAATGTCAATGATGTATATGTGTATTCATGCCATGCGAAAATGGCTAAATTATAGTCACTTGGTCTTGTTTGAAGTCGGCCTTGATGTTTGTTAATATGAAAGTATAATTGCATTATCTTTGGAGATTGATATATGAAAGAGGTGGTAAGAATGACCATAAGGTTAAATATCTTATCATTATATACATATACTTGTGAGTTTGATTGCAGCAATTGTTTTTTTTTTTTTTTTGAGAGGTGGAATACATAATATGCACATATATATATACTTGGTAGGTATCATGGCAAGATGTCGTTATTATACATATTTATATGATGCATGTTCGATTATGTGGATGGTCCATTGTTAAACTTGCCAATGATATATTACACGAATGTGGTAGGTTGTTAAGTTAGATTGTTGGCATGTAAATTCTTGTGCATATTCGGTCTTGTAGTGCCTTTAGCAACTTGATTAAAATGTGTATGTGTACACGGATATGAGAAGTATTAAATGACTAGGAAATTGGCGTTGGAATCGGTGTATCTTAGGTTCGGCCAAGTAAGGCCCTTGCTGTGTATATACATGTGGTTTTAGTATGTGATAATTGATGGAGTAAAGAGACTATAGTACATGTACATTCGGCTATTTTTACGAAACGACTACATGACTAGTATTTTCACTATTTGATCAACATGGCCTTTAGGTGAAATTGGTATGATGCATGATAGTTAGGCTAATGTAGAATTAATGATTCATGTTGGAGTATAATCTATATAAAAGATGAATGCGCATTATTATATATACATGAAAATTATTTGGGGTCTTATTATGTTAGGTAATACCCCGTAACCTTAATCCGGCAACAGACACGGGTTAGGGGTGTTACATTCAATCCCTCCTTAGTTTTATATGTTACAATTCAGCCTAATTGGAAGTTTTATCTTTTATAAAAATGGCCCCAAATTTGCATTTTGTTTTAATTAAGTCCCCTAAACTGTTTTAAAGGTAAAGATCCGAACGATGTCGTTTTGAAGATTTGGCAAAATTGCCATAATAGCCCTTGTGGTTTAATGCGCGTTTTTAATTCACTCCTTTTAATCTGTTTTAATTACTATTTAACCCCCTGTTTTCTATGTTTATATTTTTTTAAATCTTTTTATTTTATATTATTATTTTTTAATATTGTATTAAATTATTTTATTATATTAAAAAATCTATATTATTTTCTTTATTATTTATATATATATTAACGCCTTAATAGTATAAAATTATATGTATTTTTTTATGTAATGTCCTTATTTATTATTATTTGCACCACAGATTATTTTTATATAATAATTACTATATTATATGTTTTAAATTTTTTCATATTATAAAATATTATACTATATCATATATTATTTTTAAAAACTTTATTTTCATATATAATCCATTTATATTATGTAATATATTTTATATTATATATGTACTTTTTATAATTGTTGCATTTATATATTTTATGTATATTATTTATTTATAACCATTTTTAATATTATTGTATATATTTTATCTGCCCATACTCTCTTATTTGTTTATTTATGTTTGCCATTATGTAATTATTTTTATTAGTCATTTTTCTACATTATTATAAATATGAAATGTTAGTATGTCTTAATTGCTTTTAATATTTATGTTCGATAGTATATAAATGCAATATTGTCACATGGTTATTGTTTAAAATAAAAAATACATTTTTGTAAAATTATTATTTTATTTAAAGGTTTTTAAAATAAGGCAATGTTTTGGTATTTAGAAATTCGGGAAATAGTGCCCAATCGTGCTGGGTTTCGATTTTCCGTTTGGCTAAATAACTAAATATTCTTTTAACAAGTTTTATAAATTATGAGATGATCTTAGTTACGAGGGTTTAAAAATATCGTGTCCAATCGTACTGGATGTGATGTTTATATTCTTTCGGATCGAAGAACTCTCAAATTTTAAATCAAAATTACTCGAAGTTTTATAAATTATGAGATGATCTTAGTTACGAGGGTTTAAAAATATCGTGTCCAATCGTGCTGGATGTGATGTTTATATTCTTTGGGATCGAAGAACTTCCAAATTTTAAATCAAATTGTTCAAAGTTTTTTTTAGAAATCATATTTTTAAATCCTTTTAAGTTTCAAACATTTGGACATGATTTTATCGATTAGGTACCAATTTTTGGGCGTTATGAGAGTGCTAACCCTTCCTCATACGTAACCGACTCCCGAACCCGTTTTTTGGCTTTTTGTAGACCAAAATTAGTATTTTAAAATAAAATGTTTTTTTTAAGGTGATTCAGTCACACCTAAGTAAAAAGGGATTGGTGGCGACTCTATTTTCGTTTTAAAGTCGATCCCCATTTTCTAAATCGATTTTAAAATGGTTTCGACACTTATATTCAAAATTCAGATCCAATTGTTTCTATTGTTAAAATTTTTTCGTTAAATTTGTGGGTGTTACTTTTGAAAAAAAAAAACTCAATCAATAGCCATGTAACTAAAACATAATATTGTAATGAAATTAAATTTAACAAATAAATTTAATAGTATTAACAATTGAATTTGAATTTTGAAATCTGAAATCTGAAAGGTAAGACTAAATTCCTAAAAATAAAAGTATAAGGACTAAATCTCAAATTTGAAAAATACATGGATTTATGGCATATTTTAACCTTGAATATATATATATATATATTTATGCTAAATTTCATTTTAGTCCGTAATAACATTAGATATTTTGATCCATGTGTAATCGACTATTTTGATAATTTTTTAAGTATAATTTCTGATAACTTTCTAATATTTTATGATTCTATATTTTTTAATAATCATTATTCTTTTATTTTCTATTTTTTACTATTTTAATAATTTTGTATTTTTTTCATAGTTTTTAATAATTTTTATAATACTGAACAAATGAATGAATGTCTACATTCAGATGAACCTGAATGTAGATATATATCCAGGTTCATTATAGGCATACATTTTTAATAATTTTTTATAAATTTTTTTTAAAGATTTTTAGATTCATAAAGATATGCTAATTTGTACATGAGGCATGCGGTGTGCCAAATTCTCATTATTTTCTTTAGTCACATTAGTGTTGGTTAAAGATGAAACCGATTAATAATAATTTTCATTAATAGAAGGGTTTAATTAATTTTTTTTTTTATTTTTTAAGGGCTTTACTGACTTTTTTTTGTAATTTTCTATTAAGGGATTTTAAATTCTTTTGCCTACTATTAATTATATAATAATTTAACAATAAATGAATTTTGAAATGAAGACTTGTTTATGAACAGAGTAAATTTTATTTGTGTTTAATTCTTTTAATAAACAAACTTTTTTTATTCATATTTATTTCTTCAACTTGATAAAAAAAATATAAAGAAACAAAGATTGAAATACTTATGGAAGACTCAATTAATTTACAACTTTAACTTCTTATAATATTAAAACCATATATAGAGTTGACCCGTAAATACTTCTTCGCCTGCAACCATTGCAACATTTTTAATTAATTTAATTTTATCACCATTCAAATTAAAGGTAATTAGACTTCCCTTCCCTCCTCCCCCTTCTACAATACCTCCTACCCACTCAAAAATTCAACACTTGTTATTCAACTTTTATTCTTCAATATTTTACTTAACCTCTTCTTCTCCTTTTTTTTTTCTTTTTAAATCCTAATTAATCCTTGAATATTTTAATTAAACTTTTAAAAATCATCAAAAATTTTCTCAAAGTTTTTAATTAAACCTTCAAAAACTTAATGTTACGTTTCGCATTCGTACATTTCTGCTAATGCACTACTTTCTTACATTGTCTCTATCGTACCTGGTTTTTGTGCTGCTTTGCTTGTGCCTCCGCTCCAATGTAGCAGTATACATTTTTTTGTTTTAATCGAATTAACCGATTGAATCAGACTAATTTAGATAATTGATCGATTGTCGAATCTAATGCGATTGAGATCGTTTAAAATTTTTAATTATATGTTAATTTGATTTAAAATTTGGTAATTCATCAAAATTAATATTATAAACTATAGGTCGAATGCCCAATATATAAAATTTAATGTTAATGAGCTTAAAAATAGAATATGAAAACTAAAAATATATGAAAACAAGTCAACAAGTAAAAAATATAAAAAATTATTAATTTTAGTGTAATATTTGTTGTTATGTTTTTAATTTAGTATTGTTACTGTGTTATTTGTTGTTCTTTTATTTCTTTTAAACTTCTTTGAATTAAAAATAAAGAATAAAAATTGTCAAGGATTTTTTTTTTTTTTTACATTTTAAACTTGTTTGAATAAAATAAATATACAAATTTTGACTAATTCAATTAACTGTTTGGATTAACAGAAATTAATTCGGGCGGTTAACAGATTTCAAAAAAAATTAACTTAGTTAATAGTTTCAAAGTTTCTATTAATTCAGCTAATGATAATTTAATTTGAATATTAACCAAACTAAACGCTTAAACACTCTACTACAATGCAAAAGAAATGGTAGATGTATATAAATATGCTCAGTAAAATTCATTAGCAAATTACAAAAAGTTATTTCCAAGGGGTTAGAAGGAATTAGCAAAGGAAGGCGCGGTTGATTTTCTTAGTTCTTACACCATTGCCAACAAGGGAAGGTGCATACTGGATGCCAACTTGCCAATGACTTAATTCTCCGCTGAGGAATAAGTACAGGCAAAGACCCAAGAAATGGGGTAGTAAACTCCCTCCCAACCATTGCTTTTCTGGAGTCAAGCAAGCAACGGACCACATCACATGGGATGGGATGGCAAGTCTAATCCCTGAATCCATTTCCTTTCATCTAATTCATCCACTTGTCCTCAATTATTTTCGATTCCTTTCCTCACACCGGCCAGCTCCTGCATATAAAATAAGCCTCAATCAAACAAGAGTGTAGCAGTGCAAACTCATTCTAAACTCATTCTAACTTGCACTGTGCTAGTGTGTTATTACATATCTAGCTATGGCTGGGAGCAAACAGAAGAAGAAGCCCTCCTTTTTCAGTTTCTTCTTAGCCATGGCTAAGAAGGGTCGTATTCATAAATATGAGGAGCATTCATATTCAACAGGGGAAGATGTTTGGAGCACAAGAAAGGTGTATGATGACGACTATACTCTCTGGGACGTTGCTGAGCCTGGTATTGACAGGAGAGCTTCAGCTTTCATTGCCAATTTCCATGCAACTTGTGTCTCAGGTGCAGACCACAAGCATTTCATCATCCCCAGGCACGCTGAAAATGAGGCCGCCCAGATATGAACCCACTTCTCCTCTACCCCGCTCTAACAAGCACTAAACCAATTTCTCCTTTATTATATTTATCATCAGTTGTTTATAGTTTTGTGAATGAAAATAAAAATAAAGCATATGTCATCTCTATATAGTTAGATCAAATTTCTGTAAAGAATTGTTTCCTTCTTTGATCTTTCGCACAAAATGCAGTCCTGTATGTACTTGTTACGCTAATATTAATTCTACCTATATCATACAAAAGCGAAGACTTATGCCAGCCTAGCAGCTTCCTTCTCCTAGCTGACGAAACAGTAATGAATAGTGGAGTTGACTTGAGTTCCATTTCTTGCAAATTTAAAGCAATATATTATGTTTGAAAGAAGGAAATTATTATATATGGAACTTGTTGTGGGTTTAGGTGAAAATTTTGATTGTTCTGGGATTTTAGCAATCTCCGTTTGATGAGACGGATTCTTGCTACGTTTATGCGGTGAAATTATGTGTGTTGCTCTTTCACGAAGGGGACTCCTCTCTAGTGGCTTGGATGGCTGGTGGAAGGGAGGTGGCTATGGGGTCTATGTGGTGGTGTCAAGCCAGCAACCATCGCACCGCTTTTGTTTATAGGTCGGTGACACCGAAGCCGCCGTTGAGGTGGGCAATACTGATGTTGCAATGATTCTTTTTTTTATGGTTTTGTAGTGAAGGGCTGGCTACTCCCTAGCGTAAGGGTAGCAGATGGTGGTTCTTCTTGAGTGTCGTACACTGTTGTATGGGCTACTAATGGGTTGTACTCGGTCGACGGTGCCGACCTGACTCGTAGGCTCCTCCTTACTGTGATGGTTCCTGCGTAAGGCAATGGAGGATTTGGTAGGGACTCTTATGCTCCATGGCATTTTTTATTGGCATGGGTAAGTTTCTTACGTTACAGGCGAGAGTCTCCTTTTCATCCATGGTGAAAAAACAAAACTGACGTGGCTAGTAGTGTTGGAAGCCTAATCACCTTCGAGTCTTTGTTTTGCATAGATGACTGCCTTGTTTTAGGTATATCTCTTGTACGAGGCTTGATATGCTTGTAATTTCTTTCTGTTAATGAAATGAATGTTAATTTCTTTTTTTTTTTTAGAGAATATTATTGAGAGTGCACCACAAACGATAGTAAAAAAGAAAAATCTTATACAAAAAATATAATAGTAAAGAGTTTAATAAGTAAAAAAATTAATCTTAAAATTTGAGTTAACTACAAAATTAATCCCATATTACATCATTTTTCTCATTCAAATACTTAAAGTTTATTTTTAGGTTAAAAATGGTATCTAAATTATCAAATTCCTCATTTTACTATCAAAGTGTAGGATGTTCAACAAAAACATGCCATGCTCTTAATAAATGATATTGTGTTTTGGAGTAAAATAAAATGAAAGTGATAGTTTAATTACTACTTTTGACTGAAAAAAGGTATATGATTGAGTGGTAATTTTGCATTGAAGTCTTAAAATTTTATTTTTTTACAACAAATAATTATCCTATAATAAAATAAAAAAATATTAAAACGAATTATTATATACATAAAAAAATAGAAGTATAGGGTTAAAGAATATGGAATTGTAGTTGAGTATGAAAACAATCATTGATTATTTTAAAGGGTATGATGTAGTATTGATAATAAAAAAAAAAAAAGAAATCAGAATGTTATTGTTTCGGAATTCTAATAAAAGAAATGGTTTTATTAAGAGAATGCACATTCGACATCCATCCATGACCAAAATAATTCTTGGTTATGCACTTTGCCTAAATTGATGGATGATTCCATGTCTTCCACTAAGGAATCTTCTTTCCTCTATATGTAAAAACATGCATAATATTAACATATGCTTTTGTTTACTATGAATATATATGCTGTTGTTTACTTGGACCTTGTACAGCTGTGTGGAAGGGCGACCATCAAAATTAGTAAAAAAGGTGATCTATTTTAGTGAAGAATTAAGATCCCTCGGAAACCCTTCAACATTATTGACGGTTCATTCATGTGCCGATTTAAAGTGGAGTCCTATGGATCACAACATATATTTTAGCATGAGCTTATGAGCCCCTCTTAAAATACAGAACGCTTTAGATTCTTTCTTGTCTTTCACTGATTTCAACTAGTCTTCCTGTGTATGCTAATCCATCTAAAGTGGAGAATGAATTAGTATCTAAGAGGCTTGCAAGCTAAGGGTTCATCCAATTATCACTCATTCACTTCACCTCTACATTTTTTTTTTACCACCTCTCCAACCTTGGACCTGTAAGTTAAATGCTGAAGCAGTTAAACTTCAAAGACAAGATATGTCGTATCAATGTTTTTTGAATCCGATTGATAATTGAATTGGTTAGATTACTAATTTGTTGCCCCGATACGATATCCAACTAGTTTGATTATAAAAAATCTTTAAAAAGTTTTAAAAAAAATTATAAATATTAAAAAAAAAAACAATTCAACCAATTCGTACTAGTTCGTAATTCAACCAGTCTGATACCATTCTTTAGGCTAATATCTCAATCGATTTTTAATTCAACTGGACCATGCAAACATCATTGGTTGTAACCGTAGTGGTCAAATGAAATTACTTGTTATTATATATATATATATATATATATATATTAGTCTTCTTTAATTTTATAATTAAATAGTATTATATATTTAGGTAATTATCATTAGGTAAAAGTTTTGACTTAGGTAATTTCCATATTTAAGTGAGAGATTAAAAAAAAGGTGATTGAGAGTTTGATGTTGACCTACTCTTTACTATCTCTTTCATTCTCTTTAAAAATTCTATGCGATTTTTCAAAGAGGTTTTTAGAGGTCTTCAATATACAAAAACCTTCAACCTATTTCATTATTATGGTAGTTGTGATCTATTGAAAGTTCTCTAAGTGTGCAAATTCTACATTAGTCAAGTGTTATGGCTAGAGGTTAAATCGTTGCTATTTTATTGTTTTGGTATATGATTTTGATCATGGGACTATAGTTGAAATATTGGTGTTTGATTTTCAACTTTAATATATTTATCTCGTTTTTGGATCTATAAATGTTAGTTTATTTGAATCTAACTGACAATTCTTGCAAATTTCGAGTTCTTTTTAGTATTTTTTTGTAATTTTATTACAAAATATCTAATTTGGACAAGTTAAAGACAAATTTCCATTTTCAACTATTTCTATACTAAACTTACAAAATTCTACCAATTTTAAGCAATTTTATGCAACGGAAGAAAAACCAGTCTTGGAGTCACCTTGGAAAGATCAAATTGCGGAAGCATGTTTCAAAGCATTGTTCATACAAGAGATAGCTGAATATTATACAGCCATGGACGCCCCAAATTACCATTCTTGGACTCTCTAAAAAAATCATTTGATCCAATTAAAAATTGGGTTGATGAAATTTTACAGCTTAATACAAAATAAGAGGCCCGAAGTGTCCAATTGCAGAGGAAAGAATCACAAGCCCAAGAGCAACCCAAATCGTCCATTCACTTGCCCAAATCAACACCCAAATTGATTAAAAATATTTATAAAACAGCCCTTGATGAAATTTTGATAGTTTTTAAATGGTGAAATAGTAAAATGGTAAATAAAGTTAAAATCAAATAGGGTAAAATCATCATCTTTATTTGTTTCTTCATAACCAATTCATCAATGGAAGATTAGCTAGAGTTTGGCTAAGCATTTTTCTCACTTGCATGGTATGTGTTCAAGCCCCGTTTTTAATTATTTTTATGTTTTTGAGTTTATTTTAGCTTAATCTAGCTAGCCCGTGGATTAATTTGTAAAACTATTAAAGGTTGAAGGATTTTCCATGGATATTTTTGAATGAGTTTAGATGTTAGTTGATAGATTATTAATCTTTGTTGTAAAATAAACATGTTTTATTAAATGATTTTCGATGAAATTTGGAAATAGGAATTAATTGTTAAAGGTATAAATCCATGGGTTTTGTTGAGAAATGTTGCGAATATTGGGTTTTTTCAAGGTCCCTTGTAACATTGGTTAAGTTTGATTTAGGTTAAAATGGCTAGATTTTAAGTTATGAGCTTAAGGAATAAATTGTGAAAAGTCAAAGTATTAGAGGCAATTTTATAATTTTGCATAAGTATGAATTATGGACTAAATTGAATTCTATAAGTACTTAATTGAATGAAATTATTTATTTAGATCAAGATAAAGCACAATCAGACTTAAATTGAGGAAAAGCTAAAGCTTCAGATTAGTGTTTGATTTTACTTATACGCCCTAGTTATCGAGGTAAGTTCATATGAACTATGATCGTTTTAATGTTAGTTAAAATGATTAATTGCTATGTTGTTTTAATATGAATATATATATAAATGTATCTATGTTATGATGAATTAACAGATAACGAGCCCCGGTTGAACCTTAAGAATTCTTAGGATACAAATGACATGTCATTAGGGATTTCATGTTTTGGGTGCTAGTCTTGAATCTCCTACCGATGGCTAAGGTCTTGCGTTTGTTGCGGTTTCTCCACAGCTCGTATGAGCAGCATCGTGTGGCTTACATTTCGACCCACAGCTTGTGTGAGTTGGCCCATTTCACAGCTCGTGTGAGCATTGATGAAAAGGAAAGGTTATGGTTATATGTAAAGGCACACTATGTGTGAGCTTTCCCGAGTATCCGATGTAATTCTAGATGGTTCAACTGGTAAGAAAAGGAAATGAAAATGGTAAGTATGCTTGAATCACGACCTTATGAAAAGATTTATGAGCTAAATGATGTATTTACATATGGAAATTTACTTATCTTATGGTTGACTTTATTTGTATCATGGACAAGTATACTAACTTGTGAGTTTGATGATGTTGTATAGGCTTTTACTAAGCTTATGGCATTGGTAATGATTTATGCTTAACCTATGAATTGTATAAATGACATGGTAAGTTATGTTTAAGTTTGTACGAGCTTACTAAGCACTCATTGCTTATGTAGTTGTTTTCCTTTGTTTTATAGATTATCGGAAGCTCGATCAATTGGAAGCTTGTCGGAGACTTATCACACTATCCAACAATCTATTCGGTAGTCTTTTAGTTTTTTGGCCAATGTTAATAATGGCATATATAGGTTATTTTGTAATGGTATTTTGGTAAATGTGTTCATGGTGATTTGGTATGTATATTCTTTGAAAATATGATGGTTTAGTGCAATTTAATGCCTTACCAAGTTATGTCAAATTGGTCACTTTTAAGTACTTGTAAATAAGGTTCTTTTGGTATGTTGATGATGGCTTGAAAATGGTCATCTGTGACATGTTTTAGTACATTTTTGAGCCAAGTATTTATGCATAAAATGAGGCAATGTTAACTTGTTTTGGTAAATGATGTTTTGACACAATTGTGGTTGCTTTGGATGGCATATTGGTTAGGTGATTTAGGATGTTTGAAATGGTATGTTTATGTGTGTTTGAATGATGCTTAAACCACTTAATTGTGTACCAAAATGGAACAGTTATTATGCATGAATTGGACTTGAAATGGTTTGATTTAGGTAAATTCTTGGGTTCATACGGCTTGGGACACGGGTTTTCACACGGCTTGGTGACACGGCCATGTGTCATTTGAAAGTTCTTAATGTTTCAAGTCAGTGAGTTACACGGCCCGGCACACGAGCTTGTGGGGCAACTCAGTTAGTTACACAGGTGAGCACACGGGCTGGGACATGGCCATGTGTCCTTTGTTCAAATGTTACACAGCTTGGCCACACAGCTGTGTGACCCCTATTTTCCAAATTTTGCAACTTTTTCTTAAAACTTCTATTTTGTTTCAAATTAGTCCCGAATTTCTTCAAAGCTATTTTTAGACCCTTAAATGCTCGATTTAGGGACCAAATGCTTATGTTTGATATGTTTTGATTGAGATTAATTTATTTAATGTTATTTTGATAAATGTTTTCCGATTGTATGGTAATGCTCCGTAACTCTAATCCAGCGACGGAGGCAGGTTAAGGGTGTTACAGTTTATACCTCAGGGATCTTCTAAAACCAGCTAGAGTTTCTTCTTCTTTTTTGATCTTTGTTTTTGTTCAATTCATAATGTAACGCCTGAAACTTGTATTCGTCATTGGAACAGAGTTACAGAGTATTACCTGAACTTTCAGAACATTTTCAGATAAATCATGTCAATCACTGTTCATAAAAACATTGTGAATTCTATCGATCTCTGATAATAATACTAATCAACATGCAACAGGTCTGATTCTTTTCAATAATCTTATATGACCCGATAAACCACAGACTTAATTTACCTTTACGACCAAACCAGGGAACTTTCTTCCATGGCAAAACTTTCAAAATATTTTATCGCCAATCTGAAACTCTAGTTCTTTTCATTTTAGATTCACATCGGATTTCTGACAATCAAATACTGCTTTTAAACTGTCTTAGATCATTTTCATCTTTCTTCGGTTTTAAAGAATTGAACCAATTACATGTATCTTTTCTTACTGAACTCGGTCCAAAACACCAGATTTTACATTTGTAACCATATAAAACCTCATTCGGTAAAATTTTATACTTGACTATTAACTATTACTATATACGAATTCAACTAACGATAATTATTTCTTTTTCAATTGCCTTTGAATTCTAAAATACAACACCGAAACAAATCTTCAAAAATCTGAATCATATGTTCAGATTGATCATCCGACTGAGAATGAAATACGGTGCTAAAATGTAACCATATACCCAGAGTTTCTTCTAAATTGTTTCAGAATCAGAATATGAACTATAGATCTCTATAAAAAATATCAGAAACTAGCACATCAAATAATATGTCAATCTCAAAAACAGATAATTCAAGAAATCTATCAAGCGAGAAATCCATTCATGCCAGAATAAAATCTATAGGCTTCGTCAGACAATCAGCAACTACTCAAATAGTATCTTTCTTTTTCATAGTCAGGGAGAATCCTGATATAAAATTCATAGTAACTTTGTCCCATTTCCATTGATTATAACCATCTTGAAAGTATCATCTCTATCTTGCTGATACATCCAGCATTTAAATATAGATTCAGAAATACTACATTTCATTCCCGGCTACCAATACATCTTTTTCAAATCGTTGTGCATCTTATCATTTCCTAGATAAACAGACATAGTACCACCGTGGTAATTCATGTAAAATTTTCTGTAAGAGTTCCAAGTTCTTCAGTATTCAGGCTCTATCTCGGAATAACAAACAATTATCAAATTCAGATCTGCTATCCTGATTCAATAATTATTTCATTCATTCTATACCTGTTTAACTTACAACTCATTATCACTTTTCTGGGCTTCACAGATCTGTTGTAGAAACATCATCTTAGCTTTAAGCTCAGCTAAAATTATTCTTTCATCAGACAATAGCAATCGAGTATTTATTGCTCATAAAGCAAACAAAGAATTTTCTACTCAAAATATCAGCTACTATATTTACTTTTCCTAAATGATAATCAATTACCAAATCAGGGTCTTTCAATAATTCAAACCATCTACTCTGTGTCAGATTCAAATCTTACATCTTTCTGTAATATCCATATCATTGATGTAGCTATCATAGAAAACACTTTCACAAAAATTAAAAAGGATATCGAAGCTTTAAATTATTCCAAGGTCACAATCGTCAGATAGGTTAAAACCATAATACTATAATAGATCTGACGTTTCCACAATATAATTGGAACAATACCTCAACCTCAATAATATTTTTCAAATAAAAGAGGAAAACCAAGGGTGGCTCCAATATCAACCAGTACAATAATACAGTTTCTATAATCTATGTTCCATATTACCAAATTCCCATGCTCAAGTCAGAATTCATAACAGTAGTAAGTATAGTTACCACTGACCAATGAATATCTTTCACAGATAAACCAAATTTGAATAATAAAGAGATTGATGATATTCTGGTACTTGGAGAGAAAAGCTGAGAAATAAAAAGCTAGCTTTAGTAAAAGTTTCTGACAATGACATGATATAGAAGGAACTACCTAGGAACTGGAGGAAAATATGAGAAAGTAATGTCTGAATCTTTTTACTGGTAAAATTTTCGATGACGAAAATTCCTTAAGGGGAGAGAGTTGTAACAACCTAATTTCAGTGAAAAAGGAACAATGGTTTCGGGACCACAAATCCGAGCCAAAAATAAAATTTATTTTTACTTTATTTTATGGTTCGTAATATGATAGAAATGTCATGTGAAAATTTTGAAAAGATAATTTTATCGGTTATGTGCTTAATTACGAGAATGACCAAATCGCATAAAATGCAAAAGTTGAATTCTAGTAGCTATAAGGATTAAATAGCTATGAAATTCAAAACTTGAGGTCATTATATGGTAATTAGACCATTAATAAAAAGTTAATAGATATTTTTGGATGATTCATCCATGGAAAATTAGAAAAAGTCTAAGGACTAAATTGGAAATAAAATTAATAGATGATAATTAATTAAAAAGAAAAAATCATCTATTTTCATATCATCGTCCCCAAAATTTCTATGGAAACCCTAGGAGAGAGGAAGACAACTTTTCAAGCTTAAAAAGGTATGAAATCAAGTCCCGTTTTTAGTAATTTTTATATTTTTGGAATCGGGATAGTCTAATCTTTCTATTTAGGGGATTTATTTGAAAAAAGTTATCAAGGCATGAAATTTGGGTCATGGATGAATATGCTGAAAATTAGAAATTTATGGTAGAAAATGGAAAGTTATTCATAGATAAACAACTTTTGCAAAGCAATTTTTGATGAAAACTTGATTTTGAGACTAAAATGAAAAATGGGTAAAACCCATGGAAAATGCTGAAATTTGTGAAATATAGGTGTTGTAAAATTTGTACATAAATTTCAGTTAGGCTTGGAAAGAGGGTTAAATTCCATGAATTTTATTTTCTAAGCCTAAGGACGAAATTGGAATTTATGAAAAGTATAGGGGTAAAATGGTAATTTTGCCTAGGATGTAATTGAATGCAAATGTATATGAAATGTGATAAATTGATAGTTAAATTTGTTTATATAGACCTGTAAAGACCAACTACCGAACTAGATCGAGGGAAACAAAAGGTTACGAAATAGTTGAAATTCAAATACGAACAATTGTTAAGGTAAGTTTGTGTAACCTAAATATGTACGTTAATGTGTTTGCAGTGAATTGTATGATTGTGTTGATATGTATGTGAAGATATACCTTATGAAATAATCACAAATCGAAAAAAAATGATGATAAACGTTGAAATTCGATGGAATAGGTGATTTTGCAAAAAGAGTATAATACTGCTTATGTAACAGATAGGATTTAGCCCGGACGGGTAATCTTGAAATAAGCCTCTCGAGCATATGTTATAGATTGGATTTAGCCCTGACGGGTAATTCAAATCAAGCTCTTTAGAGCATATACTACAAAAAGGATTTAGCCTAGCCTAGTAATCCTGTTATAAAATATGTGGCTTGAGAGTGTGCTATATGATCATATGCCAAATGGGTAATTTTGATCATGAATTGACGAATAGTTGATATGTATACTTTGTGTATACTACCCGAATGTCCATCAAAATTTCAATAGTTCCACGGGAAGTATTCTCGAAATACGGAAAGGTGAAACTAACTAGATATTTATAATGCGATGAGCTCATCTAAGTTTACTTGATATTCACATGATGTTATGTGACTAACTTGCTTGATTAAGTGTATATGTTTAGGTAAATTTACCCAAAAATTTTGGATGGTATGTCTATGTATGCTTGAATGAATAAATATAACCGGTAAGTTTATTCTCTCGTTATACGAACTTATTAAGCATGAAAATGCTTACCCCATTTAAATTTTCCCTATTTTATAGTGCTCGTAAGCTCGCGAAGGTTGGAGGTCAGTCGGAGCATTAATCACACTATCCACTATCTCATTTTGGTATAAATAGAAATTTAATTTTGGTATAATGGCATGTATAGGCTCATTTGGCCAAATGATGGCTTGTAAGTGATGTTTTGTAATCTAGCCATTGGAATGACTAGTGATGGTTTAAGTTTGGTTATGTATGAAGTTATTTTATGGTAGTTACTTAATTTTATTATGGGTTGGTTTGATGAAATTATATCAAGCTTATGTGTTTATGATTAGAGTATATTTAAGCTAAGAGTACATGTGATGCTATAACATATTAGACGATTTAACTTGCATGATTGTAATGTTTGGATTGATTGATATATGTTTGCATGATTTGGTGTAGGTTTGTGGTAAATTGGGTGAGAAAATAAAGCTAGGAAATGGCTTTATTTTGTCCACACGGGCTTGTGTCTAGACACATGGCCTATCCCATGGGCATGTGATTTGGCCGTGTGTCCCCTGTATCTTAAAAATGAGAAACAGAATGCTCAAAATTGGGCACACGGGCGTATGTCTCAGCCGTGTAGTTGACACAGCCTTGGACACGGGCGTGTGACTTGGCCGTGTGACTTCAATTTCTTCATGCCTTATAAGTCAGAGAGTTACACAGGTTAGGGACACAGGCGTGTCTAGTTACACGACCTGAACACACGGGCATGTCCATAGACCACACGGGCGTGTGAGCCCTACAACTTAGAAAATTTTTGTAATTTTGTGAAAAATTTTTAGAGGTTCCGATTAAGTCCTGATTTGTTTCTAAGGTTCATGTTGGGCCTCGAGGGTCCATTTAAGGGATGTTAGAAATGATCTCGGTTAATGAATAGTAATTGGCGTGAATTATTTGAAAAATGTTCTGAAAGTCTTAGTAATGCTCCATAACCCTGTTTCGGCAACAGATATGGGTTAGGGGTGTTACACATAAACATGATTGCAACTGAGTGTTTGTTTTTCACTATAATCATGATCGCTTAAATTCGTTGGTGTTAGAATGATCTGATTTCCATAGTTTGTTTTATTCAATTATGTTAAAAGGTGTTCTGTGCTTTCAATCTTTTTACTCATGCCAGTAAAATCATGATTAAGTTTCTTATGCATGTTTAATGTGAAGAAATGTATGAATAATTAATGAATCTAAACAAGGTTTTAATTAATTGAGAAAATACTTGTATGGTGTATGTTTAATCAATTAGGGATTAAATTTGTAATAATATCAAAACTATTATTACCTTACATAACCTTGTCAAATGTTTTGTTTATGAAATTATAAGTTTATCAACCATAGAAATATGCTAGATAAACTTAGTAATTAAAATATATTTAACATCTTTACCCAATTAAATGAAGGTTAGTAAATGATCAACTTGTCACGGAATCTCTGTAACATCTTTTAACAGTGTTAAAATAAATCTAAGCTCGGAAACAAGATTATTCTAACACAAGCATGCTATTGTGATAACTCTTAAAAACTTGCATATTTTCTATGTTTATTTTATTTTGCATTCTTAGGTAATTTTTAGTTAATTAAATTAGTTAGTTAATCCACTCTTAATTGTTTGCATCATATTTTAATCTATATTATTTTCCACCACCAATTTGTTTAAGTTTTAAATTTTCACAAAGAATTGCTTATACAGTCCCTATGGAGATGATATTCTATACTTATTACTTTATTACTTGTCAACAATCGTGTACACTTGCACATTTCGTCATTCCAGCTACATACTACAGAAGTTGTATACCTAACGCACCAACTTTCGATTCCTTATCTATTTGAACTTAAGCTTTTACTTACATCAAAGTATACGAGTCATGCATACCTATTTCATCATCCATTCAGGATTAGGTATGTTACACTTTGAACGCCACAAGTAAATAAATCCATAAATGGATTTAGGATCTATTCTTCTTGGGTCCATTCTAATGTACTTCTAGTCCAGTCAGGCACATCTTTGTCTTTATCTTTTGGGAGTCATCCACTCCGATGCCTAAGAAAAAGTATATCCCTAATTGGACTTGATAGATGACATATTAGTCTTTCAATTGGTTTTCTCATTTCCAATTAGAATAAGGACATGTTGAGGTTTGTCTACTAATATAAGTTGTCTTTTCGTATTATGACCTGACCACATAATACCGCTTAGTATTAGTTTAAACATTAGACAACCAATAAGCTAATATTTGCTTCTATTTTTCTTTGAATGCAAAAACCACATAATGACAATTATATAAAGATTAATGTAATCCTTGAATTGTTTTATTAATCAATCTGTTCGAAATGATTACAAGTTTACAAACAAATATACTACACTCAGTGCATTAGATCCAACAAGGCCTAGCTAGAAAAGAAGAGTACTCTCTTATCTTTTGTATGTTATGAATCCAATATGGTTGTAGTTTCACATAACGATTGGTGGATTAATTCTGGTTCTATAATCCATGTTTCAAAAACTATGCAAGGTTTTTTCAATCTAAAGAAACTAATGGGAATTGAGTGAAACATTTATTTAAGGGACAAAATGCCATCACATGTGGAAGGCATTGAAACATATCAATTATTATTAAGTACTAGTTTTATTTTAAATTTAGAATGGACGTTTTGTATTCCTATTTTGTCAAGAAATTTAATTTCAATTTTAAGACTTGTACCATTTGGATATACTTTCAACTTTCTAACTAGTTCTTTTAATTTAATAAAGGATAATATTGTTGTTGGTTATGGTGCAATGCTTGTAACAGCCCGATTTAGGGGCTAGTCGAAATAGTAGTTTCGAAACCACTAATCTGAGATTAGAGAAAATTATTTTTAATATTATTTTATGAGTTATAATATGATTATACGAGTGCATGAAAACTTTGGTGCATTAATTTTAGCGATTTCATGCTCAATTTTGAAAAAGGACTAAATTGCATAAAGTGAAAAGGTTTCATTTTACAAGCTAGAAGTGTTAAATAGCTATAGAACCTTAATTGGAGGTCCTTAATGTGCAATTAGACCCTTAGAAATAGGGTTTTCCTTCCATGGGGGAAAAGAAATGTCAAATTGGTCAAAGTTGGTAGATCAGGTGGATTAAATTGATGAAATAAAATAAATAAAGAGAAAGATGATATCACCCTATTTATCCATCTTCTCCACTGAAAATATCAGCAAGAATTGGGGTTTAAAAGCTTAAAATTTTCAACAACTTGTCCTCCTTGCAAGTAAGTGATTTTGGTGGTTTTTCTTAATAATTTTTGTACTTTTGGGACCCTTGTAGCATGATTTAGCTAATGAGGGGACTATTTTGTAAAGTGATTAAGAGTATAGGGTTTTTCCATGTGAGAATTCATATTGTTTTTTGAATTTTTATGAAAGAAAATGAATCTTGGGTGTTAAATACACAACTTTTGTGAAAGGTGTTTCCATGAAAACACCTAAAAAGGACCTTTTTGTAAAGGTTATAAATAGGTGGTAAATGTGTGAAATAATTGGTATTGTGAGTCACTACAAGAGTAATAAATGTTAAACTAGGCTTGTTAAATGAGGAAATTTGATTAGAATCGATTTACGAGCCTAGGGGTAAAATCGTAAATCTTGTAAAAGATTAGGGGGAAAATTGTAATTTTTCTAAAGTATGATTCATGAGTTATTTTAATCAATGTGATCATTAAATAAGTGAAATTTTTATTATAGATCAAGAAACACGATGAAGGTATAATGAGATTGTGTTAAGTTGAAATCCTAGTTGAACATTCGGAATAACAAGGATACCATTATCACGTCATGAGAGAATGTAGGTCCCGTATAAGACCATGTTCGGGACATAGCCTCGGCACCGAATAGAGATCTCGTGTAAGACCATGTCTGGGACATGGCATCGACATTGATATACGATCTCGTGTAAGACTATATGTGGGATAAGGCATCGACATCGCTATGAGATCTCGTGTAAGACCATATACGGGATATGGCATCGACATCGAGATGTGATCCCATGTAAGACCATATCTGGGATATGGCATTGGCATTGTGTTACATGTATGATGAGATTGAGTATCCTTCAATATTCCAAGTAGTTCAACGGGTAAAAAGTTAAGTTTATGTTAAAGATGATAATGAGTTAAGCTTATGTTCAAGATAGCATAAATGCTAAATTATGTGATGAAGTGATACAGGTACCTATGATTAAAATATGAGATATAAATCCAAAATGTGATATGTGATTGGTAAGAGTAATCATGAGTAAGTTGTATCAAGTTCTTGAGAACATGTGTTGCTATTATCCAATGAGATGAATGGATGCTACCATAAGTCTTTATGTTGCTGTTTATTAATGCAAACTTACTAAGCTTTATGCTTACCCCCCTCATTTTCCTTTTCTTTGTAGTATCGCTAAGCTAACTCGGGGATCGTAGGACGTCGGAGTTTGGATCACACTATCAAATTCTCTTTGGTATAGAAAAGTTTGATTAATTTTGATTATGGCATGTATAGGATTTGGTCATTTTGTGATATGTCATATTGGTTAGCCAAAGTGTTGGCTATTAAGGTTAATTATTCCTTTTGTAAATGGTCATTGAATTCGGCCACAACTAGCCAAGTTATATTTATTCAATGATGATTGAAATTCATGAAGTACAAGTTTATGCAATTGAATGAGTAATGTGTGAAATTTATATATGCTTGATAAAGTAGTGAATATTAGAAGTGCTTAAGGTCATGCTATATGTTGCTTCAGGGTGGCAAAGGGCTTTGTAAATAGCCTTGCATTTGTCCACATGGGTAGACACATGAGCATGTGTCTAGGCCGTGTGTGACACACAGTCAGCCCCATGGGCATGTAGTTAGGCTGTGTGTTCCCCTGCACCTTAAGTTGGCAAAACAGAATGCCTAGTAGTAACCACACGGGCTGAGACACGGCCGTGTGTCTCATCCGTGTGAATGACACGGCCGTAGGACATAGGCATGTGCTCAGGCCGTGTGAAGTCTACACCTAAAATTAGGAATTTAATTCGCCACACGGTCTAAAGACACAGGTGTGTGCCTTGGCCGTGTGACCTTAAGGAGATGATGACGTCAGAAACAGAATGTCAAGGTTGTCACAGACGGGCTAAGACACGGGTGTGTCATGGCCGTGTGAAGGACACGGGCGGTAAACAAGATGTGTGTGTTCGGCCGTGTGAAAACCCCCATAGGTTCGAATGGAGAAATAAATCCGTACGGACAAGGGACATGGGCGTGTGTAATGACACGGCCTACCCACATGGGCGTGTGGCCCTATTTTTAACAACATTTTCTAATGTTTTCCAAGGCACTCAAATTGATCTCAAAATGTTTCTAAAATGTGTTTTGGGCCTCGTAGGCCTTAAGGATATTGAAATGAAGTTTGAAAAGTTTTAAATTTGAACGGATTTTTATGACTCGAAATTGAATGTATACATGTGTTTTAAGTTAGGTAATGCCTTATACCCTGTCCCGGTGTTGGACATAGGTAAGGGGTGTTACAATGGTTGATGGTTTGTTCAAAAGTCTTTTATCTGATGATGTTCTATAAAGTTTAATGACTTCACATACTGGTGTTCGTAATAAAAAATGTCATTATGGATTAAAACTCACATCTTTTATGGGAAAAAAGATTAGGACACATCTCCATTGAGGGAATCAAATGTTTGGTAAATGAATGGGTTCTTGAAATCCTTTACTAATTTTAATACTTATGTAGGTTGCATTATGGAAAAACATACTAACAAGAATAAGAAAGATGTTGAAAGGAGTTATAAAATTTTATAAATTATACAAATGAACATTTGTTGCCCCAATATGGATGTCAACAGTTAGAAGTATCTCATTACCTTTATTGGTGATCACTCACAATAAATGTGTCCCTGCTTGCTTCCTTATAAAAGTGAGACATTAAATGTTTTTTAGATATACAAAGCAAAAGAAGAGAAACAATACAGAAAGCAAATTAAGATTGTGAGATCAGATAAAGGTGGCAAATATTTTGGTAGGTATAGTAGTATAGGAGAAGCATGGGACCATTTGTTTCCTTTTTTAAAAAACAAAGTGTTGTGGTTCAATACACCTTGCTTTGCACACCATTATAGAACGGTGTTGTTGAACAAATGAATAGAAAGTTAATAGATATGATAAAGAGTATGCTTAATAACACTAAGTTATCCCATTCCTTGTAGTTTGAAGCTCTTAAAACATCAATGTATATATTAAAATGACTTTCGACTATGATGGTTCTCAAAACACCATTTAAGCAAAAAAGTTAAAAATCGAATTTAAGACATTTACATGTATGGGGTTTTCTATATAAAGTAAGAGCTTATAATCAAGAAGATAAAAAAATAGATCCTAGGACATAAGTTTGTATTTCATTGGATATATGGAAATTCAAAGGATACAAACTTTATTATCCCAACCATTCCAATAGGATTATGGAATCAAGGAATGCCGAGTTTCTTGAGAATGACTTAGTTAGCGAGAGTGATTCCACTAGAGACCAAAGTGGGAGAAATTGATCTCTAAGATTAACAATAACGCTCTTACATCAACAAATGGTTTTTTTTTCCTAGTAGGATAAACATTAAGGAATTGATTGTTTAAAACACACGTCTTGTTGAGACTATTTTAGAGTACCATAATAAACAACAATTAGTTCAACTTTCGCAAGAGGAACAACCATTAGTGCAACAATCTCTATAAGAGGTCATTGATGTTGGTTTGAAAATATCTTCTAGAGTGAAAAAGCTAGCAATTCCTACTGATTATGGTTTACCTACATGATTCTAACTATGAAATTTGTGTTAAAAATGATTGGATACATTTTCACAAGCTATGGAAAGTAGTAAACCTAAATTGTGGTATGATGCTATGAATGATGAGATGAAATCCATGTCGGGTAATCAAGTTTGGAATCTCTTTGAGTTGTCTCAAAGAAAGAAAACCATTTGATGTAAATGGATATTTAAAATCAAGAGGGATTCGTCAAGCAGCATTGTGAGATACAAAGCTAGGCTTATTGCTAAAGAATTCACTCAGAAAGAAGTGAGTGATTATAAGGAAACATTTTCTCTTATTTTTAACTATTGATGCCAACAGAATGCACTCACTGAATTAAACATCAATCTTCATCTGATAACATAAATATATAATGTCAATAGTAGAGGCATGATCTCAACAATAGTAGAGGAATGAAAACTTTTGAATGGAGAAGTAGTGGAAAAGGTGAATTCCTCTCTAACTGGTCCCTGAATGGAACAAGGTTTCTTCATATCTAAATTCTCAGTGTAATAACCAATTTTGGCCCGGGCCCGTCAGAAACAACTGAGGCCCAAAATAATTAAAACCCAACAATGAGCAGTCCATTTACATCCCACCAAGCCCAGTTAAAACTAGCCCAATTACGAAACCCATTAAACCAACTCAAACCCGAAAAAGCCAAAACAAATAATAATAAATCAGTCCAAAAACCAATTACAAACCCAAAGTAAAACAAACATTAAAACCCAAACCAAAATAAATGTCCAGATTAATAGTCCATATCAAACCAAAAAAAAAAACCATTTTAAACAAACAAATTTACAAAGACCCGAGCCCAATTACAAGGGCCTAAAACCAAACCTAGAAACTAAACCCCATCTAACCCAATCAGCTAATCCAAACCCCAGCCCACTAAACCAGAAACCCTAGCCCCAAGAGTTGTTCGTCGCCGCATGCCTGCCCTCTGACAGGGGCCATATCCCTCCATGCCTCTCCACCAACACCTCTCCCCAGGCACCCCTGTTCCTCGTGCCCATTCGCCCTGACGACTGCAGCTCCCCATACGTGACTCGCCCATACCCTGCAAAAGGATTAAGCAACAACGAACAGAGAAACAAATAGCAGAGACAGAAACCAATTCGTAAAAAAATTGGTTATAAAAACCGAAGGGGAACTATTGTAAAGGTTTTCCTTTTTTTTTTTTGAGGCATTATTAGCAATCAAAAAGCAAAAAAGATAAAAGGTCGATTCGGCTTCCGTTTTTACGAAGAATCAACAATCAATAGAAAACAAAAAAAAAAAGAACGATCAGTAATAAAAAAGGATCAAAAAAGGTTGATTCCAATTTTAGTTTCTTTTATTATCGTCTACAGCCCTTTCATTTTTTCTTATTTTTCTTAAATCTTCAACAAACAAAATACTAAAAGAGAAAGGAGGAGAGAGACCTTACCTGAATCCCCATAAGCGCAATGTCAGAAGGCCCCTTCTATTGCTGCCTTCAATTTTGAAAAAGGGGGACCGAAAGTCGTTCCCCTTCGTTTATAACGAGGTGTCATGGTCGAGGCTTCAAAAGGGGGTTTTGAACGAGTTTAAAAGGGCCCGGTCTTGGGCATCACCGGCCACCAATACGGTGGTGGCGCGGTGGTGCAATGAGCGACGGAGGGGAGCCCAATCGAAAGGGAAAACGAAGAGAGAGAGAACTGTTTTTTTAAAAAAGGGGGTCTGTGGTTTTTGTTTTTGAAGCGTTAAAAAAATGAATTCAAGATAAAAAAAACTTAATTTTAATAATGATAATGAAACGGTGCCTTTTACTAAAAAGAATATGCGCATGCTCCTTAAAAGGTATAATTGCGCGGCTAGTCCTTATCCTTTTGCAGCGGCATTCAATCAGCCTTTTTGTTACTTTTTCTTTTTACGAATTTCCCCTTTAATCCCTCTAGGTTTTCAATCAGGTCCTGGGCTCATTGATGAGCATCTAGGCTTGGGAATTTTACCCATTCGGTCCTTTTTGTTTAACGCGTGTTTTATTTTAATCCTTTCAGTTTTTTTATTATCATTTGACCCCCTGTTTTCTTTGTTTATTTTATTTTTATCCTGTTATTTTATTTTATTATTCTGTAGTATGTTAAAATTGGCCGTATTATTATTTATATACCAGTATATTAATAGTATAAATATATATGTATTTTTATAATTATTATTTATTACTCTTATTTAGCTAAAAATTATTTTCATTAGATATCTTTTTATATGTTATATGTTTTAAAATTATATATTATATAATATTATATTACAATTTATTTGTGTTATATAATATATTCTATTTTTATTTTTATTTAAAATCACTATATGTTATGTTTATATTGGCTCTACCGTCTCTATATGTCTTTTTATCTATTATTCGAGCATGCGTAAAATAGGTTTATATTTGTGTGTTGTCTATTATATTGGTTTAGGCTTCATCATGTATTTACAATTACTTTAGCGTAAGAATTATCATTTACCACATTTCCTGTTATCATTGTTTTATTGCCTATTTTAAATGTTAATATATCATGATTGCTTTTAATAATTTTGTTCAAAAGTTTATAAAATACAAATATTAACATATAATTGCTGTTTAAAATAAAAATACATTTTCGCAAAATCGATATCTTTTAAACATTCTTTAAAAAATAATAATAAGGCCATATTTGTGTGTTTAGAAGTTCGAAAGATCACATCCTAACGTGCTGGGTGTCGATTTTTTTGTTCAACTAAATAACCAAATAGCCTTTTTATACGCTTTGAAGACCAAAGATGATTTTGGTGTCAGAGTATGAATGTGTTATACCCTAACGTGTTGGGTATGGCACTTTTATTTCTTTGAAATGATTTAATCTTGAGATTCAATCCCAATTTAGGTAACCCATTCTTAATATTCTTTTTACCCTAAATATTTTCAAATTTTCAACATTGGGACAACATCAATCAATTTGGTACCAAGTTTGGGCGTTGCAAGGGTGCTAACCCTTCGTTGCATGTAACTGACTCCCGAACCCCTTTTTTCAGATTTCGTAGACCAAAATTATTGTTTTAGTAAATCAAAATGTTTATTAAAACAAAGGTGACCCGATCACACCTAAATAAAGATCGGTGGTGACTCCCTACTTTTAAAGTCGATTTTCGTTTTTTAAAAAATGGTTACGACAGCTTGGCGACTCCACTGGAGACCTCGAGAGTCAGGCCATAAATTGATTGATTGTTGTCCTTTTGATTGAAAACTTGGAAAATTATTTTTTTAATAAAAAATCATGTTTCTTCTAAAAGCATTTGTTGGTGCTATAACTGCAATAATATCGAGTCTCATAATACTTGCACTCGCATTGCATGACCGTTGTGGTCACACCTTTAAGTGGGAGTGAGAAACTAAGCTTTCGTGAGGTTTTCACCTCCGCCTGAGCTAGTGGATTGCTTCCGGGATACATCCGTACCTATGTGCTTCGTGAGGTTTTCACCTCTGCATGGCCATAGGGAAATGTGTCCCCTTGAACTGAACTCGATCTGTATGAGCCTATAATGGGTGAGGATTGAGGAATCTGCTGGTTCAGGTATCCTTCTTTAGAACCAAGCCCCATATAGAAGCCCTAGAGCCTACCCTAGGTAGAATGTCGAAATAGTTACCCAGATAAGTGTTTGATGATATCTTACTTGTTTTGACTATGTGATACTGACTTGTGTTGATTTGTTGGATTTGCATGACATTCCATATAGTAGAGGTGTCAATTTCTGTTCGGTTGCTGAGATAGGAAGTTTGCTATGGAAAATGACTTTCTTGATAAAATAGAGGATAATGCGGCCGTGCGCGCATGGTCAGAAAAGTTGCAGCTGGAAAAAGGAGATAGCTTAGTTGAAGGTCATACGTTAGAACTGAGGGACTCCACCCGTGTTAGCGTGACACAAAATGAGCTTCAAGAGTTGCGAGATATCTGGACCCATTGGGAAGATGAAGCTAAACAGATGTTCTACCACCGTTATGGTGATATCTCTCACTTATTAGATGTTAAGATAGATAAACACCTGTTTCGGGCTATGGTCCAATTTTGGAATTCCACATACAGTTGCTTCACTTTTGGAAAAGTAGATTTGGTGCCAACAGTAGAAGAATATACCACTTTACTTCATAGTCCCGGGATACAAGCTGACAAGGTTTATATTAGGCCTGCCTACGTCCCTCTTTTTGCGAAGAAATTAGTGAAAATTACGGGAATGAGTGAACAGTGGATCTCGACCAAGATTTAACAGAAAGGTGAAGCGAGATGTATTCCTTGGGTAAATTTAAGGGATCTGATTTTGACGCATCCCGATGTAAGGAGGAAAGTTGATATCTTCGCCTTAAGCCTCTACGGATTAGTCATCTTCCCAAAAGCCCTAAGACACATAGATGAAGTAGTGGTGGATCTATTCGACCGATTGGATAAACAAGTTACACCTGTCCCAGCAATTCTTGCAGAGACTTTCAGATCATTAAATGCATGCAGAAGAGCGGGAGAAGGAAGGTTTATCAGATGTGCACAACTTTTGATGGTATGGTTTTATGGGCATTTTTGGAAGATGGATAAAGTCTCTTATCGACCCTTTTATAAAGATTATTCACCGATAAAGGAGGAAGTGGCCGTGTCAAGACGAGAAAATATAATGGAAGAAGGATGGAGGACAATTCTTCAGAATCTTCAGGAGGAAGACATTGAGTGGAGAGCTCCATGGATGGTGCCTAGAGAGATCCTTTACAGATGCGGAGACTTTAATTGGGTCTCTCTACCTGGAATTTGGGGAGTCATCAGATATGCCCCTCTGCTAGCAAAAGAAGATAATACCGATCTAGATGCAGATTCGTGTACAAAGAACACATGGTTTGGATCGAAGCGAATTCTCTTATACAGGAGAAAGTTATATGAAGAAGATTAAGGAAATTGCAAATGCTTGGAAGCAAACCCATTAGATGAAGAGGTTGACTGTGGTCGAAATAGTGACTTCTGAATACAAAGCGTGGCTAAACAAAAGAATCAACGATAATATCTCGGGACCAAGTTCAGATGATGCTCAATCTATGGAGGAACGTTTGCAAATGATACCAACAAAATTAGAAATTATAAAACAAGATTTTGTACAGCGGAGTTCAGAGCTTGAGAAGAAAATTGAGCAGTTAGAGGAGGAGAAGATGTTTCTAAAATTGGATGTAGAGATATAGAAATCAGAAGCAGAAAAGATAAGAAAAGGGAAGAGCAAAGCTGAAGAAGAGTTAGATAGCCTAAAGAGGGACTACAAAAAGATGCGTCTCTCAATGAGAACTGCGGGGCTAGGAAAGACTTTAGGTCAATGGCGACAAGAGTTACAAGAGGAAAGAGCTAACGCTGAGCAATGGGAAAAGAAATTTCAAGAAATGAAGGCTCAGAAGGAGATCCTAGAAAAGCAAGTGTCAGAAGGCCAAAACGGAAGAAATGAATTGAAGACTAGAGTGGCGGAGTTGGAAAGGTCCTTAAATCATTATCGAAATCCCAACTTGGTGATAGAATTAAAGGCAAGCTTGAGTAGAATTGAAGAAATGGAAAAGAAGACCGAAGAGTTAGAAGTGGCACTGCAGGATTGTCAGAATTATATTGGGTACTTGAAAGAGAGTAAGGAGCAACAGAAGGAAGGGTTACATAAGGCACAGAAGCAAATTGAAAATAGGGACTATCTCATGAGAGAGGCCATAAATCAGATTCGAGAGGTGGCCGATTACTTGCAAATTTTGACAGCAGAGGCGGAAGTATTAAGTGTGCGGTACGAGTCATGGACAAGCCGATGACAGGAGTTGGCTTCGTTACTCCAAAAGATTAGGAATCTAGGCGCTAAGGCCAAACCATATCTGTAATTTATTTTATGTAAAGAGCTTCGTTTTCTAAAAAAGTTTCTTATGGGGAATTGAATCAGAGTTGACACATTTTTGCATTCATACCATGCATCTGCATTGTATTACACGCAATAGTATCACATCACCTTAATCATTTACTAAGGCTAAAATCATATAATCCACAGTTGCGACACTACAAATCTGGAATCACGTCATCCTTATAGGACACGTCTAAGAGCTAGAGCTATGGATGCTGAACTCAATGAAAGAATCGAAAGAATGGAAAGAATCCAGAGAGAGTTACAAGAGCAGCTGGCCAAGTCACAGCAGGAAGCAAGGGATCTGATAGAGAGATCCCGAGAGGATTCGCTCGAGCAAAAAGATCAAATGGCCAAAATGATGGAGATGATGACCGCTTTGGTCAAAAGAAAAGGACTCGTGCAGAGCCCTGATATTACAGAACCCCATTCAAGAGTCAATCAGAGTCTGCTCTATCCCCCAGGATACACTCCACTTCACGCCCACATAATGCCCGGAGGTTGGCCTCAAGGGGAATCAGTGGGCCTAGAACAACCACCTGCATCGCCTGCTCATCTAGGGCAAGGTATATTCGTATCGAACCCCAGAGCTAATCCTGCTGATCCAAGCGTCCCAGATTTGGATGATCCGGTAGAAATAGCCAAGCTAAGAATGAAGGATCTGTAAGAGTATGCTCAAAGATCAATCATGAGATGGTTGTAATAACATACTTAATTTACCATGTTTATTAATATAAAGCGTTGTCATTATTATTTCAATTTTTCTTTCTGTGTGTATAAATAAACTGTTTTATAATAATGTCCTGAGAATAATATGATTATTCTTAAAAGATCCTTAGTCGAGTATTATTGTTGACTAGGACAACAATAATGCATTAAGACTAACATGTAGTTGATTGATGATAAAGAGTTGTCATTGATATGGAGTGTCAAAATCAATGCATGAATATGTGTATTAGAGAACAACATATTGGATTGACCCACTATGAGTATGTTTCTTAGATTATTATGTAATTGTCACAACATTACTCATAGTGATTAATATATACATGATCCTCAGACTTGAGATCATTATTATCCCAAAGATCGTGAGTTGTATATTTTGATACTGATCAAACGCATAATCGTAATAAAAGTTGTTCTATAAAGGCTGATGTTGGATATACCACGATCTATGTAGAGGGATATGGTTGATCAATAAAGGATAAGTCCCTCCTACATAATAGGAGTAATATCTTAGGCCACTTGATTGAGTGAGATTAGAAATGCATGGCCATGCTCAAATAAGTTGATATGAGATGTCATACTAATTTGTATATCATAGTCTACTCAGGATATCAAGAAACATGGGATGGACTATGCAAGTGTGACTATCCCATGACTTGTATCCGTTCCAGAGATAAAGGACTTAAAGATTAATGCATGAAAGGTTAATCACGAATGGTTATGTCGAATCATGACTTCTTGTAACTTAGGTAGCAATGATGCATTGCTAGATGCCACTCTTTGTCTGTGATAATAGAATCGTTCTAGTATTACTGCTAACGTTGCAAGAACCCCTGTGGTCACACCCTATGGTTGAAATGAACGGAATAAAATATAGTTGGTATTGTGTTTGGTTGTCACATGAATTAAATTAATTAAAGAATTAATTTAATTGGGCAATCAAATATTGAACATATTATATGTACAAGGATGTTGTACACATAATGATAACATAATTTTATTAATATATGAATTTGATTCATATATAAATTTAAATAAATATAGTTTACCGAAATCCTTATTATAATTAATGTAATTATAATTTTCAGATATAATTCATGTAATTGTAATTTTCGGTTAAAAATCTTTATTGTATTTATTTAATCTTGTAATACATTCAAGAGATACCAATTATAAAAGGCCCAATTAAGAGGATACCTATTATAAAAGGCCCAATGAGAAAGGCACCTATTATAAAAGGTATTAAAAGGAGACAAAGCTGAAATGAAAACCCTAAATGATTGCTTGTTAGGTCTAGCAGCCGTCAAGCAAACAAACCTCCAAAATAGTTTTGGAGATTTCTTCCCTTCATAGTCAAACCGGGTGGATCACGTAGAGGCCGACATCAGAAAAGGTTGTGGCTTGATTCGACAGTAGATCAAAACTCTTGTTGCCAAGGCGCCGCTGTCTACTCAGATTGAAGTTTTGGTAATTTTGAAACCTTTATTTCACCCCGATTTGTTCCTCACACATGGATTCCTGATTTGGATCGCCGGATCTAATTTTATTCTGCTGCGCCATGGGGTTCCGGCGTTACAACAGGATCATGATGCTTAGGACAAGTATAAGAGTCTGGAAGAAAGACTTAAGGTGATAGAAGGTACTGGAGTCTTCTTTGCACTGAGCGCCAAAGAGTTCAGTTTGGTGCCCGATCTGGTCCTGCTTCCGAAATTTAAAGTGCTAGATTTTAAAAAATATGATGGAACGAGATGTTCAAAGGCGCATCTCATCATGTTTTGTAAGAAGATGGATGGCTATGTGAATGAAGACAAATTGTTAATACACTGTTTTCAAGACAGCTTGATCGGATCAGCCCTCCGATGGTATAATCAACTCAGCAGAGAGAGGATCCAATCATGGAAAGACCCAGCATCTGTATTTTGTGAACAGTACAAGCATGTCTCCGATATGGCGCCTGATCGACTAACGCTGCAGATGATGGAAAATAAACCAATAGAGACTTTTAGACAATACGCTCAAAGGTGGAGGGATATCTCGGCCCAAGTAGAACCCCCACTGACTAAAACTGAGATAACGGTCCTCTTTATCAACTTTAAAAGCGCCATTTTATGACAAGCTGGTGGGAAACGCCACAAAAGACTTCGCCGATATCATAATGTCTGGGGAACTCATTGAAAATGGCATCAAGAGTGGAAGGATGGAAAGCCACGAGAGCTCGAAAAGGGCAGTACCTATAAAGAAGAATGAGGCAGAAACACATATGGTGGAGACTGAGAGCCACTATGCTGCTTATTCATACCTGCCCCAATCACGTCCCCAATATCGCCCACCTCTAAATTTCTATTTTCCTCCCCAAAACCCTTATTGTCAAGCACCTTCTTCTTACCCCGTCTACACCATAAATAACCAAAGGCCATTCACCATGTTCCCACCTAATAACACGCCTGCTTCAAGCCAGTCCAAAAATGAACAAAGGCCGACAAGACCCAATCCTGAAAAATCACAATTCACCTCTATTCCCGTGTCGTACGGAGAATTGTGCCCAAAATTATTGGAGAAACAATTAATATCCCCACATTATATGGCACCATTGAAGCCTCCATACCCAAGATGGTACGACCCTAATGCTAGTTGCATGTATCGTGCCAGAAACCAGGGGCATTTTACGGAATACTGTCTAGCCATTAAAAAGAGGGTTCAGGGTCTTATTGATGCAGGGATTCTACGATTTGATGGTACCGGTAATGTGGCTAGAAATTCGCTCTCTAGCCATACCGAAGGGAACGTGAGCGCAGTAACAAGGGAAGACATGTAGAGAGCCAAAAGCTGCGTTTCTGAAATAAAAACACCTTTGCGAAAAGTCTGGGAGGTGATGGTGGAAAATGGGTCGTTTTTTTATTCCAACAGAAGTTTCAAAGAAGAAAGTACAAAAGGTCAAAGTTTTTGTGTCTTTCATGGTATCGAAGGGCATGACATCCAGTCTTGTAAAGAATTCAGAAAACTACTTCAAGACATGATGAACAACAAGGAAGTCGAGATCTTTGGTAAAATGGATGAGTCCGAAGAAAGGGAAATATGCACCTCTGATAATCAACCATTAGTCACCCATTATAGTACCGATCGACCTCTGGTGATTTATTATGAGGCCAAGAAGAAGGAAGTCAAACCGACAGTGGTGATTAAAGCGCCTTCTCCTTTCCGTTACAAGGACGATAAGGCGGTGCCATGGAAATACGACGTTAACATTGTTGCACCCGAAGTCGAAAAGCCAAAGGTTGTGACTGGAGATACCAGTAGAGTGGGACACTTTACCCGTAGCGGGAGGTGTTATTCTCCTGAAATGGCTGAACCAAAGAAAAAAGCCATTGACTCGAGTCAGAAAGGAAAGACACCGATGCATGAGGCTGAGATGGATGTTGAAATACAGTCGGAGCCAGAAATTAAAAGACCTGCAAATGAGGATGAAGCACATGAATTCTTGAAGTTGTGAATATAACATTGTGGAACAGTTGAACAAGCAGCCGGTAAAAATCTCGGTGTTATCCCTACTGTTGAGCTTAGAGTCACACCGGAATGCCCTGTTAAAAGTGTTAAATCAAGCTTACGTAGAAAGCAATGTATCTGTTGAAAAGCTTAATAGATGGGTGAACAATCTAAATGCAGATAATTTCATCTCATTCAGTGATAATGAAATACCACTAAACGGTAGGGGCTCCGTGAAAGCATTGCATATTACAACCAGTTGTAAGGGTTACATAGTACCGAATGTGCTCATCGACAACGGATCCGCACTCAATATCACACCTTTGGCCACACTTTCCAGGATGCCAGTTGATATGTCCTATCTAAGGCCTTGTCATTCCACAGTAAGGGCATTTGATGGGACGCGACAAGAGGTTATGGGAAAGATTGAAATCCCCCTAGAAGTGGGCCCATGCACATATAACATAGAATTCCAGGTCATTGACATCACTCCATCATATAATTGCCTTTTAGGGAGGCCTTGGACCCACTCTGCTGGGGCAGTTCCTTCATCTCTCCATCAAAAAGTGAAGTTTGTCATAGATAACCGCTTGATCACGGTCGCTGGTGAAGAAGACATCGTTGCATCTATTTCTGCTGTCACACCTTACATCGAAGTAAACAAAGATGCAGTAGAATGTTCCTTCCATTCCCTCGAATTTATTAATGCTACATTTGTTGCTGAAGGAAACAAGATTCCTACACCCAAACTATCAAGGAATGCCAAGATGGGAATTAAACTGACAGTGGGAAAATGAGCCCGAGCAAAGAAAGGCTTAGAAAGATACCAGCAAGGGATAGCTAGAGCGCTAAAACCGATACACCACAAGGCTCGATACGGTTTAGGGTTCAAGCCGGATGTGCGATAAAGAAGGAAACAGCTGCAGAAAGATCAAGAAAAGAGGATCATAAGAGCCTCAGGACGGGAAATGGAATGGGAGCCCATAATGTATCCGCCCTTGTCGAAAACATTTACATATGCAGGAATGATGTACCCGAGGAGAGATAATCTACAAAGCACGTTGTTATTGATTGAGAGGGGTCTTCAGAACGTTAGTATAGATGTTATTGACAAAAGAGATGATGCAAGTAAAGAAGTTTCAATGATACGCCCTTGTCCCCTGGGATTCGTTTTGAGCAATTGGACTGCTGTGGATCTTCTTGCAGTTTTTAAGTCCTCTCTAGAGTAATGCTCAGTGTTAACTCTCTTTTTATATGCCCCTAAGTAATAATAGGATCCTTTTGTAAGAACTTATGTTTGCTATTTATCTTTTAAATGAACATTAATGGAGATGCATTTTGTCATAGCCTTTTCACTTCCATTGATTTCATACTTATTCCCTCTTCTCATAGCCTGTCCTTACATATATCTCATATCATGCCATGGTACTATGTTTGTGTGTCCCAACACCTTGATACTCCTCTATAGTTTTCTTTTCCATTTACCTTTCAGGTGCTCAGATATTAACGATACGAATAATCCCGTTACAAGTCCTGAAATCGATTTTGAGAAAGCTATTTGTTTAGGAGAATTCGAAGCTGAGGGAAATACTGAAGACTATGTTTCGTCTCCTGACTTATTAAGAATGATAGAATAAGAAGATAAACAAATCCTACCCTATCAAGAATCTGTTCAGACAGTGAACTTGGGAGATGAAGGAAAGAGGCAAGAAGTGAAGATTGGGACCTCCATTTCAGAAAATACCAGATGTGACTTCATCGCTTTGCTTCATGAGTACAAAGATGTACTTGCATGGTCGTATCAGGACATGCCAGGTTTGAACGAGGATGTAGTGGTCCATAGACTCCCACTGAAACCAGAATGCAAACCCATTCAATAGAAGTTAAGACGAATGAGGTCTGAAATACTTTTAAAGATAAAAGAAGAAGTCAAGAAACAATTTGATGCTAGCTTCCTGCAAGTCTCCAAATATCCAGAATGGGTGGCTAATATAGTCCCGGTGTCAAAGAAAGACGGTAAGGTGCGAATGTGCGTAGATTATCGCGATCTGAATCGAGCAAGCCCTAAAGATAATTTTTCTTTGCCACACATCGATACGTTGGTGGATAACACGGTAAAACATTCGTTATTCTCCTTCATGGATGGATTTTCGGGTTATAATCAAATAAAGATGGCTCCCGAGGATATGGAGAAAACTACATTCGTGACGATGTGGGGAACATTCTGCTACAAGGTGATGCCATTTGGATTAAAGAATGTCGGGGCAACATATCAGAGAGCCATGGTGACATTGTTCCATGACATGATGCATAAAGAAATAGAAGTCTACGTCGATGATATGATCGCCAAATCTCGGGAGGGAAGAGAGCATGTTGGGAACCTCAAGAAATTGTTTGAAAGACTGAGGAAGTTCCTGCTGAAGCTTAATCCAGCTAAATGTACGTTTAGGGCTACCTCTGGAAAATTACAAGGCTTCATTGTCAGTGAGAGAGGTATTGAGGTTGATCTGGATAAGATAAAAGCCATACAAGAATTACCACCTCCACAGACACAGAAAGAAGTCAGAGGATTTCTAGGGAGGTTGAACTACATCGCTCGATTTATTGCTCAGCTTACCAACTAATGCGACCCAATTTTTTGACTCCTTCGAAAACACAATCCTGGAGAATGGAATGAGGAGTGTCAAATGGCTTTCGACAAGATAAAACAGTATTTGTCTAACCCTCCAGTGCTAGTACCACCAACTCCCGGGAGACCCTTGATATTGTACCTGACTGTGTTCGATAACTCATTGGGTTGTGTACTGGGGCAACATGATGAGTCAGGGAAAAGAGAAAGGGTGATTTACTACCTCAGCAAGAAATTCACAGAGTATGAAGCAAAGTACCCGTCAATTGAAAAATTCTATTGTGCTTTGGTCTGGGTAGCTCGAAGGCTCAGACAATATATGTTGTATCATACGACATGGTTAATTTCAAAGCTGGACCCAATAAAGTACATGATGGAATCACTTGCACTCTCAGGAAGAATGGCACGATGGCAAATCCTACTATTGGAGTACCGCATCATCTATGTGAGTCAAAAGTCAATAAAAAGGGAGCGCAATAGCTGACTTCTTAGCAACTCGAACGACAGAGGAATATGAGCCATTGAGATTTAATTTCTTAGATGAAGACTTGATGTGCATTACAGAAAAAGAATGTGAGTCGTCAAAAGAGAAATCATGGAAGATGAGCTTTAATGGTGCATCAAATGCATTGGGGCATGGGATTAGAGCAGTCTTAGTGTCACCAGAAGGGAATCATTACCTATTCACTACCAGATTAAATTTCTTCTGTACTAATAATGTAGCGGAATATGAGGCTTGCATCATGGGACTTCGTGTAGCTATTGAACGAGACATCGAAATCTTAGAGGTATACAGAGACTCAGCACTGGTGATTTACCAAATCCGTAGAGATTGGGAAGTGAGAGATTCAAAGTTGGTCAAATATCACGATCTCGTGGCAGAGCTGATCAAAGAATTCGAAAAAGTAACTTTTAATTACTTCCCACGAGAAGAAAACCAATTGGCTGATGCCTTAGCCACTTTGGCTTCAATGTTCAAAGCAAACCGAGAAAAAGAAATAATGCCTCTCCAGATGAGCATATATGAGGCCCCTACGCATTGTTTTAGCATTGAAAAAGAGGCAGATGGACAGCCATGGTTCCATGATATCCTAGAATATGTTAAGAATCAAAGGTATCCCGAACAAGCAAACGAGAACGACAAAAGAACAATCAGGAGAATGGCGGTAAGATTTGTCCTTAATGGGGATATCCTGTACAAAAGAGGAAAAGATCAAGTGCTCTTGAGATGCGTGGATGATGTTGAAGCCAGAAAGATACTTGAAGAGGTCCATGAAGGAATTTGTGGAACGCATGCCAATGGTTTCACTATGGCTAGGCAGATTATGAGACTCGATTATTACTGGCTGACGATGGAAAGCGACTGTATTAGTTACGCACGAAAGTGCCACAAATGTCAAGTTTACGGCGATAAAATTCATGCAGCACCTTCGCCCCTTCATGTCATGACTTCTCCGTGGCCTTTTTCTATATAGGGCATGGATGTTATAGGGCCAATTTCCCCAAAAGCCTCTAATGGACATCGATTCATTTTTGTGGTCATAGACTACTTTATAAAATGGGTAGAAGCTGCTTCATTTGCTAATGTGACGAAGACCACAGTCTGCAGGTTCTTAAAAAAGGAGATCATATATCGATACGGTTTGCCTGAGAAAATCATTTCGGATAACGCCTTGAATCTGAACAACAAGATGATGAAAGGAGTGTGCGAGCAATTCTAAATAAAGCATCATAATTCCTCGCCTTATTGCCCGAAGATGAACGGAGCAATAGAAGCGGCTAATAAAAATATTAAGAGGATTATTGGGAAAATGACCGAAACATATAGAGACTGGCACGACAAGCTACCATTGGCTTTGTATGCATATCGCACATGTGTGCGGACCTTTACAGGGGCAACTCCTTTCTCTCTGGTCTATGGAATGGAAGCTGTACTGCCCATCGAAGTGGAGATCCCCTCTTTATGAGTCTTAATGGAGACAAAACTAGAAGAATCAGAATGGGTTCAAGCTCGATATGACCAACTAAATCTGATCGAAGAAAAATGCTTGAAAGCAATCTGCCACGGACAGATGTACCAGAAGAGAATGATCACAGCCCATGACAAGAAGGTGTGACCAAGGGAATTTCACCAAGGAGAACTCGTGTTGAGAAAGATTCTCCCAATACAAAAGGACTTTCGAAGAAAATGGGCACCGAATTGGGAAGGACCATATGTCGTAAAGAAGGCTTTCTTGGGTGGAGCTTTGATTCTCACTGAGATGGATGGAAAAGAGGTACCAAATCCAGTGAACTCAGATGCCGTGAAGAAGTACTACGCCTAAAAAAAAAAATCACCATGATGAAAACCCGAAAAGGGCGTCTTGATGAAAAAAAAGAGAAAAAAAAAGGAAAAAAAGAAAAAATTAGGATGAAAACCCGAAAAGGGCGTCTTGATAAACAAAAAGGTTTAGGATGAAAACCCGAAAGGGCATCCTGAAGAAGCAGATTTGGGCTCAAAGAGCAAGAGCAATTTAAACTGGGAGTTAAATGGCGAGATATTAATGTTTGAAGCAGACTCGGAAGCTTAAAATCTTCTACACAAGAAGCTGTGCTCGAAAAGATCCAGGATCAAGAAACGTGGAGAAGTTCATGCGTTGAATATCTAGAACATTTGCGACATTTGAATCTACTTTCCTTTCTTTATAATGCTTTCTTTATTGAACTATTCCTTGTCAATTTTCTTTGCTTACTGCTTTTGGAAATAAATATGAATGTGAGGTATTTCTTTCATACCTACTTTGCCATTTTCATGCATCTCATGTATGGTTCTTTTTAAATGATAAATAGTGAAATGACATTCTCTAAACAAAAGAAATGTTGAGCATTACCTGGATGAGAATCTGGTAAGTACAAGAGCCTCAAAGCAAGGACAAAGTTCAACAGGGGGCAAAAGGGCGATACACGAGAAATACAGATCACTCGTAAAGCTTGAGGACGAGTACAAAACCTGAAAAGAAGTCAAGAATCGAAGCAATGAATACAGGTCATCATGAAAGTCATAACGAAAAGAGATATATGACCAAACAAACCCAGGGCACATGGCATAATCATATAGGCATAAAAGCATTTAAGACAAGCACGTGCATATCATGATAACATCACGCATGACACACACAGGCACGCCAGTAAAGCAAGAAGTTTTGATGATAACCGTACCGAACCAAGGAGAAAGAAGATACGTTTTCAATTACTATTTTTCAAAAAAATCGACTCATAATACGAGAGGTGAGTTGAGCCTTGGGTCACACGCTGAGGTATCTTTAATTTTCACTTTTCAATTCCTGTCAAAATCAACGCATAATACGAGAGGTGAGTTGAGCCTCGGACCACATGCCGAGGTATTTTTAATTTCTGATTTTCAATTCCTGTTTTTCAAAAATCAACTCATAATACGAGAGGTGAGTTGAGCCTCAGGTCGCACGCTGAGGTATTTTTAATTTTCGCTTCTGTCAAAATCAACTCATAATATGAGAGGTAAGTTGAGCCTCGGGTCGTACGCTGAGGTATTTTCAATTTCTGCTTTTCAATTCCTGTCAAAATCAGCTCATAATACGATAGGTGAGTTGAGCCTCAGGTCACATGCTGAGGTGTTTTTCAATTTCTGTTCAAATATCAACTCATAATACGAGAGGCGAGTTGAGCCTCGGGTCGCACGCTGAGGTATTTTCAATTTCTGCTTTTCAATTCCTGTCAAAATCAACTCATAATACGAGAGGTGAGTTGAGCCTCAGGTCACATGCTAAGGTGTTTTTCAATTTCTGTTTTCAATTTCTGTTCAAATATCAACTCATAATACGAGAGGTGAGTTGAGCCTCGAGTCGCATGCTGAGGTATTTTTAATTTTCGCTTTTCAATTCCTGTCAAAATCAACTTATAATACGAGAGGTGAGTTGAGCCTCAGGTCACACGCTGAGGTGTTTTTCAATTTCTGTTCAAATATCAACTCATAATACGAGAGGTGAGTTGAGCCTCAAGTCACACGCTTAGGTGTTTTTCAATTTTTATTTTCAATTTCTGTTCAAATATCAACTCATAATACGAGAGGTGAGTTGAGCCTCAAGTCACACGCTGAGGTGTTTTTCAATTTCTGTTTTCAATTTCTGTTTGCAAAAATCAACTCCTCAGGTCGTGCTTGAGGTACTTTTAATTTCTGTTTTTCAATTTCTGTTTGCAAAAATCAACTCCTCAGGTCGCGCGTTGAGATATTTTCAATTTTTGTTTTTCAATTTCTATTTTCAAAAAAAAAAATCAGTTCATATTACGATAGGTGAGTTGAGCCTCGGGTCGCACGCTGAGGTATTTTCAATTTCTGTTTTTCAATTTCTGTTTGCAAAAATCAACTCCTCAGGTAGCACGCTGAGGTATTTTCAATTTCTATTTTTCAGTTTCTGTTTTCAAAAAAATCAGTTCATATTACGAGAGGTGAAGTATTTTCAATTTCTATTTTTCAATATCTGTCTTTCAAAAACATCTGCTCATATTGCGAGAGGTGAGTTGAGCCTCTGGTCGCGCGCTGAGGTATTTTCAGTCTTCCTGAAGATAGTAAGAAAGCAAATCGAAAAGTCCAAATGTTGTTCCTTAAAGACGGCAGTGGAGCAAACTGAAAATTGAAGTCTTCTTGAAGATAGGGAGGAAGCAGTTTGAAAAGTTCAGATTTATTCTCTCGAAGTCCCAGTGGAGCAGTTAGTAGATCGAAGCTACAAATCTCTTCATGCCTCAAATTCATATTAGAGCAAGTTAAAAAAAAATAAATAAGATTGAGGAAAAGCGAACGGAATCTACAGGTCATATCTCTTGGAAATAGCAGAAGGGATCAAAGCAACAGGTTACAGTAGAGTTTGAAGATGTTTGGGGAAGACGAGGACCAATAAGTCAAGGCTTGACCAAGACTAGGCAAAACTGGTTCTTCTATTGTCTTTGCTCTATTCTCGTTTCACGATAATGAGCAAAGAGGGGCAGCTGTAATAACCAATTTTGGCCCGGGCCCGTCAGAAACAACCGAGGCCCAAAATAATTAAAACCCAACAATGAGCAGTCCATTTACATCCCACCAAGCCCAGTTAAAACTAGCCCAATTACGAAACCCATTAAACCAACTCAAACCCGAAAAAGCCAAAACAAATAATAATAAATCAGTCCAAAAACCAATTACAAACCCAAAGTAAAAAAAACATTAAAACCCAAACCAAAATAAATGTCCAGATTAATAGTCCATATCAAACCAAAAAAAAAACCATTTTAAACAAACAAATTTACAAAGACCCGAGCCCAATTACAAGGGCCCAAAACCAAACCTAGAAACTAAACCCCATCTAACCCAATCAGCTAATCCAAACCCCAGCCCACTAAACCAGAAACCCTAGCCCCAAGAGTTGTGCGTCGCCGCATGCCTGCCCTCTGACAGGGGCCATATCCCTCCACGCCTCTCCACCAACACCTCTCCCCAGGCACCCCTGTTCCTCGCGCCCATGCGCCTTGACGACCGCAGCTCCCCATACACGACTTGCCCATACCCTGCAAAAGGATTAAACAACAACGAACAAAGAAACAAATAGCAGGGACAGAAACCGATCCGTAAAAAAATCGGTTATAAAAACCGAAGGGGAACTATTGTAAAGGTTTTCCTTTTTTTTTTGAGGCATTTTTAGCAATCAAAAAGCAAAAAAGATAAAAGGTCGATTCAGCTTCCGTTTTTACGAAGAATCAGCAATCAATAGAAAACAAAAAAAAGAACGATCAGTAATCAAAAAGGATCAAAAAAGGTTGATTCCAATTTTAGTTTCTTTTATTATCGTCTACTGCCCTTTCATTTTTTCTTATTTTTCTTAAATCTTCAACAAACAAAATACTAAAAGAGAAAGGAGGAGAGAGACCTTACCTGAGCCCCCATAAGCGCAACGTCGGAAGGCCCCTTCTATTGCTGCCTTCAGTTTTGAAAAAGGGGGACCGAAAGTCGTTCCCCTCCGTTTATAACGAGGTGTCGTAGTCGAGGTTTCAAAAGGGGGTTTTGAACGAGTTTAAAAGGTCCCGGTCTTGGGCATCATCGGCCACCAATACGGTGGTGGTGCGATGGTGCAATGAGCGATGGAGGGGAGCCCAATCGACGGGGAAAATGAAGAGAGAGAGAGAGAACCATTTTTTTTAAAAAAAGGGGGTCTGTGGTTTTTGTTTTTGAAGCGTTAAAAAAATGAATTCAAGATAAAAAAAAACTTAATTTTAATAATGACAATGAAACGGCGCCTTTTACTAAAAAGAATATGCGCATGCTCCTTAAAAGGTATAATTGCGCGGCTAGTCCCTATCCTTTTGCAGCGGCATTCAATCAGCCTTTTTGTTACTTTTTCTTTTTACGAATTTCCCGTTTAATCCCTCTAGGTTTTCAATCAGGTCCTGGGCTCATTGATGATCATCTAGGCCTGGGAATTTTACCCATTCGGTCCTTTTCGTTTAACGCGTGTTTTATTTTAATCCTTTCAATTTTTTTTATTATCAATTGACCCCCTGTTTTCTTTATTTATTTTATTTTTATCCTGTTATTTTATTTTATTATTCTGTAGTATGTTAAAATTGGTCGTATTATTATTTATATACCAGTATATTAATAGTATAAATATATATTTATTTTTATAATTATTATTTATTACTCTTATTTAGCTAAAAATTATTTTCATTAGATATCTTTTTATATGTTATATGTTTTAAAATTATATACTATATAATATTATATCGTATAGTATTTTTAGTTACAATTTATTTATGTTATATAATATATTTTATTTATATTTTTATTTAAAATCACTATATGTTATGTTTATATTGGCTCTACCGTCTCTATATGTCTTTTTATCTATTATTCGAGCATGCGTAAAATAGGTTTATATTTGTGTGTTGTCTATTATATTGGTTTAGGCTTCATCATATATTTACAATTACTTTAGCGTAAGAATTATCATTTACCACATTTCGTGTTATCATTGTTTTATTGCCTATTTTAAATGTTAATATATCATGATTGCTTTTAATAATTTTGTTCAAAAGTTTATAAAATACAAATATTAACATATAATTGCTGTTTAAAATAAAAATACATTTTCGCAAAATCGATATCTTTTAAACATTCTTTAAAAAAAATAATAATAAGGCCATATTTGTGTGTTTAGAAGTTCGAAAGATCATATCCTAACGTGTTGGGTATCGATTTTTTTTGTTCAACTAAATAACCAAATAGCCTTTTTGTATGCTTTGAAGACCAAAGATGATCTCGGTGTCAGAGTATGAATGTGTTATACCCTAATGTGTTGGGTATGGCACTTTTATTCCTTTGAAACGATTTAATCTTGAGATTCAATCCCAATTTAGGTAACCCATTCTTAATATTCTTTTTACCCTAAATATTTTCAAATTTTCAACCTTGGGTCAACATCAATCAATTTGGTACCAAGTTTGGGCGTTGCAAGGGTGCTAACCCTTCCTTGCACGTAACCGACTCCCGTACCCGTTTTTTCAGATTTTGTAGACCAAAATTATTGTTTTAGTAAATCAAAATGTTTTATTAAAACAAAGGTGACCCAATCATACCTAAATAAAGATCGGTGGCGACTCCCTATTTTTAAAGTTGATTTCTGTTTTTTAAAAAAATGGTTACGACACTCAGGACTTCAAATATTCCAGCTACTTTTTCTGTACAGTTTTTCTAGCACATTTAGGAGTCTTACCAAACTATACATACATACATACATACATACATACATACATACAAATATATAAGCACTTTGAAGCACTAGAAATAATAGAACATCAACACGCATCAAATTAAGAGAATTCAACCATATTTATGTGGCATTTGAATTATTTTTAAGAAACCAAGGGCTGCAGATCTAAAAAATTGGGTGAAACAAACTGGAAACTAAAAAGTACAAAGAAGATAAGAAACCCAACATAATGTTTCCTTCTCCTGATTTGATAATTTTCCAAATAGAAGATAATATTTGGTTTCATAAAATGGGATTTCAAAACAAAATTGATGTGTTATTGTAAAAGTAAAACCACAAAAATAAACACCTTGATATCACATGAAGAAAAGAACGATAAAAGAAGTTGGTTACAATAGATATATTAGTAAAGAGAAGAGTATCTAGTTACAATCATCGATAACTCCAGTAGCAAGCAGCAACACGGCAAAGAGAGACAAAGAAAGAAAATGTGACTTTTTTTTGGGTTTACTACGTGACACAAGCAACTTAAAAAGGTCAAGGCAGCAAGACTATATGTATAATTAAGTACAGGTGGTAGTTGACTATAGCTTAACTTGTTTTGGTGAATGGTAAAGCTAGAACCCAACTTCAGAATTAAGACTTGATGATGAAATGAAAGAGTAGAAGAAAGAATTACAAACACCAATTACCAAACTCATCGCCTCTAACCTTGCATCAGTGTTTTCTACTACTTCAACAATCTTCTCTATCATATCTATCTACCCTTTTTCTTATTATATTTGTTGTTTTTTAATTCTTTAAATTTATTAGGCTTTATGTCCAAAGCAACAACCAACCAAAGTCTAAATTTACATTCCTTTTAAGTTTTTTCCCTTGAAATCAATAATGATTTAGAGACCAATTAAATGTAATTGCTCTAAATTTTACAAACATAATCCATCATTTCATAAAGAAAGCATTGATCATTCATACCATCAAACAACAAAGCTATTACATTTCTACCCAAAATTACACATTCTAGATATTAGGGTTAAAAGGAAGTCAAATTTCAACCCAAATCACTTCTATCCCTTCAGTTCTCTTCTTTTCTTTGCCAATAAAACCTAGCCACCATAGCTAAGTAGCTAACCGAGTCATCTATTCTCCTATTCAACTAAATTCAACAACTGAATAACGAAATTGAACATAAATTGTTCAAAAAAATGTTCAAAACAAAACAAGTTTAAATAATAAACTAAAATGAACCAATAATCGATTATAATAAAAAAAAGTAAACCTGCTAAAGCTAAATTGGCGAGTGTTTCATAGTTATTCATTGTTGTCCTTTATTGCTAATAATCGTTTTTATCTAAAATAGAAATAGATCAAAATAATTAGTAGATAAGAAAATAAAACCGAGATTTAAATGAATTTTCAAATAAAATTAGGAATTAGAACTTTGATTTAATTTTCCTCTCTTTCTCTTTCCAACAATCGATGGAATTTTATAGATCAAGAAAAAGAAAAGGAAGAGAGGAAAAGAAAAATTGAGAGAAAGAAAAAAAAAAGCAGAAAGAGGGCAAAAAATTGGAAGAGAGGAAAATGAAAGGAACAGAGGGAGAAAATGTTTACCTAAAGGACGTTGCGATGAAGATGGGGAGTGCTATGGTCGGAGTCGAAAAAAGTAAAAAAGTGACTTTCCGGCTACTTGTGTAACACCCCAAACCCGGTCTAGACGTTATGGCCGGATCTAGCATGTCACATTGAAAAAAAAGTAGAGAAGCTAAGCGTTCGTTGAAAATGTTGCGTCTCGTTTGAAAACTCTAAGTTTCGTTGTTTGTTTATAAAAACCCGATTTACTTAATGTCCATTCTTATAAAGTTGTTATTATTGTTTTGAAAAACCGTTTTCATTGTGAAAATTTGAACTTGAATCGTAGCGGAAACGTAATATTTTAAAAAACGATTATTAACACTTTTGGAAAACTCAATATTCAAATGTTTAACAATTTTAAAAAAAAATCGAAGTGAAAGTTACAAGAAAAATAAAATCCCAAATGCCTTATTACAACATATTAACTCAAAATAAATAATCTTAAAAAATAAAGTAAAACTAAATTTACTAAAGTTTGAGGGAAATATCTCCGATGAATGGGCACCACCGAGTCCTCCGTGGCTCCAAATCCTCTATCGCTGGGGATTACCTGTGAGGTTAAGGGGAAAGGGGTGAGTTACGAGAACTCAGTGTGTAATCCCCTAAACGGTCTCTAACTGGGCCTGAGCCTTTACAGATCAATTTGGGCCTAAGCCCTATAATCATGATAATACAAACAGTAAAATGCAACGCAACCCAATCCAACCATCACACCTCCCGCACCAGCCCAACACTCCTGTGGGGACCAAGTCAACCCACCCAGCCCTACACACCAAGAATGAAGCCAAGCTGCTAGAATATAAAAGGCTTAAAGCCGTCGGTAGGTCCACAATCATCTCAGGCGACCCGTGCGACCCTAGCAATCAAATAGATAGGTCCACAGTCGTCTCGGGTGACTCGTGCAACCCTAACAATCAAATCGATGGGTCCACAGTCGTCTCAGATGACCCGTGTGACCCTAACGATCAAATCGGTGGGTCCACAGTCATCTCAGGTGACCCGTGTGACCCTAACAATCAAACCGGTGGGTCCACAGTCGTCTCGGGTGACCCATGTGACCCTAACAGATCAATCGCTTCCTCTAATTATCAAACCCAACCCATGCAACATGTCATGTATGTCATGCTCAATCATTGCACATGTATGCAAAATGACCATGCTTAGTAACAGTCATTTCAACACATATTAACAGCAAATCAAACACACGCCCACAGTCAAGTCGGTTAAAACACTGTCATACAATCACAGTTAAATCGGTCAAATCATAACACAAACCAATCATTTACCTACAAGGGCAAATCAATCATTTTACCCTGTAAGGGTATTCCGGTAATCTTACCCTTTAGGGGTAGTTCGGTAATTCTACTCATAACTAATCCCTTTATGCAGTGCATATCAAACATAATCAATCATACAATTAACACATACAACGCTAGTACTACTACGAGGGTACAACGGTCATTTTTTCGTTTAGGGGTATTTCAATAATTTCACAAACTAAGGGTATTTCGGTAATTTTGCAAATCAGGGGTATTTCGGTAATTTTGCAAATTGGGGGTATCTCGGTAATTTTGTAAATTGAGGGTATTTCAATAATTTTACGAATTAGGGGTATTTCGATAATTTCACAAATCGGGGTTATTTTATTAATTTTGCAAACTGGGGGTAGTTCGGTAATTTTACAAATCGAGGGTATTTCAGTAATTTTATAAACCAAGGGTATTTCAGTAATTTTGTAAACCAAGGGTATTTTAGTAATTTTGTAAACCAAGGGTATTTTAGTAATTTTGTAAACCAAGGGTATTTTAGTAATTTTGTCAACCCCTCAGAAGGTCTACAGTCGCCTCGAGCGACTCAAGCATTCTAAACAAAGATAATGATGCGAATGGGCCTAAGGCCTATTCTCGGCCCAAATAGCCCTAAGGCCCATTCTCGGCCCAAATGGGCCCACACGCTTGGGTGGCCTATTTAGCCCAAATCTAGCCATAGATATAAGATTCACACAATCTAATCCAACATCTACTACACAATCATACAACCTATTCATATGGGCCCATTGGGCCCACTTGGCCCAAACAGCATCAGCCCACAAGAATATACTCATGGTGGCCTCGACTATCGCGTCGAAGCTCCACACGTACGCTCGCACGCTCGTGTGGCTACCATCGCCGTGTGACCGGTATTTCGGCATTTGCCGCTCTATAGCTAGAGTAGGGTGAAATACACACCTGATAGGAGTCTGAAGCTAATCCACGCTCTGAATGCTCCTATGCCCAAACGCCCACCAAGGTATGCTTCCTCTCCTCATAGTTTGCTCTATTTAAAGCCAGCTTCTCACCTTCCCTCTTGCTAGCTTTCTGATGTGGAATCCCTCCTTCAGTAGAGTTTAAATCCAACACAAACTCTGGTCGCCCCAACTTAGCAAAATAAATATCCCTTTTTGCTTGCGATGGGATTCGAACTCAAGCTCCCCTGTAACTTAATCCACGCTGCTAGCCACTAGGCCACAAGCTCCTCTTGTGTCTAAAATCATGCGCAACTAAATATAAATCTATGGGCCAAAGTCTAAGTTCACTTAAAAATAAATCAAAAAGAAATGCAAGCGCCAAGACTTGAACCTTGGACCCACTGCTTCCTTGTGGCATCACTTCCTTGTCTCTTATGTGGCATCATTTGCCACTAAACTACAACCCCTTTTGTCATTTTTCTCCACATTTTATTCTTAAAGCCTACTTACTAACTCCCAGGGTTTTATTGTCATTTTTCTCCACATTTTATTCTTAAAGCCTACTTACTAACTCCCAGGGTTTTATTCACCTAAAACCAAAATTTTCCTAAAGCCCAAGTTTGAACCCGGGACTTCATGGAAGCCCCCTAACCTTCCAAAATCACTCACCTAATAGGTCCAACTTGCATTAGTGTCGTTCTCTTATTCTCAAAAATTTTAAACACTTCCACGCCCAAGGCCCAATGGGCCCAATTTTACTAGGCCCAAATTCGGGGCGTTATAACATAAGAGCTTTTTGGAGGTGAGAAAGTGGGTGAAAGTAAAGTGTGGAGCGTTTTTATAGTGATGGCCTCCTTAAGCATCGAATCAGTAACTGGTGGTGAGGAAACGGAATAGAAATCAGACCATTTCACTACATAGACCTGTAATGTAATAAGCCCGTAATAGGGCATTCCATTGAACCAAATAGCTGTTTATGGTTATGCCATTACATTGAACCAAACATGGCCTAAGTTTGCCATTTGGTGAATGGATGCACGCTGATCTCACTGAGCCAGGCTGATTTGTGACAAATTCGATTAGGTGGGATAGTTTTTTGGAACGCTATGCTAGTGTTTATGGAAGCGGCATAACATCACGACTTTCAATTCGGGCTCTGATGTTGGGGGATGTATAGTCGAGCAAGCACGCAGACTTAGTACTGGAAATGGTAGCTCAAATTTGGAGCTTTGTGCTATTGAACAACGACTAATGCTGAAGGAACCTCAGGTCATTGCTTGGTCCAAGTTGAGTGCGGGCTGGGTAAAGATGAATATAGATGGTGCTCGGAGTTTGCATTCAGATGGTGTGGCAGCCGAGGGTGTTGTTCAAGATCACCAGGGTCATTGGCTAGCTAGGTTTATGCGTAATATTGGTTTGTGCTCAATCCTTGAAGCAGAGGTGTAAAGGGTGCATGATGGGTTGGTACATGCATAGGAGATGGGGGCTTGGAGAGTTATCCTTGAACTAGACAGCAAAGCTGTCATATAGGTATGGGGGGATTGCCGACAAACAAAACTTGGATGAAAAATTGTTCGGGCAGTGTTATGACTGCCACGACGACAATGGGAGGTGAAGGTGCAACATGTTTATCCAGAGGGAAATCGATGCTTTTGCTGCACAGGCTCTCCACCAGCTGATTGGATATTGGCTGTTGTAGCAACTGCCAACTGAGGTGTTGTTTACTATACATGAGGATTTGGATGGCATAGGGAGGTAACGTATGGTTATTGTGTACCTGTTGTTTCTTCTCATTTTCACAAAAAAAAAATTATATTTAAGTTTTTAACATATTTTAAGTATGATAAATTTTATAAATAATTTATATTAATTAATTAAAAGATATTTAAAATTTATATTTTATATATCATTATATTAAATTATTTAAATATTATATAATTTAAATAATTTTTAACTTTCCTAACCTTTAAAAAATAATTTTTTGTAATAATGAAAAATGCTAAAAATTTCAACTTTATTATTTCCCAGCGCTTTCTTACCCACTTTTCACGCACAGTTAACACCTATTGGTATGGGGTTGATTTTCATAACTCTTTTTATGTGTTATAGACAAAAAAAAAAAAAAAAAGTATCCAAATGATCTTTGTCAGAATGTCTGTCTTTCAATTGTACTCTGTTACTACCAAAACAGAAACAGTCCACTAGAATGTCTTCCGTTGAATTTCTTTTTACTTATGAAAATTAACTAGACATGGATCATTTGCACCCCTACCTATTTTTTTCTTAGAAAAATGTATACATAGATTATAGTATCTCGCCTAAAACTCCAACTTTAAATTTTACTAGAATTTGGTAAAAGAAAAATTAATAGGGTTTATTTTTTATATAATTTTAATTATATTATGATATTTATTAAAATTTCAAATGTATTTATTAAAATAATTATAATAGCTGAACTTATTTTTTATTAATTAAAAAAATAATTAAAACAAATTTTTTAAATCACTAAACCTTTTATAAAATCAAATACCAATGATTGAGTTTAGATTATTTTAGAATCAAATTATGGTTATGATCATGGATGAAGCTAAATGTAAGATTTTACGATCAATTGACCCCACAAAGAAAAGTAAAAAAATACATAATATAATTGGTGAAATACATAATATAATTGGTGAATTTATCTCACAAAAAATTTAAAAATGATCCCAACAAATTTGAAAATAACCCACAAGATTTTTAGAAATGAATTATTTTATAAAACAAATTCTTTTATATAAAAATAAATTGATCTCTCTCCACTCCTAAAACCTTAAAATCTCTAATTTTTTTTAGAACTTTTAATAATTTTTAAAGTTGAAATAAGAGATCCTGAACTGATTTTGACCCTATCGCACTGAAACTAAATATTCTCATTAATTACAATCTAATTGCTTACATTATTTCTCCCATGTAAAATTAGATTCGTTAAGCTTCAATTTCATGTTTAGTTCAACATTTAACTCAAATTTTACAATTTTTTTTTTTTTTATAAAATTTCACGTTTCAATACTATTGTTGCCTAGAATCTGTTTTAGTTATATTTACAACATTTTATCTTTATAGTTTACAATTAATTCATATTATTTCTATATAATTTAACCTTTCAACTCTTCATCATATTCATCAATATTTCATTAGTTCATGTCTTTATTTTCACCAAAATCTAACATAGTAAGAAAATTTCGTAAGAGTAATTACCTCTTTTTGACAAAAACATCACTTATTTACTTCTCTTTCTTCCTTTCACACCTTTATCATTTCCTTTCACTTTCCTTTCAACTTTCTTCACTTCCAACTTTTAATATCTTGCTTTCAAGATGATAAAAAAAAACTCCCTAAGATCTCTACTTCACTTTTTTTTTTTCATTGGTAACTATGAAATTTCTCAAGATTTTATGGTGAAGTAGTAGAATTTAATGACAAAGGATTAAAATGAATAAAATACAAATTTTCTCTTCCTTTTTTTTCTTACACGGTGGTGGCATGGAATATGAAGACATTTCTTCATGTTTTCATATTAAATATCTATTATAATATATTTAAAACATCAATAAAAATCTTAACTTTCATGATTTTAATCCAATAGCCATCATTTCTTCACTATTTTCATCAAGATTTAAGGGTCACTATTTGCCAACAACTTCATGAATAAATATAATATCTTTGATCCAATGACCTATACTAATTCCATCTCCATCAAGTAAATCCAAGGACTCCAATTAAATACGCATATCCAAAGGCATTTTGATAATTTTACAAAAAATATTCTTTTGCCAAATAACCATTTTGCCCTTGATACTTTTTAATAATTACAATTTCACCATTCACACTATTGGAAAAATTGCAAATTTGGTCCAACTTTTTCATATTTTCCATTTAACCGCTCAACATTTGAATATTTACGATTTGATCCATTCACTTTTCATTTTTTTACAATTTAGTCCATATTCCAGATTAATATCTCTTAACATATCAACCTTTTTAATTTTCTCTGATATCCAATTACCTTTTCTTCTAACACTGATAAATTGCATTTTATTTACTCTAAAAAATGAACACATATTTTCCCAAAGTAACACTACTTACGATCAAGGGGGGTTTTAGGGATATTACAGAGGTTGCATTAGATTGGTGCCTATCCCTCAAAGAGCATATGTTGTAGCACTCTGCCATGTAATAATCAACCCGACTACAACAAAAAAACCAATAGAGCCATCTACTACTTAACAAAGGAAGAGGAAATAAAGTTAAGATTGCCGAAAAAGGCCTTACCCATTGACTGGAAGCATGCTTGAGGAAGTAAATAGACCTCTTAATCTTGCAAAGTAAATACTCATCAACACTTGAGATGAACCCATTAGGTTGTTTCATATAAACTTTTTCCTTTAAATCCCCATTGGGGAATGTCATTTTCACGTCCATTTGATGCAAATCTAAGTCAACATGGGTAACTAATGCCATGATAATACAAAAGTAATCCTTTAATATGTGTATGTATCTGTTGAGTTGGACCTTGCAAATCAGGTATTGCAGCACCAATGCATCTTTATAACAGCTCGTTTTTGGGTCAAATCAAAATAGTAGTTTCGAGACCACTAATTTGAAGTTGAAATACTTATTTTATTATTTTATTATTTATTTAAAGTTTACAGTATGATTGAATGATTATGTAAAAATTTCGTTAAGAAATTTTATTGATAGAGTGTCCAATTGGACTAATAGGACTAAGTTGCAATAGGTGCAAAATGTGTGTTCTAGAAGCTAAGGGTGTTTAATTATAATGAATTCTTAAATTGGAGGTCCTTAAATGGTAATTAGGCCATTATACCTTAAGAGGGATAAAAATGGACATAGAGTATGTAAAATTTCAAAGTACAAGTGAAGGGCATTTTGGTAATCTAGTAAATAAAGCAAAAATAAACTAAATCAAAGGTTTCATCTTCTTCAATTTAGTCTATATAGCCGAAATTTTGGGGGAAATCGTAGCTAAGGTTTTGGCCTAGCTTCCAAGCTTAATTGTAAGTCTGTCTTTATCCCATTTTAATGATTTTTACATTTTTGTGAATGTTGTAACTTGATCTAGTTATTCCAAGGACTAATTTGAAGAGATGTCAAAGTCTAAAATTTTACCCATGTAGAATAAGCTTGTATTTTGATTTTTAATGGTAGAAAATGCATGTTTGTTGTTAGTTAAACAACATTTACAAAGTGATTTTTGATGAAAATGTAAAAAAGGACCTATTTGTAAAATGTTGTAAAATGTGTGGTAAATTGTGAATAAATGGAAAATGTGGGCTGTCAGGAGCATGAAAAAGATTTGGCTAGGCTTGGGTAATGAATAAATTGAATGAAAATCATTTTACGAGCCTAAGGACTAAAATGTAAAATGTTAAAAGTTTAGGGGAAAAATGTAAAATTTTTCCATAATGTGTTTTTGGGTTGAATTGAATAATGTTATGATTAAATAAGTTAAATTTGACATTATAGATCAAGAAAAATGAAGTTCGGGTCTAGATCGGGGGAAAAATAAAGTAATTGATGAATAGACCCGTTTGGCCATTTTTGTAACCGAGGTAAGTTCGTATGTTAAATAAGCCTTACTTTAACTGTATTTTATTTGCTTAAATTTATGCATGAATTTTGTAATCGACCTTACAGACACATTTGATAACGATTTGGCAAGCGAGAAATCCCAATCGAACCTTAGGAATATATTAGGATACAAGTGACATGTCACTAGGGTTTTATGTTATGTGATTCCATGCGGTCTGTATGTCCATCGATGGTCGAGTGTCTGGCAGGCATATATTGCATTTACTTAAGCGCTTGTGTGAGTAGCACAGTATAGCTACGTCTCGATTGACAGCTTGTGTGAGCAGGCCCGGTGATAGCTCGAGAGCGAGCACATATGTGTTATAAGATAAAGGTAACAATAGCTACATATGTGGCACCTTGTGTGCAAGGTTTACCGTGTATCCGATATTATTATTCCGAGTGTTTTATTGGGTATGACAACGATGAGACTAAGTATGAAATTATTACGAGATGGTACAAGTATGTACTCAAAGCTTCTGATTATTAATTCGTGAAATGACGATTTCAAGGTAAGTTGTGATAGAAGTGAATTATGATCATGAGGTTATGGTAAGTTATAATATCTTATGTTATATTACTTGGATGATTAATGTATGGTAAGATTTGCTTATTTCTTACATACGGGCTTACTAAGCTATATAGCTTACTCTGTTTATTTTCCCATGTTTTATAATATCACCAAGCTAGCTTGGATTGGGGGTCGCCAGAGATTGTATCACACTATCAACTGTTATTTTGGGTACCGATGATTTTAAACAATTTGAGAATATGGTATGTATAGGGACTTGGGCATTTTGTTATCTGTGTCATTATGATTTGGCCATATGTGTTGGCTTGTAATTGTTAATGTTTCATTGTGAGTATAGCCATGAAAGTTGGCTAATGTTGATTATGAGTATATTCGTACGTTAGTGCCTTTATGAATGTGTGAGTTGCATGACTTAATTTGGTAAAGTATGATATTATAAGCTTGTTAAATTTTGGCAAGTGAATGTCATGTTATTTCTCGGTTGTGGTGGTTTTGGTTGCATCTATATGCTTGGATTTGTGCCATGTGATGTCGTGTAGGTATGTGAAAATGAGGGTGAAAAAATGGCTTGATAAATAGCCTTATTTTTGTCCACACGAGTAGACACACGAGCATGTGTGACACACGACCTGTCTCATGGGCATGTGTTTTGGTCGTGTATCCTCTGCACCTTAATTTTGAGAAACAGAATGCTCAGATCTGAGCACATGGGCAGAGACACGGGCGTGTGTCTCAGCCGTGTGGACGGCACGACCTCGAACACGGGCATGTGCCCTAGCCGTGTGAAGTCTGCACCTATTTTTGTGAAAATTAATTTTCCACACGGCCTAGCACACGGGCGTGTGACTTGGCAGTGTGACTCCAATTTGTTTATGAGTTACAAGTCAGAGAGTTAAACGGGTTAGGGACACGGGCGTGTGTGACTACACGGCCTGCCCACACAAGCGTGTGACCCCTGTTTCTAGCAAAAATCTTCTAAGTTTTATAAGAATTCCTTGAGCTCTCGGTTTGGTCTCGGGCCACTACCAAAGCATGTATTGGGCCTCGTAGGCTCGTATTAGGAACTCTATGATTGAATATGAATGGTTTTAATTTGGACGCAAAATTTACGACTTGATTTGTATGATTGTTTGTGATGAAAGTTCGGTAATGCCTCGAGCCCTGTTCCGGCATTGAATACGGGTAAGGGGTGTTACAATCTTATTTGCTTTCCTTGAGATAGGCAGGATAAACTTGAATGATATATGAATAGTTTATCATTTCTGGGAGGTTGTTCCCTGTATATAACTATAGCTTGGATGTTGCAAACCTCTTCTTTAATTTTCGGGGATATATATGATGTGAGAGGGCCGAAAAAGGTTTTTGCTGTTAATGTAGGACATTGTTTTGAATGTTATTTTGCTTCTCCTTTTGCTAAAGGGTTAAATTTTAAACATCATTTACTGATTAGTTGAGTTAAGTTGATTTATTTGTTTTGTTTTTGGCTTGTTGATATCGGTCCATCAGACTTAACAATAAATCATTGAGAAGCTTAATTTTAGTATTAGAATTTTCTTTCCTTTTTGAGTTTTTTATTGGTTAGTGGATTCTTTTTCCCTCTTGATTCTGGAAATTGCCAAATTGAAATAAATTTGGTTGGTCTACTTTTTTAATGATTTTTGGAGTGTATTTTATTATGTAAGAAAAAAGTTTGTTTTTCCTTAAAACTCCATGTAGGACAAAGAAGAGCTGGAGATTAGTTAGGTATGGGTTGCATTTGGCTTGCTCCTCTTATTTATTTTCTTTATTGTATCCAATACATATTATCTTACATCCCTGTCCAACATATTTATATAACTAGCTGCAAATTGCTCATGGTTGTAATTTTTAATCTTTTATGCATATTTTCAATGTTGAATTGATTGTCCTTTGTTAAAAGTTATATGAACCCCTTTTTCTCTTAGAACTTTTGATTAAGTATGTTACATACATTTCAAATAGGCTTATTTTGCAAAACCTCAAGACTCTACTGCTAAAGCTGATAGTGGATCACAGGCATCTAATGCTCCACAATTGGGATCCAAAACTGTTTCCAGAGGTTTAAATTCATCACTGATGCTTCTAATGAGCAATTCTTTTTTTATTCTTTAACAGTTTTCACAGTGACATGTGCATTTGAGTGTTTGGGGTTGGAGTAATGAATGGATTGGAGCAACATAGATAAAAATAGTGTTTGATCTTTAGGAAGTGAGAGTCAGGAGACTAAGAATAGGGTTTTTATTTTTTAATGGACCTTTTGTTTATTTGTTTGTGATATATTATTTTGGGAAATTCTTCATTTGTTAGAAGAAATGAAGAGAAGCCAAATCTTGGGCCTTTAGAGGTTATATCATTTGGTATAATTTGTTTAATCCTTTCCTTTAAAGCAATCATTAATGCAAATTTGTCTCATTCACATTTTCCAATTCTATAATGTAGACAAACAAACATTTTTGTTTCTTTTACTGTAAAAAGAAAAATAAAAAGATGCACTTTTTCTTTTTGAGGCTTTGTGACTTTTCCTTTTTTTTAATAAAAGTTTCGTGTTTAATACAATTCATTAATTTTAGATTATAACACAGGTAAAAAGTTTTATATAAAAATTATGTAAATAACAAATGAAACTTTAGTTGAAATCATAAAATTGAGATAACTCGAGAAGCAATGGATTCAAATAATAGTGTATTATTTTAAAATGTAGTAAATAAAATATTTTAAATATTTTAATATAATTTAATATAAAAATAAAAAATCTTTTAATATAAAATTAATTATATTAAGAATGTTATTAAATTATATTTAATAATAATTACATTAAAATATGATTAAATTATTTATTTTTATTTTTATTAGATTTTATTTAATAATAATCTTATTAAAATTTAAAAACAATAATCATCTACCTAAAAATAATTCTCTAAGGGTACTATGATCATTTTAGTTTTTTTTCTTATGCTATTATAAATCTATTCCATTTAACCAAATACAAGAAAACTATTACAGTTTTATTCCATTACATTCAATCAAACAATTGAATTACTTATTACGCTCTATTCGATTACAGCTTTATTCCATTGCAACTCTATTCCATTACAACCCTATTTCATTCCAGTGAACCAAATGTGTCGTTAAGAACTTAGTAAGTTTCTCGAATTTTGATAAGTTGTTGCCAGACAATAACAACTTGGAAACAGAACCTCAAGAAGTGGTTGGGAGACTCAACTTGATAGCCACACACCCCACAATGGCCATCCATTGTCGTATGTCGATGAAGACGTACCTCATTTGTCAATACGCGAACCTGAAGAACCAACCAAAGAAAAACTTTTACACATTGAAGGCAATGTATATGCGACACCCGCCTCAACATCACATGCATGCCAATGCTATTCGAGGGCGCCAAATGCTCATAAGCCGACTTTGTGGTGAAACGAAAATGCTTTCCCCATCGCCACCCCAGGAAATCCTCCACTTCACACCCACCTGGAGGTTGCTTACCAGCTATCTATCGAATTATCTCCTTAGGCAGCAGGGCTCGGAGACGATTCCAGTCCCACTCCCCATTGCTACTGCTAGAATTAAGTGACCCAAATTCTTATTTAAATAAAATACAATGGTAAAATAAAATAAAAGAAGAATCCTTATAGAATTACACTTCTTTTATTTTATTTTGAATAAGGTTTTTTAAACCTTATTAAACTCTATCTATTTGATATTGATTAGAATAAGGAGTTTCAATCTTACTACACTCCTATTAGAATATGGCTTTATAAGCCTATAAATAGACATGGTCTATTCCTCTTGTAATTGATTCGAATTCGACATAGTAAATTTTCTTCTCCTCTGTCCGTGGTTTTTCCCGAAAGGGTTTCCACGTAAAATCTGTGTGTTCTTTATTTCTATTTTTTTTCTTTTGCGATATATTGTCATTACCGACGTTATATTTTTTATAAATTGGTATCTGAGCTTTCGGGTTTTTTTTTATCTCGATCACGGTAATGGTGTCTTTAAAGTATGAAATTCCGCTGTTGGATCACAACACCAGATTTGCGTTGTGGCAGATAAAGATGCAGGCAGTTCTTGCACAGATGGATTTAGAGGAAGCCCTGCTAGGGGTAGATAAGATACCTTCGACATTGACGGAGGAAGATAAGAAGCGCAAGGATCGAAAGGCGTTAACACAGTTACATCTGCATTTATCTAACGAAATTTTGCAGGATGTGATGAAGGAGAAGACTGCCACAGTATTATGGAAGAGGCTAGAACAAATATGTATGTCGAAAACTCTAACCAGCAAGTTGCATATGAAGCAACGACTTTATGCTCATCGTTTAGAGGAAGGTGCGTCTGTGCACGAACACTTAACATTGTTTAAAGAAATTCTCTCAAACTTGGAGGCCATGGAGGTTCAGTATGATAAGGAAGATCTAGGGTTGATACTACTTTGTTCGTTGCCCCCGTCTTATTCAACCTTTAGAGACAAGATGAAGCATCTTGTGGTTAAACCCGACTCCCAGGGAGAGGGTCTTATTGTTCGTGGGAGACAAGATCAGAATGCTGATGATGATCGTGGAAGGACACAGGAAAGGAATCCTCGCGGTAAATCTAAGGGTAGATCAAAGTCTTCAAACAGAGGTAAAACTTGTAACTTCGCAAGAAGAAAGGGCACATTAAACCGAGTGCTATAAGCTCTGTAACAAGATTAAAAAGGAGGCTACGAATCAAAAGGGAAAACAACTACAAAATTCTGGTGAAGCTGATATTGTAGAAGACTGCAGTGATGGTGAACTTCTAGTCGCTTCTGACAACAATTCTAAAGAGAGCGAGGGGTGGATACTTGACACAGGCTGCACCTTCCACATGAGTCCTAATCGGGATTGGTTTACAAATTACGAAACGGTGTCTGAATGTGTTGTTTTGATGGGAAATAATGCTTCGTGTAAAATCGCAGGTGTTGGAACAATTAAAGTTAAGATGTTTGATAGAGTTGTCAGAACACTTAGTGACGTACGGCATGTTCGTAATTGAAGAGAAATTTAATTTCGTTGAGTACTCTTGATTCAAAAGGGTACAAATACGGTGAAAGTGGGATGTTGAAGATTTCCAAAGGTTCCTCATTGTGATGAAAGGGCGTAGAAAGACCGCCAAGTTATATGTTTTTTGAGGGTTCTCATTGTTATTGGTGATACAAATTTGCCGCTTCCTCTTCTTTGTCAGATGATGATACTACTAAACTTTGGCATATGCGCCTAGGGCATATGAGTGAGAATGGCATGGCAGAATTGAGCAAAAGAGGACTTTTTGATGGGCAAGAAATTTGCAACCCAAGTTTACGTGAGCACTGTGTTTTTGGGAAGCAAAAGAGAGTTCGATTCACCAGAGGAATCCATAACACGAAGGGAACATTGGAGTATATTCATTCTGATCTGTGGGGGCCATCAAGAGTGCCTTCGAGAGGTTGAGCTAATTATATGCTAACTTTTTTTGATGATTTTTCCAGAAAAGTTTGGGCATTCTTCCTGAAGCAGAAAAGCGATGTGTTTTCCGCATTTAAGTCTTGGAAAACTATGATTAAAAAACATACGGGAAAACAAATAAAATACCTCCGCACAGACAATGGCTTAGAGTTTTGTTCTGATGAGTTTAATAAACTGTGTAAGTCAGAAGGAATCGTGAGACACTTGACAGTTCGTCATATTCCACAACAAAACGGCATTACAGAATGAATGAACAGAACGATTATGGAGAAGGTTCGATGCATGTTGTCAAATGCCAACTTACCCAAGTCGTTTTGGGCTGAAGCAGCCTCTACTGCATGTTTTTTGATCAACCGATCTCCATCCGTTGCCATTGAGAAAAGACTCCACAAGAGGTATGGTCCGTAATCCCGCTAATTATTACGATTTAAAGATCTTTGGGTGTCTGCGTATGCCCATGTTAATAATGGAAAATTGGAACCAAGATCCATTAAAAGTGTTTTTCTTGGTTATAAAGCTGGTGTAAAAGGGTATAAGTTATGGTGTCCTGAAAATAGAAAAGTTGTGATTAGCAGAGAGATGTTGTTTTTGATGAAACTACTATGCTACCTAACTTATCTCTTAAAGACTCTTCCAATAAAGAAAATCAAAAGCGGTGGAGCATCGAGTTATACTGAGTCAACTCCTCAAGCCGGTACAAAAATTGAGAATAGAGTTGCTTCTTTACCACAATACTCTATCGCCAAAAACAGAACTAGAAGAGAAATTAAACCTTCAAAGAAGTATGCTGAGGCTGACCTAGTTGCTTATGCTTTAAATGTGGTGAAGATATAGATGCAAACCAAGAGTAGTCAAATTATTCTCGAGGCGGTTAGTGTGAAGACTCAGAAAAGTGGATGTTTGCTATGCAAGAGGAAATAGAATCACTCAACAAAAACAAAACATGGGATCTTGTGAAACTTTCTGAAGGTAAAAAGGTTGTTCGCTGTAAATGGGTGTTTAAAAAGAAAGAAGGGACTCCAAGAGTTGAAGAACCCGGATATAAAGCAAGGCTTGTTGCAAAAGGGTTACTGATCAAATTCTAGGAGTGGACTTTCTGAGATGTGTTCTCCTGTTGTGAAGCATAGTTCGATTCAAGTTTTGCTTGGTATTGTGGCCATGCAAGATTTAGAGCTTGAGCGATTAGATGTAAAAGCGCATTTTTGCATGGAGAGCTTGAGGAAGATATTTACATGCAACAACAGAGGGTTTTATGATCTCGAAAAAGAGGACTATGTTTGTTTGCTTTGAAATAGTCTCTTTACGATTTGAAACGATCACCAAGACAAATGGTACAAGAGGTTTGATTTCTTTATGACTTCTCATGATTTTAAAAGAAGTAGTTTTGACAATTTGTGTTTACTTTAAGAAAAAGCAGTGATGGTTCTTTTGTGTATCTACTTCTTTATGTTGATGACATGTTGATAGCAAAGAAAAGATAAAGGAGAGATAAGAAAGGTCAAAGCCCAACTAAGTGAAGAATTTGAGATGAAAGATTTAGGACCGATAAAGAAGATACTTGGTATGGAGATTCTCGAGAGATAGAAAAGCAAGTAAATTGTACCTAAGTCGGAAGGGTACATTGAGAAAGTTCTTTGCGAGTTCAATATGCAGAGTGCTAAGCTCGTTAGTAGTACTCCTTTAGCAAAACCCATTTCGGACTTTCATCGGCTTTGTCTCCACAATCGGATGATAAGATTGAGTACATGTCACATGTTTCATACTCTAGTGCGATGGGATCTCTCATGTATGCTATGGTTTGTTCACGCCCCATTTATCATATGCGATCAGTGCGATTAGCGAGATACATGGCGAATCCGGTAAAAAACATTGGAAAGCGATTCGGTGAATTTTAAGATACTTACGAGGTACTCTCGATGTTTGCTTACAGTTTGGAAGAACTAGAGATGGAGTCATTGGGTATGATGATGCTGATTTTCTTTGGAGACCTTGATAGAAGAAGATCTCTCTTTGGTTATGTCTTTACAATCGGAGGTTGTGCAATTAGTTGGAAAGCTACTTTGCAAACTACACCGCTTTGTCTACCAATCAAGCCGAGTACATGGCGACATCGAGGCTTGTAAAGAAGCTATTTGGTTGAAGGGACTCTTTAGTGAGCTCAATGAAGACCTTCAAATCAAAGACATGATATTTTGTGATGATCAGAGTGCCATTTTCCTTACAAAAGATCAAATGTTTCATGAGAGAACAAAACACATTGATGTTCGATATCATTTTGTTCGTGATATTATTGCTCGTGGTGATATTGTTGTGAGCAAAATTAGTACTCATGAAAATCCTACAGATATGATGACTAAGTCACTTCCTATAACCAAGTTTAAGCATTGCTTAGACTTGTTTGGTGTTCATTGTTGAAGTTAAACCCTTAAGGGGTTTTATGGAAGAGGTGGAGAACTTGTTCGTTGAGAGTTCGCGATGAAGAACCTGTTTATTGAGAATTCGTGTCAAGGTGGAGATTGTTAGAATTAAGTGATCCAAATTCTTATTTAAATAAAATACAATGGTAAAATAAAATAAAACAAGAATCCTTATAGAATTACACTTCTTTTATTTTATTTTGAATAAGGTTTTTTAAACCTTATTAAACTCCATCTATTTGATATTGATTAGAATAAGGAGTTTCAATCTTACTACACTCCTATTAGAATATGGCTTTATAAGCCTATAAATAGACATGGTCTATTCCTCTTGTAATTGATTCGAATTCGACATAGTAAATTTTCTTCTCCTTTGCTCGTGGTTTTTCCCGAAAGGGTTTCCACGTAAAATCTGTGTGTTCTTTATTTCTATTTTTTTTTTCTTTTGCGATATATTGTCACTACCAACGTTATATTTTTTTACAGCTACAAGTGAAAAGCGCCAATGAAACAAACCGCAAAGGTACAGCCTGAGGGTTCAGACAATGCTCGACAAACGGGCCACACTCTGGTAACCAACAATCAGCCAGAAATCAATTGTTAAACCATTGCCAACATTCCAAACCAGGCTAGCTCGTACATCATCCCAAACTTTACTTATACCCTTCCATAATCGAGAACAGTTTGTGGTGAGCAAAGAAGGACGAGACCCCTCCCAATGCTATTTTGCTCGGAGAACTTGAACCTATAATTGATTTGTTCGATCGATCAATCAAATTGAAGCCCATCTTTATCAATAATTTAATATAATAATATATAAAATTTAATTTAATTTAAATTTATATGCTTTTTAAATAAATAATATAAATAAAAGGATTTTTTTTATAATTATCACTTTTAAATATATAAACCAAAAAACAAAAGCACTTAAATGCTAAATTTTTGTGCTTGGACCCGGTTGACCCAAAAGCAGGGTGTTATTATTTTCTTGTGTGGTGGAAAAAGGAATTTGCGAAAAAGCTGCGGACATCAACCTTTTATTTACTGGTATCAGGGTTATAGCAGAGTCGGAAAAGCATGGGGTCATGAGTCTAATAATAATGCCCCTTCCCTCTTAAATATCACAGCAATGTCACATATCTACTCTTATGACTCGCACAGACACAAACCCACCCATCTGAACTACCTCCTCAACGCCACCGCCCAAACCAAATGCCTCAAACATGCAACTCAAATCCACTCCCAAATCATCACCAACAGCTTCATTTCCCTCCCTTTTCTCTTCAACAACCTCCTCACCTTGTACTCCAAGTGTGGCCGTCCCTCTCTCTCCCTACTCCTTTTCTCGACTGCCCATCAACTAACCAGAACCGTTGTCTCTTGGACCTCTCTCATCTCCCTACTTTCCCATCTCCCCGCACCCTTTCAGGCCTTGTCCTGTTTCAACCAGATGCGGACCGCTGGTGTATACCCTAATCACTTCACCTTCTTCGCTGTTTTGCCAGCTTGCGCTAGCACTTCCATTCTCGTTCACGGGCAGCAGATGCATTGCTTGATTTCCAAGCACGGGTACGAGGGTTATGTGTTTGTTGGCAGCGCGTTGGTGGATATGTACGCTAAATGCCACGATATGGGCCTGGCAGAGAAGGTGTTTGTCGCTTTGCCTGAAAGGAACATTATTTCTTGGAATTCCATGATCGTTGGCTGCTTGTTAAACAGCTTCCATGTCAAGGCCCTTTTTCTGTTTAGGGAGGTTATAAGGGAGGATCTTTTTAGTCCTAGTCAAGTGAGTTTCTCGACCGTGTTAAGCGCGTCCGCTAATACTGGGGCTCTGGAATTTGGAAAACAAGTGCATGGGGTAGTTGTTAAACAAGGTTTACTTACATTGTCTTATGTGAAGAATTCGCTTATGGACATGTACTTTAAATGCGGTTTGTTTGATGAAGGTGCTCTGTTGTTTAATTCTCTAGGTATAGAGAATAGAGATGTTATTGCATGGAACGTCATGTCGATGGGTTGTGTTTACAATGAAAACTTTGAAGAAGCTTGCAACTATTTATGGGTCATGAAAAGGGCAGGTATATCGCCAGATGAGGCGTCATACTCGACAGCCCTTCATGCATCTGCCCATCTTGCTGCACTGGATCAAGGGACTTTAATCCATAATCAGACTATAAAATCAGGGTTTTCAACAAATACACGCATTGCCACTTCGTTGATCACAATGTATGCAAAATGTGGGAGCTTAGATGACGCTTGTCGGGTGTTTGAAGAAACTGACAATCCTAACGTTGTTTGCTGGACGGCACTGATTGCTGCTTGCCAACAACATGGCAATGGAAACCACGTAATTAAGTTGTTTGAAAAAATGCTTGCAGATGGCTTAAAACCTCATTACATTACTTTTGTTTGTGTAATATCAGCTTGTAGTCATACAGGACGTGTTGAAGAAGGGCATGCTTACTTCAATTCTATGGAAAAGGTGCATGGTATAATCCCTGGACATGAACACTATGCCTGCATGGTTGACTTACTAGGTCGTTCAGGTCAGCTAGATGAAGCTAGGAAGTTTATAGCACAAATGCCGATCAAACCTAACGCATCTGTTTGGGGAGCTCTGCTTGGTGCTTGTGCAAAATACGGTAATCTTGAAATGGGAAGTGAAGTTGCAGGGAGACTCTTTGAGTTGGAGCCAGATAACCCAGGTAACTATATTCTCCTTGCCAACATGTATGCACATAAAGGAAAGTTAAGGGAAGCCGATCATGTTAGAAGATTGATGGGTATAAATAGGGTAAGAAAAGAACCAGGATGTAGCTGGATTGATGTTAAGAATAAGAGCTTTGTGTTTACAGTGCATGATAAATTGCATGCTAGGACGGATGAAATTTATGAGATGTTGAAAAAAGTGAAGGAGTTGGTGACGAATGAAGGATATGTGCCTCAAACGCTGTTCGCTGTTAATAGTGCTGAAGAGTTGAAGGAGGAGAGCTTGTGGTATCATAGTGAGAAAATAACACTTGCATTTGGGCTGCTAGCACTCCCTGCTGGGGCTCCAATTAGGATAAAGAAAAATATAAGGACATGTGGTGATTGTCATACAGTTATGAAGTTTGCTTCTGAAATTTGGAAGAGAGAGATTATTGTAAGGGATGTAAATCGGTTTCACCATTTCAGGAATGGTTTATGTTCCTGCAGAGACTATTGGTGATTGGCCTCCTTGATTAAGGTTTGTAGTTACCTTTCAACATTATTGTCAGTTTAGTCATTGTTATTGTTATCTTTGAGCGACAAAACATAGTGAGTCATCCTTGCCATGTCGAAGATCGACACAAACTGTTGTTCCAACCATGTCAAGCTCAAACGCCAATACGTGTAAGGTGTTCAGTTTCAGTTAGTCTTCCTTGCGCCAATTCTTATCCACATGCCAATGGGGAGCAGAATTGTTAAGGCAGCAACAGTATAGAATTGCATAGCAACAGAAACTTCTTCTCATGGGAACTGGCAGATTTTGATGGAGGAAGCCAAATACCTTGACTAGAAGGTGATCCAGATGACATTAATTAAATGGTCCGAATATCTGAATGCCCCATTCTTCCTAGGAACTATTATATCCTTTCAAGCTATGTACAATGAATTTATAAACCACAAAAATACCAAATACTGACGGGTTAAGAAACAAACAGTTGACCAAATACCCGCTTGGTACAAGATTTTAATATTTTAAATTTTTTTATTCTTTTCTAATTAAATTTAACAACAAAATATAATTATTATATTAAGTTACTGAATCTAATTAATAATTTAAAATTTATATTTGCATAAAATTTACATTTCCATAAAAATATATTTATATGTATATAATATATATTTATTAAAACGCTAAAAATTAGACTATATAAAAATTAGTTTTAATGTCATGTGCTATGCACATGATATCTTTAAATTATAATATGAGAAATTAAAGTAATAGTTTCATACTTGTATTATATGTATGTGTGTGTTCATTTCATTATTATTATGCTTGAATATAATATGTTAATGAAAATTGGCATACAAGGCTATTGAATGAATTGGAATTTGAAATGAAATGAGATATATGCTTGTTATGTTACAATACATTGTATAGGGTATGTATGTAATTGAAAATGATTAAAAGGTATGATATGTAATTGGAAATGGTTAGAAGGTATGATATGTAATTAGAAATGATTAGAAGGTATGATATGTAATTAGAAATGATTACAGGGTTGAATTCACAAATATACATAATTAATGCCCATGTGAACTTAGTAAAAGGTTAGGATACAATTGGCATGCCAATAGAGTCTTATGCACGCTTGTACGTGATATGTGATTGTACGGAGATTGTTACAGGTTATGTCGAGATCCAACATCTGTTGCGGATCATCGAGTATTATATGTCTCTATGAAGACTTTAGTGTGTTAGAGGAATGTATTTAAAAATGTTTATACATTTTATGCCTACGGGCTTTACACTTTGGTACCTTAGTGTGGTGTAGTTCACCTGTTTATTTGAGTTCATTTTACTAAGGTTCCGTTGGGTGAAATACTAAAATTGGAATTGGATTCAGAAAAAGGGATATGAACTAATTTGATATGTTATAATGATTTGTAATTTATATTGAAATGGCATGATTTTGTATCTTGATAAAGATGTATGCAAGTGAGATGGTATAACATGATTTGGTATGAATTGATGATATTCTTGATATGTTTTAATGTCTAACCTATTTGGATGTCAATATTGTCATGTGTCTAGTTATGACATTATGTGACAAGGTTAGCCAAATGTATGCCAAAATTATGGTAGTTAGTATGCTTATTTATGATCAAGGTAAGCCTTGTGTTTTCCATTTGAACTTACTAAGCATTTGTATGCTTATTTTAGTTGTTTCTCTTACTTAGATCTTCAATTTGTGGAACTCTCAAAGTCGGATCTTTGCGGATGTCACACTCTCATCGAAATAGTAGAAATATGTTCATTTTGGTTCCAAAGGTTGCGGCATGTATATAAAGGTCGTTATGTTATGGAAATGATCAATTTGATGTATGTGATAAAGATGTAATTGTGGCTAACATTGAATTTGTTGATAAGTTTGGTATATAACCTATTTGATGCATGGTTTTGGGACATGTTTGGTGCCATTAAATGTGATGATTGAGGCTTGCATAAGTTAGATGTATTGTGGATTGCTGTAACACCCCTTACCCGAGACCGTTGCCGGAGTCGAGCACGAGGCATTACTAGACTTAACTTACTAGTTCTGGGCATAAAAATTGAAACTGTCCGTCTGCATCATGTTCACTAAATTAATTATAACTTGAGTTACGAAACTTGAAATCTAGATCCGTAAATTTTTCTTGAAACTAGACTCATATATCTTCTTACTTTAATTTTTCCAGAATTTTTGGTGTGGCCAATTAGTACAGTTTATTAGTTAAAGTCTCCCCTATTACACAGTTTGACAGTTCTGACCTCTCTTCACTAAAAATCAATTATCTCATAATATACAACTCTTTTTCCTACACCGTTTTTTTTATATAAAAATAGACTCAATAAGCTTTAATTCTATATCTCATGTACAACCTAATTCCATTTCTACTATTTTTGGTGATTTTTTAAAATCACGTCACTGCTGCTGTCCAACTATTCCCCTGCATATAATTACATAATTTCTTTAAAATAACTATCAAGCATTTCTAACATCCAAATCATGTTCTTAATTAACCATTTTAATGGCTAATCATTTCCAAGCATTTACAAGCCAATATTAAGCCATATCATAAGGTCATACACACAAAATTGCTAAGTCCCTATACATGCCATAACTTAAAACGTTCGAGTCACAAAATACCAATATAATCCTTTGATAGTGTGTAACGATCTCCGACGTCCTTTCGATCCCCGAGTTGGCTTGTAATACTATAAAAAAAAATAAAGAATGGGAGTAAGCATAAAGCTTAGTAAGTTTACATGTAAATAGATAACAACATTCTTAATGAATTATCTTATTCTTTTATTATCAAGATCACTTAAGCTTTTAATTCAATATACTTAAACTTGTATTCTTACCTTACCTTTTAACATGAACTTGTCTTACCTTACCTTTTTAGCTTGAACTTGTCTTACCTTTACTTTGATACACTCTTTGAATTTTCCCGTTGAACCACTTTGGAATACTAAGGATACGCGGGTACCTTTCCTTATGAAACTTAACCATTGCCATGTCTTGACATGGTCTTACGTGGTATCCTTGCCTTATGAACTCACCAATGCCATGCCTTGGCATGGTCTTACATGGGACCTTTGCCTTATAGTAACATATCAATGCCATGTCTTGACATGGTCTTACATGATTTCCTTAAACCCTAATGTCATGACATTTGTATCCTACACATTCCTAAGGTTCAACCGGAACTTTCTGAGATAGCTTTTCCGCCAATTCATACTTGAGTCTTTAAATAATAAATTTACAGAATAAATATATAAATGCTGGAATTTAATAATATTAAATGTAAAATAATAGAATATTGCATTTATTTACCGCAAACTTACCTCGGAACAAAATACGATAAACTATATCGATTTAGTCCACTATCTTTTTCTTTCCCCGATCTAACTCTGGATTTCATTCTTCTTGATCTCTAATAGCAAATTTAGCTTATTTAATACTCACATTTACTAAAACAGTCCTTAACTCTAACTTTGGAAAAATTACAATTTTGCCCCTAAACTTTTACATAATTACAATTTTGCCCCTAGGCTCGAAAATTAAACTTCAGCCCTTATTCTTATGTTTTATAACATGCTGAACATTTTTCCCTTCTATAGCAACTTCAAATTCTTACTATAACACATACTTATGAACAATAATAACTTTTACTAATTAGCTCGTTTTACTCGTTTTCACCGAAAATCACTTAGTAAAAATTGTTCCTCTACTCATAAACATGAATAATCTACCATCAATCATCAAAATACACAAGCTTTCATCAATCGCATAACTCAAAATATTCATCAAAATTCAAAATTCAACATTCAAATATGGGTTTTGTAGCACTCGAAACAACGATCTCAAAAACGTAAAATTTATCAAAAACCAAGCTAAAACATACCTTCAATTTAAGCTTAGAATGGCCGAACCCTTGCTTGGTTTTTTTCTTTCTTTTTCTTTTATGGTTTCGGCAAGAAGATGGTAAAATGAAAACCATCCACTCATGTTTCTTTGATTATACTATAACATATTAATATAATATAAATTTCAACTAATGTTTTTAATATATAAAAAAAACATATAATTATGCATTTCATCATTCAATGCCGTCCACTAGCCATATAATTGGCTTAATTGCCACATAAGTCCTCACACTTAAGAAGACATAACAAATAGACATCTTTTCAATAAGCACACTAATTTTGCATTTGATGCAATTCAATCCTTTTATCAAATTAAACACACATACAGATAAATTAGCTCACGAAAATTTACCACATGCTTAATCACATATCAACGACACAGAAAATAATATTAAAATATTTTACTGACTCGGATTTATGGTTTCGAAACCACTATTCCATTTAGGCCCTATTTCGAGATGTTACAATTGCATAGTGAATAGATTTAGCAAGTTAGTAAATAGATTGAAAATGGTTATGCTTTGGTTATGAATTTTATGCCATTAGAATGATTGTCTTCAAAAGTGATATTGACTTTATTTGGCATGGATTGGCATATTTTTGTATTGGTAACATCAGCATATGCATATGTGAAATGTGATGAATTTGTTGGAAGCATGAAAATTGTACCAAATGAGGTTCCTACGAAAACAAAGGTGACGTCGCAACCATCTATCATCAGTGTCACAACATAGATCAACAATGAGAGGCTTCGCGACATCAAGATTTTTAAAGTTGACTTAACTCATTAACAGATGATGTCGCGACAAGAAAACCCTAATATTGAGGCATTAACTCACGGGTTTTAAAAAATTTTTAATTAAGTATTTAATCGACCTCGATTCAATAAAAGAGCTGTATACGACCCGTAAATGATTTTACATCATATCTAAATATGTTTTATACAAATAAGCATATTGTATTGTTTGAAATGTATCAAAATTTACTATAGTTGCTCCAGTAACTCGGACTCGATGATCGGGTCGTGTAAGGGGTGTTACATAATTAAACATGATTAATTATTTAATTAAACTTTAATTAAGGTATATATAGCCAAGTTAGTGGATGAAATATGAAAACTTCATCTTCTCCACTGTCCACCATCTAAAACAAAAGAAGAAAAACTCCATTTTTAGAAGTTTACATTCGACCATCAATTTATTTAAGGTAACCATGTCTTTTTCGTGTAATTTATATATTTATGATCATGAAAGCTTGATTTAGCTAGCCCATGTACCAGTTTCTTCAATTGTTGAATTTTTGGTAAGTTGCCATTATTTAGAAATTGATAAATTGGGCTTGAATTTGATAAATATTAAGCTTAGATCATGATAAGGACTAAATTGTAAAGTTAAATAAGATTTATAGTTAACTTTGTAACATTAGGGTTGAAATTGAAAACCTCTCATGAAATTATGCCATGAATAGAAATGATACGGTCCCTAATGAAAGAATATGAAATTAGATTTTGATCTGATGCTAAATATCAAAATAAATGCATATCCCGAGCATAAGGACTAAATTGAATAAAATGTAAAACATGCTTGGATTTGTATTTGAATATGCATCGAATGAAATTTGATATCAATTATTTGTTGGATTAGTGTGTGTAGCTAAAGACGACGTTGGGCTATTAAGAGGGAAAAGAAAAGCGAGAGTTATCGACGAGTGACACAAGGATTTAGTTTGTAATTTTATGATTCGAGATCAATATATATATATTTGTCTACATATTCATGTTAATTATCATGACTGAGTATCGAAGTGAGTATATAATTGTCGGATGAATTGATTCATTGTGATTGATATTGAATATCGAGATATTGGATTGAATTGAACAAAATAGAAAGTAGCATGATTTAATTGATATAGGGTATGTAATATGAAAATGGATTAAACTATGCTTTGTTGTATTGGTTATATACATGTGAATTGATAATGAAATGAATTGATAATGATGATATGCGATTTGGTTATATAACGAAATTGAAACGTTGGTTACCCTATTAGTTGTTTGGCCAGAGTCGGATATAGTTGGCATGCCATAAAGTCAAGTAAATTAGTAGAAACCATCGTTGCTGGACAACACGAGGTGGTAGAATGTACATATTCTAGTATTCATTATTGTCAGGCAACCCGGGATGATAGAATAATTGTGAAAGCCATCATTGTCGGGCAACCTGGGATGAGAAAGTAATAGATCCGCCTATCTTCCCTAAGTTCATGTTTGGTTAATTATAATAGGGTTATAAAAATATGAATTGATTATATGTTAATTGAGATGAATGTGATTGAATTAATACACTTGTATATAGGTTATATGTGGAAAAGGATAACATGTGAAAGACCATGTGAACTGGTTTAAATGAGCCTTGGAGGCCGAATCGAATTTGAACGAGTCAATAAACTCAAGAAAAAGAATTGAATTGTATAAATAAATGATCGAACAGCCCTGAATGAAAATGATTTTGAATATCATATTGGTACATGAATTTATATGTGTAAAAGTTGAACTCAACAATGACAATATGGAACGATCGCAAAGTAAAAAAGAAAGAAAAATAAGAACACACAAATTTTACATGGAAACCCTTTCGAGAAAAAATCACGGGTAGAGGAGAAGAAAATTCACTAATGTCGAATTCGAATGATACAAGAGGAATTTAAACTACATCTATTTATAGGTAGAAAAAATCCTAGTCTAATCAATGTCAAATAGAAAAAGTGTACTTCTATATGGATTCCACTTGTACAGCCTGTACCGTACCACGGGGGCTAAAGGCCCTCACACCCCTGGTTGCAACCCCAGTCCAGTTTTGTGCTTAATGGGGATCTGCGACGGCTATGGCCTTCGCCCCTACAGATGCCCTTATTTTGCCACTGTTTTTTTTCTTTAACAAGAATTTAGGTCACACAACTTTGACAATATGTATGAAATTGAATTGAATATGTTTGCATCTTTGTTACTAAAAAGGATGACATAAAATGTTAGTTGATTATGAAATGAAATGGTGTATGAGAGTGACATTTGAGTATTGAATATGTAAATTATTATGGTTGATTTATAACATATATTGATCGAATTTTTATAGCGAATGAGCTCATTTTTTGTGACTTGAATCATGAAAGTATTACTGAGCTTTATCGCTCAGCATACGGTTTATTTATTTTATGCGGCAAGCTTAGATAGATCTCGAAGTCCCGTGACGTGATTCAACATCCAGCCAACAATCCTCAAGTCAAAAATGTTTGTATAGTCCCTTTTTGTTTTAATATATGGCATGTACCTAGATTTTGAGTAAGTTTTGTATATTAAGTGATCATGTTGATATTAAGATTACTAATGCATAATTGAAATGGATAAATGATAATATAAATGTTACGTTAAGTATGGAGTGTTAGCGTTATAATTATAAAAAATATTATTATCCTTTGGTAGAAACTTTAGTTGTTGAAGTTTATTGTTCTAACTTTCTATTATAATGTTTAACGCAACAATTTTTGTATAACAATCAAAGTAATTTGATGTGTTGACTATTTTAATTTGTATATAATTAATATTTTGATAGTAAAGTAGAAATAAGGTGGATTATGTCTTATCCCTGGGTGCCAATGTGTGGACTCTATCTTGATATTTTAAAAGACTTGAAGAGTTAAAGCATTTAAAAATATATTTGGAAATAATTTAATCTCTGGATTATTTTGGTGTTTATTTATGGGCTATCCATATCGCACATACAGGCTATGTTTAGAGAGTGCTTTGTTCTATCTTTACTTGGGCATCTTGTAAGTCAAAACTCTTTGCATTTATTTTGGCATTTTCTTGGAGACAGATTTTACGTGAGAGGGAGAGTGAATGTATGTAAGAATTGAGTACAACTTTGAGATCATAATTTTTCATTTCATCTTTGGTGTGTTGCTACTCTTTACTTTCTTATCTACTTCACAATACAGTATTATTGCATTCCTTCGTATAACAACTACTGCAATAATGGTAAACTCTTATTATTATATTACCAAGAATTTACCATATATGGTTAATTTATAACTATTTTATCTTTAAACTTATTAATATGCTATCGCTAATTTATTATGTGATACTTTTATGGGAATAACTTACATTAAGATAATCCTAAAAGCCAATAAATTTTTGCTACATCATCAAATTTTAAAGACATGCAATTATTATTATACACTCATATTTTATGGACCATTTCCACCACATTATTCATGGTCTCTTTTCAATTATTTAATAATATTTCAACAATTTTTTCCATGTCATTGACACGCAATTTTGGTAATTTTTTTACCCTAAACCCCAAACCCCAAACCATAAGCCAAAACCCGTAACCATGAATCCTTAAACCTAAACTTATAACCTCAAATCCTAAACCTTGAATTCTAAACCTTAAATCTCAAACCTTAAACCTTAGGGTTTAAGGTAAAATAATTATTAAAATTATGTGTCAATGACATGAAAAAAATTGCACAAAAAATACTAATTTTTTTTAAAAAAATTTGGTTGGACAAAAATAAAAAAAATATTAACTAATGAAGAAAAATAAAATAATTAAAATTTGTAAAAGAATAAAAAAATGTTTATTTATAATAAAAAAAGTAATTATTTTAAATAATTTAATTAAAGTTAAATTAAAGGAGAATATATTAGATATAGATGAGTATATAATAATACTTTGTTATATTTAAAATCTAATAACGTGGCACTATTTTATAAGAGAATGATATTAATATAATTTATTTCCTAATTTTATTAATATTTAAAAGTTATTTAAAAATATGTAATTTAAAAAATTATATGTTGGTATATAAAAAAATATGATATATAATCAACAATTGATTCCTATGCTATCAATCATAGACTCCTTCCTCCCCACTAGATTTGCCGCATTTTATTTTTAATGGTAAAAAATGTGAAATGGGACTGAGGAAGTATTATATTAGTATAGTTTTGTTGGTTGTTATTGATCATTTGTTACCCAAGAAATCTGCCGTCCGTCCATCCGTCCATCCATCCATTCCAATATCAAGCTTGGGAATATGATAGGCTTACTCTGTATTTATCAACAAGTAATAGACATGCCATGTCATTAATACATTTCTCAGATATGACAGCCATTCTGAAACTTTGTCTGCATTCGGATTGGACACATTCATCAAACCAAGGTTTTGTAATAAAATTGAATCGCAAATTGCATTTTCAACAACCTTCCTCTAATTATTGACTTAGCATTCCCCATTTCCTTGAATTACAGGGTGCTTCAAATAACATGTATGACTAATAATACATGTACTTGTCTCATTTGAAAACCAGATTGTGGCAACTCTTGTCACATGGGTACGGACAATCAATGACCTTCACGCCTGCTCTGTCAAAATACCAATCTCCAACAGCTATTGCAATTGCCTGCCATCTTATCCATTATCCATTACCATTATAAACTCATCACATAATGAAATCTGATATGAAATACACATACCTTGTTTCTAATTTCAGGGGAATTAGCAGCAAACCATGTGTCTTGTCTTTCTGTTTGGCAGTGAGCAAAACACGAATTTATAAACAATCCGTTCTCTCTAGACTGTGAGAACCCTTTGATAGCATTAAGCATCTCAATTCGGAAGCCTGATTCACAGAAACATATATTTGTTTTAGCTGGAAAAACATTTGTCTATCAAGCTCAAGCAATTTTACACAGGAAATCACCTTGTAAAAATCTCATCTGTGATGCAGAACATTTTGCATGGTTCAATCTGCACTCATGCCAATAACCATGTGGATCAGCCGATGGTGGAGCTATGCTGGATTGAATCTGATATCAAGGAGCAAATTTATTCATCTATTTTGTTAATCACGCCTTGCAGATATCAAATAAAGCACATAGCAGTATGCCTTATGATCATATCCTAGTTTACAGACGAGGATATTACCTGCCATGAATCATATGCTGCATTGAGAATAAACAGTGGAGTTTGGATGTTGCTGATTAGGTTTTGAGGAAAGAAGCACTGAAAGAAGCAAGTTTTGGTCAAGTGACTGATCGAGCAAGAGAATATATTTGTCTTAATTACTAAAAATATATTGGTCAGAAAAAAAATCAAAAGAAGAGATATACTGAAGTTGGATCACGGTGGACGGTGCATATGCGTGGCAGGTTATGTTGCACACCCTGTGTGATGAACAAGAAGATTCAAGCATTTAATAATCAAAATTCTGTAAAGCCATAAAAACTGATAACTTTTTCCTTTCTTAAATCATATATATTTTTTATTTATCTTGTGTCCAGATGTGTTTTTCATCAAATCTTTTGGCATCAATAGGGAAATGATGGAAGGGGATATATATAAAAATTTAATAACACAAACTAGGCATTATCTATCCGCATATGTGTAAAACACGAGTATCAATATCAAACCTGCAAGCCCACTACTCCGTTGTATAAACTCCTAAGTGTCCGACCACCAGAGACGTCAACCCTACAGTCAAAGAGGATATAGAGAAAATATATTAAGAACTAAATAACAATCTATGTCTTGCTGGGTCTTAAAACAAGACCCTAAAGGATAATGATACATACGCATCAAGGAATAGACCAGCATCACTCAGACACTTCACTTTACTAGTTCTGGGAAACATGTTCCTAAATTCATCACAGTGTAAAATTGATGCCAGACCCCCAGCAGAACACCCCGAAAGAAGAGCCTGAAATTATTTGTTCCTTGTTACTAAAAAGGAAATATGATAATCTGGCAACGCACAGCCTAATTCTTGTGATACTCTACCTCCAACTATCAAAATATAGAAACAGGTGGATCTTTTTGAGAAACGTGTTGTAGTCTAAGATAAATAAGAACCTGCTTTGCGTTGCGCATTCCTTTTGACATTAAATCTTCCATTGCAGCTAACCATATACGTTGGCCCCTAAATTGCAGCTTTGCAGCCTAAACACAGAATAGCCTAGTTTTTAACATATGGCTTGCACATAAAGAAGAACAATTCGAAGATAACCTTACACAGAAGCATTTATAAAAATCTACGATAGAAAATAGTCAAATATTTGAATCACTTGGAAACAATTACTATCATCCAGAAGTGAAGCAATCAAAATTGGTATTATATGGGTGAAAGCAAATGCAAGAAATTGGTTTGTACCTTATTTTCTGTGTCCCCTGTAAAAGAGGCACCATCACAATAACGAAGCTTTACTCTGTTCCAATTGAAAAAGTCTGCAATCTTAATGTGAAATTAGATAAGATGTTTGAACAAGAATGGTAACTTTATTTATGGAATAAAGCTTAGGAGGAGACCAGGATTTTGGTCAGCCTTATCACTCAATATTCCAGTAAAGGGTATCTGCTTTTCCATGTACGTAGATGATCCTCGTCGTGTTTTTTTGCGGTAGACACAAGTTCTAACGTTATTGCACCATCCACCTCCCTGCCACAACATAATTGGCGAACTGAAGTCAGCATGCATCCAGAGTCCAGACTTTTTATCTTAAAGGATCAACTGGACCTAGATGCATAAAATAATGAAAAAGAGGAACATTTTTGAGGAACATACAACTTTTTCAGAATTTATCAGTCATTTATAGCTCAAGACCTCGGATTTTTTAATAATATCCTAGAATAGCTAAGTTGGAATATGAGCTTCTATGTGTCCATTATTTCTCACAAACGACAGACCTCCAAGTGAATGAGCCAGCTGTTTGCGCCTGATCCGTATCCACGATGCCAATGATAACCAGGCAATGTTCCATCCAGGCAGACTGCATGATCGAAAGACATAAGCAGGTAACTTATGACAGTTTCATTGGTTCCCAGTAAAAGATTATGTATGAAGCTGAAGGTGTTCTTTCTTATTAATTTTCAGAAAGAGTTTTTTTTTTTTTTTTAACATTTTGGTAAAGTAGAATTGAAGCTACAACAAATATACAGGAAAAAGAAATTGATGTGAAGGAAATGAAGCAGAAGCGAACTTCAATTAACAGAATGAACGAAAGCTGATACATAAAGGCATGATGATACTTATATAAGTGTCATTTTCAGGAAACCCAATTTTGTTTTTTTGTTTTTTTTTTTAAAAAGAATCTAAATCCAGCAATCTGAACAGTGAAGTAAAATGTAAAGAATGAGCAGAAATAAAAGTGGGAAGGGAACGAGATATATGGCAATGTACCTGCTCCTTTAGCGCCAGCACTTGTAATAAGAGTCAGTCCAACCATAAGAGGATTGTAATTGAGTTTGGAGACTCCATAGTCGTAAGCCTCAATAAGAGATAGCTCTGTTTCATTAAAATCTAAGAATCCAGTAACTAGTTGAAGAAAAGCAATTGCTATAACAATCCAAACCCAAGAGAGCTTCATCATTGTTTTCCTCTGCTCTCAAGATCTCGAGAGAGAAATTCAGAAAGAAAAAGAAAAAGAAAAGCAAAAGCTTGAATCTTGCAGGTTGCAGGTTGCAGGTTGCAGCTGCCTATGTCAAGTTTTATGTAAGACAGACAGTAGAGGAGGTCAATTTTAGTACGTAATTAACGGCTTGCATAGTGTACAGATACTATTAGGAAATGTCGATCCTTTTAAATGGAGGAGGTAAAGAAGGTGGTGAGTAGATTTGGGAATTGAAGAGACGCAAAACGCAAAGAAGGGGGTTATTTGCAGGGGGTTTTGGAGTTTATAATACCGAGGCTGGGGGAGGAGCATGTATGAAAAATTGGAAATGCCAAATGGAATGGACAAGTATTTGACTATTTGTAGACTCTAAGTGGACTAGAGGTGATTATATAAGTGAAGAAGCCCGTAGCACGGTGTGATAGATCGGCCGTTGATTCGCCATTCACCCGTCATTAACCCTGTTCCTTGATATTCTTCAAGTTGACCGGGCAAAGTTTTTTGTTTTAAAACACGAAAAAAATTGTAATTTTTATTAAAAATTATAAAAAATTTAAATGAATGAAATATTTGATAAAATATTTTAATATAACAAATAAAAATGTTTTGAATAAAGAATTTATACATAAAAATTATTTCAAGATTTTCGAACCTCTTATAAAATGTTTTCAACACTTGGAATATTTTGGATAATTTTTTAAACTTAATTGAACCATTTTTAAATCAATTGAAAAACTACTTCATGCAAAAAGTATCAATATTTTCTAAAAAATATCGATAATCATATGATTTTTATTGATGCCAAAATTGTTCATTGATTTGAATAAAAAATGGAACAAAAGTAATAAGTATTGATACTTTTCTATATATATTGATATCTATTAAATTTTATTGACATCATCTTTTTTATTCATACCACTTTTGTAAATAATGACAAAAAGTATCGATACCCATTAAAAAAATTATCTTTAGTATCGTTGTAAACTAACTGTAGCAGTCATTGAATCAGACATTAAATGCTACTAGTATCGATACTTTTTGCTGCAGGTAATTTAATAATATGATCTTTTCATCCCCAACGGCTCTATTCAATTCATCAACAACCACAACGGTTGGAAATCAATTAGAGGATATAAATACCAACTTCTAAAGGTTCTACCACAACAAATGAGATTACAATTGATCAAGTACTTCGAGATACATCAAAATACATTATCAATCACTTTGTACTTCAATTCTTGATCTTCTTCTTGTGAACACTTGTGTGCATTCATTGTATTTTCTATCAGCTCAAATGTTTTCCTTATATTTGTGTCTAATTGGCAAACATCTTAATCTTGTGAGAATTATTTTTTATTTGCTTCTTTGTTATTTTCTTTGAAACGGGTTATGTGTTAAGACTTAAGTTAGAAACTTTAAGAGAGTTTGTAAGGTTGAACTTTATTCTTAAAAGTGAATTTGAAATAATCCTTAGCGGTGCAAAGCTAAGGTTAGCATTCACAAAATTTTTAAAATTCAATTATCCCTCTCTTGACAATTTCGATTTGATTATTTAAGTTAACAAAAAGTTAATAAAAAATATTAAAAATGGTAAACATTATTTAAAAATGTGAAAATTATTAAAAAATATTTAATAATTATTGTAAAATTATTTTTAAAATTATTAAAATTATTAAACATTTGTAAAAGTTATCTAAGTTATAAAAATATATAAAAATTTTAAATAAGCGAAAAAATAATAAAATGCTTAAAAAAAAGAAGAAAAAAAAAAAGAGGGGGGTTGGTCCCAAAAAGCAAAGCAGTTGGCTATTGTCGGAAAACAATGGCTTAATTGCTTGGATAACTTACTTTTAAAGAAGGTAAGCTCTACGGTTATCAAATGTTTTAATGCTGCCTTAGAACAAACGAATTTGAGAATTCTCTTTATTAATGATTTTATGTAACTATATACTCCACCTCAATCCTCTTTTAACCTAAAAAATTAAAGGAATAATCTCAATTTCAATAAAAAAATTTAATTTTTTTTAACTTAGCGATTATTATTTTTATATTAAATTTGGTTCTCGATCTTTAAAAAAAGTCAACTTTAACCATCAATCTTTTAAAATTTTTTAAGAATTTTAAATATAGCAGCGCGCGTAACAATCCACATGTTTTTCATGTTAATTTATTTCTTAATTTTATAAATTTTAAATTATTTGTTGGAATAACAAAAGACAAAAGTGTTATATCAATAAGAAATGCACATGAACTGCTACAAAGGTTGCCACATTAATTTCATTAAAAATTAATTAGTATTTTTATTAAAGAAAAAGATTTGATACTTTAAAAAATTAATGGTTAAATTTAAGTAAAAAATAAAAACTAGATTGATAAAAAATTAAATTTATCATTATGCAAAATTAAACAGCAGCTAATATATTGAAAATGTAATGTAAGTTGTAAAAATTACAACACTAGTCCTTTATATATCCTGGACTCAAATACAAATATGGAATAATGAATTCAACGCAAGTATATTTTATAATCCACATTCAAATATGAGGATCACAAACGTAAAATACATAAAATATATATAAATGAAGATATTAATATGAGAAAATGAGTATGATTTAAGAATGGTTTAAAAAAGGGTAGATTAGGGAGTTGTGGTTGGTGACAACATAGCACTAGATTTGGATACAGAGCCACAGTCGCAGACATCGATAATTCAGAGTTGCTTTTGTTTTTTAGGATCATATTAAATTTTATGGGTTTTCTTCAATCCGATCTGCTTTATGATTATGGCTATCGGTGCCTGCACTGAACCTGCTTAGTTAATTATGTTAGTTCGTGGAGAATATAATTTAGGTATTAATTGATGTGAGCATACCAAGGCAGCAGGCAGGGCACACTATTTAAGCATGACAGTAGTTGAAGTGTTTCAGCATTATCTCCGAAGTGATTTTGATAATTATTGAGTTGAGTTTAAGTTTGATTTGTTTAAATTACTGGTTGAGTCGAATTTTAATTTAGTAATATTTGATTTGAATAATTTGTAACTTTTATCGAGTTTTTTTTTTTTATATCTTTATATGATTAAATTATGTTATTAACTTGAATTTGAATATTTCGATTATATCTCGAGTTGAGTTTAAGTTTGAAAATAAATATTTAAGTGAACTTGAATCAAGTAACTAGCTGTGAATTACGGATCAAACTCGAGTCCAAACTTAACAATATTCAGACTCGATTCGATTACACCCTAATTTTAAACCATGCTCCACCACCATCATTATGTATGTTCTTATTTACTTGGCGGATCTCTTTTCTCATGTCTTTTTTGTCTCTTCATCCGCAAGACAAAGACGAGTTTCGCAACAAAAACAACCGATTTTGAGGTAATTAATTGAAGTGGTAGTATGTTCTATATATCTGTACATGCATTCAACATTACTAAAAAGAATCGAAATAAATAAAGGGCAGAATAATCAATAGGAGTATTATTTTATTTCAATTTTGTTGAGATTTCCTTTTCAAAAGTGATGATGCTGTGCAGGCGAGGGAGGTAACTAAATAGATGAAGCGTGATAGTGCGGTCTACCTTCTGATGTGCACGCAACTTTGGAGGTTGAGATTTCACATCCCAATCCGTTATCCCAAATCCCCTTTACCGTTAGTCTATAATTAATGATTTGCGCCATCAGCCATCGCAACAATAAAAAACTCAAACTTTCACCAAAAAAAAAAAAAACTCAAACAACCCCCCCCCCTTAAAAAAATAGTTTGCTTCTTAAATTTGTTGTTTTTTTTTACTTTATCATCACAATTTGGTTATTACAAATGGCACTCTCTCTATGTCATGTGATAAGACGTAAATTAAAAATAAATAAATTTTAAAATAATATAAATTAATAAAAAATTCATATCAAAAAATTTGGACAAATGATTGTCTAGATTCATTCTAGATTTATTTTTTATGAACTTATATATTTTTATTTTTTATAAAATATCATATTATTTATATTGTTACTATTTTGAAATAAAAAATATGTAAAATTTTCAAAAAAAAATTTAAAATATGTAGATTACTAGAAAATTAAAAAAAAAATACATCAAGAATGAACCTAGACAAATGGTTGTTCAAATTTAAATGCATCTAGACAATCTTGTGTCCAGATTTATTGTAGACATGCTTTGTAGTTCTTTTATATATTTATACTTTTTTTTATAAATTTATAAATTTTTAGTTCTTTTATAATTTTTTTATAAATACATATTTTATAAATTATATATTACAAATTTTTTACATAATTTTCAAAATACTATAGGCTTTTTATATAATTTTAATTGTATATACTTTTATACTTTTATAATTTTATAATTTTATAATTTATATATTTTTAAAATAATAATAACCTAAAAACTGGTATTTTATAAAAAATTTAAAATATATAAGCTTACTAAAAAATACATCTAAAATGAGTCTAGACAAATATATATATCTAGATTCAAATGTAACTAGATTATTATTTGACTAAGTTCATTCTTGATGAAAAAAAATTATACCTATTTATTAATGTATATGGAGATATAAAATTCGATGCGGAATGCTATGCTCAGTAAAATAAGAAGTTAACTCTTGAAACTCACCTCCCTAATTAGATTGGATCTCCTTGAGTGGATGGCCTAAACTATCTTTTAACAAACTAATGAAAGGTCAAAACTATGGAACAAGCATCAAACTAACGAGCAAGAAGATAAATACAGGTACAATGAGAATAAGCATTTACAAAGCTAAGGTAGTAGTGTTACCAACTAGAACCAATTGGGACAAACTCCCACAAATCCATCTCAACAAGTTGTAAAGGGGTAATATTCGTGTAACACCCCTTACTCGGTCCGGTCGTCGAACCCGAGTAATAGGATGTTACAAACAATTACCAAATAATTACATAAAAATTATAGTTTGATATCTCAATTAATTATCGTCATATCGTATATATTTAATCAAGTTTAACAAGTAGTTCAATCAATTTCGAGTTAATATTGAGCTTACGAAAGCTTAAAACCAACCCAGTACCAAACAAGGATCATTTTGAAACAAAAACAAAAAGTTATGAAAAAAATCTATAAACAGGGGTCAAACGGTCGTGTCCCCTGACCATGTGAAAATGCTAAGGCTGTGTGGGATGGGACACATGGTAGTGTAAGTAAGCTATGCAACATATTGATCTCGTGTCGGGTTGGAGTCACACGACCGTGAGAAAAACCGTGTACACTCGGGGTCACACGGTCGTGTAGGCAAGCCATGCAACAGATTGATGTCGTGTGGGGTTAAAGTCACATGGCCGTGTGAACAACCGTGTACACTCACCAAGGTCGTGTGGGTCAAAAGTGTAAATATTCAAAAATATGTCACACGGTTGTGCCGCTAGGCCATGTAACAGAATGTGGTCGTGTGCACCAAAAATCAACCAAAACCTACAGGCCACACAGCCATGTCATATGCCTTGTAAGGCATATGGCCGTGTACCAAGCCGTGTGTACTTGGAAATAATTTCAATGCAAGCTTTATAACACTAACTCACTTATACCACAAGTAACCAAATATACCATATCTCAATCAACTCTAAAAAGCATAAAAAATATGCCAAAGCATTAGTTACAACAACCATCCTAAGTGTCTAATCAATATGCCACAATTGACACCTCAATCAACAATCCAAAATCAACTAAAACATTGTTTGCATATAATTCTAATGTGCCTTCCAAGACACCTCAAACTACAACTCAATTTAACACCAAACTAACCATTCAAAACAATCTCAATTTGCCAACAATTCAACTTTATATCTTATGCACTAAAGCTACCAAATTATTTCAAGCAAAACATAGGCATATGAATCACTTTTACATAGCTATCAACCATACAAACCAACTAATCAAAAAAAAAATACCATTATCATGTTCAATTCCATCACACACATATGCACATAAGATTTCTCAAAATGCCAACACAATCCAAATAAAAATTATATAACGATAAGACATCCCAGGTACATGCCGAGGCCAAAATGAATTCATCACCAACACTTGAGTCCGGGATTGTCGCTGGATGTTGAGTTGACAACTGAATCGTAAAGTACTTAACCTGTGCATAGAAAACAAATTGTACACTGAGTATAACTCAGTGGCATTTCTATAATCCAAACATTAAAACATAATATAAGTCATTAAGATGCAAAAAATTAAAATAAGTGATGATATGCGATATAACAAGTCAATAATGTCAATTTACATATTCTTTGATCACAACCAACATCTTTTACCATTATTAATACATGTCAATTACATTTCATATGTCATTTGATAACTCAATTCATATAATGGCACATTCCATCTCAATTTCCAAAATTCATGGATTCATTTATCATAATCAATCAATATTCACAACTCAATCCACCATTTCATATTCCATTTCCATTTCTCATCATTTGCCATTTTAATATCAAATATCTCGTTTTTACCATTTATTTCCCTATTGACATGATTCGAACTCGGTCGGATACACGAATCTAACCAACACACCACTTTGGCACCTAGTGCCTTATCGGATAAATCTGAAGCAAATAGTTGTGCCCAACGCTATCAATAAGTTTGACACCCAGTGTTTCATTCGTATAACTGAAGTAAATTGGCACCCAGTGTCTCATCGACTCGTAGTCGAAGTAACCCTGAACTCTTCCTATCCCATGACATGCCAACTATATTTGACATTGCTTGAACAGTTAATAGGGTATTCATTGCTCAATTTATTACCAATATGTAACACCACTAACCCGTCTCTGTTGTCGGATTAGGTTTACGGAGTATTATAGCACATATCAAAACAATTTACATCATTAAACCATTCATTTATTAATTTAAATAACAACATTCAAATCTACATTTCATTCATAGCATAATCACATTTATGGGCCTTAAAATGAGCTTACGGGACCCTAAAAAATAGTTTGGGGACAATCATGAACTAATTTGAATCAAAACAGAAAAATATGGAAAAACTTGAAAATTTTGGAAATAGGGGTCACATGATTGTGTGGCCAAACCGTGTGACAGAGCCTAGATCGTGTGGCTCAGAAACATGGCTGTGTGGCCAAACTGTGTACAATTCAAAATATGGGTTACACGGTCGTTTCCTAACTCGTGTGAGTATTCGAAATAAGGTTACATGCCGTGTCGCAGACCATGTGCCAGACCGTATGTGTATTCGAAATAAAGTTACACGGCCGTGTAACACAGCCTGATGTAGTGTGAAAAATCCTGAACTTAAAATCAAGAAAACACATGACCGTGTGAGGACACATGACCGGGTGATAGCCTATGTCCTAGGTCGTGTGCACCTTAAAAGGCTTTCAAAACAAGGCAAATTTTTAATCAAACCTTAGGTACCAAGCTAACTCAAAATCAAACATTTCAATATCTTAAAAACATATTCAAATAGGCTTAAAACATACCAAAACCTATAACTTAAGTGCCTAACCAATGTGCCCTCATTGACACAACAATTCAATTATCAAAACTTTCCACATTTCACACCAAACTAGTAGCATTCAAGTTCATATATCCATACATAAAACATGTACAAAACTTACCATATTTCAAATGCTTTCATAATATTCACACCAAATACCAAAACAAATTTACATGGACATTTACATACCCAAAACCAAAGGTACAGACACAAACAAGCTCATCCAACCTTATATTAACCAAAGTTGCAAATCATGAAGTCATTATCCAAAACATACACATAACACAACTATTACATGCCATATAACCTAAAGATAAACTTATCAAAATCTACCGCATAGATCTCTAGATAGTGTGATTCTTTAGGTTGATCCAATTGCCCGATTCCAAAAAAAAAAACGATGTCTACAAAGAAACAAAAAAAGACACAAGTAAGCTTCTATAAGCTTAGTAAGTTCAACGGGTAAAACGATAAAACTTACCGGATAACCATATCATTCACACAATATAGTTAATAAACAAAAATCGTGTCAATCACAACCATCCAACAGGTGAGTCTTTATAATTATGCACATATTGTATAATCTGATCAATTAAACTAGATCATTCAATACCAATTCATGTTAACTAATTAGAAAAGCATGAAATCGTTTACAAGATTTAATTACAAATCAAATAACCATTGAAAATCTGCCAGATGAACGATATAAATGAATTCGAATACACAGATACACGGTTAATCATCCAGAACACACCAGTGTGCTCAAATGAGCCAAGCCAATCGAGAACACACTTGGGCACCAAGTGCCAAGCCCAAAGGCCTTACATCCACCCCCAGTAACACCCCAAAATCACTGAAAATATAACATGATAGTTCACAACAAATGTTGGACTTCGGTATATTCAGTGGACAATATCAAATCAATAATCACCATCTCATCACAAGTTAAACCCATACCGTGTGCAATATAACCTATTGACATGCCAATTGTATCCTAGCCTACGTTCATCTGGCTTAACATAACATCAAATTAACAACGTTCAATTCAATACTTTCTTGACTCATATCAATTTCTTACAACTCAATTTTACTTAAACTATTCAATAACCACAATTGATAATCAATCTAATATCTCAATATATACAAAATTAAACCATACAAACTTACCAAGGCTAAATTGCAGTGTCAGAAAAAGTTCAGGGACTATTTAGCGACTTTCCCTTTTCCTCGGCTATCTATTTGATCTTGATCTACAAAATAGTTTATTTCAATTTACTAGCCTAAATGCGATATCATATTCAATTTAGTGCATATGACTTTTTATTTATAATTTTTCACATTTGCCCAAACTTTTACATTTTATTCAATTTGATCCTTAAGATAAAAACATGATTATTTTCACAATAAATCCCTATACCCAATGAACAGAATTCAAAAAAAATCCAAATAAAATACACACATGCTAAAATTTCACAAGAATAACACATCATATTTTCATTATTTTCAATTAGGTCCTTAAACTAAAAAATCATATAAAATCACTTATCAAAATATTTCCATTTAACACCAAAACATAGTAATCTACCATTAACTTCTAAAAACTTAACAAACTCATCAATGACATCTCCTAAAATATTTAACAATTTCACAAATTAACCCCTGAGTTAACTAGATTAAGCTAAAACGATCCTAAAAACATAAAATTCATGAAAATGGTTGGAAAATACCTACCATGCATGTGAATAAGCCTTGGTCGAAAGCTTTCTTCCCTTTTTAATGGTGTTTCGGTTTCAAGCCAAAATAAAACGAAGATGATGGCAATTTCTTACATTTTCTTTTGTTTTGATTTTACACTAATTACAAAAATGCCATTACTAACATATTTTTAATCAATTTCTATTTACTTATCGTCCAATAAATAATGAAATGGCTTAATTGCCATATTAAGCCATCCTATTTTATTTGAATAACCAATTGGCACTAAAACACTAATGACAATTGACTTTTGTATTTTTTTATGATCTAGTCCTTTTTCTTTAATTAACTAACCAAACATTAAAATTTCTTAACCAAATTTTAATACGACACTGATGACCTCGTAAATATTAATTGACACGTCAAAATTGTGGCCCCGAAACCACTATTTCTAACACCATTAGAAAATAATCTGTTACACAATCAACACCTTAATTCACTTTTATTTTCACCATGTGTACATTTATTCAACATATGGCAACAATATATCATCTCAAATATTCTCAATTTCACATTCGTAAAATCATACACATTTTCGTATATATATATTATATATATATGCAATTTAATCCTTATAAACATTGATCAATTCAAATAAATCCAAATCATCACATTTTATACCAAAGAATCTCACATTACATTCTTACCATGCATAAAAATTCAATTACAAGATAGTTTGGATTACAGAAACACAAACCGTAAACTTCAAGCTATTTGTTGACGACTTTTTCTTTCCCTTTCTTTTTCGAGGAATTCAGGTCGACATTAAATACAGATTAAAACAAACATATAAAATTATCAATACACAACCATTATCACATTAAATTACTTAATGATGCAACTTTTGTATTTTATTCAATTTAGTCCCTAAAACCGAGACTAACATAACATTTACATTTAGCCTCCAATTTTTATGTCGATTTCACTCTAAGCCTAATTTAACTTCCTATTCCTTATTTTTACCATAAATTTTGAATTTTTTTTCTATTTAGTCCTTATTACACAAAATCATTAATTAACTTTACAATTTAATCCTTTTTCAATACTAAACTTAAAATCTATCAAATTGGCCCTTAAAACTTCAACCATTCAACAGGTAACATCCTAAAACTTTAACAATATCAAAAAATACAACATGGGTCAACTAGCTTAAGCTCCTGAGATTCTGAAAATATAAAAAATACAAGAAAAAGACTACATTGAACTAACCAAATTAAGCTTTGAAAATGAAGAATCCTAACTGTGCGTCCCTAGCTTTTTCTTCTCCACATTCGGTTGTTAAAGATGAAAAGAGAACTTTTTTTTCTCTCTCATTTCACTACCATTTTTTCTTTACTAATGTTTTGATTTGTTTTATTTATTTAAATTATAATTTTATAATATTTTCAACAATTAAAATTCTTGTTATTCTAATAAGAACAATGGTCTAATTACCTCATAAGTCCTATAGTGTTATTCTAATTAAAGATTCCTTAAGAATTGAACTTTTGACACTTTTATGATTTAGTCTTTGTACCTTAATTTATCACTAATACGATAAAATTACCTAACCGAAATCCATTTCTCTTCTAAAATCACTTTATAAATATTTAATGAAAACATTTACGAGTTTAGCTTATAGAATCGGGGTTTTGAAACCACACTTTTTAACACCACTGACTTTTGGGTCGTTACAAATCGTGTTAGTAGAATTTTAAAATGGAAGCTCGTGACTTTTCCCAAGTTTTCAAGACACAAAATTCTAAACTTTTGTTCCTAGTATGTTGAATATAACAAAAATGTAGACAAAACTCCAAGAGGAAGGATGGCCCAATTAATGGCATCACGTTACAATGAATCTTGCTAAGAGAAAGTGTAGCAATGACCATCTTGAGTTTTATTTATCATAGTAGAAGCTAAATAAAAGAAAGCTAACAAATGATTCAATATCAACTTGTAGAAGCCTCCAAGCACTGATCTATATAAGAGAGCTTGTTTAGTTGCTAGGTCTTTCACCATAGAACATGTTAGATAAAATTCAAACATAACATGTGTCACAATCGATTTTTATTAAGGTCCAAAAATAAAAGGAAATTTGTGAGTTTAACGAAAGAGATAGTAGGTTCGATGGACTTTATTGAAAGATATAAAAAAAATTAGTGATTGAATGGTAAATAGTTTGGTCTCAATTTTGGTTCAATTAAGTTAGAACCGACTAGTTCTTTAGTGGGAGGAAGAATGATTATCAATGGATGGATATTTAGGGCTTTGGTGATCGTGCATGAAGGGATATATATGTGTGTGTGTGTGTGTGTGTGAATGATTATTCTAGAGGTAGAATTTTTCTAAATTCTGTTTCATTTTCTTCTCTTCTGCATTATCTTCTTTAGTTGCTCTAAAGAAGAGGAAGCGAGGAAAGCTCTACATGGGGTAGTGATCATGAGGTCTGAGTGTAACACCCTTTACCCATAATCAACACCGGAACCGGCTACGAGGCATTACCGGACTTACCTTACTGAATCATACAACACTGGCCATAAAATTTTGTTTCATTCGAATTCATAACGTCCCTCTTATAGGTCTACGAGACCTTAAACGTACTTACGGAATGGTTCGGGACTGAACCAGAAACTTTTGAACACTTAAAATTTTTTTACTTAAAACAGAGCCACACGCCCGTGTGGTGAGGGACACGCCCGTGTGGGCAGATTATGTGGTTACACACGCCCATGTCCCTAGTCCGAGTGGATTTTATTTTTCATTTCGAACCTACAGAGGTTTTCACACGGCCTGACACACGCCTGTATCCATAGCCCGTGTCCCTCACACTGCCATGACACGCTCGTGTCTTTTCCCATGTGTGAAAACCTTGACATTCTATTTATAATGTCATCATCTCAATAGGGTCACACGGCCAGGGCATACGCCCGTCTCCTTAGCCCGTGTGTCGAATTAAATTCCTAATTTCAGGTGCAGACTTCACATGGCCTGGGCACACTCCCATGTTCTATAGCCGTGTCTTCCACATGGTTGAGACACACGGCCGTGTTTTAGCCCGTGTGTTTACTACTAGTATTCTGACTCGCCAACCTAGCATGCATGGGGACACACGGCCTATCAACATGCCCATGAAGCTGACCATGTGTCACACAAGGCCTAGACACACTCCCGTCTGTCTACCCGTGTGGACAATTGTAAAGCTATCCACCAAGCCAATTGCCACCATACAAAGCAACCACACTTATACCAATTCAATTCAACATACATCATCATTGGATATATAAACTTATCAAGTATTGGCCAATTTCCAATGACCCTTTACAAAATGAATTTAATCACATTAATAGCCACACATTGGCTAACAAATATGACATAACACAAAATAACCAAGTTCCTATACATGCCATACTCAAAATTAAATAACCTTGCTATACTAAGGAGAAGCTAATAGTGTGATTCCGAACTCCGACGTTCCACGATCCCCGAGTTAGCTTGGTGATATTACAAAGAAAATGGAAATGAGAGGGGTAAGTATAAAGCTTAGTAAGTTTGCATGAAATAAATAACAACATAAAGGATCATAATGTCATCCATCCATTGCATTGAATAACAACATACAAATCTGTCAACTTATCAAGCGAATAATCAACCCGTACCACTATGAAATGGGCTGACTTCGTAAGTCTATTGTCTACGACCCATACGGCATCCTTCTATTTTCGGTGTCGACTTTAAACTCGTCACAAAATCCATAGTAATACAATCCTATTTCCACTCGGGCACCATAATAGGTTGAAGTAAACCCGAAGGTACTTGATGTTCAGCCTTCACTTGTTGACAAATTAGGCATCTCGATACAAACTCAGAAATGTCTTTCTTCATACTCGGCCACCAATACCATTTTCTCAAGTCATTATACATCTTCGTGCTGCCTGGATGTACAGACAAACATCCACTATGTGCTTCGTGCAAAATCTTCCAAATAAGCTCATCATCTCTCGGTACACAGACTCTATCTCGGAACGTTAAACATCCTTCAGGACTTATCCGAAAGTCGACTCAACATTTGACTCACATTGAACTCTTTAGCTTGTAAATCATTGTCGCCTTTTTGAGCTTCACAAATCTCTTGGAGAAACAATGGTTTAGCCCTCAACCCAGCTAGGATAGAACCATCATCTGACAAAATCATCCGTGTATTCATGGCTCTCAACGCAAACAAGGATTTCCTACTGAAGGCATCGGCAACCACGTTCGCCTTTCTCGGATGATAGTCAATTACTAACTCGTAATCCTTTATCAACTCTAACTATCTCTATTGCCTAAGGTTCAACTCATTTTGAGTACTTTAAGCTCTCATGATCAGTGAACACCCAACATTTCTCATTATATAAATGGTGTCTCCAAATCTTTAGTGCAAATACAATTACGGCTAACTCAAAATCATGGGTCGAGTAATTCTTCTCGTGCTACTTTAATGGTCTAGAGGCATATGCTATCACGTTGCCCTCTTGTATGAGTACACAACCCAATCTATTCAAGGATGCATTGCTGTAGACTACAAATTCCTTTCCCGGTTTAGGTTGTACTAAAACTGGAGCCTCAGTCAATAATGTCTTCAATCTCTCAAAACTTTGTTGGCACTTTTCTGTCCACTCAAACTTCACATCTTTTTGCAATAGCCTTGTCATCGGAGTAGCTATCATGGAAAATCTCTTGACAAATCGTCTATAGTAGCCAGCTAGGCCTAGGAAACTCCTAACCTCGGTTACGTTCCTTGGCGGTTTCCATTCAATAATTGTTGAAATCTTACTCGGGTCAACACGAATACCGTCACCCGAAATAATGTGCCCCAAAAATCTGACTTCCTTAAGCCAAAATTCACTTTTACTAAACTTGGCATATAATTGTTTATCTTTCAAAATTTGCAGAATCGTTCTCAAATGCTCAGCATGCTCGTTCTCATCCCGAGATTAGATTAATATCTCATCAATAAAGACTACAACAAATTTATCCAAATATGGTCGAAAGATGCGATTCATCAAATTCATGAAAATTGCAGGGGCATTTGGTAAACCAAAAGGCATGACCAAAAATTCATAGTGACCATACCTTGTCCGAAATACGGTTTTCGGCACATCTGAGTCTTTAACTCTCAACTGGTAATATCCAGGCCTCAAGTTTATATTGGAAAATACCGTGGCTACCTTCAATTCATCAAACAAATCATCGATTCTTGGCAACAGGTACTTGTTTTTCACGGTTACCTTATTAAGCTACCGATAATCTATACATAACCTTATGGAACCATCTTTCTTTTTCACAAATAAAAACGGGAGCACCCCACGGAGAATAAGTCGGTCTTGCAAAGCTTTTATCCGTCAACTCTTGCAACTGTGCCTTCAGTTCTTTTAGCTCGGTTGGAGCCATTCTGTATGGAGCAATCAATATAGGTGCAGTTCTAGGGGCTAACTCAATGCCAAATTCAATTTCTCTAATCGGAGACAACCCTGGTAATTCTTCTGAGAATACATCTAGATACTCACACACTATCGGCACTGATTCAGTTCTTAACTAAGTTTCTTTGGCATTCATCACAAAGGCAAGGTAAGCTTCGTACCCCTTTCTCAGATATTTCTGAGTCAACATGGAAGATATCACTACTGGCAATCAATCTTGCTCATCTGATCCAACACGAATAATATCCCTATTTTCATATTTTAGCTCAATAAATTTCCTTCCACAATTCACTATCACATCATGAGTAGTTAACTAATCCATCCCAAGGATGACATCGAATTCATCAAACGGAAATAACATAAGATTAACCGAAAAGTAATGACCTCTAATCCTTAAAGGGCATTTTTTGCACACTTTATCAACTAGCACACATTTGCCTAGGGGATTTGACACTCTTATCACAAATTCGATAGACTCTACAGGTATGTTTATACTAGAGACTAGTTTTATGCAAATATACGAGTGGGTAGATCCTGAATCAATTAAAACTATAACATGAGTATCAAGAGAGAAAATGTACCCGTGATCACGTCGGGGGAGGATGCCTATTCGCGAGCGCGAATGACATATGTTCTCACCGGTGCTTTACCTTCAGATCTTACAGTCTGCTCTCTAGATGTATTCTTACTACTCATTTCATTTCCCAGGTTTCTATGTGGCCTTCCTCTAGCAGTACTCCCAGGTCTTGCACTCTGAGGTTTCTCTTTCTCACCCTCCACGGGGCAATCTCTGATAAAATGGTCTAGGGATCCACACTTGAAACAAGCTTTCTCATTTGCTTGACACTCACCAGGATAATGTCTACCACATTCAGGACATTCTGGTCTACTTGGTCGAGTGTTGCCAATACTAGCAACTGAAGTGGTCTAAGCTTTAGATCCCAAATATTGTTTACCCTTACTTCTATTTGAAAATCCAGCTGAGGTGGCTGATCGAGTAGTGAAATCTCTTGACTTCCTAAATGAGGATTGAAATGACTTATTCAGTTGTCTCTTCTTCGGGTCATGAGACTCGATTTTAGCTTTTCTTTTCTCTTAACCAGTTCCTTGGCCTTACAGGCTCTATCTACCAGCACCACAAATTCTTTTAGTTCTAAGACACCAACAAAAAAAGGACATCCTCTTTTAACCCGTCCTCGAACCTTTTGCACATAATAGCCTCAGTGGACACGCACTCTCGAGCATATTTACTAAGCCTTACGAACTCACGTTCGTATTCAGTCACCGTCATTCAACCTTACTTTAGCTCCAAAAATTCCTTTCTTCTCTGGTCAATGAACCTTTGACTGATATACTTCTTCTAGAAATCGTCTTGGAAGAATTCCCAGTTAACTCTCTCCCTTGGTACCACCGACATAAGAGTTTTCCACTACTGATAGGCCGAATCTCTTAAGAGAGATACCACACACTTCATGCACTCTTCAGATGTGCATGAAAACTCATCGAATACCCTAATGGTATTCTCAAGCCAGAATTCCGCCCGCTCCGGATCATCATCTTTACTAGCTCGAAATTCCTCAGCTCCTTATTTTTGGATTCTATTAATCGATGGTTTTTCTCTTCTTACTATTTCCAAAACTTGGGGAGCTACTAGGGTAGGCTGAGGAATAGGTGGGGGTAGAGGGGGTTAAGCATTAGGATTTGCTCGAACAAACTCAGTGTACCAGTTGCTCATCATATGGAGAGAGACTTCTTGAGCCTCTTCTCCCTAACCCAAAGTCTCGGGTCTACTTTCTACTGGCATGGTCCCTTGCGTGGGAGCCAGCGCATTACTTGCAGCATCATCAGCTCCAGCTCAGTCAGGATCCATTTACTATATAAAAACATAATTTTAAATCGTCAAAAGTCATCACACTATCATTTGTAAATACTCATACATATGGCATGTATAACTAGACTTATACTTAGCTACATTAGTCCGAGAATAGACTAAACCATAGCTTTGATACCACTAAATGCAACACCCCTTACCCGTAATCAACACCGGAACTGGGTATGAGGTATTACTGGACTTAACTTACTCAATCATACAACACTAGCCCATAAAATTTTGTTTTAACTTAGCACTTTTCATTCGAATTCATAACGTTCTTCTTATAGGTCTACGGGAGCTTAAACGTACTTACGAAGTGGTTTGGGACTAAACTAGAAACTTTTGAACACTTAGAAAATTTTTACTTAAAACAGGGCCACACGCCCATGTGGTGAGGGACACGCCCGTGTGGGCAGATCATGTGGTCACACACGCCCATGTCCCTAGTCCGTGTAAATTTTTTTTTATTTCAAACCTATAGAAGTTTTCACACAGCCTAACACACACCCATGTCCATAGCCCGTGTCCCTCACACGGCCATAACACGTCTGTGTCCTCATTGGTGTGTGAAAACCTTGACATTCTGTTTATGACGTCATCATCTCAATAAGGTCACACGACCAGGGCACACACCCATGTCCTTAGACCGTGTGTCGAATTAAATTCCTAGTTTCAGTTGAAGACTTCACACGGCCTTGGCACACGCCCATGTCTATGGCCGTGTCTTCCACATGGTTGAGACATAAGGCCTTGTTTCAGCCCGTGTTTTACTACTGGGTATTCTAACTTGCCAATCTGGCATGTATGGGGACACACGGCCTATCAACATGCCCACGGGGCTAACCGTGTATCACACACAGCCTAGACACAGGCCATGTGTCTACCCATGTGGACAATTGTTAGGCTATCCACCAAGCCTATTGCCACCATACAAAGCAACCACACTTATACCAATTCAATTCAACATACATCATCATTGAATATATAAACTTATCAAGTATTGGCCAATTTCCAATGACCCTTTTCAAAATGAATTTAATGACATTAATAGCCACATATTGGCTAACAAATATGACATAACACAAAATAACCAAGTTTCTATACATGCCATACTCAAAATTAAATAACCTTGCTATACCAAGTAGAAGTTGATAGTGTGATTCCGAACTCTGACGTCCCACAATGCCCGAGTTAGCTTGGCGATACTACAAGGAAAAGGGAAATGAGAGGGGTAAGCATAAAGCTTAGTAAGTTTGCATGAAATAAATAGCAACATAAAGGATCATAATGTCATCCATCCATTGCATTGAATAACAACACAAGGTCTCAAACATATTGCCATAACTTACTCATGCTTACTATTACCAATTACATGTCATGTCACGTATCGTAAACATTTCTCGTGAATTACTCACATGTACCTGTATCACTTCATCACATAGCTTTAGCACTAATTTCATCTCTACTATAAGCTTAACTATTTATCTCGATGAATCACATGGAAAACCCGAGGATACATAATCATCATCATACACATAAACAAGACGCCAATGCCATATCCCAGCTATGGTCTTACATGGGGTCACATATCAATGCTGATGCCATATCCCAAATATGCTCTTATACGGGATTTCATATCGATGTAGATGCCATATCCTAGATATGGTCTTATACGATTTTCATATTTGATGCCGATGCCATATCCCAAACATGGTCTTATACAGGATCTCAAATCGATGCCGAAGTGATGTCCCGGACATGGTCTTATACGAGATCTCAAATCGATGCCGAGGCCATGTCCCAGACATGGTCTTATACGGGACCTTACCAACCTCATGTCTTGATGATGATATCCTCTCACTTCTTAAGTCCAACCGAGACTTCAACATCATAAATTTTTATCATTTTCTCATTCAACATCATTACTCAATTTCATAGAAATAATATACATCTTCATTAATACCAAATATTTTAAAACTTAATAACATGATGTTGAGTTTGTTGCACACAAACTTACCTCGGTACCAAAATAGGCCAATTTGCCGATTTAGTCCGAAACCTTGCCTTTTCCTCGGTTAAGGTTAATTTATCGTTCTTCTTGATCTATAATAGCAAATTAGCTCATTTAATTACCACATTAATCAATACATTTCAATAATCATACTTTGGCAAAATTACTATTTTGCCTTTAGACTTTTAACAAAATTATAATTTTATCCCTAGGCTCGTATATCGATTTTCATCAAATTTCCTTATTAACCAAGCCTAGAAGAATACATTTTAAGCTTATAGAAACCCCAAATTCCCATTATTTCTCACATTTAACACCTATTTTATAACCTTTGCAAAATGGTCCTTTTAGGTGTTTTCATGGAAACACCTTTCAAAAAAGTTGTTTATTTAACAACCAAGACTCATTTTATTCCATAAAAACTCAGCAAACACCATAAGCACTTTCATGGAAATTCCCTAAACTTTCAACCATTTCCAAAATAGTCTCTTCTTTAGCTAGATCATGATACAAGGGTCCTAAAAGTACAAAAATCATCAAGAAATATCACCAAAAGCACTTACTTGCAAAGAGTACAAGTTGCTGAAAATTTGAAGCTTTCAAACCCCTATTTTACTGGTATTTTCGGTGGAAAAGATGGAGAGAAAAGATGATATCTTTCTTTTCCTTATTTTATTTTATTTCTAGACAATTTATCACCTAATCCACCAACTTGACCAATTTTGACATCTTTTTGTCCCCTATGGTCGGTCAACCATTACTAGAGGGGTTAATTGAACTTTAAGGACCTCTAATTAATATTCTATAGCTATTAGACACCTTTAGTTTGTAAAATAGAACTTTCGCACTTTATGCGATTTAGTCTTTTTTCGCAATTAAGCATACAATCGCTAAAATTAAAGCACCAAAATTTTCATGCACCTATATAAGCATGATATAACTCATAAAATAATATTAAAATAATTTTCTTCAACCTCGAATTAGTGGTTCCAAAACCATGTTCCGACTAGCCCCGTAAATTGGGTTGTTACACTGAGTCTGAACAATAGTGAATCCAGTGAGTTGGTAAACTTCTCAATATCTTTGTATTCTTGAATTTGAGAAAAATAAAAGTTAAGGATTTCTAAAATCTTTGAAAAGCTTCTGCATGTTACTGGATTCTGAGTTTTAAAACTTGAATACCTTTGATTTAATTGGTATATGGGTTGTCGTGCTTAGCTTCCAGGATGAAAGAGGGTCTAGCATTGGAATGGCTAGCTGGAAAAAATGAAAGGTAGCAAGTGAGTTTTTATACTCCACTATTTGGGTGCTATTCTAGTTGTTATGCAGCTTGTATGTTCTGCACAAAATTTAGTTTGGGTTCTGTGGCTATATTTGATCTTTGTTTTTTGGAAGGATTAAGCATGCATATGGTTGTGAAATTATATGAATGTATGAAATATTTGTGTATCAATAAATTGACATGTGGCGTACTCCATGATATGTTAATGAATAATTTGCATTGATTGTAGTAATGTACATTAGGAGTGAGCAAAAATCTACTATAGGTACTAAGTGGGTTTTTTAGGATTAAGCTAGATGGGAGTGGTAACATAGTGAGGAACAAGGCTAGGCTAGTTGCTCAAGGTTACACTCAAGATAAAGGAATAGGCTATGATGAAACATATGCTCTCGTAGCTAGAATGGAAGCTATTAGGATGCTTTTAGCTTTTGCATGCTTTAATGATTTTAAATTATATCAAATAGATGTATAAAGTGTTATTTTAAATGGTTTTATAAATGATGAAGTGTATGTTGAACAACTACCCGATTTTGAAGATCCAAAATTTCCAAACCGTGTTTTCAAACTTTCAAAAGCTTTATATGGTTTGAAACAAGCTCCTAAAGCTTGGTATGAAAGATTATCAAATTTTCTTGTTGAAAAAGGTTTTAGTAAAGGGAAGGTTGACACAATAAATTTTATTAAAAGAAAAGACAATGATTTATTAGTAGTTCAAATATATGTTGATGATATTTTTTTTGGTTCTACTAATGATATTCTTTATCAAGAATTTTTTAAGCTAATGCAAGGTGAATTTGAGATGAGCATGATAGGAGAACTAAAATTCTTTTAGGACTCCAAATCAAGCAAAGGAAAGATGACATTTTCATCAACCAAGCCAAGTACACAAGGGAAATGCTCAAAAATTTTGAGATGGACAATCTCAAACCACAAGCTACATCCATGAGCCCTCCTACAAAGTTTGACTAAGGGTGGGTTTGGATGAGCAGTGCGTTTACTTGCGGTTAGTGTAAAAATAGCAATGGTGGTGAGATTAGATACTGTAGCATGAGACAAAAAGTAAGCTAAGCGCACCGCATCGCACTCAATCGCCCATCCAAACCCACCCTAAGATGAAGAAGGTAAATTTGTTTATTTAAAATTATATAGGTCTATGATTGGTTCTTTACTTTATCTTACCGCAAATCGATCGAATATTATGTTTAGCGTTTACTTGTGTGCTAGATATCAATCATGCCCTAAAGAATCACATTTACAATCCTTTAAGAGAATATTTAGATACCTTATAGACACTCCTAATTTAGGTCTTTGGTATCCCAGAGACTCATCCTTTAACTTGCATGCACTCTGCTAGTTTTTGTCAAACTAAATAGGAAGAAAACCTCCTGTTTTTGTCAATTCCTAGGCAACATGTTCATATCATGGTTTTCAAAGAAACAAAATGGTGTTGTATTGTCCACCACCAAAGCGGAATATATTTCTGCCAGTAGTTGTTGTGCTCAAGTTTTATGAATGAAACAAAAACTTATGAATTATAGAATTGATGTAGATACCATTCCTATCAAGTGTGACAATACTAGTTCTATTTGTATCACTAAAAATCACATCTAACATTCTAAAACTAAACATATTGAAATTATACATCATTTTATTAGAGATCATGTCAAAATAGGAGATGTAGTTCTAGAATTTGTTGACACATTGAACCAATTGGTTGACATTTTTACAAAACCTTTAGATAAAGAAAGATTTTGAATACTTAGGAGAGAGTTAGGTATTACCAACTTACCTTGAATTTGTGTTTCTGTACATCTTTACACTTTGATTTTTTTCAAAAATATTTTATGGGCTGAGATTGTTTGAAAAAGCATAGACAAATTATTTAAATGGCTTTAATGTGCAATTAGTTAGGAGGAGTTGTTTGTGCATGATTAGTCTATTTTTGACTCATTTGGTCTAGTTTTCATGATTTTTGAATGCATTTGATTGTGCTAAATTAGACTTTATTGAATGATTAATATTTAATTTTTTCATGCCTTACAATACTCTATGTTTCATATGCATCATACTCAAATTTGGCATATTCAAGCAAATGAATTCATTAGAAATTGCTATAAAGTCATTCTAAGTTAGTTTAGAACATGCTAGAACTTAAAAGCCATGTTAGGAAAATTTTCTACACTTTGGAAAATAGTTTCAACATTTGGTATCGATACTGATACTATTTTATTGATAGTTTTTGAAACATATTGATACTTATTTAAAAAGTATCGATATTCATCGTATTTTAAAGATTCATGTAGTGTGTCTTCAACAGATTAAGAAAAGCCAAATATTTTTTCTTTTCCCCTTTCAAAACCCTCTCAGCCCTATTCTTCAAAATCTTAAAATTATTCATTTTCCTTTAAATTCTTGGCAGAAAACAACTAACATTGCCATTTTGTAATAGCACGATTTTGGGGCTAGTCAGAACAGTGGTTTTAGAACCACTAATCCGAGGTCGGAGAAATTATTCTTAATATGATTTTATGTGTGATAGCATGATTATATGAGTGCATGAAAATTTTGGTGAATTAATTTTAGTGATTTCATACTCAATTGCGAAAAAAGGACTAAATCGCATAAAGTGCGGGAGTTCTAATTTATAAGCTAGATGTGTTAGATAGCTATAGAACCTTAAATTAGAGGTCCTTAAAGTGCAATTAATCCTTTCTAAAGGAGGTAGCCGGCCAGGGGACAAGAGACTAAGTTTGGTCAATGTTTGGTGATATTAGGTAATGAAATGAATAAAATAAAATAAAAGCAAGAAAGCTATCATTTTTTTTATTCCTATCATCTTTTTCCACTGATTTTCACTCAAGCATAAGGGTTTGGAAGCTTGAAATTTTCAGAAATTTATCCTCCTTGCAAGTAAGTGATTTTGGTGGTCTTTCTTGATAATTTTTGTACTTTTGGGACCCTTGTAGCATAAGCTAGCTAATGAGGGGACTGTTTTGCAAAATGGTTGAAAGTCTAGGGTTTTTCCATGAACACATTTATGTTGTTTGCTGAATTTTAATGGAAGAAAATAAATATTAGTTGTTAAATAAACAACTTTTGTGAATGGATTTCTCATGAAAACATCTAATATGACCTTTTTGTAAAGGTTGTAAAATAGATGGTAAATGTGTGAAATAATTGAATCTTGAGTTGCTATAAGAGTGGGGTTGAATCGACTAGGCTTGGGTGTGAGAAAAATGAATACATTTCATTTTACGAGCCTAGGGGCAAAATCATAATTTTGCCAAAGTCTAAGGGCAAAACGATAATTTTTGCCAAAGTAGATATTTTAAGGTGTCTTGATTTATGTAGTGATTAAATGAGTAAATTTTATCATTATAGATCAAGAAGAACGTGGAATCAACCTTGACGGAGGAAAAGGCAAGGTTACAGACTAAATTGCAAATTGACATATTTTGTATCGAGGTAAGTTTATATGTAAATGATACATCCTTTTTAATTATTTTTTTACATATTAATGCAATGTGTGAAATGTGAATGAATATTATTGATATCTATTAAAATGATAGAAAGTGAGGAAATTCTCAGATGAACCTTCAGAATAGGAAAAAGGATACGGATAAATATATGTGGTCATGTTATTATTGGTGGGCTGTATGCGATACCACTGTATTTATTTTTGTTGGTGGCTGTGTGCGATACCATGGTATTAATTATTATTGGTGGGCTGTGTGTGAGACCACCTTGAACATGTGATTATAGGTGGGCTATGTGCGATACCACCGTGTTATTTATAAATGGTGGGCTGTGTGTGAAACCACCGTATGTCAGGTATTATTCCGAAGTGTTCATCGAGAAACTTTGTCTATGTGAAATTTCATGTGGCTTTGTAGTGATAAGTGTAGGGTATAAGTGCATATAAATGTGAGCAATGTCTTATAATATGTGTTTGGGATGTGGCAAGATTTGAAATGATTAAGTATAATTATGAGGATATGAACTATTCTTGATTGATAAGTATGTGGTATGTTTTTCATTGTTTACATATAGACTTACTAAGCTTAAAGCTTACTCCCTTCTCTTTCCCTTGTTTTATAGTGTTGAAGAGCCAGCTCGGGATACGGAGACCGTCGAAGGATCACCTACACTATCTACGCCTTTGGTATAGTTAGATCATTCTTTTGAGTATGGCATGTATAGAGACTCAGTCTTTGTTAAGTTTCATTTTATTTTGGCCAAATGTGTTGGCTTTTCTTGAGATGAATTATTTTGTATAAGGCCATAGTCGATGGCTCTTTCTTATTAATCTATGAGATGATTATGTTATTCATGAATGTGCAAGTTGCATGGTTGATTCATTGATTTACTTATACATGAATGAGTCGGTTGCATAATGTGGCTTATGATGGTGCAAGTAGGGGTGGCAGAAAGGGCTTGGTAAAATAGCCTTGTTCTTGTCCACACTGGTAGACACACGGGCGTGTGTCTAGGCCGTGTGTGACATACGGTCTGCTTCATGGGTGTGTGGTTTGGCTGTGTGTCCCCCTGCATCCTAAGTTGGCAAAATAGAATGCCTAATAGTAACCACACAGGCTGAGACACAACCGTGTGTCTCAACCATGTGAGAGACACGACCATAGGATATGGGCATGTGCCCAGGCCGTGTGAAGTCTGCACCTGAATTTAGGAATTTAATTCACCACACGGTCTAGGGACACAGGTGTGTGCCTTGGCCGTGTGACCTTATGGAGATGATGACGTCAGAAACAGAATATCAAGGTTTTCACACACAGGCGTGTCATGGCCATGTGAGAGACACAGGCCATGGACACGGGTGTGTGTCAGGCCATGTGAAAACCCCTGTAGGGTCGAATTGAGAAATAAATTTGCACAGACAAGGGACATGGGCATGTGTAATAACACGGCCTACCCATACGGGCGTGTTCCCTTCCACACAGGCTTGTGGCCCTATTTTGAAGAAAAGTTTTCTAAGTGTTTGTGAGTTCTCGGTTCAATTCTGAACTACACTTTATGTATGTTTTGGGCCTCGTAGGCTCATTTAAGGATGATATGAATGTCTACAGAAAGTTTTAAATTTGGGAGGGAAGTTATGTAACGATTTGTATGGTTGCTTGCTTGTAGACGTTGAATACGGGTAAGGGGTGTTACACAGTTTTTACTCATTTTTCCCATTTCAAAATTTGTTGAATTTTTATAAAATTATTGGTTGGAAATTGTGTTTTTGGTTTGATTTGGAATATATACTTGTGTTTTCTTACAAGAGGTTGCCTAAATTTAATCAAAATCTTAATTGTTTTCTTTTAAACCCTTTTCTTACAAGGTGTTCGATAAAATTTCCCAACCAGATTGTTTTAATGATTGTTTTAGAAATGATAATGATTTTTACCGGTTTGATCAATATTTTTCAAAATGAAAAGTTAATGTTTCTTACACTCTTAATATCAAATTTGTAGCCAAAATCAATATTCAATTTCTTGAAATGTTAGCCAAATGGCATTAGGTCGATTTTTTTAAAATTCATTCACCTGCACATGCTAATATTGTTTGAGCATTTTATTCAAATGCTAGACTCGAACATGATGAATCCGTTGAGACTGTGATTGTTATTAATTCTTTTCTCATGAATACTCTTATTTGTCTCACTTTTGAGAACTTTGGTGAATTTTTTAAACTTCCTCTCAGTGGTGAGTTGAATGAGAAAGTGATACGAACTCAGTTCGGTGATGATTCGAGTCGTATTAGTTGCCTGATCGAGAAATTGAGTAAGTTTTATTCGTTACAAGAAAAGGCTGAACATGGATAGAAGATAGGTTCAAACAAAGGTTCAAAGAATGTTTAGGAAAGTAATGGATAGGTTTAGCTAAGGCAAAGGCTGAACCAACAATATAGAGATTATTGATGCAAGACTTACAAGCACTTAGATGGGTAAGAAAAGTGAAATAAGCAAATAAACCTTGACCCACTATCTAACGAGATAGGAACCGAAGATATAACGAACACCACAGTAGAAGTGATAAGTTTGGATAACAAAGGAAGGAAATGACGCCACAGGCCTAACTTAATAAGTCAGATCAGTCCCAAAGAGAACAAGGAGATTTGAATTCTCACAAGTTTCAATTGATTCATAAAATTGGTAAAAAGTTTTCTAACCAAAACAATGTTTTCTTACAAACTATTTATAGGCACTATTATGACTATTCAAATGCCTATTTGTGACCTTTCACCTCTAGCAATTAACTAAGGTTTTTAACAAGCTTTAATTTCATTTTTTAAGTCATGTAAGGAAGCCAATAATCATGTCTCTTCACTTGATTCTGGTGTAGATGAAAAGGCATGCCTCTTCACTTTATTGTTGACTTAATGAACCCTTAATGTGTTGTTTGGTGTCCCTTCATCTCCCTTAAACTAAATGTCAAAAGACTTGTGCATTCATCTATTTAATTGGCTGCTTAACTAGCTTTGAATGCTTTAAAACTTAACAGATTTGAAGAGACACTCTTGGACCATTTGAACAGCCCCCTTGATGATCTTTGAAGGCTTGAAAAACGTTCAAACATGAAGAGCCAATTAGCCATATGAATAGTCACCCATAATGATCCTTGAAGGCTTGAAAAACGTCCAAACTTGAAAAGTCAATTAGCCATATGAATAGTCACCTACAAGGTAGATAATTAAGCATTGAAGACACTCATAAGAATCACCACACTATAAACACTCATACACAAATTTATTAATGAACATGCAACTCAAATCACCTTATTTAAAATGAAAATAAAAACACACTTTAATTTATGCAGTAAAAAGTAACAGCCAAATTAAATAACATACATATATAAACAAACTCAAACATATTTAACAACTAAGATGCTTAAATGCATGGTTTAAGATGTAAACTAAATGAACAAATGAGTTACTTAATGCATGACTTAATTTAATGATGCAAACTTTAACTAACATGGGAGTTACATAATACATGTCATAATTTATGATGCAAACTTAACTAACATGAGAGTTACATAAATGCATGACTTTATTAAATGTAGAACTCATACTAATGATGTTCAAACTATGATATAATTAAAGACACAAACTAAAATAACTAAAGTAACTAAAATAAATGAATCAAAGTCCTTATTTTCTAGCAACCAAATTAACAAACTGAAATTAAAAACTTCATTTTGCACTTGGGCCCCTCGTGCTTGGGCCAATTTCGATGTCGTCGAGGTGTATCAAAACATGATGCGGCCGGGATCGCATCAAAAAGTCCCTTATAATCTAGCCTTGAACGTTCGACACTCGTATGCATCTGAGCTCAATGTTCATGATCGTGTTTTGCATTTTATAATCACATAGATATTGAGTCCTATTTCAAAACACGTCATTCTTTGATCTACCGGCTATTGGTGGATTAATTGTTTTCATAGCAATAAACGTCTGGATCTTACTTTAATTTTATTTAATGACATTACCAAACAAATTGGTAAGGAACTTGCTAGTAAGATCTCTTTGCCTTTTGACATGTACTTCTCATACATTTTTAAATGTCTAAACATCCTAAACTAATACAAATACTCCTTTGGCTACTAATTGTCAACTTATTAGCTTTATTTCCATTCATAAAGTTGGTTTTAAAATGGATCATCTTATCGGAAATTGGGTTAAGGATGACCATCATAACCCTCAAGATGATGATGATGATGATGACCTTAAAGAAGATCATGATAATATTCCTCCTATAGAGCATGATCCTCCACCGACTTCTTTATTTACTTAACCATCTGCTCCACCTCTCTCCAACGACATGTTTGCAATCCTTAGTGTCATTACTTCCTTGAGTGAGGAGTTTCGAGGGTTCCGCACTTGAGTATATGATACATTTAAACATGTTAATACTAATGTTGAAGCTTTTGCTTTAATAATGTATTTCTCCCAAGTGAGATGCTGAAAATGTGAATTGTTGTCTTTGAAGGTGACTAGGAGAACATTTGAAGTGTGAAGAAAAGAAGATGTTGAATTTTAACATTTAAAGCCCCATGCTGCAACAAAGTCGTGGCATCAAGTCTAATTGGAGAATATTGGAGACCTCGCATTTAAAGAACACCACATCAGCTCTTGGGCTTAATCTATTTCTTAGTCAATAGTTGATGATAATTGAGACCAAAAGGAATTAGGCTCTGCAAAAATTGAATGGCCCAAATACTCATAAGCGGACAAAAATAGAATAGAAAAGGGAGCTGACCTAGCACCCACCATCTTTTGGGGATATAAATACCTCATTATCAGAATAGGATAGGAGGCAGCCGCCTGATACAAGATAGAACACCCATTTTTAGAAGAATAAAAGCTAGAAAGAAGAAGAAAATAAGGGGAAAAGAGAGGAACCATTGAGGAGAATCACATTATTTGGCTTGAAATCTCTTCACTTTTCTCTTTACATTTTGTTTCTTTTCTTATTTTTATCTTAGATCATTGCTAAGTTTTCCTTAATCATTTTTAATTTGGTGTTTATGGGCTAAACGTTTATTAGCTAGAATAATTATGAACATTAATATGAGATTTTTGGTACTTTGCTAAGGATGCTTTAAGCAATATGAGATTTATTCATTCAAATGTTATTCATGTTTGATTCTTGCTATTACCTGATCAATGTTAGTGGGTAATTGATTAATTGCTAATTTTGAAAAGGTTGTAATTAATGGAATTAAAACTTGAATGGTGCATGTTAATTTCTTTTATTTAATTTTATAATGATATAGACACATATTATTACTATGCATAATCTTGTAAGAATGGTGCTTGCAAATGTATTCTTGACATTAAATTGGCAAAGATATATGTTAATTTAATTAAATGATCGAACATAGTGACTTCAAGAGAAACCTATAAACTATCGATTCCGGATTAATAAGTTGTAGTATTGCCTCAGCATTGCTGCAGCATCGCTATCAGTAGTTGCATATTAGGGGGAAGTAATTATTTTGGCTCATCATTTCAACATTATCAATTTGTGTTACTGTTTTTAAATTTCTTTGAATATTTCTATGCATTTAATCAAAATTGTATTTACTTTGTAACTTGCCATTTGTTAATTTTGCAATTTATGTTTTAAAAGCAGTCCATGTGGAGACGATAACTCTAGTATTCACTACTATAGTATTTGCTAGTGATTGTGTACACTTGCACATCATAAGAAAATCCACGACAGATGTCTATATAAAAGACTTTTCTGTTAGTCATTTTCACTATTTTGCTTGCAGTGTTTAAAGTTTTGTTGTATATTGGAGGCATGTAAAAGCCTTAAGAAAAGTGTTATACACGCCTCAAAGCCATCACATTTTATAAAATTCATTTTATTTTTCTTGTTTTAGTCTTTATTATTTATTTTTCTAACAATAATTACTCTATTGAACTTATTGTTGAGCCTCAAAATCATATGCACAATGATTGGCATTAGTATTTTAGTTAACCGTCATCCTTTGAAAAATTGGAGTAAGATGGATGAAATTGATAATAACATTTGCTAACCATGTGCCCATCTTCCCGCATAATTGAAATTGTGGCCTAAAACCCCTTAAGCATTCATGAACCCTTCATTTATTGCATAAGGTGACCTAAATGGTGGCTTAGACACAACGGAATGATTGTGTGGTCAATGCATTAAAGACTGAACACTACTTTGTTGTTGAATCGTAACATTAACAACCAAAGAGATTTATGCTCGGAGACTTAGAATCAAGCAACACATTGCACACCCCTTGCAAATTACACGACTATTAGCTTGACACAATACTTAGTTGGAAACTATTGGCAATCATCCATACTTTTGAAAGTCAAAGATATGGGTATCAAAATGTTGACACTAGAAATCTGAGATTTAAGGCACAAAAAGTGGGATTAAGATTTGGCATGATATAATTGCAATTTTTTGTCCCTAATTGTATAGTGACTTTGCAAGTTGATCATTGAACCTCAACTATAAATAGGCCTAACCATTTCTTATTTTCATCAACCCACATTTTCCATTCTCTACTTAAGGCATTGTTCTCTCTCTTTGTAAATCTTCACTTGTATTTTGGAGTGAAATATATTTGGTAGTGCCTGAGGACGTAGGCAAAATTTGCTGAACCTCGTTAAAATTCTAGTGTTCTTTATTGTATTATTTTACATATTTTGTGAGTGTAATTGTAGTGATTTATTGTGCTATTAAATTACAATAGAGGGATATTCTGGCTAGGAAAGACTTAGTACTTAAGCGATCTTTGTGATCCACCTCTCTTTCCCGGGAATTGAACTTAGTGTGATTTTTCAGTACAATAATTTTACTCTTTTACACGCTTCCGCACAACAATTGGTATCAGAGCTAGATTCATACTTGGGGAATACAATCATTTACGATACTATTTACGCATATGGTATTGTTCATCCATGACACTATTCACATTGACGGTACTGTTCATGTATACAGTAGTTGGGATTGAGGAGAAAAATGACAAAGGCATCGTCATCAGTAAAGACTACTGTGACCAATGCAAAATTTGAAGTAGAGAAATTTGATGGTACCAATAATTTTGGTATGTGGCAATGTGAGATCCTGGATGTCTTATGTCAGCAAAAGCTGGATATAGCCTTTGAGGAAAAACCTGACAAGTTGGATGACAAAGAGTGGGCTAAGATCAATAGACAGACGTGTGGTACAATCTGCCTATGTTTGGCCAAAGAGCAGAAGTACTCTGTCATGAGGGAGACATCAATGAAGAAGTTATGGGATACATTGGAAGAAAAGTTTCTAACGAAAAGTCTTGAAAATAGGCTTTATATAAAAAAGAAACTTTATCGATTCACGTATGAACCCGATATGTCGATGAATGACCATGTAAACTCATTCAATAAAATTTTAGCAAACTTGCTAAATTTGGATGAGAAATTTGAAGATGAAGATAAGGCATTATTGTTGTTGAATTCTTTTCCTAATGAATATGATCATCTTACCACCACATTGCTTCATGGGAAAGATACGATCACATTTGATGCAGTCTATAGTGCGTTGTATAGATCTGAGACTCCAAAGAAAGATAAAAGAGATCATAGAGATACAACTGCAGAAGTCTTAACAGTAAGAGGCCGTTCGTACAGCAACAAATTTAGTAGAAGGAGCAAGTCTAAAAAGAGACCTGCGAAAGATGAATGTGCTTTTTGTCGTGAGAAAGGGTATTGGAAAAAGAATTGTCCTAAGTTACAAAAAGGCAAGGCTATTTCTGATGCATATGTAGCGGAGCATGATGAGGAGTCAGACTTTAGCTTGGTTGGCATGGCAATGGCATGTCATACAGATGAGTGGATTTTGGATTTGAGATGTACTTACCATATGTGTCCTAATAAGGACTGCTTTTCTAGTTTTAAATAACTAGAAGGTGGAGTTGTTTTTATGGGTAATGACAGCACTTGTAACACAATAGGAGTAGGTACAATCCAATTGAAGAATCACGACGGCTCAATCTAAGTCTTTACAGATGTTCGCTACGTACCTAGCTTGAAGAAAAATCTCATCTCATTAGGGGTCCTAGAATCTAAAGGGCTCACAATCACTTTGAGAGATGGATTACTAAAGGCAGTAGCTGGGGTATTGACAGTGATGAAAGGCATAAGAAGGAATAACCTATACTATTTAAATGGAAGTACAGTTATTGGATCAATATCAACAGCTTTTGCAAAATATGCAGATTTAGAAGCTACCAGCTTATGGCATATTGGGACATGCTGGTGAAAAAGCTTTGCAAAATTTGGCGAAGCAAGGCTTGTTGAAAGGTGAAAATTCTTACAAATTGGAATTCTGTGAACATTGTGTTCTAGGCAAGCAGATGAGGGTAAAATTTGGTTCAGCAATTTACAATACGAAAGGAATTCTGGACTACGTTCACAGTGATGTGTAGGGACCTACCAAAGTGGCTTATTTGGAAGGTATGCATTATTTTGTTACTTTTGTTGATGATTATTTCAAGAAAAGTATGGGTGTATCTAATGAAAAGAAAAAGTGAAGTTTTGGATGCATTTCTGAAATGGAAGAAGATGGTGGAGACTCAGAATGGTCGAAAGGTCAAATGACCTCGATCAGACAATGGTACTGAGTACAAGAATGATCCATTTCTACAAGTATGTCAAGATGAGGGCATTGTGTGACACTTCACTGTTCGTGATACACCATAGCAGAATGGGGTGGCAGAACATATGAATCAGACTATACTGGAGAAAGTTTGATGTGTGTTGTCTAATGCTAGATTGGGCAAGGAATTTTGGCCTGAGGCAGTTACATATGCGTGCCATCTAATTAACTGGTTGCCATCAGCACAATAAATGGAAAAACTCCTATGGAGATGTGGACTGGTAAACCTGTTACTAATTATGATTCTTTACATGTTTTTGGTTCCACTGCATATTATCGTGTAAAAGAATCTAAGTTAGACCCAAGAGCAAAGAAAGCATTATTCGTAGGTATAACTGGTGGAGTAAAATGATACCGTCTCTGGTGACTTTTCAGTAGAGATGTGACTTTTGATGAATCAACCATGATGAAGAATAAGGATTCACAAAAGGATGACAAAACCAGTAGTACTTTGCAGCAGGTGGAGCTTGAAAAGGTTAATGATGATTCAAATAATATTGAAGGAACAAATGATGAATAAGTTTCGACCCAAGAACTTCTACAATAGCAAGATTTAATTGCATACAGGAGGCCAAGAAGAGAGATTCGTATGCCTGCTAGCTTTGATGATATGGTGGCCAATGCACTTCCAATTGCAGATGATGATGTTCCTTCTACTTACACAAAAGCAAGAAGTAACCCTGATGGTGTAAAGTGGAATGTAGTCTCTTCATAAAAATAGGACTTGGGAGTTGGTGTCACTGCCCAAGGGAAAGAAGACAATTGGATGCAAATGGGTATATGTAAAGAAAGAAGGATTTCCTGGTAAAAATAAAATTCGATACAAGGCTAGATTGGTAGCAAAGGGTTACGCTCAGAAAGAAGGAATAGACTACAATGAAATGTTTTCTCTAGTTGTGAAGCATTCGTCTATTCGGTTTTTGCTAGCCTTGGTTGCACAATATGATCTTAAACTAGTTCAGCTCGATGTGAAGACCACGTTTTTACACGGTGATTTGGAAGAGGAAATCTATATGACTCAGCCAGATGGATTCAAGGTTGCTGATAAAGAAAATTAGGTTTGCAAACTGACGAAGTCGCTTTATGGATTGAAACAATCTCCCAGGCAGTGGTACAAGCGATTTGATCAATTCATGAAAGGGAAAAGGTACACAAGAAGTAAATTTGATCATTGCATGTATTTTCAGAAGCTACAAGATGAAATTTTCATATACTTACTCTTATATGTTGATGATATGTTGATAGCATCTAAGAGTAAAGTTGAAATTGAGAGATTGAAGACTCAACTCAACCTTAAGTTTGAGATGAAAGATCTAGGCGAAGCTAAGAAGATTCTTGGCATGGAAATATGTAGAGATAGAGCTCATGGAAGAGTTAGCTTGTCTCAGAAGCAATATTTGAAGAAGGTGCTACAACAGTTTGGCATTAACAAGCATACAAAACCTGTAAGTACCCCGTTGGCTTCTCATTCCAAGCTTTCTGCACAACTATCTCCTTCGACAAATATGGAACAAGAATACATGTTACAAGTTTCATATTCTAATGCAGTAGATAGCTTGATGTATGCAATGGCGTGTACAAGACTCGACATTTCACAGGCAGTTAGTATGTGAGCAGGTATATGCATAATCTTGGAAAAGGACATTGGCAAGCTGTGAAATGGATTCTACGGTATATTCAGAAGACCATGGATGTTGGATTACTGTTCAAACAGGATACTACACTTGGTAAATGTGTTATTGGGTATGTTGATTGTGACTATGCCGGTTATTTGGACAAACGAAGATCAACCACCGGTTATGTGTTTACACTTGCTGGAGGATCAATAAGTTGGAAGTCTACACTGCAGTCTACAATTGCGTTGTCAACCATAGAAGTCGAATACATGGCTGTAACAGAGGCTGTAAAGGAAGCTATTTGGTTACAAGGTATGGTTAAAACCTTGGGATTGGTTCAGAAGCATATTAACGTGTATTGTGATAGTCAAAGTGCTATTCATTTAGCAAAGAATCAAGTCTACCATGCACGTTCAAAGCATATCGACGTATGATTCCATTTTGTGCGGGAAATTATTGATGAGGGAAAAATTTATCTTCAAAAGATTAAGACCGCAGATAATCCCGCAGATATGATGACCAAGGTGGTAACAACAACCAAGCTCGAACATTGTTTGAACTTGATCAATATCCTACAAGTTTAACAGTTGAAGAAGGCATTATCAAGTATTGTTGACAAAGGCAGAAAGAATTGTGTGAAAATAAGATTATCCTAATCAAATCTTCAAGGTGGAGATTATTGGCAATCATCCATACTTTGGAAAGTCAAAGATATGAGTATCAAAATGTAGGCATTAGAAATCTGATATTTAAGGCACCAAAAGTGGGATTGAGATTTGGCATGAGATAATTGCAATTTTTGGTCCCTAATTGCATAGTGACTTTGCAAGTTGATCCCTGAATCTCAACTATAAATAGGCATAACCATTTCTCATTTTCATCAACCCACATTTGCCATGCTCTACTTAAGGCATTGTTCTCTCTCATTGTAAATCTTCACTTGTATTTTGGAGTGAAATATATTTGGTGGTGCCTTAGGCAAAATTTGCTGAACCTCGTTAAAATTTTAGTGTTCTTTATTGTATTATTTTGCATATTTTGTGAGTGTGATTGTAGTGATTTATTGTGCTATTAAATTACGATAGAGGGATATCCTGGCTAAGAAAGACCTAGTACTTAAGCGATCCTTGCGATCCACCTCTCTTTCTTGGGAATTGAACTTAGTGTGATTTTTCAGTACAATAATTTTACTCTTTTACACGCTTCCGCACAACAGAACCCCATATAATATAGTTAAAATATGCCTAGTCTTTGAAATAGGGTTCCCAAAACTAACAAATTATGACAAATTAGTTGTAGTTTTGCTAGATACCTATGAATCGATTGATCACGTTTCTTCATGGATTTTAGCATACAATGAAGGTGTATGACTCAGGTGGGTGAAAAAACATAGAACATTTGCTACAACTTATTCCAAATTTCACGAGCAGTGTTACACCGAATTAAAGCAGGTAAGAATGAAATACTTAAAAAAGCAAGTAACCAAGATTCAAGAGCACCATCTTGCTGCCTAAAAGCCAAAAATTCAAGATTTCCAACTTTATTTCCATTTGTTAAAAACTTAAAAACAAGATCTATCAACATACAAGTGCAAAGACTCACTATGGTGAAATATACTTTTTGTTCCACATTAGATAATTTGTTTCATCCAACTGAATTGTAATAATTTTATTAGAAAATGAGTTTTATTGTTTGCAAGACAGAAGTAGGATAAGCTACATTAGCAGATGCAAAGATTGAAACATCCATTTATTGAATCTCTTCGACAGAAACACCTTAGACTTGTAAATTTCTTTGAAGCACAATACCATTAGACGTGCTCGTGAGTCAAATCGAGTCGGGTTCATGTCAGGTTCATGCAAGGCATCTACATCAATTTTTCAAGTTTGTGCCTGACCTGACTTGAAAAATGAGATTATTTTTTTGCCTAAGCCTGACCCAATTTAAGAAAGGTAAACTTGAGTTCAACTCAGCTTGGCTCACCCATATTTGATTTTTTTTTAGATTACCTTTTTATTTAAAAATAAAAATTTTAAAAAAAATATATAATACACTAAATGCACGAAAAAATACTAAAATAAAATTTTTTTAACACATTAAAAATAGATTAAAAAAACATTTATATTAAAGAACACTATCATAAATATAATAAATGTTTTATTATATTAAAAACAAAAAAATATAATAAATATTTTATTGTATTAAATATAATTTTTTAAATTTTATATGTTGGGTAGGGTTATTTAGTTGGATAGATGTTTTTTATTTTATTTTAAAGTTTGGGTAATGAGTTTAATTGTTATTGGATTAGTGGTTTAATACAAATATAAATATAAATATATAATTATTATTTAACATATATAATTAATATAACATTTTTATAACATAATATATTCAGGCCGGGTCGGGCCAGACTCGAGTCAAAAAAATCTTGCCCAAGGCTCAGCCCATGTAGAAAATGAGACTTAAATTTTACCTAAGCCCATTTTTTGGTCATCGTATTTTGTTCAAACTTTCCTATTTTCCCAGCGAATTTTTGAACTTGGAGAGATGCCTGGTCCATGAGCAACTTAGTTCAATTAAAACTGAATTAACAAACCGAATCAATCTAATTCAGTTAATCGACAAATGACCAAATTTAGTTTGGTCGAAGGTCGGTTTATGATTTTTAAAATTTTAATTATCGATTAATTCGGTTTGAAATCAAGTAATTAAACGAAATATATAATATATATTATATATAATACATTTTTTAAACTTTTATTTTTTATATTAGTCGAAATAAATAATATATATTATATTTTTTAAACTTCTTAAATAAAAGGATTATATATTTTATATAAATTCGATTAATTCGAATTAATTGAAATATTTCTATTTAACCAATGATTAAAGAATTTTATATTTGGGATAATTAATTAATAATAATTCGAAATCGAATCATCGAAGCAAATAAGGAAAAAAAAAAAGGAACTTTGAACTTCGATACCAGAATCAAACATATCATCAGTACAAAAGACTAGAAATATAACATAAACAAAAGCTACACCCTCGCTGCAGCTGCAGGCACCGCTGCATCTCTTCCTTTCTTTTTCTTTCTCTAATCTCTACCAACAATGGGCATTAAGGTGGGTTTTTTTTCTCTTAAGCATTACTTAGAAAAAGGAACATTGGGGGGTTTCCTTTATTTGAATATTGATGTAGATTTTCGGATTTAATTTTGATGTTAGGGTTTAACGAAGCTTCTAGCAGACAATGCACCAAATGCAATGAAGGAACAGAAACTCGAGAGCTATATCGGTCGCAAGATTGCCATCGATGCCAGCATGAGTATTTACCAGTTTCTCGTCCGTATATCATTCCCTTGCTCTTTCCTCAAAAAAAAGAAAAAAAAGATAAGCTTCACTATCATAACCATTTGGGGCTAAGGCTAGCTAATAATGTAAAAAAGGCTCTATTTTGTTATGGGATGAGTGCAGATAGTGGTCGGCCGTAGGGGCACTGAAATGCTTACTAATGAGGCTCGTGAAGTTACCAGGTTTTTTTACTATATTTACTCTCCAATCATTAATCCTCTTTATTTCTCTACGGAATTATCTTCAGCAGATTCTTATGTATCACTTATCTTTTGTAATTACATTTTTGTTTTCAATTGTTGACATTGGTTTTACTGGCTTAATCCTCAGTCATCTGCAAGGCATGTTTACTCGCACAATTCGACTTCTTGAAGCCGGAATGGAACCTATGTAATGCGTGTCTTTACCCTTTTTTTTTTTTTTTAATCAATTTCTTCAGAAAGAAGTTAGTTTTCAACTATTACTAATTTGGAGCATCTCCTTTCAGCTACGTTTTTGATGGACATCCACCTGATTTGAAGAAAAAAGTGCTAGTAGAACGGTACTTTTCTGCAATACGTACAGATTCTTCTTATTACTTTTCACTTCAAAATTGCTGGAATTCGATGAGTCTTTCGTTGCTACTCTGTCATTATTTTCTACTAAATTTGTCATGTAGTTACTCGAAGAGGGCAAATGCTACTGAGGATTTGCATCAAGCCATGGAGGTACCTTTCCTTCGTTGTTCAGACTGATTAATAAAGTTCCCTTCAATTGTTTCACCACCACTTAAAATCAAGCTTCTATTATTATATTGCTAGACTGGCAATAAGGACGATATTGAAAAGTTCAGCAAAAGGACAGTAAAAGTGAGTTCTTTTTGTCATCCTTCTGCTTCCAATACTAGATAAGAGAGCCCACTAATGTTTAATCATGATAGAAATGGAAATGATCAAAATAAAAATGTGCCTAAAAATGGTGTTGGATTATTTGCTCACTATGTTTCCAGGTCACAAAGCAGCATAATGAAGACTGCAAACGGCTATTAAGGCTTATGGGGCTGCCTGTGATTGAGGTGAGTTTTCATCATTTTAGGTCTGATGTTTTAGGTTTCAGAATTTAGTGTGGGAAGCTAGATTGAATCCAGGGACTCATGTTTTAGTTTCCATAGGCTCCATCAGAAGCAGAGGCCCAATGTGCTGCACTTTGCAAATCAGGAAAGGCAAGTATCTAGTAGATCATGATAATTTTGTCTTTATGAGATTGAAAACGTTCAAAATTGTTTCTAGTAACATTTTAAAAAGCAGCTTGTTTTAAATTTGAGTTCTTTCATAGTATTTGTTTTGTACGTCCTAGTATTCTATTTGGCTTTAGTAGTCGAACCATTTCATATTTATCAGGTTTACGCTGTTGCTTCTGAGGATATGGACTCTTTAACCTTTGGAGCTCCTAGATTTCTTCGCCATTTAATGGGCCCTGGCTCAAGAAAAGTTCCGGTCTTGGAGATTGAAGTTGGAAAGGTACTTTGAGCATTGCACACTGATGTAGTTTGTTGAATTTGAGTTTCTGTTTTGATGGGATGTGTGCTAGGTTTTAGAGGAGCTGAATTTCACCATGGATCAATTCATTGACTTGTGCATCCTTTCTGGATGTGATTATTGTGAGAGCATTCGTGGTAAGCTGGGATTGTTTGAGTGTCTGACCTTTATGTTGCTTGATCCACCTAAAAGTTGGGTTATGTAGTTGGTATATGATATCATTCTCAAGCTGTGCTCAGGTATTGGGGGACAAACAGCTTTGAAGCTAATTCGTCAACAAGGGTCTATAGAGCATATACTTCAGAACATAAACAAAGAGAGGTCTCAACTGTTTATGTTTGGTGCGAAATGATCTATGCCTATTTCTGCGTAAAGTAACTAATATTAATAAAAACTACTTCTATTCAGGTACCCGATTCCTGATGATTGGCCATATGAGGAGGCTCGATATCTTTTTAAAGAACCATTAGTCTGCACCAATATTGAGCAATTTGAGATGAAGCGGAGTGCTCCAGATGATGAAGTTTGTAATTCCTTATCCTATTTACATATATTTTTCTAAGAGGCAAGATTGACAGACCTGCGTTATTTTGTTGATTTTCTAGGGGTTGATTACCTTTCTGGTGACTGAAAATGGGTTCAATAGTGACAGAGTGACAAAGGTATGACCTCTCTCATTAACTCCATTATTATGATACTTTTTGATGAATTATTAAAACGATTAACTATCTATTTCTGTTTTTTATGTTCACTAGGCAATAGAAAAAATTAAAGCAGCCAAGAACAAGTCATCACAGGGCCTGTCAGTAATGCTTAGCTACATAAAAATAAATCTTTGTTGAAATGATATTATATGTTTCTGTGTTATCACTTACTATGTCTTATATCTTTCTCTGTCCAGGTTAGAGTCATTTTCTAAGTCAGTTGCTAACACATCTGTACCAATTAAAACGAAGGTACAACTCCACTAAGCATTTTGACCCTTGTGTTTCATGCATCATGTAACTATTTTTCTTTTAAACTGGATTTAATGGTTTTTTTTTTTTTTTTTTTGGGTGCTACATTAAATGGTTATTGCCTTAGTCGAAACACACTGTCATTTATAATATATTTTAGTTACATACAAGTATGCAAGGTTGATGTTTTTGTTAAGTTTGAGAAATATATTTGGTTTTAGATGATCTCCCTCTCTAATTTAGAAAGGAAGAAGTGTGAAAGGGAATACATTCTCTGATAGTTGCTCTAATCTAGGCTAGACTTGTTGGTTTCCATAATTTCTCAGTAGCACTGGTTGACAGGCAACCAAGTCCGTGCTTCAATTTCCCAAATCGATGTTCAACTCTAAGATATTCTCTCCACAAGACAGTATCTGTTCCAGGCCCAAGGGTTTCAGCAGCATGGCACCACTGTGTTTGTATTTCAAGCACTCCATGGTATTTTCTAGAGGTGTCTGCTATGGCATATGAAGCTACAAATCATGGTGAACCTAATAGTAAACCTGTGCTCATCTCTATTTGTTGAACATCCAGGAAATGCACGTGGTGCTATTATTGCGGTTCTTATCATCATTAATATGTTAGTAGTGTTAACGATAGGAAAGTGAGTCTAGTACAAGAAACCTCCTGCCTTGTTCACTTTTATCTGGTTGTTTACTTTGATACTTTTGGTGGTTAAATGTCTGAGAACTATAACTCTTTGTAGGCTTAGAGCTCTATTATTTTGTGATTGATAAGTGTAACAAAGCTGAGTTTGGATAAACATTGTCTTCTTTCCAGTTTCTGTTATATGTTTGTCAGCAAAATCCTTTGATCATTTGTAGTTTACCTCTGAGGGTTCAAGGGGAAAATGGTTGAGTCTAGACAGTCTAGCACGTACCAGGTGGTCAGCTTTGACTAAATCATTGTAAGAATGTAGGATATGGGCAGGTTCAAGTACATTTGAATGTTATAGGGGTAGAGATAATGAAAGGGTAGTCGGCATCTTTAGATCTTTAGACTACATAACCCTTAATTGAGCAAATTGGAGAACATGTGATTTGAGTTGTGCGCTAAACATCAGGATCTGTATAATTTCATGCATATCAGAACAGCACCATTCCAATATAATAGCTGCATTGGTAATTTGAGATATGAAAATATGGTATAGTTATTAATATATCAAAATTTTATATAAAAATATAATTGATGAATCTATAAAAAAAAAATTGATGAACAAAACTAAATGATAAAATTTATAGAAAATTTTTATCAAAAATTCCAAAAAAATGCTTCTGCCTCAAGAGTCATGGTCTGTATTTTCTCATTTACATATTTTTCATTTGGAATGCGTTTCTAATGCGAACCAAGTAATTGAGGTTCCTCATCATTAGAGGAACGACACACCATACGTGTTGTCTTCCAAGTACAAAAATGGAAATGAACCACAGACATCCAAAAACTATCGGATAAAGATACAGTGACCTGCCAAAGCAGTCACAAACATCATCCTACACACAACAAATGCATAGAAATAGGAAAAATATATTTTGTATTAGCAATTAATATATAAAGTGAGATATCCATTGTGCTCAATCTTGTATCTACCAGATGTTCTGGAAAATATAAAGGAAGATGTAAAAATATGAAAAACTAAAAATTAAACCCTAATACTTCTTGATGATAACAAAATTTAAATTCTCAACATGTTATTGAAATATAATAATATTTGGTGATGAAGGAATATTGCTAGCAATTCTGATTGGAAAGGGTAGTTTAAAATTTGTAGAAGCAGTGGGAGATATGAATAATGAGTAAGGTAACAACTTATAACTTTCTATTATGCTCAGATATGTGATTGAGATCAGTTTAATATGTTTATAGTAACCTGATTGACGTGGTAATAGCTAGAATTAGAATCCACCAAATTTGCCTATATTAGAGGGGAATTATTACATCCTTTGCATATAAATTAAGACTTTTTTGTGTGTGTTAATATGGATTGAAAAAGTAGCATGGTCATATTTTTCGTGATTGGGATCTTGGAATATTTATTGCATATGGCTATCGTATTTTGCTTATATATGCCTTTACTTTGATTTTATTCATCTTTAGATTGGGGAAGGAGTTTTGCGTTCAAGGTATATGTTATCTTCTTCTTTTAATAATATATATTAATTGTCAATCGAATTTTAACTCAATTGATCCAATATAAAAAAAATGTAGATTCGAGTGCCTTAAAACACACCATTTTCTTATTTAAACTTAGTTATCATTAATATAATTGGGAAACAAAATTTTCCGTTTAAAAAATGTTTGACCCATAGTAAAAGTAAATTTTAGATAATAATACCAAAATTTAATTGGTTTTGTATTGATTTATGTGGCTCAATTTGTATTTTTTTTTTCAAAAAAAGAATAAAAGTACATGGCACACTAACACTAGCGGTACATTTGGTTGACTATAATGGAATAGGACTGTAATTGAATAGAGTTATAATAGTATTCTTGTGTTTGTTGAATGGAATAGATGTTGTAATAGCATAATGAAAAAGACTTAAATGACCAAAGTACCATTAGCTGAATTTTTTAGGTAGATGATTATTGTTATTGTTATTAAATTGTAATAAGATTATTATTAAATATATTTTAATAAAAATAATAAATAATTTAACATAATTATTATTAAATATAATTTAATAAAATAATATATAATTTAATAACATTCTAAATATAATTATTATTATATGAATTAAAAAATCAGAATATATAATATTATTAAAATAATATATAACATACTTTATTATTTTTAAACTGTAATACATATTTAATGAGCCAAAATATCATTAGTAAAGCAATTAATTTAATTATTCTAAAATAAAAAGAAAAATATTAGAAGTAATAAATAACTTGAGAATTATATTTTACATCCAAACATAATATTCATATATTAACAAAAAGTTACATGATTTCATTAGCTTATATGTCATAATCTATATATTAAATTTTACAACATCAATAAGTTACAACATTATAATGACATTCTATCATATCATTATACCATCAAAATATTACATATACAAAAAATTACCAAAACATAACTGACACAACCATGATTTTTAATAGTTAGAAAGAAATCTTCTCACTCATTCCAATCGCACAAAAGAAAGTAGATTATAGAAAATGAACATTTACATTGGATGGTCTAGAATTTTGCTCAACGCGCTGTAGCGCTCATCCTCAGCTTAGTGCAAATTATGCAAAGACCATGGAAGCCAGAAAATTAACTTTATGCATATGGAAAGACAACGATGGAGATAAAATTTCCAAAATGTAGATTTACTTCAGATAATGGTATCATAATAAAATTACAGAAGAAATAGGGTACAAGGGACACAGGTAAATTATGTAATCATTCATTATTCTAGATAAGCTTAAGTTGAATACCACTGAGTCTAAATCCAATTACATTTATTTAAAACCCGCCTTAGATATCCTGATATCCTTTCCTCTACAATCTCCGGTCACCTGAATAAATAAATAAATAAAGATAATATTACTACTAATAAAACTATACCACCCCCAGGCTTATAGAATAGGAACAGAGCATAATGGAATTCCCAAGTAGGAATCGAAAATAGAGAAACAGAAGTATAAAACTAAAAAAGCAACAAGATTATTGATAGTAAAAGCTAACAGGATTTTCCCCAAAAGTAAGGGCCTTGGGCTAAAATTTGTGGTCATAAGGTTTTTGAGATTCAGATGAAGGGTTACTCTGTGTGTAAGAGGGATAGAGGCTATTAAGCTTTAATGCTACATCTAGACGAGGCAAAACTATAATATTAGAATGATTTTGAAAATCATATTGTAGGACCCAATTTCTAACTCGGGCCCAATACCACAAATTAACCAGTAAACAGAGCCAAAACGAGGCCAAACAAGCCCAAAGAAATAAAACAGAAAATGGGAAAACCCTAAGTTAGCTACGAGAGTCCTTGCGCCGCACGACCCTCGCCAGCAATACCTTCCCCTCCGCGCGCCAACAGCCACCACGCCACATCCGCGTCGTGCTCTAGCACGTATCTGCACAATAGAAAAAATAGTTGTAGAAAAGGCTATAAAAAGCCAAATCGAGTCTGTAATAGGGATCTTTTTTTGGAAACAATTTACGCCTGAAAAAATACAGAGGTTATAGAGCACTTTTTTTTTTTCAAAAAGAACAGAATCAAAACAAAGAAAAGGTTTTTCTTTTATTTTTGTTCTATTTTCGAATCTTTTGGGTTCTCCCTTGTTTATTTATTGTTTTTTTTCTCTTTGTGTTTTAAAATTCAAAAGTTAAAAAAAAAAGAAAAAGAAAAAGAAAAAGAGAGCGAGAGGATTTACCGGGTTCCCTTGACCGCCGCCGTCGATGCGTGCATGGGGGGTGGCTCCTGGTTTTGTTTCGATGCAGAAGGGAATCCAAACCCTAAAAAAAATGAAAGGAAAGGAGGGGTTCTGTTTTGTTTTAAAACAGAAAAAGAAACGAATGGAAGGTTTTATTTTTAGGTTTTAAACATTAAAAAGGGGTGGGCCCCGCGCAATTACTTGCTTCTGCAGGTGGATGTGCACAATTTCACCCTAAATGGGTAAATTACGTGATGAGCCCTCCTTTTTATCTTTGTTGGTTCAATTGCATCCCCTTCTATTTTTTCTATTTTTTTTAGAATTTACCCCAAGTTTTTATGCGCGCTCGATTTAGTCTGGGCAGTGCGGTTGTTCAGAGTGGGAGTAATTGCGTTACTGGCCCCTCAATGTTACGCGTGCCATGCAATTTAGCCATTTATTCTTCTTTTGTTTAAAATTGGCCCCAAATATTCTGTTTTTAACCCGATTTAGTCCCTGTTCGTTTATTTTGACTATTTTACCATTAAATTAATTGTTTTTTTATATTTGTGTATATTATTATAGTCGTATTCTCTCTATTATATCTACTGTTATTATTATATAAATATATATATATTATTTTTGTTATCTATTATCTATTATCATTATTATTACTTTTATTATTATTAAATTTCTTGTTTGACTATGTTTTATTAATACTATTGGTTTTTTTTTACTATTACTTTAATAATTATTATGGTCACTATTCATATCACTCTTACTTTCGTTTTTTTTAAGTACTGGTCTGTTGATAAATGTTGTTTTTTTACTAGTACTATTATTATTATAATTATATATTTACTATTATACGTACTATGATTTTATATACTATTTGGGCTTATTTCTTGTTGTATATTATTATATTTATATTTCTATTATTATTATTATTATTATTTTTGCTACTATTTTTTAAAAAAATACTATTATCCTAATTTTATTATTTTTTCTTATTGGCATATGTTTTTTGCTTATTGTTGTTTCTAGCCTATTATCTTATTTATATTATAGTGTCATGTTTATTTGTTTTACTATATTTTTTGTTACATTTGTTAGAATTATTATCATCCTTTTATTTGTCATTATTTATACATGTACACATATTGTATATTACTTGTTTACTATTTCCACTATTATTTTATTATTATCCCTCATTATTATCATGTTTACATTTCAATTTTTTTCCCTCGAAATCCATAAAAAGGTTTTAAAATAAGGCAATATTTCATGTTTTGGAAATTCACGGAATCGTGCCCTAACGTGCTGGGTTGTGGTTTCTGTTTGGCTAAATCATTAAATATCCTTTGAAATCGTGTCCGTTCTTTAACAAGGCAATGTTTCATGTTTTGGAAATTTGAAGGATCGTGCCCTAACGTGCTGGGTTTCGGTTCTTTCATTTGGCCAAGTGATGAAATACCCTTTTTTAAAATGGCAATGCATAAATCTTGGAAATCATGAGATGATCTTGATATCGAGGGTTTGAAACATCGTGTCCTATCGTGCTGGATGTGGTATTTCATCTTTTCGGAACAAGAGAGTTTCGATATCCGTTTCGAGTTATCCAAACATTTTTTAAAGATTCATATTTTAAAATCTTTTCTAATTTTCGACATTAAGGACGTTAATCAATCAATACGGTACCAATTTTGGGCGTTTCGAGGGTGCTAATCCTTCCTCGTGTGTAACCGACTCCCGAACCCGTTTTCTTAAAATTCGTAGACCAAAATGTTTTCAAAAGTGGCCCAATCACACTTCAAAAAAAAAGATTGGTGGCGACTCCGTTTTCCTTCTAAAGTCGACCCGTTTTCAAACAAAAAAAATGGTTTCGACAGCTTGGCGACTCCGCTGGGGACCTATAAGAGAGTCAAGCCGTGTAATTAATTGATTAATATCCCTTATTTGAAAATTAAAATTTGATTTTAACTTCCCTTTTTTTCCACCGCATATGTTTTATGTTTTACGCGCCTGAGATATATTTGCATCATATTGCATGACCATAATGGTCGCACCTTTAAGTGAGAGTGAGAAGCTACTCCTTCGTGAGGTTTTCACCTCCGTGCAGGATAGTGGATCGCCGATACGTCCGTACCTATGTCTTCGTGAGGTTTTCACCTCAGTGCGACCATAGGGAAATGTATTCCTCGAATCGAACTCGGTCCGTATGAGCCTATAATGGGTGAGGATCGAGGAATCTGCGGGTTCAGGTACCCTTGCTTTAGAGCCAAACCGCATATAGAGAGCCCTATGGACTTACCGTAGGTAGAGCTACTCCAAACCTTAGTATTTCCCCAGATGAGTGATATATTGTTTTTCTTTATATTATTTCTGGTGCATGATATTAATTTGTAGCATCTTCTTGTAATTGCATGTCATTTCATTTTAAAGATTTCTAATTTAGGAAGCTTGTCATGGAGAACGAATTTCCTGATAAAGTAGAGGATAATGCGGCCGTCTGAATATGGTCGAGCTTAACCTTGATTGGAAAAGGGGACTGACCTAGTTGAGGGATATACATCGGAGTTATGTAACTACACTCGCATTAGTGTGACGCAAAATGATCTTCGAGAGTTAAAGGAAATATGGGATCAGTGGGATCAGGAGACGAGACAGTTGTTTTATGAGAATTATGGGGATTTGTCTCACTTATTTGGAATCAATATAGATGAGCATTTATTTCGGGCCCTCACCCAGTATTGGAATCTTGCCTATAGCTGTTTTACCTTTGGGGGGGATAGATTTGGTACCTACTATAGAAGAACATACGGCTTTACTTCTTTGCCCAAAGGTCGAAGTTGATAAGGTCTATATTAAAGCTACTTGTGGCCCAACCTTTTTAAAGAGGATGATGAATGTTACCGGGATGAGTGAACAGTGGGTTGCAGCGAGGATCAAGCAAAAAGGTGAGTACAAGTGCATCCCATGGAGGATTCTGAAGGATTTGATTTTAGTACATCCTGACACGAAGAGGAGAGTTGACGTTTTCGCTCTAAGCATCTATGGCTTAGTGGTTTTCCCTAGGGCATTGGGATATGTAGATGAGGCAGTCTCGGATCTCTTTAACTGACTAGATAGAGGGGTCACACCTGTTCCTGCGATCTTAGCTGAGTCGTTTAGATCTTTGAATACATGCAGGAGAGCCGGGGAGGGCAGATTCATAGGGTGCGCACAGTTATTATTAGCTTGGTTCCATAGCTATTTTTGGAAGGTGGATAGAGTCTCCTGTCGAGTTTTTTTCGAGAATTACTCACCACTAAAAGAAGTAGCAGCCACTCCCAGAAAGGATAACGTATCAGAAGAAAATTGGATTGCACTTTTTAGGAATTTCAAGGAAGAGGATGTTGAGTGGAGAGCTCCTTGGTTGGTTCCCGCCGAAATTCTCTATCGATGTGGAAGTTATGATTGGGTTCCTCTATTGGGGATTTGGGGAGCCGTTGGGTATGCTCCTTTGCTTGTGTTGAGGCAGTATAGATCAAGACAGTTACCGGCAACATTTGGACTAGCTCAGTTTGAGTTTTCATATAGGGATGATCATTATAAAAAAAAGGTTCGAGAGATTTCTGATGCTTGAAAACAGACTCGCCGAATGAAAAGAGTTGCTGTAGGTCCGATGGCAACCCTCGAGTATAAGGCATGGCGGAATAGGAGAATCGATGATAATGTCTCCAGAGCGATACAGGATAGTGCTCGACCAATAGAGGAATATCTGCAAGTAGTTCCTTCTAAGTTGGAAATCATAAAACAAGACTTTGAAAGTAAAACTTCAGAGTTAGAGAAAAAGGTAGAACAACTGGAAGAGGACAAAATGAATTTAGGGTTAGATATTGATATCCAAAAATCAGAGGCTGAGAAACTGAGAAAAGGAAAAAGGAAGGCCGACGAAGATTTGGATAGCTTGAAGACCGACTACAAAAAGTTGCATTTATCCATGAGGACTGCTGGGTTGGGTAAAACCATAGAACAATGGCGTCAAGAAATTCACGAGGAGAAGGCCAAGGTCGATCAGTGGAAGAAGAGATTCCATGAGGCTCAAGCACAAAAGGATGCCCTGAAAAAGACTGTGGGTGAGAGCCAAAGCGAAAATAAGATGCTAAGAGATCGAGTAGCAGAATTAGAGAAGGCATTGTGGCAAAGTCACAACTCTACGGTGAAGTTGGAATCAAGCCTAAGCCAGATTGAAGAGTTGAAAGGAAAGGTGGTGGAGCTTGAAACGGTGCTGCGAAGTAGTGAGCTCCGGATCCAACGATTGGAGGCAGATAACCAGCGATGGAAAGAACAACTTCAACGATATCAGAACCAAGTCAGAGAAAGAGATACTTTATGGGCGAAGCTGTGGCACAGATACGAGAAGTGGCTGATCACTTACAAACCTTAGCAATTCAGGCTGATGTGTTAAGTATAGTATATGAGTCAAAGTCAGACCAAGGTCGAGAGTTAGCTTCACTTCTTGAGAAAGTTAAAACCTTGGGCATAAGGGCTAGGTCGTATATGTGACTCTGTTTTATGTAAAGGATTTTGTTTTTTCAATAAGTATTCTAAAAGAAATTGAATCAAAATCGACTCCTCTTGTTTTTGCATTCATTCATTTGCATGGTATTTCATGCATTTGCATTGTATCATATCATTTGCATTAAATTTCATAAAAAACCCTATTAACTAGAGGTCATAACTACACTCGGAAAAAAACAAAAGCTATGGATCAAAGAATAGAAAAGTTAGAGCAGATGCAGAAAGAGATGCATGACCAATTGCAAGCTCAGATGCAAGAACCGTTGGCCAAATCCAACAGGACATGAGGGATCAAATGCTGGAATCCCAGAGAAGTATGATGAGCCAGTTAACGCTGTTGTTGACTGGAGCGTAGGATAAAGGAAAAGGCCCTATGGTCGATGTCGGGGATGAAAATGAAAATTCTGCTTATCTGTCAGGCCTAGCCCCGGTAAATTCTCAAACGCAGCCTCCGAGAGTGTCTGTTAATATCAGGCTTCAGTATCAAACCGGTGCATCGGCACCGGCAAACTTCCCGACAGGCTCGAGCTCTAACCCAGGAGACAACTTGCCAAAGATCATGGTCCCTGATTTCGACGATGCAGTAGAGGGGGAGAAAGCGAAGGCGGAGTTCCCAAAGGAATTTTAGGATCACTGCAAATGGCTGGAGGAGAAGTTTAAAGCATTGGAAATTGCTGATTACCAATGCGAGGTGGATGCTAGGAAGCTGAGTCTAGTCCCAAATCTAGTACTTCCTCCGAAGTTTAAGATGCCGGAATTTGAAAAGTACAATGGGACCAGTTTTCCTGAGGCCCATATTACCATGTTCTGTCAGAGAATGACGGGATATGTCAACAACGACCAGTTGTTGATCCACTACTTCCAGGATAGTCTGATTGGAGCTCCAGCGAAGTGGTACAATCAACTCAGTTGTACTCAAGTCAAATCATGGAAGGATTTGGCACAGGCCTTCATGAAACATTACGACCATGTGACTGATATAGCACCTGACAGGATCACGTTGCAAAACATGGAGAAGAAGTCAGGTGAGAGTTTTAGGAAATACGCCCAAAGGTGGAGGGAGGTCGCTACGCAAGTCCAGCCACCACTACTAGAAAAGGAAATGACCATGCTCTTTATAAATACCTTGAAAGCACCTTTCATCAATCATATGCTGGGGAGCGCGACTAAGAGTTTCACAGACATAGTAATGTCTGGCGAAATGATAGAGAACGCGATAAGGTGTGGGAAAATTGAAGCTGGAGAGAGCATGAGAAAAAAGACTCCAAAGAAAAGGGAGAATGAAGTGGGTAATATAAGCTCGGGTTATCCCAAACCCATTACTATTAATAAACCAAGAGCAGTAACCGTGGGCCAGCAGGCCTCATCAGGACAAGAACCCAACATGAGGCAGAAAACCGAAAAGTTTCAGTTTACTCCTATACCTGTGACGTATAAGAAGTTGTATAAAACTTTATTCGATGCGCACGTCGTGTCCCTGTTTTACTTGAAGCCGTTGCAACCTCCATATCCTAAGTGGTATGACACAAACGCTCAGTGTGAGTACCATGCCGATGTAGTAGGTCACTCGATAGAGAACTATACTTCTTTCAAAAAGCTAGTCGAGAGACTTATCAAGGCAGTGGTAGTAGACTTCAATGACCCACCTGGTGGAGGAAATCCGTTACCCAGTCATACCGGTAATGGGGTAAATGCTATAGCTGAGAGCAGGGGAAGGAGAACCAAGCGGGAAGTTGCTGAAATTAGAACCCATTGAGAGAAGTTTGGAAAGCAATGCAGAAAATAGGGTTAGTCCCGTAAGAGAATGTGAACAAATCTCCAGATTCAAGGAACTAATTTGAGTTTCATGACAAGGACGGCCATGAAATTCAGCAATGTAACGAATTCAGAGCCCTAGTACAGGGGCTAATGGATAATAAGGAGATGGAATTCTTTGACTTGGTGGAAGGAGAGGACATATGTTCCACAGAGGGAGGGTCTGCAGAAAGGATCCCTAAAGTCAATCACCCAATAGTGATTAGCACACGGCCAGGGGTCGACGAGGCCAGAGTGAAAATAGCGCCGAAGGTCAAAATTAAAAAACCCGTGACTTCTCCTTATAAAGATACACCGATGGTTGTAATCAAAAAACCCGTAACTTCTCCTTATAGGGATACACCGAGGATTGTAATTCAAAAACCCGTGAATTTTCCTTATAAGGATGATAAGAGGGTACCGTGGAACTACAATTGCCTTGTGATGATTTCGAGGAAAGTGAGTTCGCCAAAGACACCCAACCTGAAGTCGAGTCCTTTATGATGAAAAAGGGAGACAAGGAGACAGGGTCACTGGTTAATGAACCAGTAACAGAGAATGAGGCCGGAGAGTTTCTGAAATTCTTGAAGCACAGTGAGTACAGTGTTGTGAAACAGTTACACAAGCAGCCAGCACGCATATCAGTGATGACATTGCTCTTAAACTCAGAAGGACACCATAGTGCGCTGATGAAAGCGTTGAACCAGATTTATGTCACTGATGACATTTCAGTAAGCAAGTTGGATCGCTTTGTTGGTAATATAAGCGCAGACAATTTCATCTCTTTCAATGATGATGAAATTCCACCAGGAGGCATGGGATCCACCAAGGCTTTGCACATCACTACCCGATGTAAAGGGTACACGCTACCAGGGGTATTAATTGATAATGGGTCGGCACTGAATGTTTTGCCCTTATCTACACTGAATAGGTTGCCTGTAGATAGCTCTCATATGAAATCATGCCAGAATATAGTAAGAGCATTTGACGGCACCGAAAGGAAAGTAATGGGAAGGATTGAGATACCTCTCCTTATCGGGCCAAATACATACGAGGTAGACTTCCTCGTGATGGGCATCAAGCCTTCGTATAATTGTCTATTGGGGAGGCCCTGGATCCACTCAGCAGGAGCCTTACCATCGTCATTGCACCAAAAGTTAAATTGGTGACAGAGGGCTGATTGATAACCTTAAGTGCGGAGGAGGATATCATCACGTCAGTTACTAGTAATGCACCATACATAGAGAATGATACGGAGGCTATAGAGTGCTCCTTCAGGTCGCTGGAGTTTGTAAATGCAACTTTCATCAGTGAAGGAAGCAAGATTCCGGCGCCCAAAATCTCTAAAGCAACAAGGATGGGCCTACAACTGACAGTAGGAAAAGGAGCATTGCCTAGGAAGGGACTCAGAAAATATCTCCAAGGGCCAGTCAGAGTGCTAGGATTGGTTGACAAGCATGATCGTTTTGGCCTGGGGCATAGGCCAGATGCCAGACAGAGAAAGGAGGAGCTGGAGAGGAAACGTGAAAGATGAAGGGCACGACTGAATGGTGCAGAGATCGAGTGGGGTCCAATGACCTTTCCCCATATATCTAATACATTCGTGTCGGAGGGAATTATCCATTTGGGATAGGAGAACGAGAATAAGGAAATGGCTGAGGATACGATGGGGACTTTGAACATTAATGCTGTGTCTGAAGAAAGTTCGAGGAGAGGAAGCTTGGCGGGTATTCGCCCCTACGAGCCTGGTAGTGTTCTGGACAACTGGACTGCGGAAGAAATTCCTGTAGTTTTTAGGACTAAAATAGAGTAATGTTCAAAACACACTTGTCGTTTCACGCCTAGGGAACAACGAGATTCTTTTGTGAAATAGGCTCATGTTTAAGCATCTTTACTTTCAATAAAAGTGCATTTTCCTTTCATACCGTGCAGTTATTCTTTTGTTTTTTTTCCATTCCATTCATAACCATAACGCATAAATAAATCATTCTTAAATTCTTTTTCATTGAATACTCTTTCATACCTACCATAGGTCCCCATATATCGATGTCATGAACAACGCTGTTACGAACCCAGAATTTCCTGATGAGCAAGACATGTGCCTAGAGGAACCTCAGGACTTTACAAATGACGGAGATTGTAGTATATCCCCGGATCTATTAAGGATAGTGGAGCAGGAGGAAAAGTTGATTCTGCCTCACAAAGAGACAGTTGAGAATGTGACTCTGGAGGAAGGGAAAGAGGTGAAAATCGGAACCCTCATCACCAGGGAAACAAGGCAGGACGTTATTAGACTTCTGTTAGAGTTTAAAGATGTCTTTGCGTGGTCGTACCAGGACATGCCCGGCTGAACATTGATATTGCGGTACACCGTATCCCCATAAAGGAAGATTGCAAGCCGGTTCAACAGAAGCTCTGAAGGATGAGACCCGATGTCGCGGTGAAGATAAGGGAAGAAGTCAAAAAGCAATTTGATGTTGGGTTTTTACGAGTGGTGAATTACTCAGAATGGGTAGCCAACATTGTCCCTGTCCCTAAGAAGGACGGAAAAGTACGAATGTGCATCGATTATAGGGACCTAAACAAGGCCAGCCCGAAAGGCAACTTCCCACTGCTTCACATCGACACTTTGGTAGATAACACAGCGGGGTATTCATTTTTCTCTTTCATGGACGGTTTCTCGGGATACAATTAAATAAAGATGCATCCTGAAGATATGGTAAAGACCATCTTCATAACCTTATGGGGTACCTTTTGCTACCAAGTAATGCCATTCGGGTTAAAGAATGCGGGAGCAACGTACCAAAGGGCTATGGTAACCTTGTTTCATGACATGATGCACAAGGAGATCGAGGTCTATGTCGACGACATGATCGCAAAGTCTCAAACGGAAGGGGAGCATGTGCAAGTTTTGAGAAAACTATTCTTGAGGTTGAGGAAATTTCAGCTGAAACTCAATCCAGCCAAGTGTACCTTCGGGGCTGATCAGGGAAGCTACTTGGTTTCGTGGTCAGTAAAAAAGGAATCGAAGTGGATCCGGATAAAGTCAAGGCCGTACAAAAATTACCTCCGCCGCGTACTCAGAAAGAAGTCTGAGGTTTCCTAGGAAGACTTAATTACATTGCTCGATTCATCTCGCAATTGACTGAGAAGTGTGATCCCATCTTTCGTCTTCTTAAGAAACACAATCCAGGCATCTGGGACGACGAATGCCAGAAGGCATTTGACAAGATTAAACAATACTTGTCTAATACTCCAGTGCTAATGCCGCCCAGTCCTAACAGACCATTGATTTTGTATCTAACAGTATTCGATAATTCAATGGGGTGTGTGCTCGGCCAACATGATGAAACAGGGAAGAAAGAAAAGGCGATATACTACCTCAGCAAGAAATTCACCGAGTGTGAAATGAGATACTCGCCAATTGAGAAATTGTGTTGTGTATTGGTCTGGACAACTCGGAGGCTGAGGCAATACATGCTATACCATATGACTTGGTTAATCTCTAAACTAGACCCTCTTAAATACATGATGGAGTCAACCGCCCTGAATGGAAGAATGGCCCGATGGCAAATTTTGCTCTCTGAGTTCGACATAATTTATGTGAACCAAAAAGCGGTAAAAGGGAGTGCAATAGCAGATTTTCTAACCAGCAGGGCGCTAGATGATTATGAGCCTATTAATTTCGATTTTCCTAATGAAGATCTGATGTTTGTAGCGGCGTTTGAGAAAGATACCCTAGAAGATCATCCTTGGAAGTTGAACTTCGATGGAGCATCAAATGCCGTTGGTAATGGAGTAGGGGCAATCTTGGTATCCCCAAATGGAGAGCATTATCCGTTCACTTGTAAGTTGGATTTCGATTGTACGAACAATATGGCGGAATACGAAGCATGCATCATGGGAATCTGAGCAGCCATAGACCGCAAAGTTAAGGTGCTAGAGGTATATGGAGACTCGGCGCTGGTGATCTATCAGCTAAAAGGAGAGTGTGAAACGAGAGATCCCAAATTGGTCAGTTACAGAAAGTTGGTCTTGAAGCTAATTGAGGAGTTTGATGACATCACATTCTTTTACCTCCCGCGTGATGAAAATCAGATGGCTGATGCCTTAGCCACATTAGCTTCTATGATCAGAGTAAATGATCGGGAGGGTATAAAGCCCATCCAAATGAGTATCTGTGAGACCCCGGCTCATTACTGCAATATCGACGAAGAAGAGGAGAGAGATGATCATCCTTGGTATCAGGATATTCTGCGATATGTGAAGAGTCGTAAATATTCTGATCAAGCAACAGAAAATGATAGGAGAACATTGAGAAGACTGACCAATGACTATGTCTTAGACGGGGAGATCCTGTATAAAAGGAGAAAAGATCGGGTGTTATTAAAATGTGTCGATGCTGTGGAGGCTAGGAAAATCCTAGAAGAAGTCCACGAAGGTGTCTGTGGGATGCATGCCAACGGGTTTACAATGGCCAGACAAATCATGAGATTTGGGTATTACTGGTCCACGATGGAAGGAGATTGCATTCGTTATGCCAAGAAATGCCACAAGTGCTAGATTTATGGAGACAAGATACATGTGCCTCCTTTACCTCTTCATGTTATGACTTTCCCGTGGCCTTTCTCAATGTGGGGCATGGACGTCATTGGACCAATCTCACCGAAGGCTTCTAATGGACATCGATTCATCTTCGTGGTCATCGATTACTTCACCAAATGGGTAGAGGCAGCTTCATATGCCAATGTCACGAAGACGGCAGTTAGCAAGTTTTTGAAGAAAGAGATCATATGCCGCTACGGAATGCCAGAAAGGATCGTGTCTGACAATGCACTAAACTTGAACAACAGCGCGATAGCAGAAGTCTATAGTCAGTTCAACATTAAGCACCATAACTCGTCGCCATATCGCCCAAAAATGAATAGAGCAGTTCAGGCGGCTAATAAAAATATCAAGAAAATTGTGGGGAAAATGGCTGAGACCTACAAGGATTGGCATGAAAATTTACCGCTTGCCCTCTACGCCTATTGAACATTGGTTATAACCTCTACCGGGGCAACTCCTTTCTCGTTGGTTTATGGGATGGAGGCAGTCTTGCCTATTGAAGTTGAAATCTCTTCACTCTGGGTTTTGTCAGAGCTGAAGCTAGACGAAGCAGAATGGGTTCAATCTCGATATGATCAACTAAATCTAATTAGAGGCTAAGAGCCATTCGCCATGGTCAATTGTACCAGAAGCAAATGATGCGGGCTTACAATAAGAAAGTCCGCCCCAGAGTATTCCATAAAGGAGATTTGGTGTTGAAATAGATCCTCTCTATGCAAAAAGACTTCAGGGGAAAGTGGATACCTAATTGGGAAGGACCTTATGTTGTAAAGAAGGCCTTTTCTGGAGGAGCTTTGATACTAGCCGAGATGGACGGCAAAAGTCTGCCAAATCCAATTAATGCAGACTCAGTCAAAAAGTACTTTGCATGAAAATGGGCCAAGGCGAAAACCCGCAAAGGGCGTCTTGAGTTCAAAAAAAAAAAGAGAAAATGGAGAGGCCAATGCGAAAACCCGTAAAGGGCGCTTTGAGACCAAAGGGGCTTTGAGTCGAAAACCCAAAAAGGGTGGCTCAGATTATGACCAACTCGTGATGGGGCATACAGTAGTTTCGCTACGCTTGAATTAACAATGAGGAGGTATGTTACATCTTGGGGCATTGACAAATTACCTCGGGTTTCCTAGACGCATGTTGAACTCAGAGTGGACTTCAAGAAGTACGTACAGAGAGCCTTAGGCTGTGATATCTGGGGCATCAATGCCATTCTTACTCATTTTGCACCTTAGTGAAATTTTTTCTCCTTGTTCAATTCATTCTTCACGGGTTTTATCCCGAATAAATTTCAGTTTTATTCATTTCTACAGTCTTTTTTCCAAGCATCTCACATCGAAGTAATGATTACTGAACTAATAATACTTTCTCAAAAGAAGTTTTGTGTATTACTCTGAAAGTCTCTAAATAATACAAGGATCTGAAATAGGACAGTTATTTAGAACTAACCAGGCTTAAAGGGTTTGGAGTACTTGAGATAAGGGTCTAAGCAGTGACGACATCTTCAGATTCTCTATTGAAGTATCAGTTGAGCACACATCAAGGAGCACCTTAATAAACAGCAAGCAATGATAGCCCAAGGGTTAAAGATGGATTATTCTCATGACATTTTGCATCCATTCATAACATTCATAATACGTATAGTTAGGAGCATTTTTCATGACATCCTAATCATTTGACATAAGCATAGACCCCATGAAATCAATTCTACAGGTAAGTTCCCCAGAGGACAATGTAGCAAAATTGATGGGAGTTACAGAAAGATAGCAGATCTTATCTCCACTGAGCGGGAGTGGGGCAGATCGAAGATTACGGATCTTATCTTTCGAGCGTAGTAGAGAGCAGATCGGAAGATTGAAGCCTTATCTCCATCTGAGCAGAGAGGAGCAGCTAAAGATAGCAGATCTTATCTCCACCGAAAGGAGAGGAGTAGATCGAAGATTACAGATCTTATCTCTACTGAGCAGGAGTAGAGAAAATCGGAAGGTTGAAGCCTTATATCCACTGAGCAGGAGTAGAGCAGATCGGAAGGTTGAAGCCTTATCTCCACTGAGCAGGAGTGGAGCAGATCGAAGATTACAGATCTTATCTCTACTGCGCAGGAGTAGAGCAGATCGGAAGACTGAAGCCTTATCTTCATTGAGCAGGAGTGGAGCAGGCTAAAGATAGCAGATCCTATCTCCACTGAGCAGGAGTGGAGCAGATCGAAGATGGCAGATTCTATCTCCATTGAGCAGGAGTGGAGCAGGCTAAAGATAGCATATCCTATCTCCACTAAGCAGGAGTGGAGCGGATCGAAGATGGCAGATTCTATCTCCACTGAGCAGGAGTGGAGCGGATCGAAGATTGTAGATCTTATCTCCATGTATCAACAATGGAGCAGATTTAAGCCACTAGCCTTATCTCTACTGAATAGGAGTGGAGCAGGCTAAAGATAGCAGATCCTATCTCCACTGAGCAGGAGTAGAGCGAATTGAAGACAACAGATCTTATCTCTACTGAGCAGGAGTAGAGAAGATCGAAAGACTGAAGCCTTATCTCCACTGAGCAGGAGTGGAACAGGCTAAAGATAGCAGATCCTATCTCCATTGAGAAGGAGTGGAGCGGATTGAAGATAACAGATCTTATCTCTACTGAGCAAGAGTAGAGTAGATCGAAAGACTGAAGCCTTATCTCCACTGAGCAGGAGTGGAGCAGGCTAAAGATATAGATCCTATCTCTACTGAGCAGGAGTGGAGTGGATTGAAGACAACAGATCTTATCTCTACTGAGCAGGAGTAGAGCAGATCAGAAGACTGAAACCTTATCTCCACTGAGCAGGAGTGGAGCAGGCTAAAGATACAGATCTTATCCCACTGAGCAGGAATGGAACAGATCAAAGAAGATGAGCCTTAACCCCCTAAGCAGTAGGATAACAGGCCGAAAATTACAGAGCTTTAATTCCCTAAGCAGTAGGGTAAGGAGATGAATATTATAAATCAGAAGCAGTAGCGGAACGGATCGAGACAAAGCTTTTGTGCCCCTGAAGATGCAATAGGTCAAAGAAAGGCTACATTAAGTCAGGACTCAGTAATGCAGGTCCTTTTAAAGTCTTTGTTCTATTCACGTTACACGACAATGAGTAAAGTGGGGCAGCTGTAGGACCCAATTTCTGACTCGGGCCCAATACCACAAATTAACCAGTAAACAGAGCCCAAAACGAGGCCAAATAAGCCCAAAGAAATAAAATAGAAAATGGGAAAACCCTAAGTTAGCTACGAGAGTCCTTGCGCTGCACGACCTTCGCCAGCAATACCTTTCCCTCCGCGCACCAACAGCCATCTCGCCACGTCCGCATCGTGCTCTAGCACGTATCTGCACAATAGAAAAAATAGTTGTAGAAAAGGCTATAAAAAGCAAAATCGAGTCTGTAATAGGGATCTTTTTTTGGAAACGATTTACGCCGAAAAAAATACAGAGGTTATAGAGCTTTTTTTTTTCAAAAAGAACAGAATCAAAACAAAGAAAAGGTTTTTCTTTTATTTTTGTTCTATTTTCGAATCTTTTGGGTTCTCCCTTGTTTATTTATTGTTTTTTTTTCTCTTTGTGTATTAAAATTCAAAAGTTAAAAAAAAAGAAAAAGAAAAAGAGAGCGAGAGGATTTACCGGGCTCCCTTGACCGTCGCCGTCGATGCGTGCATGGGGGGTGGCTCCTGGTTTTGTTTCGACGCAGAAGGGAATCCAAACCCTAAAAAAAAATGAAAGGAAAAGAAGGGTTCTGTTTTGTTTTAAAACAGAAAAAGAAACGAATGGAAGGTTTTATTTTTAGGTTTTAAACATTAAAAAAGGGTGGCCCTGCAGTGCAATTACTTGCTTCTGCAGTGGATGTGCACAATTTCACCCTAAATAGGTAAATTACGTGATGAGCCCTCCTTTTTATGCTGTTGGTTCAATTGCATCCCCTTCTGTTTTTTCTATTTTTTTTTAAAATTTACCCCTAAGTTTTGCGCGCCGCTTTGATTTAGTCCTGGGTTAGGTGCAGTTGTTCAGGAGCTGGGAGTAATTGCATTACTGGCCCCTCAATGTTACGCGTGCCATGCAATTTAGCCATTTATTCTTCTTTTGTTTAAAATTGGCCCCAAATATTCTGTTTTTAACCCGATTTAGTCCCTGTTCGTTTATTTTGACTATTTTACCATTAAATTAATTGTTTTTTTTATATTTGTGTATATTATTATAGTCGTATTCTCTCTATTATATCTACTGTTATTATATATATATATATATATTATTTTTGTTATCTATTATCTATTATCATTATTATTACTTTTATTATTATTAAATTTCTTGTTTGACTATGTTTTATTAATACTATTAGTTTTTTTTTACTATTACTTTAATAATTATTATGGTCACTATTCATATCACTCTTACTTTCGTTTTTTTTAAGTACTGTTCTGTTGATAAATGTTGTTTTTTTACTAGTACTATTATTATTATAATTATATATTTACTATTATACATACTATGATTTTATATACTATTTGGGCTTATTTCTTTTTGTATATTATTATATTTATATTTATATTTCTATTATTATTATTATTGCTACTATTTTTAAAAAAAATACTATTATTCTAATTTTATTATTATTTTCTTATTGGCATATGTTTTTTGCTTATTGTTGTTTCTAGCCTATTATCATATTTATATTATAGTGTCATGTTTAATTGTTTTACTATATTTTTTGTTACATTTGTTAGAATTATTATCATCCTTTTATTTGTCATTATTTATACATGTACACATATTGTATATTACTTGTTTACTATTTCCACTATTATTTTATTATTATCCCTCATTATTATCATGTTTACATTTCAATTTTTTTTTCCCTCGAAATCCATAAAAAGGTTTTAAAATAAGGTAATATTTCATGTTTTGGAAATTCACGGAATCGTGCCCTAACGTGCTGGGTTGTGGTTTCTGTTTGGCTAAATCATTAAATATCCTTTGAAATCATGTCCGTTCTTTAATAAGGCAATGTTTCATGTTTTGGAAATTTGAAGGATCGTGCCCTAACGTGCTGGGTTTCGGTTCTTTCATTTGGCCAAGTGATGAAATACCCTTTTTAAAATGGCAATGCATAAATCTTGGAAATCATGAGATGATCTTGATATCGAGGGTTTGAAACATCGTGTCCTATCGTGCTGGATGTGGTATTTCATCTTTCCGGAACAAGAGAGTTTCGATATCCGTTTCGAGTTATCCAAACATTTTTTAAAGATTCATATTTTAAAATCTTTTCTAATTTTCGACATTAAGGACGTTAATCAATCAATACGGTACCAATTTTGGGCGTTTCGAGGGTGCTAATCCTTCCTCGTGTGTAACCGACTCCCGAACCCGTTTTCTTAAAATTCGTAGACCAAAATGTTTTCAAAAGTGGCCCAATCACACTTCAAAAAAAAAAAAAGATTGGTGGCGACTCCGTTTTCCTTCTAAAGTCGGCCCGTTTTCAAACAAAAAAAAGTGGTTTCGACACATATCATCCAGCGTTATCGGGACAACACCAGATGTAATAAAATTTAATCAATTTATAACCAAACTATTCATTTCCTTGGTGTAGTTTCTAAGTAACACTAGCAAAGTCATGTATTCGGCAAAGAACAATGGAAAAATTATTTAATTTTTCATATTCCCAAGCCTACAAAATAGAGTAACCCAGAACCTAATAACATATGCCATTACCATGCCTCAATTTTACTAATTTCCTTAACATCATCTCTTCAGGTTTTATACTATTACAACTTACAATTAACCAAGCTTAGCAATTCCTTTTATTCATCCAAACATGTATATTCCATGTGTTAGTCATCATTACGATCGACTTCACTTATTTTCCAACCTTTCTGGCTTGGATTTATTTTCCAAACTGTTATAATCCTCACTAAACCCTCAAGTTCATCCTTTTGCTCATTGCATACTTCATGCGCTATCCGAACTCCCTAGGCCTTGATTTGTCCTCTTTCCCCCATATCTCATTCTTGGTATTTTAGCAAAAAATATGAAACATAGAAAATTTGGAAAGAAAGATATATTGGAAGCACACTATAATATGTTGTATTGTTCAGATTATATAGCAAAAAAAAAAAAAAAAAAGAAAAAAAAAGAAGAAACTTGTTAAACTTACTCTAAAAAATCATGTCACAAACACTTAACTTACTCCTAAAATCATGTGACAAAAATTAAAATCCCTAAAGACTTGGTCTACATACCTATTATTAAGCAAGCCTAAGGCACATTCTCAACAATCCTCCTTACTTTAGTAATTGTAAAAGCCTAATTTATTTCTTTAAACTTTAAATCTAACTTTTGGAAGAGCCTTGGTTAACATATCTGTAATTTGATCTTCAGTCTTGCAAAAAATAGACTTGATTTCACCAAATTTCTGTTCTTCTTTCAAATGATATCCATCAATCTTGTTGTACCAAGCCCTAGAAGTTTGTTTAAGACCATACGAGGCATTGTTTAACATGAAGACTTTCTCCTCCTGTCCCTTGACTTGGAATGCCTTGGGTTGCTTTTCTCTCATTGCTTCAATCTGCTTGTCATCCTTCTCAACTTCTTTAAACTCAGCAGACTCAAATACAACAACATTGTACCTTTTATAAATTTTAGATAAATATCTTGTGTCACGAATTGGAACATCATCTATGTTGTCATCAAAGTACTGAGGAGTCTCTAGCAATTACTTCGTTGTTGGCTTCTCCTCCATTAGATTTAAAGCAAAACTTTTCACTTTCATTTTTACTTTGAATACATCTCTACCTTTTGAGTCTTTGATCAAGCACCATTTGTCTTCAATATGACCTTAAATCCTTTTTCAATCAACTGCTCGACACTAAGAAGAATTTGGTCAATGTTAGGCACGTATAGAACATCAGTTATGTGTTTCAAACCTGTTAAACTTTCAATAATCACTTTCTTTTTCCCTTAACAGGAATAAACTCACCATTTCCAATTTTTATTTTGGAAATGATAGTTTTATCAAGTTCTTTGAAAAGTGTTGGGTTATTGGTCATGTGATTTGTACAGCCGCTATCGGTCAACCAGGAATCATTGGAGAAACATGTTGCCACAAAAAGGAACTTATCTTCTTGCTGCTCAATAGATACTTTTACCTTTTCATGTTGTTGAGACTTACAGACCCGCTCTATGTGCCCAATACTGTCACATTTTCCAAATTTGATATTAGGCCTCCACCAACACTTTTTTGGCAAGTGGTTTGTCTTCTTACAATGTGGATATGGTGGATATGTCTCGTTGTTGTTATTATTGCTGGTCTCATATTTAATTTTCTTGATTTTGCCTCTAGAATTTTCAAACTTTGCCCGGAAAGCACCTTCTACTGATGCTTCTTGTCTCATCTTTCTCTTTTGTTCTAGAGCCTGCAATGCATTCACTAATTCTGCCAAAGATATACTTGACAAATCCTTAGATTCTTTTAATGAATAAATTTTAGACTCATATTTTTCAAGCAAAGTGACAAGAATTTTTTGCACTATTCGATCATCGAAAAAATCTTTACCCAACAATCTTACCTTGTTTACTATGTCCTCCAACTTGTTCGAATAGCCTTTAATGGTTTCTGTCTCATTTATTTTCATCATTTCAAAACTCTCTGATCATATTGAGTACTTGCATATTTTCTGTTCTTTCATTGCCCTAGTATTCTTTCTTGAGGTAGTCCTAAATTTCTTTTGCTGACCCCAAATTCACGATTCTTGTAAATATTTTGCTTGAAACAATAGGCAAAAGACATGCTTTAGCTTTGGACTTCCTTGTTTTCTTCTCTTTATGAGTCTTCAATTGATTCACCGTTTGATTTGCTGGCAAAGACGGAACATTGTAGTCTTCTTCTACTGCTTCCCAAAGATCCATTGCATCAAGATAGACTATCATTCTAACAGCCCAAGCTTGATAGTTACCACCATAAAATATTAGTGGAACAATATGAGAAAACGTTGTGTTAATTTCCATGTTTAAAGCTTATGTGTTTCTTTTAACTCGCAGATCCCTTAAGATAAAAGCTGTGATGCCAATTGTTGGTATTTTAGCAAAAAAATATGAAACACAAAATGTGAAAGAAAGATATATTGGAAGCACACTATAATCTGTTGTATTGTTTAGATTATATAGAAAAAAAAACAGAAATCTATTAAACTTACTCCTAAAAATTATGCCACAAACACTTAACTTACTCATAAAATTATGTGACAAAAATTAAAATCTTTAAAAACTTGGTCTACAGACCTATTATTAAGCAAGTCTAAGGCATATTCTCAACACTCATCCTACCTTATCCATTACAATTGTCTACAAAAAGCTCAATCTTTTTAGTTTATACTCTACGAAAAATAATTGCCATACAAACAAGCATATTGATGAAGCAATAACATGCACATGCAACCGCACATTGAAAGAAAGAAAAAAGATGGAGAACTGTTAAATCAAATCAATCCTAAAAAAAAAAAAAAAACCTGGCAACTTAAGCATCAATCAACAATTCAAAATTCAATTTTGTTGAACCAAAGACAACCTAAATAATCAATTTTCTTGCCAACTCTTCATAATTTGTGAAATGAGTTTCAATCCCCAACTATGAATTATGACAAAGTTCATTATCCAAAGGCTTAAATGAACCCCACATCCAAGAACAAATGAGATTCCATGATTGAATACTACTTTTTAAGGTCCATAAAAGATCAACCCATATTTTTATTTAATCACCTACAGTAGGAAAAGAAAACAAAATTAGGAATGGGATTGAGCTTTAACCTTAAGTGGTGGATGTACAACTTTCGCGAGCATCGCCAATAAGTTTGAAATCCTATGACTCCTTGAAATTCATCCATGGCATGTCCCACACCTTGGCTTCATAAACTTTCTTCTTGTTACCATCCATCGCCTCCAATGTTATGTAATACATAGTCCTAAAAACCAGTTGTTGTTTTACATTCTTCACCTTCTTAAACTACAGCATCGTATTCTAAATTTTTACGCAAAAAAAAAACCCATTAATTGACAATAAATTTTATAGAATTGACATGTAAATTCAAATTAGAAAAATAAAATAAGTACCCATTTCTTGTTGTGTTCATCAACAGCAAAAGGAGCGAGGTTTTCAATCTCTGGACTATTGGAATAAATAAAATGACTAGGAAAAAGTAAATATAGAGGGAACAGGGAGCTCAAAAGTATCACCTAGAACAAAAAGAGCACTTATAATTATAATAAACTAAAAACTATAAAAGATATACTAAATTGATTTCGAATAATAACAAGGTAAGATCTTGAGAATTTAATGTAGTTAATTTAGATGGTCTGCCATCATTAAAAAGAAACCTATTATTTCTACTAATTTAACCAAAAAAATCAGAAAAAAGGAAATCAAAACGGGAGAAGAGATAATTACAGGCAAATGAATTGAATGCAAATATTAGGAAAATTTTGGCAGATTAGAGATTCAGATGGAGACGGAGATAACTCTTTTGGAAAAACACAGATTTGCCATTTCCATTTTCAAGACTTTGAACTAGTCTTGTTGTAACACCCCTTACCCAGATTCTATGCCGGAACCGGGCACGAGGTATTACCGGACTTGACCTGCTTGATCATTCCACTTTAGGCTATAAAAATTCCCCCCAATTTTAAAACCTTTCATTCACCATCGTAACATCCCTATCATGGGTCAATGAGACCCTTCACACCCTCTCGGGATGTCACAGAACCAAACCAGAACTTTTCAAACACTTAGAAAATTTTCACCTAAACAGGGGCCACACTCCCGTGTGGGCAGACCGTGTGGTCACACATGCCCATGTCCCTACCCCGTGTGGGATTTATTTTCATTTCGAACCTATAGGGGTTTTCACAAGGCCGGACACACGCCCGTGTGCCTGGCTCGTGTGCTCCACACGGCCTAGACACACCCGTGTCCTTGACTGTGTGTAAAAATTTGGGTATTCTGTTTGTGATGTAAGCAGCCTCATAAGGGTCACACGGCCTAAGCATACGCCCGTGTGGCTAGCCCGTGGTCGACACTGACTTACAACACTAACATGTAGGGGACACACGGCCAAGTCACACACCCATGGGGCTGATCGTGTGTCACACACGGCATAGACACACGCCCCCATGTGGACCAATTCAAGGCTATTTTCCAAGCCATTTGGCCACCCTCACTTGCATACATTCATACACCATCACATAAACTTCACATATTATCAATTATAACTATTGAATTATCACATTTAAACTATAAAATGAAGTCTTCATCCCATACACGAGGGAGAACTATTTCTAGTATAATTACAATAGACTTAAGCCATCATCTATTGCTATACACAATCGAACCATAAACTCTCTTAAGCCAACACATTTGGCTATATCAATTATGGTTTAATCAACTTTAAATACTATTCCTATACATGCCATAACTCATAAGGACTTGAAACCTCGTACCAAACATTTGCTCGATAGTGTGAAAACATCTCCAGCAGTCTCCAACCCGACCTAGTTAAGTTAACCTATAAGAGATGAGAAAGGAAACAAAAGGAGTAAGCAATAATTCACTTAGAGTTCATATGCATATAATAATCAACTATTGATATTCATTGATTATTCTTAATCACAAGGTATTATAATGAGTTTTACTATTAAACTCATGGTTACCTACTCAATCATTTTTGAAGCTTACTCATTCTGTCTCTTACCACATTCTAACCATGCCACAAGCCAAATGCTCATGTTAATTAGCATACATCCCTGCACTTGTCACCACATGATCACATAAAACAACACATCAAACATTTTCAATAAGCCACTCATACTACCAATCACTCGGTGATTTCACACTTAGCCTACCCTCAATCTCTAATAGGGTGGTATCGCACGTAGCCCACCAATCATTTATAATTACGGTGGTATTGCACTAAGACCACCAAATGATAATATAAACGATGGTACCGCACACAGCCTATCATTTAATAATTTATAAGGTGGTAATGCACATAGCCCACCATTATTATACATTCACGGATATTTATCCACATACATTTCCTTATTTCAAATGTTCATTTGGGAACATCCTCACACATTATCATTAATAATTAGCTTTCTACAATAATCGTTCGCATTCACGCAATGCATTAATAATTATAACTTATGCAACTAAGGTGCATCATTTACACATAACCCACTATGGGTTCATCAAATACTGAATTCATCTCAATTCAGTTCTAACACATACATGTACCTCTCGTGGTACAACCACATTCATTCTCATTTTCAATACACTTGTTGAATCACTCAAATTGTTAAATAACACCCTTGAGTCTCATACACATAATGTCACATTGACATCATACCCAGATAAGGTCTTACATGAATTAACATATCGATGCCATGTCCCTGACATGGTCTTATACGAAATCCCACACCGAGACCATATTCTAAATATGATCTTACATGGGACCTTAATTACCATCATATCATGCTATTTGCATTTCCACTATTCATGGATTAAATCAAGACTTTCATTTCTTGACATCACATCAAAACGTATTTACGTATACATAAAGGCAATAGACAATTTATACAATATCAAAATATTAAAAATACTTCACTTAGAGTTGTACAAATTAACACATGAACTTATCTCGATACCGAAAAGGGTAGAAAGGGACCTATTTGTCCATATGTCACTTTTCTCTCATTCTAGGTCCGAATCTCATTTTCTTTTATCTAGAAAAATTGAATTTACTCATTTAATCACTTATAAATCATAATACATCATAAACCACACTTAGGCAAAATGACTATTTTGCCCTTTTACTTTGGCAAAATTACAATTTTACCCCTAGGCTCGTAAATCACTTTTCATCACATTTTCTTCCATAAAAACTCAGCAACCAACATATACTCTCTCATGGCAAGTCCCTAGACTTTCAACCATATTGCAAATTAGTCCCCTCATTAGCTAGCTTAAACTTTGGGGACTCCAAAAGTACAAAAATTATCAACTTATACCATCAAAATCAATTACTTATAGAGAAAATGAGTTGCTGAAATTTTCAAGCTTTCAAAGCCCTCTCTTGGTAATATTTTTGGTTGGAGAAGAATACTAAATGAAAAGATGATAACATTTGCTTATATTATCTTATTTTATTCATTTTACCAACTAATATCACCAACTATTGACCAAGTTAAATGCTATTGTCCCCTATGCATACTATGGCCGGCCAACTCACTTAAACAAGGCCAAATTGCACATTTGGGACCTCCAATTAATAATCCATAGCTATTTGGCACCTCTAGCAAGTAAAATAAAACTTTCGCACTTTAAGCGATTTAGTCCTTTTTCGCGATTAGGCATGAAATCGCTAAAATTAAGGCACCAAAATTTCTATGCATCTTTATAAACATGTTATAAGACATAAAATAACATGGAAATAATTTCTCTAATCTTATATTAGTGATCTCGAGATCACTATTCTGACTAGCCCCTAAATCGGGCTATTACACTTGTTCTTAGGGTTACTAAAAGAGGTAGAGAGGAAATCGAAAGGAATAACGAAAGACATAAAGGTTTACCTAAGAGAGGACTGCTACTGGCCGTAGACGAAGGAAGTAAGAGAGGCTAGAACTGAGATTGGGCCGAGTGAGAGCTTTTTTGAGGTAAGAAAATGGGAGGGTAAAATGGAAACGAAATAACTATTCAGTGGGTATTCAGTAGGGATGAAACGGAATAGGAATGCCCCATATTCCATGCTTAAACACGTAATGGAATAGGCTAGTAATAGGCATTCCATTGAACCAAACTATGGTTTGTGGTAGGCCCATAGAATTGGGCTGTAATGACTATACTATTACACCTAACCAAACATGCTGTAGGAGTCTAAAGTACAAAATGCGTACGTAAAAGTTATCTTTTGACTTGATGAGGATGTGATCATCGAGCATCACTTTGGGGCTTTATCCGCTACCTACGTGTGAAAAAAAAATGAAATGAAACACACATGTATAAGCTTCAATGAAGCTTAATGAGGCCAGTTAATTCTAAACAAATATATATTAATGAACAAATTTACATGCTAAACAAACAAGTAATCTCATTTTAGTGTTTAATAATATTTATCAAAATTTAGGTTAATAAAATATGAAATTTGTTAACTATATGCACACCAAATTACAATTTACTTACATATTTCAAGCTAGAGGTAATCTTTAGGAAATCATTGACAGATATGCGAGTTTCAAAACTTCTAAACAGAGAATTGCCATACGCTCCACCATCACTCCAAATGCACAAGAGTGTTAGAATGATAGAACAAATATGTGCAAAGCATTAAATCTCCAAATATAGAACTCTATATCGAATATCCAACCTAATATCAATAACAAATAGTGCAGTATTGCTAAACTTTATAGCATGCCAACTATATCTACCAAATTTAACATAAACTTAATAGGGCTCATATAAACTAATTTAATGTCAAATATCATATGTAACACATGCAAAGCTTAGAAATTCATCAAAATTCATACCAACAAACATTACATAATATTATAGCATATATATTCAATACTTTATCAAATTTAGAGCTAAAGTCGAAACATATATAAAATTCAAACAATTGTGAATAATCAGATTTTGATTATAGTTCAAATTTCAAATAGAAGATATTATGTCATAATCATATCATAATATAACCAACTAATTAAATTATCAATTAAGCCATTAATTTATACATATGGATATATATATATATTAGAATTAAAAATTCAAAAAAAATCACCTCAAAAATGCTTTCAAAAGATAAAATTCAACACCAAATACTTCAGTAAACTCATTTGTCTTTGTCCTTAGTATTTGAAGCTTCACCGATCTTTAGATTTAAAATTCAACAAACAAGAGCCGATTGAGTATTAGTTCAATTGGTATGGATATTGTTGCAAATGCAGAAGGACGTGGGTTTGAGTGCGCTGAAGTGCATTATCCTCCTATTTATGGGTTGGGGAGGGGTTATATATGATCATAAACTATAATGAGATTGTTCAAAAAAAATTCAACTATAGGAAAGCAAAACTAGAATTATTGATTATATTAAAAAATTACTAGTATTTAAAATGCATCTAAATCCTACAATATTTAATCATAAAATACAAGTTTTTCAAGGAGTTTTTCTCACCCTCCCTTTTAACCTTCAAACAAAAAAACTATGTCTCTCCAAGCTAACCTCAACAAATTATTAAAAAAGGGATGGTCTCTTAATTTGGCTGAATTTTCACTAATCGAATTTTAACCAACTCACAAGAACATTCTTTAAAATTTTATGTTAATAGAGGTGTAAAGTTAAGAACGATTGCAAAGAAATAAAACATAAACAAGAATGAAGAGGATAATTGATTTTCTATACTGTATATGCTTTTTGCACTGCTTTTTATATACAAAGTCTTTATAAACTGCTTCCTAACTACTTCTTAAACTAACTAACCAAATTAACAACTATTAATTATATTTACAAAGTTTACACTTCCCCTCAAATTGCTGGATGAAACAAATATCTCATCCCTAACCTGGTAACAAAAAACTCATGTTGGTGAACACCACGCCCTTTCGTTAGGACATCTGCTAATTGTTCTTAAGTCGATACATGCTTTGTCCGAAGCAGTCCTCTTAGTATTTTCTCTTACACAAAATGAAAATCAATCCCTATATGCTTTGTCCTTTCATGGAACATCGGATTGTTTTCTATTTGAATTGTAACTTTGTTTTCACAAAACAATGTAGTTGGTTCTTTGCCTTTAAAACCAAACTCATCTAACAATCCACTTAACCAAACTATCTCTGTAACAGTTGAGGCCATGCTTCTGTATTCTGCCTTGGCTGATAACCTCGAGATGGTGTTATGTTTTTTTGATTTCCATGAAATCAATAAATCTTCCAATTTTATACAATATCCAATTACAAATTTTTGTGACATTGGACATGATGCCTAATTAGAGTCACAATAGGCTACCAACTGTAAAGAACCTTTTGCTGGGAAAAATAAACCTCTTCCTAGATTTTTCTTCACATAATGTATAAGACGACATGCTGCCTCGTAGTGTGATTTCTTGGGCCTTTGCATAAATTGACTTAGATGCTGGACTGAAAAAACTATATTCGACCTTGTGTGAGTCAAATACAACAACCTTCCAATGAGTTGTTGATATAACTGTACATCTACTAGAACTTCACTATGTTGATTAACTTGTATTGTTTCATCATACTCAATAGATGTTAACTTCATATTTTGCTCTAAAGGAGTAAAAACCACTTTCTCTCCTGTAAACCCATGTCTAAAATTAACTCAATAACAGACTTTCTTTGAGTCAATATTATCCCAACTTCTGACTGAAATCTCAATGCCAACAAAATACTTGAGACCACTTAAATATTTCATCTTAAAGTTGTGATGCAACACTTTTTTCAACTCACAAATCAATGCAGTATGATTTCCAGTTATTAACAGATCATCCACATATATAAGTATTATGACAATTCGATCTCCAACCTTTCTTTGCAAACAAGGAATAATCATGTTTACTTTGTAAATATCCATTGAGTAAAAGAGCTTGTATAAGCTTCATGTTCCACTGTCTCGAAGCTTGCTTCAAATCTCAGAGTGAATTTCGCAATTTTCCAACCCGAGTTTCCCCTTGAGTGTGAAAACCAGGAGGAAGCCTCATGTACACCTTTTCATGTAAGTCTCCTTGTAAGAAAGCATTATAGACCTCCATTTGAAACAATGAACAACCATGCTGGGATGCAAGAGCAATAATAATATGAATCGTGACTTGCTTGACAATTAGAGGAAATGTCTCATGATATTCAATATCCTCTTGCTAAGTGAAACCTTGTCCCAAAAGACGAGCTTTGAACCACTCAACCAAGCCATCATAATTATATTTCACCTTGAAGATCCATTTGTATCCAATGGGTGTTTTACCAAGGGGCAAGGAAACATCCCAAGTGACATTTGATTCCAATGCTTGAATTTCTTATTGCATAGCTTCAACCCAACGATGATCTTTAATTGTCTCAGCATAAGTTCGAGGTTTAGGTATATGAGAAATAGAAGCAACAAAATATTGGGTGTGAAAAGGTAAATGACGATAAGTAACAAGAAGAAAGGGAATATTGACTTGTCACTAGTGAAGAGGATGAAGGTGATTAGGAGCAACAAACATAATCCTGCATCCAAGGTGGTGGCTTAGAAGACTGAGTAGTATGACACAAAGGAATAGTAAGGAATAGGAGGAACATGGGATGATACAGTAGGTGAATGGTCATTAATAGAAGGAGTAGGAAACAATTCATAGCCTACAAGAGTAGGCAATGGGTCAAAAAAATCAAGTGTATATGTGGTATTATAAGTCAAAGGCATGATAGAAGTTGAGGCAGGGGTGTCATGAGATGCCAAAGTGAGAAATTCAATATAAAAACAAGGGTGATATATGTCAGATGGAAAAAAATTGATGAGACTGGTCAAGTTTAAAAGGAAACACATCTTCATGAAAAATGACATCCCTATTGACAAAGAAAGATTTAGTAGAAAGATTATATAAAATATAACCTTTTTGCACAAATGAGTATCCCATGAAAAGAAAAGGTAAAGGTTGAAGGGAAAAATTATCAAAAGTGGTAAAATTTTTAGCATAACAAAGGCACCCGAAAACCCTTAAATAAGATAAAGAAGGTGGTTTATGATAGACCATCTCAAAAGGTGTAACACACCAAACCCAGTCTAGAAGTTATGACTGAATTTGGAGAAATTACATCAACTCATTTGAAAAAACTGATTTTAGTAAATATTTAGCAAATACGACTTTCACAAACAGTCATCAGAACACTATTTGATCACTTTAAAAAAAACTTAAGAAATTAGTTAATTTTCAATAGAAAACCTTTTTCGGAGTTTTAGTTTTGAAAACCGAAATCCGTTTTGTCGACTTAAGTGATTTTGCAGTCTCGCGTTAGAGAATATAAATTATTGACGAATTAAGCAAAAGCCTATAATGAATTCGAAAATAGATTCCAAACCCAAAAGATCAAAACAAATAATTATGAAATTCACCATATTTACATTAAGTGCAAAAACAATCCGAGCTCCCATACGCCGTTCAGTCTTAAGTCAAAGGTTGACCTGAATAGACAAAGATAAAACAAAATGGTGAGCTATGAAGCTCAGTGTATAACTAACTCAAACTGAGATATAACAAAACACAATATACAAGTCAGAGTAACACAAAGAATTTCATATCGATCATATAACTAGAAAGGAACAAATCAGAGTATCACAGAGATTTTCACAATAATCTATAATAGAACAGATGATGTACGATTATGCCAATGCAGTGTTTTTCGAAAAACACTATATATGAGAATTATCAAAAAACACTCTAACCAACTCCGGTACACACTAAAATAGATTTTCCCATAACTCATCCAACCAAATTACACCAACAGATAATTGTGGATAGTGCCAACAGAGTTGCAGCTAAAATTGCCAGATCAGATATATGTGGTCAAGCCACTATAATTGCAGACAAGTTGCCAGATAGAATTGTAGAAAAACCACCAGATAATGTAGACCAATAAAGTGGTAGAAAACTTCCTCCGTTCATATCATCCGGAACCCCATGCAATGTGTCATGTCATGCATATTCAGAATCATAATGATAAGCATGTAGGGCATGCTGTCGTACAATAATAGAAACAGAAGGCATGGGATTCCATGCTTTGCAGGACAAATTGATCAAATCTTATTAATCATATTGGATTTTCTATGAAGTCACATGCATGGTACATATCAAAATCAGTATCATACACAACAATATATTCGGATATCACATATTCTCATCCAACTCAGTAACATAGAAACGAATCATTAAATTTTTACAAAGCTCGAATCATACTTAAATAAATCACATACCTTAAATACGTCTCAAACAATAACATATTATATGCTACAGATCATACTTAGCCTATATCATATCAAACATATGTATAGATAACGAATTATACATCAATCGATCATCACATATCAAGTTTTATAGCTTGGTTTATATCATACAGGTCCTACAGTAGACCCACGTACGATTCAAACGAAAATTATGGCCTTAGGGAACAATCCTGATTTTTGGTCCACATGCCCGTGTGGATTTACACAGCTTGGGTGGCTGGCCCGTATGGTCCACACTGCTTAGCACATGCCCATGTCTTTGGCCCATGTGACTCTAATTTCAAAATAGTGAGTTACACAGCCTAGACACACGCTCGTATCCTTGGCCCGTGTGTTATAATTCCAAAACAGTGAGTTTACACGGCCTGGACACACACTCGTGTCTATGGCTGATGTGACTCTAATTTTAAAATAGTGTGTTACACAGCCATGTGGTTCACATGGCCTACCCCATGGTCGTGTGGCATCGACATCCATGGATTTTGACTTTCGGCGTTTGTAGAAATCCAGGTTTTCATTATGCACCTGATATAGTTTTGACATAGAAGCAACGAAGATGATTCCGAGACCTAAAAATGACATTCCATTGACCAAATCAAACGATTCAATCGAATCAAATCGATTGGATTAGCATCCAAATCAAAGTCACGTTGAGGAACTTTGAGACAAAATTTCAAACGAATGCTAAACACTTACCCTCGCTTGTAAACCGAACATAAAACTTAAATCGTTGGGGAACGTTACTTTCAAGATCTTCGCCTAACAAAAACTTACGCAAATAGAAAATTTGCCCCCCCACAAAAAAAAATCTTTGTTCATCCCAAACTCAAGCAAATAAACTTGATGAATAACAGTTACAATTTAATTAAAGATTAATGGCCCAATGGGACTTAGTGTAACGAAAAAGAAAGGGTTCGAACAACAATTGACAAGGCAAATAAGAAGGACGGCGCAAACTTTAAGTGAAGAGGGAAAGAACAAAAGAAAAGAAGGGAACATTTTGGGAACATGAGAACATGAAATTAATAAATTTTTAAAAAATAAAACTAACTTATGGAATAGCATAAAAACATTTCCTCACTGCTTACGCAAAGAATCAAACACAAGACCGAACGGTATACAGAAGCTTTACCACTGAACCACTAGGCTCATTGTTGACATTAGTTGATAAAAAAATGTTATTTATGCCAAATAACCAAGGGTAAAGGTTTAACAGAAAAAAATAAGAAAAATTCCAAAGAAGGGATTTGAACACAAGACCTCGGGTACATAAACAGAACTTTTAACCGCTGAACTAAATTAACACACTTTGCAAAATTTTCAAAATCTTAACTCAAAATCAAGAGGTAACCACTATTGGTTTCGTTAACCTAGTTTCTTCTAACATGATTTTTGGGATGTTACAAAAGGGGTATTCTAATTTGAAACAGAAGTAGGCAAATGATTTACTAAGTAACAGGCTGCCAAAACACACTCTTCACAAAATTTAGTAGGAACATTTGATTGAAATTTTATATCTTGAGCAATATCTAACAAATGTTGAGACTTACGCTCAACAACACCATTTTGTTGTTGTGTGTGAATGCAAGAACTTTGATGAGTAATCCTTAGAGAAGATAACAAAGAATTACATTCATAATTAAAAAATCCAGTGCCATTATCACTACAAAAGTTTTAACAGTCAAAGAAAAATGTGTTTGAATAAGGGTAACAAATTGTTTTAAAATAACAATGGTGTCACTCTTAAGTTTGAGAAGGAAAACCCATGTCATTCGTGAAAAATCATCATCGGTTAAAAAAATGATGCCCTAAATGTGTTGGTATTTTATAAGGACCCCATAAGCCAAGATGTACTAAATCAAAAGGTGTGTTTGCTTGTGAATTATTGATAGTAAATAGAAGTCTTGGTTTGGTTAACCAAAGGACAAACATGTCAATGAGAGATGTAACAATTATTGGAAGTATTACAAGGCAAAGAATGTAGCTTATGTAGTTTGGATATTGAAGCATGCCCAAGACGAGCATGCCATAGGAATGAATGATCTTATGTCGTCAGCGAAGAGACCGGTGTTGAAACAAAATTGGTTGTGTAACAACTTGATTTTCAGTGGTGTCAAAAATAGTGATTCGGGATCACTAAATTCGACAAGTGAGTTCAAAAATTTAATAAATTAATATATTAGTCAAGTGTGATTTTAGAAGTATTTTTGAATTAGTGAATTTTGTGATTTAAAAGAATTTATTAGGTAAATTGGGTCGAAAATGAGGTATCGAGACCTCAAATTTATAAACTGAGCCATAAATATTTTCAGAAATATTTATGGAGTGTCATTGAGTTAGTATTAAAGTTTCCTTAGAAAATTTTAACGTTTTGATAGTTAATTGATTAAAAAGGACTAAATTATAAAAGGTGCAAAAACTTGTTAGAGTGATTAAATAGCTTAAGTGTCTAATAAGAAAGGATTTAAAAGGCAATTAGACCCAAATTATATGGGCTGGACGGTATGGGCAAAGAAAATAAGCAAGGAAACAATATGAACAAGGGGCAAAATTGGAAAACAAGTAAAATTAATAGTTAAAATTGAATTTTCATGAGAAATCTAGATATTTTCTTCATTTTTCTTTATCTAAATGCCATGGGAGGTCTCCAAGAAGCTGGTTTCTCATATTTTTGGCACCATGTGAGTTTCTTTCTTGCTCTTTTCTTGTAATTTGTGTTTTTAAGACTTTTGCAATTAGGTCCAGCTATCTAATTCATTAGTTTTTTATTTTATGGGTAATTTTGGGAGTTACCATTGATGATTTCTGAATGTTTATGATGAATTAACATGGAATTGAAGTTTTAATTTTGTTATATGATGATTTTATCAAGTAATTTCAATAGAAATTGATTTTAGGGCCTAATTGTGAAAAAGTTAAGAATTAGGGTTTCATATTAAAATTTTGAATATTAATGGCTGTATGGTACCCTAAAATAATTAGGTAAATTGTCAATTGAGAAAAATAGCTCAATTGATGGGTTAATTGCATAGGGACTAAATTGTAAAAATTGTAAAAATTGTAAAATTTGGGGTAAAAGTATAATTTCGAAAATTGAAGGGTATAAATTGTAAAGAGAATTAGAAATGGAATAGATGCTAATGAATGAGTAATTTTGTATTATAGATCAAGAAACTGAAGATAACGGGGAAAAGAGAAATTAACAGATTAGTCCCCAAATTTCTACAAATTCTACAAATAGGCCCAGGTAAGTTCGTATGTTCAAAATTTGATATTTATATTGAATTGATGTATGATATTATGTATTTATTTATATTATATGTTAAAAGTATGGAAAGTTTATAAATATGAATGGTTAACGAAATAAATACATACGAAATTCATGAGAATAATGGTACAAGGAATATTAATTGTTATTGAATTGAATGTATGTGGAATAGTGATATTTGAATATTGGATATATTGAAACGGATAGATTTAATAAGTGATGAATTTATTGAAATCATATTGATTGAGTTGGTGTATATATATATTGATTATATTGATTGACTGAATTTAAATAAATATTGATTGTTATTGAAAAAAGTAAATTGAATTGTATTGAATTATGAATATATCTGATTAATTGAAATGTGTATTGATTGGAAACTGAAAAGTGATTTGGAAAGCCTATTAACTGTATCAGGCTGAGTCGGATATAGTTGGCATGCCATAAGATTGGAAGTGTTCAGGGATATTTCGACTTTGAGTCGATGAGGCACTATGTGTCGTATTATTATTGCTTCGGATAAATCCAACGAGGTACTGGGTAATGTACTGTTTTACTTCGACATGGCTGATGAGGCAGTGAGTGCCGTACTGGTGTGTTTTAGTTGGATCCGTGTATCCATCCGAGTCTGAGTCGGGTTAATAGTGGTAAACAAATGATTTTGCCAATTGATTGATATTGGGTGATATTGAATATGGATTGGAATGGACAATGAAATGAAATATGCAATTGAAATGCATGAAATTGCATGAATCATGGATTCATGAAATGGATATTAATATTGAAATTGAATTGTGTATCTTAATAAGAAAAGCTATTGAATAGCAGTTATGAGATTGAAATAGTACGATATGAGAATTAAAAGTGTTATGAATGGTATATTTATGAAATTATATCTAAAATACTCGGTATTCATATATATTGAAACGTGTCTTGGAAAATGATATTTACTTGATATATATGAAATGTGACATGGGAATGATATTTATTTAATATATATTGAAAAGTGACATAGAAATATGTGTTTAACTTTAATATGTTGATATAAGAAGATTATATATATACGATGATGAGTATTAAACCCAAGTGTGATATGTCGAGAAAATATGTTTATCAATATTGAATTTATATGTAAGATGTGTAAGTACGCTAACTATTGTTGTTGCTTGATGATTAAGCAAGTGCCAAGCTATTGATTGAAGAGTAGTATGTTTATTTGTTTCAAGCACTGAAATGGTAAGTATTTAAATGGAGATGAATTAGTATTCATGAAAGAATGGTAAGATTTAGATTATGCAATTTCTTATGGAACGATTTGTTATGTGTCCGATTAGAACAATGCATTAATTTGTAATCATGACTAAATGACATGCATATGGAATAAGTGCGGAAGAGTTAAAGTTATATAAAAATTTACTAAGCTTGAGGGTATATGTTTATGTGTGATACTATGGATTAGTTCACCTTGTGAATTAGTGAGAATAGTTTATAAATGTTACGATAATAATATTGGGTTATTTTTTATATGTAAAGTTTTATAACTGAAATATATTATTATGATTAAAGATTATACGAACTTACTAAGCAATCATTGCTTACGCAATTATTTTATTCATTTACCTTACAGATTATCAAAAGCTCGAACGAATTGGAAGCATATCGGAGCTATATCACACTATCCGTTGGTTTTATTGGTAATTATTGATGACTTGATTCTGGTTATAATGGCATGTTTAGGTTATTTTGACTAAAGGTTAGTCTATAGATGTTTTGTTAAAATTAGTCAAGTATTTGGTTTATGCTTGGTATTTTGGTGTTTGCATGATTGCCTTAAAATGTTGATATGATTGAATCATTAGTGGTAAAATAATAGTTGTATATGCATAAAAGGTGCATAAAATCCTATTGGTTAGGTTGAACATATAGGTATAAAGATACTTGGTATTAAGAAGATTATTTAGTATAAATTTGCATATACGTGTTTGAATAAATAGATAAGTTTGGATATAAAGATAAACGTGATAATATTACATGATTGGAACTTGATCCTAACTTAATTTGAATGTATTGAATTGGGTTGCTTGGTGTCTAAAATTGTAGGGTATAGTAATCTTGATGTTTAAGGCTCATAATGAGTCCACACGGCTAACACATGGGCGTGTGGTTTGGCCATGTGTCCCCTGAATCTTAAAATTTTAGAAATAGAATGCCCAGGTATTACCACACGAGTAGAGACACGGGCGTATGTCTCAGCCGTGTGAAAACTGCACCTAAATTTCGATAAATAAATTGACCACTCGTGTAACACCCCTTACCTGTATCCTATGCCAGAACCGGGTACGAGGCATTACCGTACTTAATCAACAACTTTAGTCTATAAATTTTTAGTCCCAACTTGACATATCTCTATCGTCATCACAACAACCTCATTAAGGACCTACGAGGCCTTAAACATACTTATGAGAGGTTTCGGAACCCAACCAGAAACTTTTGCAATCTTAAAATTTTTTCACCTAAACAGGGGCCACACGCCCGTGTGAAATGGGACACGCCCGTGTGAGCATGCCATGTGATCACACACGCCTATGTCCATATCCCGTGTGGGATTTATTTTCATTTCGAACCTACAGGGGTTTTCACATGGCCGGACACACCCCCATGTGCTTGGCCCGTGTGCTCCACACGGCCTAGACACCCCTGTGTCCTTGCTCGTGTGTAAAAACGTGAGTATTCTGTTTGTGATGTCAGCAATCTTATAAAGGTCACATGGCCTAGGCACACACCCGTGTGGCTAGTCCGTGGTTGACTCTGACTTACAACACCAACATGCAGGGGAGACACGACCAAGTCACACACTCATGGGACTGACCGTGTGTCACACACAGCCTAGACACACACCCGTGTGCCTACCCGTGTGCCTACCCGTGTGGACAAGAACAAGGCTATTTACCAAGCTCTTTTCATCCCTCTAGCTCATACAACATGAATCCATTCAACATGTAACACTCCTTACCCATATACAAGCCGGAATAGGGTTTGAGGCATTACCTAACTAACCTTGCTTAAACATCTCGAATAGGGTTATAAAATTTCATTTAAGCTCATCGCTTGCACATACTCGGCCTAGGAGGCCCTAAACATACTTCCGAAAGGTATCAAAACTATTCCAGGAACTTTTACGAGTTCGAGGAGCTTTCCAATAAAACAGGGGCCACACGCCTGTGTTGGTCTAGGGACATGCCCTTGTGCCCCTAAGACATGCCCGTGTCTTCCACCCGTGGTCAATTCTGATTAAGGTCACACGGCCATGACACGCTCGTGGCCCTGGCCCATGTGCCAAACCTTGGCATTCTGATCTATCCACACGGTCTATGCACACGTTCATGTGCTTCAGCCGTGTGGCAATTTAAATTCCAAGTGCAAGGTGCAGACTTCACACGACCTGAGCATACGCCTATGTGCAAGCCACGCCCGTGTGTCTACCAATGTGGACAATTAGCAGGCTCTCTACCAAGCCCTTTTGCCACTCTACATAGCACACACATATACACCAACTCAATTCAACATATAAGAAAATCAAAGGTATCTCTAGGAACTCAAAGATCAAGATACACTAAAAGACATATACTTCATGAAATTCATCTTCATTAAGCAATAGAATTTGCCAAGTATTTGCCTAACTTATAAGGCCATTTACAAAAAGGACTTTAATAACTTACATATCCAACACTTTGACTAACAATTACAACTTGACAAAATACTCGAGTCCTATACATGCCACACTCAATATAAGTCTAAATTATTATACCAAAGTGATGTCGATAGTGTGATTTTCAAACTCCAACGTCTGCAACCTCACGAGTTATCTTGGCAATACTACAAGGAAAAAGGACAATGGAAATGGGTAAGCATAAAGCTTAGTAAGTATGCATGGAAATACATAGCAATAATAAGTTCATATTATAATCCATCCATGGCATTAACTAACCATACACAAGTCATAGGCTCCTCGCCATACTTACTTACAATTGCCCTTATTTAGCACATACCGTGCCACACTTCGTAATCGTTTCTTCGTGACTCATTCACGAGTACCTGTTGTCACTCAATCACATGACTTCAGTAAAATTCTCATTTCTACTTCTATACTCATCTACTTATCCCTTTAATCCCTAGATATGGTCAAAGACGCATATCCATCGTCATTCTTGTAGGTACGAAGCCAATGCCACATCCCCGAGGTGGTCTTACATGGAGTCACTTCTAAATGCCAATGTCATATCCCGGATATGGTCTTATATGGGTTTTAATTTTAATATCGAAGCCATATCCCAGATATGGTCTTATACGATTTCTATATTCATTACCGAAGCCTTATCCCGGATATGGTCTTATACAGAATCTCAACTCGGTGCTGAGGCCATGTCCCGGACATGGTCTTATACGGGACTTTATCTACCTCATATCTCGATGATAGTATTTTCGTATTCAATATAGTCCACTAGGACTTCAACATCTCATTCATCATCAATGTAGTAAAGCATCATACATCAATAAGTTACCAAGCATTTTCAATTATGCTAACATATTTATTGCATTGATCACATACAAACTTACCTCGATTTTAAAATGAGTTAACTCGTCGATTTAATCCAAGACTTTGTTCTTTCCCCGATCGAAGCAGATTCTCGGTTCTTCTTGCTCTATAATAGCAATTTAACTCATTTTAATCATCACATTAATGAAAACATTTCAATACTCATGCTTAGGCAAAATTACTATTTGCCCTTAAACTTTGGCAAAATGACCATTTTGCTCCTAAGCTCAGAAATTAATTCTAATCACATTTCTACCTTCAACAAGCCTAGGTGATCATTTAATACTCGTATAGCTATCATCAAAACTCAACATTTCACATAATTACTACAAATTTGTAACCTTTTCGTCAATGTCCAATTAGGTGTTTTTCAAGACAACACCTTTCACAAAAGTTGTTCATCTAACAACTAAGACTCAATTTCTTCCATAAAATGCAGCAAATAACTAAGATAGCTCTATGGTAAAACTCTAAACAGTTTACCATATTGCAAAATAGTCCCCTCATTTGAAAGCTTAAGCTTTAGGGGTCTCAAAAGTACAACTATTTTCAAGAAAAGATCACTAAAGAAGAGATGAGTGTGCTGAAATTTTGAGCTTTCAAAACCCTTATTTGCTTGCTATTTTTGGTGGAGAAGGATGAGCAAAAAGATGGACATCATCTTTTCTTTATTCTAATATTAACTAACAATTTAGTGCACCAAACACCACCAACTTTGACCAACTTGGTCAATTCTTATCCCCTATAAAGTCTATGGTCGGCCAAGCCAATATTGGGGGTTTAATTGCCTTTTAAAGACCTCCAATTGTCAATCTATGGCCATTTAGGACCTTTAACTAATAGAATGAAACTTTCGCACTTTATGTGATTTAGTCCTTTTTTCGCGATTAAACATGAAATCGCTAAAATTAAAGCACCAAAATTCTCATGCACATATGCTATCATGCTTTGACTCATAATATAATATGAAAATAAATTTCTCTAATCTCGGATTAGTGATCTCGAGCTCACTATTCCGACTAGCCCCTAAATCGGGCTATTACACAACATAAACAACTCACATTTTGCAATATAAACTTCCATAAATAACTTCATATTTTCATATATATATATAAAAGAGCCAAAAACTATGGCTATATACACAAGAGTTTCTCAAAAAAGGGGCCAACACACTCTTGGCCAAAATAACAAAACAATATACCTAGTCTAGCCCCTACACATGCCATACTCAAATGTACTAAGTCTAGATATACCGAGGTGAGCTGATAGTGTGGACAACCTTTCAATTATCTTCGTATCCTGACCCGGCTCTTTAAGTCTATAAAATAAGGGAAAAGAAAAGGGGAGTAAGTTTTGAGCTTAGTAAGTTTACATGTAAACAAATAACATTATAGTATGTGCTAAACAATATATAGCATTACATACTAAACAAGAACAATCCACATTCATAATCATGCTTACTCATTTCTTCCCTTACCACCTTCCAACCATATCACAAGTTTAATGCTTACATTCTTAACATGCTTCCCTGCACTTAGCACGACAATATCACATATTACAGCACATCACAATTTCTTAATCAACCATTCATAATTCAATCACTCGGTGGTTTCGCACTTAGCCCACCATAAGTCTTTATTAGGGTGGTATCGCACATAGCCCACTAAAAAGATAGTTACGGTGGTATTGCACATAGCCCACCAAATGATAAATAGATGATGGTATCTCACACAGCCCATCGTAATTAAGTATTAAGGTGGTATCGCACTTAGCCCACCGTCAAGTATTGATATTACACATTTACATATCTATTCCATCATTCATACGAAAACTATTCAATAATTACCACATTCAATTCACTTGAATCATACATGTTATCAATTGTGCCATGCACTAATTAGCAACGACAATGTATATATATAATGCATAGTTTACACATAAACTTACCTCGGTGCAAAACGTTTCAATTTGCGGTTTGATCCGTAACCTTCCCTTTTCCCCGGTCAAGGTTAATTTCACGCTCTTCTTGATCTATAACAATAAAATTCACTCATTTAGATCATTCTATGATCATAATGCATCAAAATCTAAACTTAGGCAAAAATGACCATTTTGTCCTTGTATTATAGTAAAAATTACAATTTTGCCCCTAGGCTTGTAAATCATTTTTCAACACATTTTCTCATTAGACAAGCCTAGCTGAATATTTACGTCTCTTACAACTACTCACAATTCCATCTATTTCATGCATTTATGACACAAATTCATTCTTTGCATTCAAGTCCTAATTTGGTGTTTTCATGCTAACACCTTTCACAAAAGTTGTTTCTCATCTCCCTAACATTCATTTTCTTCCATAAAAACTCAGCTAACAACATAACCATTCTCATGGCAAGTCCTTAGACTTTCAAACATATCAGAAATTAGTCGTCTCATTAGCTAGATTAAGCTTTGATGACTCCAAAAGTACAAAAATTATCAAATAACACCACCAAAATCACTTACTTGTAGAGAAGATAAGTTGCTAAAATTTTCAAGCTTTCAAAACCCCTCTAAGCATGAAATTTTCAGTGAAGATGAAGAGTGAATAGTGAAAGATGATAGTTTTTCTTTTTACCATATTTTATTCATCTTTTCTCACATAATTCACCCAATTTTGACAAAAAAATTTAATGCTCTTGTCTCCCTATACCATATGGCCGACCAACACTCCTTTATTGGCGTAATTTCACTTTAAAAACCTCCATTTTAACATTCTATAGCTATTAGGTACCTCTACCTTGTAAAATAGAACTTTCGCACTTTATGCGATTTAGTCCTTTTTCACAATTACACGTACAATTCTTAAAGTTAAAGCACCAAAATTTTCATGCATCCATATAATCATGCTACAACACATGAAATAATATGAATATAATTTTCCTCAACCTCGGGTTAGTGGTCTCGAAACCACTATTTCGAATAGCCCCAAAATCGGGCTGTTACAACACGACCTAGCACACAGGCATGTGGCTTGGCCGTGTGGGGTAAGTCAGAAAGTTACACGGGGTAGGACACAGCCTGAAGCACGGGCATGTCATAGGGTCACACGGGCGTGTCCTTTGACCACACAGGCGTGTGTGCCTTGCACCTAAGAAAAATTTTGAAATTTAGCAAAAAAATTCTCTGAGTTTCCGATTAAGCCCCGATTCGTTTTAAATACTTATATTGGGCCTCGAGAGCCCATAAAAGGGACAACATGATTAATTTATGACGTGTTTGCAATCTATCTTATTTATTGTTCATAATTGATCTAAATAGTCTGGTAATGTCCCGTAACCTTGTTCCGACGACGGATAAGGGTTAGGGGTGTTACAGGTTGGCGTTGGAAAAGATGATGGTAAGAGGATGTAAAGACCATATTGCTCCTTACCAATCACCTTCACCTATCCACTACAAAGGTCCTGAAGAAGACAAAAATAAGGATAAAAAGAAACAAAACATCTTAATTCACAAGTTAGTTTTAAGATGGAAAGCAAACTAAAATTGAAATCTGGTACATAAAAAACATTAGTAAGTTTTGTAAATGGAAATAATGTGTAGGAACCGGTATGTGTAATTGGAATCAGTTTTCCAATAGGCAATTGAATAAAGAATGAGTTTGAAGCACATGAAACAAGAGACTTTAAGTATTGTCCATCAGATATCATATGATTTGTTGCTCCAATATCCAAAATCCACTAGAAGGAAAATGGTTTAGAAACCATACTCGCCATATGCATAGCTCTCTAAACTGAAATAGTTGGTGACATAGAATAATTTTTTAAAATATTCAATATCTACTGATACTGCTCTTGAGTTGATACTGGTGCTGTTGGAAGAGGCTCGAACAAAACCTCATTGCTACCAACTTGATTGACCATCAAATTGACTGTCTTACGTTTGGTAAACTTAAAATTTGGTGGAAAACCAATAAACTTGTAACACGTTTCTCTATTATGCCTTTTTATCTTACAATGGTTACAAACCCCCATTGAATTGCTTCTTTTGAACTTGTTGCTGCGCATTAGAAGAATATAATTCCGCAAGATTATTGAAAGAAACCCCCTGAAGAATGTTGATGTTGTAACCTTTCTTATACCAACATTGAATAAGCAAGATTTACTAAAGGAAGTGACTGCATAAGCAAGACTTGACTATGAATGGCAACATATAAGTCATTTAAACCCATAAGAAACTGAAATAACCTTTGTTGTTGAATATAATCAAGATACATTTGAGCCATTTCACAATTACATAAACAAAGTGGTACCAAAGCATGAAATTCATCCCAAAGTAACTTTAACTGGGTAAAGAAAAAAAAATGAAAGTAGTACCTTGAACATGTGAGGCAATCTCTCAGTGTAAAAAGTATATACGAGTGCCATCAGCTTTGTTATATCTTTCTTTAAGATCTTTCCACACCTGTGTTGCATTAGTGGAAAACATGATGCCAACTGATAATTCGGAGCTTACACCATTCAAGATCCATGAAAGAACTATCGCATTACAACGATCCCATTGTGATTGCAGATCCGGTTGCAGGCTTCCCTTATGCGTGATCCACCAAAAAAACCAAGTTTGTTCTTGGCCAAGAGTGTGATTTGCATTGAACGGCTCCAAATAGTATAATTTTCATGACCGATCAACTGATGCAAAACCAACTAGGCACCTGGCATATCAAAAAAATAAAGATACACCAGGTTGTTGAAGTCAAAAGTGATAGAAGACTCACCATTTCTGTTGATTATCCCTGAGGTCATCATCACAGAAGAAAAACAAAAACACACAACACAATATGAAAGGGAAATTGAACCAAGAAAACCAAATCTGAGAAAGCAAAATTAGAGAAAATAACTGAGAAAGTAAGAGAAAAGAATGTAACACCCCTAAACTGTATCCGTCACCGAATTAGGGTTACGAGGCATTACCGAACAAGACACAACTTCCGAACAATTACATATACACACATGTCATATTCATATAATTAAAACATATGTCTGATTAAACATTAAACATACATTATAAATCATAATACAAATACAATCCATACCTTAAAATTTAACCAGACCCATATCGGGCATATAATCATAATTACACTATTCGAATCTTATATACACTTCATTCAAGTATTCAAATTATCAAAGTAATAAGATAACCCAATTACATTATAAATACCATGCGCATACATATTGACATTCAAGCATATGTCTTATCATTCTATACGTCAAACATACTGCTTCATACCTCTTCACAGGTGCATATTAACTAAACAATCCATATAACATGACTTATAGTCAATTAACATATGCAACATTATCATTTTTTTCACAAAATGGTAAATAATAGATTTTTAGCCATTATTCCATTATACGTATATCACCATAGTAAAATGAACCATTTATTTAATACATTAAATACAAATTATAGTATACTCATTCCACTTATTCAATAACCAATTTAACCTACCAAATTCGTAGGCTATATAACAAGTTTCATATGCCCATTCATACAACTATCAAAATGGTTTATGGTTTGCTCATTCTTTCTTAATAAACTTTATAATCTAACTTACCTAATTCATATATAACCGTCGCGTTAAAACTTTGTATAATTCACTATTCAAATGGTCATAATCTAAATGCATTAACTGAAATTAAACATACCAAATTCGTTATATATCATGTCAAATTTCATATGCTCTATCATATCATTAATCTCTATATTCGGTCATCTAATCTATTTCCATATCAAATACATCAAATCCATTCTATCAATTCAACCAAGAGCACTCAGCATTACATACAGACCATATAACATATTGCGTACTTATCAATATAAATTCAATGCCATAGCCAAATATGTTCATACACAACTGTTCACCATTTCTAAACCAAATACCCATGTAAGCTTACCATTTCAAACCGACACAATTAACCATTTTTACAATCAATATAAGTATCCATTCATTTACTTCATTACTAGGCCGAATCATAAGATCACTCACATATGTAAATCAAACATATATCAAGTACACCACATGTATATATAACATGCCGATTACTTAACTATCACATAACATACCATAACTCAACTAACATCCATTACTTACCTTATTGCCGAAACACATAACCAAGCATCACATTATATATATATATGATATTACTTCCCAAATAAACTCAAACCATAATCAAGCATAATTGAACTCAAGCATAGAAATCAAGCCATTTTCGCATGATTTTATATATACACATTTTCAAACTCATACTTATTAAAGCTAGCTTATACATATTTACTTCCAAAATCAACCAAAACAAAGGATAGCCTATACATGCCATAGGTTCGAAATTCAAGCTTTAAAGATACCAAAATAGCGATTGATATTGTGACGGATTCTCTGACGATCCCCGATTTTTTCGTAGCTTTAATAATCTATAAAACAATGAACAAACACACACACAAAGTAAGCTTTCATAGCTTAGTAAGTCATAAGCTAAATAATGATCAAATAAACATTCACGTTAAATCAACTAACCAAATTAAACAAACCTTAACCAAATGTACATTTATTATACTTGCAAATTCAAACATTATCACATTTACAATAGCATTATAGCATCAATGGCCGAATGCACATATACTCATAAGCAAATATAAATTTCTCTTTTACCATGTCTAATTCATATATTCATCTCAAACATATAATCACCTTAATTTCATATTCATATAACATAGCACGTACCTGAACCTCTTAATTCGTTTTCACATTTGATCTTAAATAGATAATGCCTGTTGAACCATTCAGAATCAATAAGGATACTCGGATAGTCGGAAATCTCGTACAATGCCAACGTCCCAGACGTGGTCTTACATGTAATCACATATCGATGCCACTGTCCCAGTCAGGGTCTTACACGTAAACAAAAGTCAATGCCAACATCTTAGACGTGGTCTTACACGAAAACACACATCGGAATCCTATGTCATGACATATGTATCCTAACTATTCCTAAGGTTCGTATGGGGCTTTCGGATGTCGTAACTCGATCGATTCAAGCTCGTAGACAATTCTTCCACACTTTTACCAATTCAGCAATCACATATATATACAAGTAATAATTCTATTTGGTAAAAATAATATATATAATCAAATTTAACAAAATTTATTTACTTATGAACTTACCTCGACAAAGACAGACGAACCAGGACAACTATTCAACAAGTCTAGATTTCCCCGATCTAATTCTGATTTCCTCTTTTCTTGATCTAAATTAGCATAAATTAAACTTATTAAATCACATATTCAATCAATATTCTTCCAAAAACATATAAATGGAAAATTACAGTTTTGCCCCTGACATTTCACATTTTTCATAAATCAGTCCCTATTTCACAAAATACAAAATATTCAAAATTTGACCACACTATGACTGCGACGAATGTTCACTAAACTCATATAAGTCCACACATTTTATCTATTTTACATTTTAGTCCCTCAATTTATTATTTTCACAATTTAGCCCAAATTACTCAAATTCATCAAAATTTCGAATACAAAACATATTAATCTAACAACATTTTTTTTTCTATCATCAAACACAAGATTCATTAAGCTTTCAAAAATTACAAAACACAAAATCATCATCAAATTCAGAAATTGAAGCATAGGCTTGATAGATTACATAGCAACGATCTCAAAAACATAAAAAAAACCATCAAAAACTGAGCTAAATACATACCTTAATTGGACTTGGACAAGGCCGAACCTAAGAAGTCTCTTTTCTTTTCTTTTTATTTTAACATTCAACTAAGATGAACACAAAAATGCATGGCTTTTTAATATATGTTTTATTATAATTAACATTTATTAAACAATTACTAATATAACCTTAATGAAATAATATGAAAGTTTTATATTATAAGCCTAATGCCGTCCATCCCAATATTTAATGGTCTATTTCCATTTTAAGGGCTTTAAAATTAAGGAGCCATAGCAAATAACCGCTTTAGCAAATAGCAAGTCACTTTTGCGTTTAACGCGATTAAGTCCTTTTATTAAATCGGACACTCAGACGATAAAATTAAATCATGAAAATTTCACAGATATCTATTCACACATTATAAACACAGAAAATAATATTTAAATATTTTTTGACTCAGATTTGTTGTCCCGAAACCACTGTTCCGAATAGGGTCTAAAAGGGCTGTTACAAAGATAGCAAGAACAAGAAGAGTGATGACAAACCAATCTTTGTCGCCAATATTGTCATGTGTGGTGGCTTTGATACCATGTTAACGGATCTGCTAAAAGTTAAGAACAATCAAAAAGAAATAGAACATAAATAAGAATGAAGAGGAAAACTGATTTTCCATACTGTATATGCTTTCTGCACTACTCTTTATATATAAAGTCTTTATAAATTGCTTCCTAACTACTTCTTAAACTAACTAACCAAATTAAAAATTTTTAAATATATTGGAAAATTCTACATTTTGGCTTAATAGCTCACCACTAGCAATGAGAAAACTTGGAAAATTTCTTACTTCCTTACCACTAAATGGAGAAGAAGGCTTTTGGAAGCTTCTCTCCCACTAATTCTATTTTATCAATATTAGAGAAATTATCATTAGGCTAATTAATCTAATTTTTTTTCTTCTTCTAACGATGGTGACGAATAAATAAGAAAGTTCAGTGGAAATCCATGATGAAAAATCATGTTCATCCACTAACTTTCATATATATATATATTAATCAAAGCATCATACAACTGAGATTTAAGGTTGGGAAGATTAATGGCAATCCATTGCTATGATCAAGGGTGCTCACTGACTTCAATAAGTTTTTGGTTTAATTACACCTTAATCCATGGCATAATTCCTTTTCAAGTCCTAAATTCTCATAGCACATTTTCCTTACTGTTACATTAAACTTATCGATTTACTAATCTTCACAATCTCGTCCATAAGTAGGTAAGGTGAGTGGGGGGGAGTTCATATTGGAGATTACAATAGATTAAACTTAAATCATTGCTTGTATCATGTGATTTCGTAGTGGAATTATTCTCTTAGCAAGGCCCATAAACGAAGGTTAAGTTTGAACTGCGTTAACAACAATCTATTATGTTTGCTCATTTTATCTATGCGTGCTATGTGACAAAAAAAGTGTATCAACTTATGAATGACTTTATCTTCACACAGAACATATTGACCATCATTTTGGCCATTCGCATGATAGGACAACCGAAAATGGTGTTATAGGCTATTGAGTGGTCAACTATAAAAAATTGTACAAATTCGGAGGTTATGTGCTCTCCATCCCCTACGGTAACAACAAGGTTATGCATCCTTTCATCTCTACCGACTAATTCGCGAAGCCATAAAAAGGGCTCGCCATCTTTAGAGCTTGTTCCTTCAATCCCATTTTACAGCACACCTCCCACGTTAGCACTTTCAACGCGCTTCCGCTATCAACCAAAAGTCTCTTACCTTGAAATCCTACCACTATTACAGAAATAACTATCAGTTCATTTCCTTCTTTATCCTCTGTGCCAAACTCAACCTTCCACTTCTCTTGTTGATGTGGTTGTTTAGGTCTATAACCGACATTACACTCCAAAGATGAGCCTTTTTCTTTGAGTTAAAAATTTCCCAATCATCATTAGTACCTACAATAACATGGATGATTCCTCTAACGTGTTATTTACCTCTATCCATACCTTGCGATCCTGACCCCGAAACCGAAGCATCCTACACTACAAATTACTTTAACTCATCGTTCTGATAGCTTCTTCGATAACATCTTTTAGGTAAAATAATCCTTCATCTTGTGTCCCCTATCATTATGAAAGTGGCACCTGTCCTTGGAATTGGACCTCACTTGGCTTGGTCGCATAAGTAATGGGCTCGCCAATATTCCTAGGTTTTTGACCTGGCTCAAGATGTAGGCACGCGAAGTATTTAATGGGGTATAAGTTTCAAATCGACCATGATGGACATACCTTCTTGTAACTTTGTGTTAGGGCTTTTGAAAATTTTGGGAGGAACCACTTGGTGAACCTTTGTACTATCCCCCACCCTGCACATGCAGCCATGGGAAGAAGGCCCCTGTTGACCTCGAAAGTTCTGTCGCGACCTGACTTGCCTTTCCTGTAACAACCCGATAGTCATGAGTGTCGAAAAATGTATTTCGAGACTCCATTTTCGTGAATTAGACTCGTAAATATTTATGAAGTTAGTTGTGTGGTTAAATAGGTTTTGGTTAGGTGAATTTGTATGAATTAAGAGTAATTAGGTAAAATAACTAAACTACATAAATGGTGAAGGTTGAATTATAGACTAAAGAAAAATTAAAGGGACTAAAGAAGTAATTATGCCATTGGCATTAAATGAGGCGGCATAAGATTTAAAACATGTGAAAATTTATTATATATATTATAAAATAAACCTTAAATGTTAAGTAAATATATTATATTATATAATAATATATTATATTATTATAATAAAAACAAATAAATAAAAAGGAAAAGGAAATAGAAAAAGAAAGAAAGAAACAGAGAAAGCCAAATGAAACAGGGAGAAAAAGAAAGAAAAGAAAGAAGGAAGGAAAAATTAGGGTTTCAAAGTTCCAAGCTCAATTGGTTAGTCAATTTAGTCCATTTTCTTGTATTTTTATGTTTTTAGAATCCCGATATTAAATACTACCCGACCCATGTCAAAACTCTAGAAATTATTGAGTTTTTAAGTGTTGTCTATGTTGAATAATTTTAGTATTAGGGATTAAATTGATAGGTTTTTAAATTAGAAATGAAAAAGGATTAAATTGTAGAACAAATTGTAATTTTTGAGTAATATGGACTAAATTGTGAAAATTTGAAATTTAGGGATTTAATTGAAATTAGGGAGTTAAATTTAGTTTAAAGTGGAATTTGTATGAAAATATAGGATTAATTGTAAAGAAATAAAGTTAGTTTCGGTTTAGGGACTAAATTGGAATTTAAGTAAATATTGAGTAAAAATTTAAAATATTAAATATGAGATTGAATTGTGTTGTATTGATGAATTTTAATTGTTTTAATTCCGTAGCTAACGTCGTACCGAAACCCTTGACTTAAAAGGGAAAAGATAAAGTTGACGAGGAATAGCTCGGAATTTTTGGTTTGTATTTCTATAATCCGAATTTAGTTGTTAATTTTTATAATTCAATTTAAAGTATATGGTAAGTGTTGAGGTGAGAATTATTGTGTTTTGCAATTGAAATGGATTGATTTACTTTGTGATGAATTTATTAAATTTATATTGATTGAATTGGTATATATACTGATTATATATTAATTATTTGAATTGAATTGAATATTGGTTGTATTTGAAAAGTGAATTTAAACCCTATTAACTGTATCGGGCTGAGTCGGATATAGATGGCATGCCATAGGATTGGAAGAGTTCAGGAATTTCTTCGACTTCGAGTCAATGAGACACTGGGTGTTAATTTATTACTTCAAATATATTCGATGAGGCACTGGGTGCCAATTTACTTCGGTTTAACCAATTAGACACTGGGTGTCAAATTATTACTTCGAATTATCCGATGAGGCACTGGGTGTCAAACTAGTGTGTTTGGTTGGATCCGTGTATCCGTCCGAGTCCGAGTCGTGTTAATAGGGGTGATTAATTGAAATTGCATTATGATTGATGTTAGATGATATTATACGTGAAATGAAAATAGGACAGTGAGTTGAAATATGGATTGAGACATATGAATTGTGAATTCATGAATTGGATATGGAATGAACGAAATTATTGTTTAAATAATATGTGTATTATATTGTGAAAAGCTATTTATATAGCAAATATGAGAATTGAGATATTGTGAAACAAATGAAATATGATATGGTTATTGAAATGTTTAGATTGTATATTTGTGATTTCATATTTTTATATTCGGATTATAGAAATACCACTAAGTTTTTACTCAGCGTACGGTTTTGTTTTCCGTGCGCAGGTTATGTACTAAATTTTGATCGCCAATTCAGCATCCAAGAACTATCCCGAACTCAAACGTGGTGATATTTTATCCTTTTGTGTCGGCATGTACCTAGGGTGTCTAAATAATAATTATTTTGTGGTTTGATTGTAAAGTAAATGGGATTATAAGTTTAATATTGGTTGGTTATATACATATAATATGTGTTTATGTTTGAGGTCATATTATGGCATATTTTAAATTAATGCTAAAATGAACATAATTTAGGTAAAATAGATTAAATTTGGCATGTTTACAAGTTGGATTTGAATGATGTTCTATTGATATGTTTTATTGATATAATTGTGGTACCTATGAGGGTACTTTGGTTAGGCACCTAGGATGATTGTTATGACATGTTTTGGATGCGTTTGATTGTGTTTTGAAATTATGTCTGTTTGATCGGTAACGCTCCGAAACCCTATTCCAACGATGGATGTGGGTTATGGGTGTTACATTTCCTCTACAACATATTGCAAGCTGTCCTCTTCACCTCCTCCGCCCCCCACGAGTCTATGAGCCCTTTCGTACAAATTTGCTAGACTTTACAGCCTATTGTCCGTAAACGAATATCGTACATGTGCATTTATTACCCCAATAATAAAGATGTCAATAGCCTACAAATCTTTTAATTTCTTTGTGTTCAAACTGTCTGCATAAAAACGTTTGACATATTCCTACAAAAACTCTTCCTCTCTTTGTTTAACCGACATAAGGCCCATTAGAGTGCTCATTATTGTCCTGTGAGCATGAAACCTTTCCAAAAACATTTGTCCAAGATGTGTGAAACTTCGTATGGACCCCTGTAGTAAAGAAAAATAACAATCCTTGGCACTCCCTCTCAAAGTTGTGGAAAACACTTTACACTTTGCTGTGTCTATGGCACCTAAAACATTCATGTAATTGTTGTACTGCATCAAATGTGCACGCAAGTCCCTTTTTCCCCTCAAAAACCTCCTTTAGGACCCCTAAACTTTAGAATTAACCTTACATCCTCAATTTTTTTAGCCAAAGGGTTATTGGAATAGAAAATCCAATCCATACCCTGCACGTCTGGATGAAATGCTTGAACATCTTGACGTAAAGTGTCGACTTCCTATTGCCAAGGTCTTGCATGCACACTGTAACCTTTCTCTTGCAAAAGTATAGTATTATCGTGGTGTTCAAAATGGTCCAATTGCATTTTCCTCATCACCTCTTCATTTTGCCTAAGCTGCTCTTGATGAAAGAGTTTCTATCGCTCGTACCTCATATTTTGTTGTAGCATTTGCTCTTTTTAAACCCTTATCTGGTCTTGTAAATTCGTAGGTTGTTGTTGAGAGAACTCTAAATCGGAATGGTTGGGAGTTTCTTGATCTGAGGGAAAATTTAGGTTGAAAGTTTGGTGGGCATCCTACTGTCTTGATTTACCTAGATTCTTTGGTTAGTTGGCAAACCAACCGATGAAAAAATCAAACTCTCGCGAGTGGTTTTCAATCTCGTCTCTTGCATTCCAGTGTGGAAATGGTTGAGTTGGGAATCTCTTGTTCAAGTGAGCCATATCGACTTCTGCTCTTCTTTCTGATGGCCGGAAGTATGTCCACGCTCACCACACCTTGTTGAGTGTTTGCTTATTTATTCCTTTCTTAGTGTAGCTCATCTACATGTATATAAGGCAAGGTCTGTTGAGGTGACGTGATAGGGTGACTAGGCATTATGCTTGGCGACACATTACCCCCTAGTGGTTGCACGTGTCTTAGATACCCCCCAGAGGATATGATCGAGTTGGGTCAGACCATGCAAGTGGTGAGCAGACATACCGAGGAAACTATTGGGGAGCTAGCTAGGTTGGTAATAAGCAAGACCCTACCTAATTGAACCATACCTCGCCAACTAGGATGAGTGGCGAGCACATTTATCGGGCTAGCAGAGCTTACGTGGCATTCTCTATAATATTTGTATAACATAACTCAATTGAAGCACATACGGTTTCAACTTAATTAAATTGAAACACACAAAATGAAACGTATATGATTATTATTGATATTTCAGTAAGACTGTTATTTATTTTCTATGAAATCATGTCTTTTTTTAATAAAACCTAATGTACTTCATAATACTATTAAATGAATTAAAAATAATATATTTCTTCATAATATTTAAATGCTAAATTATTAAACAAGATTTATAATCTTTATTCCATCTTAAATAAATATTAATTATTTCTGATTTCATAATTAACATCTGGAAAATATAAAATTATTCCTACACTTATTAACAAATAAAAACAACAAATTTATACATCACACTAATAACATAGTTGGGGAAAATAAAGTTTTAATAAATAAAAAAAAGTATAAATAATTTAAAAAATAATTCTCTTAATAGATATGAGAAAATCATTTTCATAATTAAGATTTGGGAAAACCGACTCTTTAATAGAAAAATGTAATAAAAAAATTAGTGTCAATAGGTTTGGGAAAATTATTTTCATAAATGAAAAATATATTGCGGGATGCTGAATAGAGTTAGATAAGTATTTAAATAAAATATAAACAAATTCCTTTAAAAAAGAAAGTTCAATTGCCACATGTTCAGAATGGAAATTGGGAAAATAAAATTTTCAGGTCTACATTACAACCGAGAAAAAATAAAAGGAAGCAAAATTTGAACTATCCAAAATTTTATGGCATATTGACCGGTTAGTCCTTCCATTTTTCAATTTTTAATATTTTTTCAGAATACATTACTAACACGTGTTTTTCAACAAGTGTTATGATGTTTAAAAAAACAAAGTTAGTGCTGAAATAAATTGTGTAATTTTCTTGATTATTTACAACTATAATACATATAGCCCGGAATAACATAATTGGAAAATTAAATTTTTACATAAAAATTAGATTAACCCTTATTTTTACAAAATTAAAACTATATGAATTTCTTAAATAAATTATATAGCGCACACAAATGAATGAATGAAATAAAATGTTGGATCTTACATATAGTATTAGATAAATGAAGCCTTAATATCACCAACTTCTTACTCATTGTAGCATCAGAAATGCTAAAAAGAAGGCGTCTTTGGTGTTGTTCATTGCCAAAAATAGTTGAAGCAACTACCTCAATCTTAAAACCCACAATTTGATTCCCTACTTTTCCTCTCCTCTCTCCATAATTTAACTTTATATTCCCTTCCTCAACTCTTTCCAATTCACTATCTCTTTGCATCCTTTTTTAATTACTTCACAAGAACAACAACAATAAATTAATCAATCATGAGGGCTTTCCCAGCGCTTTTTCTTGCATCTCTTGCTTTAGTGTTGGGCGCCTCTCGTGCTGATCCTGACTTGCTTCAGGATGTATGTGTTGCCGATCTTTCTTCTGGTATTATCTCACTCTGCATTAATGCTTTCTTTTCTTTTTATATATCCTTAAAACCACCTATAGCCATTGCTCTTTTAGCTTCACCTAAGTGTTTTTTTATCATGTACTTGTGTATGTTTCAATATAAACAGGAATAAAATTGAATGGGTTCCCCTGCAAGCACCCCTCAACTATAGGAGCAAATGACTTCTTCTTTGCCGGTCTGGCCAATCCAAACTTCCCTAACAACACTTTGGGATCGCTTGTTACGGCAGCTAATGTGGAAAAAATCCCAGGTTTGAACACCCTTGGAGTCTCCATGTCTCGTATCGACTACGCCGTCGGTGGGGTCAACCCTCCCCACACCCACCCACGAGCATCAGAGATTGCATTCGTGTTGGAAGGAGAATTAGAGGTTGGCTTCTTCACTACATCCAATCTGTTGATATCAAAGCGTATCAAAAAGGGAGAAATATTTGTGTTCCCTAAAGGATTGCTGCATTTCCAAAAGAACATTGGGAAGACACGTGCATCTGCTATTACCGCGTTCGATAGCCAGTTTTCAGGAACACAGTCCATTGCTACCACCCTATTTGCAGCCTCACCAACAATTCCAAATGATGTATTGAGCAAGGCATTCCAGATTCATCCTAGAGAGGTTGAGAGAATCAAGGTGAAATTGACACCTAAAAAATAGATTAAATCAAGTTTAATATGTTGTGTTCTTAATAATAAGGAATAAAAGAAAAAGAAGCAAAGAGTTATGATTATATCTAAAATAGAAAATAAGTATTTATATGGTATTCAAATTTATTATTAATGTGATACATAGAATATATAAACTTAAACTGTATTAAAAATAATTTTCTTCATTATACTCTTACCACCACATTTTTTAGGTCTCTAGGTCCCAATATTATACTTTAAAAATAAAAAATAAAAAATAAGAAAAGGTTATATTTTAGATATAAAAATCAAGCCAAATATAACGATTAAAAATGGAAATATACAAGGCTATATTTGATATAAATTTCTAAAAGGGAATAAATTGAAATGTATAATGTTACAATGTTATATATATTAACATACGTTCAGGACAACTGCAAAAGTGAAAAGCTACCAAATTTAGTTTGGGTTAAAACCTTAATTTAAAAACAGGGATTGGTTTGAAAAGTTTATTTGTTTATTATTTTTGTCGTTTGGGTAAAAATATTTACAACACAATATTTTGGATTGAATGACATCCCAAAATTTTTAATATCGAATTCGTATTGTATTAATCATCAAGTAAATAAAATTTTAAGTATTTATTAATTAAATACAACGTCGATAACTACATAAAAAGAATTGATTGGCAAGTTTCTTAAAAAAAAGGGGGTAGTGTGCATTGGAAGCTGACTAATACGCTTAGTGAATGAACTGTTGATATTGATGCTGCTAGGTACTAATTCTGACCTTACGTTTCTTGAACATGTTTCTGATATGTGTTGGTGATTGGAAACTATTTTGATATTGATGATTATTATAATATTTCAAACTTAGTTTAGACATTTTCACTGGATTTTGAGGAATTACATTCACTTTTTTAAAAACTTCTGATTTAATTTAGTTGTGCATTTTGAAAGCATAAAATTCGACAAAATTCTCACAAATGCTCAGGAAAAACTTAAGTTCGGAATTACTTATTTCAAACCCAGAATTTGAGTTCAAATTCATTTGCTTTGAAAGATTCAATTTTGGGCAAATCATTTTCCACTAACGCTAACATTTGTCAAAAACTATTATTTATTTACACAAAAAAAAAAATACTTAGGTAATTACTTAATTATGAAGCTGAAAACTTTCAAAGTTTCAGTTTTGAAATCTGGATCTTAGTTTGTTAACCTGTGCGATTTTTTTCTTCAGTTTTTACTTTTAAAAATATTAAATATTGATGAATAAAACAAAAACCAAATCAAGGCCCAAAAATGGATTACAGTCTCAAAAGTCTAGAAAAATTACTAATATAAATAACCATATTTAATTAGTCAAGAGAACAATCTAAACTCCCGTACGCCGTCCGGTCCTAAGTCCGAAGATCACCTGAAACGTATTAAACAAACGAGTGAGCTAAAAGCCCAGTGTGTGACTCGGCCCACAAACATAAGTTTCTTATAACAAACACAAATATCATATTAGAATGTCACATTACCAGAAACATATATCAAATCAGAACGTCATAATTCCAGAAACATATACCAGATCAGAATGTCATATCAAATCAGAAAAAATCCTACCCCATCCGTTACACACCAACTCCGTCCAACCAATCACACCAAAGAGGACTACAAGAGTTCATCCATCCAATCACACCGGGTCGTGGTGGTATGTAACTCATGATGGTACAGCTGAGCTGCCAGACAGATGTTGCGGTTTAACTGCCAGAATTGCAATAATACTGTCAGAATACACGTCCCCCATCATAGCAAAACCCACCCCAATGCACATGCATAATCACAATAACATACATGCATATCATAGGAATGGCACAACATGCACACCTAACCGTATCTTACAGATCATAATATATTATATAGCTTATACTAACAGTTATTCCACATATAGGTGTCATGCATGTTTTTACACGTAATTATGCTTTCAAAGTTATCAGAACATAGATCAGACACATAAGTTTTTCACCTAATTTAACCATATACATATTGGTAGATGTCACATTTTGAATCTTATTTAAGCCAAATGGACCCTACTAGAGGTCTAATTACCAATTTTTGAGTCAAACGGGCCTAAATAAATTTTTTTTGAAAAATGAGCCCACACGCTTACCTAAACTGCTCGTGTGATCCCACACAGCCTACCCAAAATGCCCGTATAATCGCACATGCCCGTTTGCTCCACACGCCCATGCTGTGCACATGGCCTGACACACGACTAGCCACATGGCTGTGTGACGTAGAGCAGTTTCGAAAATAGCCTCTATTTTTTAGTTTTCCCGAGTTCTAATAAACATTTTGGATTAGATTAACGCACCTGATGTTATTGCTGATTGACCACACGATAACGCACTCTGAATCCTACATACGGCACCAAAACACATTGATTAACAAACATGAATTAACCTCAATACTAATATCGAAGCTTGTATTCGAAAAACAAAACTTAGCAATATCAGTCCTCGAACTGATATTAACCCCCTTACCACAGAAATTTACAGCAACCTCAAGCCGTATTTGACCATTGGAAGAGTTGATGTTTCACGAACTTCACCTAGAGGAACCCAAAACAATTAGCATCGAATGTTTACAAGAACATCTTAAATCCCTTAACATAACCACAAAATAGAATTAATTCACCTTACCAATGAAGAACACACCTATAAGACTTACACTAGATAAAAAATATGAATTCCTCGATCAGAACTCGACACCAAAATGATGATCCGCCATAAAAGAATAATAAGAGAGAAACGACAATAGATGAACAACAATTGAACTTGTAAATATGAACCAAAACAAGAGAACAAAAATGAGGGGAAAGGAAGAAAGAATGGAAAAAAGAAATTTACAGACACAAAAGAAAAATTGCTAAAATAAAAAATGGGAAAAATAATGCAAACAAAAATGGGACGACAGATTAATGGAAAGAGTGGGGAGAGATTTTTGGGTTAATTTCAAAACTACCCGCATCCCACTAAATCACTTTTAACTAACCACCTATTATATTTCCTCAGAGTTTGAAAAAAAATTCACTATGCACACACATGGATTTGAACACAAGACTATATGGTAAACTAAAGCCTTACCACTAAACCAACAAATTCATTCTTGTCAATAATTGAGTGAAAATATTATTTATGCCAAATGTTTAAGGATAGGGGTTAAGACAAAAATAACAAAAATTTAAGGGAAATACTTGAATCCAGAACCTCACATACACAAGCACAACACCTATCTGCTGAAACATATCACTTCATTTAACATAATTCACAATCTTAACTCAAAAATCAAAATGTGACAACTCTAGGTTTCACTAACCCAATTTTTTCTAACCTGATTTTTGGGATGTGACAATTATGGTACTTTTAAACTAAGTTATTATTTTTGCTATAAGTCTATATGAAACTTGGTATGATGAAATTGCTATGGAACCATGTTATATGATGGATGGTTTTACTTTATTGTATTTTTCCTATCTAGAACTTAGATATAATTGAGCATTTTGATTGTTGGTGTGAATTTTAAACAATGCATTGATAGTTGAATTACTTTGTTATGCTCTAGGAAAAGTATAGTAGGGTGAGATTTGTGTTGAAAGGGAGTTATGGATGTCTTTGATAATTAGTTTCCTATATCATTTGATTTTGTTGAAAAAAATTGTCAAATGGGAGATTGTTGAGGCAAATTGTGTGATTGTGCTGAGTGGCAGCGAGCAGTGCCCATTGCAAACTGACACCGAGGTAGTGAAGATGCTTGTCATATTTGTGTTGACAATTTTATACAGAAAAATCTTTGGACTAGTTATTGTGCTGATATCTTGAAGATACTACAGTCCATATAAGGAAACCAATTCATGGCAAGTGAAGATTGGATTGAATTCAAATGAATTAAGACAACCATTATTTTGTGGTGATTAGGTTGGGATTGTAATGCTAATTTTGGAAGGTTTTATCTTCATCAGATTCTGCTTTTATTGGTTAAATTGTAATTTTTATTTTCAAGGAGTTGCTTTGTATTCATTTAGATTCTATGTTAACAAGTCGAAATTAATATATGTTATGAGGCTTGTCTAGGTTATATATGAGAGCATATTGAGAGAACTTGTATTCATTCATAGAGGAATTTTTTTGCATGAGAGTGTAAATTAATTTGCAAATTTTGAGTGTTTGTTGCCCAAGTTCTTAAGGGAAGGATTTGAAGGTGAGTATTCTAGTCTTTTAAGTACAAAGGTGAGATCTTTATACTTGTGGAGAGATAGAATGTGATTCACTTGTTCTATTGTGGATTAAAGATAGTAGAATTACTCATTGAGCTAAGCTTCACAGACGTAAGGAAACCAAACTACATAAACAAACCTTGGCAATCTTTGTGTTTTTGTTTGAACAATTTTTGTAGTGCTAAGCTGTAGTGGCCACTGCAATTAAGCACTTCCATTAGCTGTTGAATTATTCAGTAAACATCAATAGTAGGTAGCAATAATATTTTTTTAAAGTTGTTTATATCTTCCAAATATTATTTCATAAACAATTTTAATTGATAAACCAATATTTAAATAACAACAAATTTTATAGAACAAACAAGCGATCCGTGCATCTGACGAGATAGAAAATTAGTTATATATTATTACTACAAGGTTCTATACAAAAAAAAAAAAAGGAATTAAATAATTTTGTTCAAAATACAATTTTCTAGACATTTGGCACTCTCTATCTAAGCACTTATTTCCAAATTGGGTAAATTATTCTTTTACTCATTACCTTTTAATTTTTTAAAGTTATTTCATGCATTTTATTTAAATTTATTTTCTTTAGAATTTTTTATACTTTAAATATAAAGTTGGTTTTAATAAATTATCTTTTATTTTAAAATTTTACTTAATTAAATTAACTTTTAATGTTATAATATTAAAATTATTGAATATTAATTAAATTGTTAAGTCTAAAATCTATAATATATATAAAAGTGTGAGATTGAAAAAACTTTTGAGCTAACGAGAATATCCTTTATTGTTAATTATATTACTAAACTAACATTAAAAATAATTAATTAGTATTATTATGTGATAATAATAAAAGTAATATTAATTAACATGATAACATGTTAATGTAAAATTAATTAATTTGATCATATCTTTTAAAAGTTTTACATAAAATAGCATAATATTAATAAATTTATAAAATCATTGAATATAATTGAATAAATTGTAATTAATAAAATTCCAAGTTTTCTAATTAAATAAATAGAATACATATGATTTTAATTTAAAAATGATAATAATTAATCATGTTAAAATAAACTTTTTATAATTAGTAAAATTAAATCTATAAATATAATTTTATATTAAATATGATAATAATTATTTTTTAATAATGTTACATTAAATCTTGAATATAATACTAAGAGATAGATTTTATGTTTAAAACAATTTATTAATAATGTTTTTATTAGTGTAATATTTTTTTTGTTGAAAACATACTATCTATATTAAACTAACATAATAAAAAATTAGCTATCCTATCAATCTCAATAACAGGTAATAAATCTTCATAAATGTCTTCAAACACCTGCATAATTGTACTCATTATTGTAGCCATCTTTACAATACGATCTGCGATTTGGTTTCTCTCCTTAGTAATATGCTTTATCTTCCAATGTTGTATAACTTGTAAGCTCATGTGAATCTTTCGTAACAAAGCTGAGGAAAAATGTAACACCCCTTAACCCTTATCTGTGGTCAGAACAGGGTTACGAAGTATTACCGGACTTTTCAGATCAAATACTAACATTACATAATTAATCAAACATAAACATCATAATTTAATCAATGTGCCCTCATAGGTACTTAATATGTATTATCCAAAACAATTCAATAAAACCTCGTTCAAGCAAATTTCCGAATCATACAAATTTTTCAATCTAAGTTTTGCCTATTCATTCTTACTTTGCAATAAGTTTATATACATATAACATACCATTTTATAATGTCAACATAACATATATATACATATAACTATCCAATATCAACTTATAATATCATTTACAATCATTTACCAAAATGACATACATAAGACATCCTAGGTACATGCCATTACCAAAAAGAAATGTACTTCGCCACTTTGAGTTTGGGATCGGCTTTGGATGCTGATTTGGCAATTCGACTTCAGCCTAACCTGCGCACGGAAACAAATCGTACGCTGAGTATAAACTCTATGGTATTTCTATAACCTGAATACTATTTAAATAAGAATTTATAAGATTTATAAGCTATCCAATCATATATAACCATAAACATTCAAATAAATAATCAATTTCATAAATATATCATCCAAAACCCTTTAGATTCTCATCTCTTACCATATCAATATCAATTTCATAATTGCTATTCAATAGCCTTTCTCGTTCAATTTCAATATCCATTTCCATCTCATGAATCTTTGATTCATACAGTTTCATGCATTTCATTTGTATATTTCATTTTATTGTCCATTCCAATCTGTAGTCAATATCACTCAATATCAATCAATTGGCCAAACCATTTATTTACTCTATTAACATGACTCGGACTTTGGTGGATACACGGATCCAACCAGAACACACCAGTACGACACTCAGTCCCTCATCGGCCATGCCAAAGTAAAATAATACGGTACTCAGTATCTCATCGGATTTATCCGAAGTAATAATACAACACTCAATGTCTCATAGACTCGAAGTCGAACTATCCCTGAACACTTCCAATCCTATGGCATGCCAACTATATTCGACTCAGCCCGATACAGTTAATAGGGTTTCAATTCACTTTTCAATTTCAACCAATACTCATTCCAATTCAAATATTCACATATGCTCATAAAATCAATTCAATTCAATTCAATATCACAATATCAATTACTCACCTCAATCTACTTACCATACACATTAAGTAATAAATTCAACAACTAATTATTAAGTTTGGATTATAGAAATACAAATAAGGAATTCCGATCTATTCAACGTCGACTTTATCTTTCCCCTTTTTAGTCGAGGATTCCGGTACGATGTTAGCTACGAAATTAAAACAATTAAAATTCATCAATACAACACAATTCAATCTCATATTAAATATTTCAATTTTTATCTAACATTTGTCTAAATTTCAATTTAGTCTCTAAACCGAGACTAACTTTATTTCTCACATTTAATTCTCTATTTTCATGCAAACTCCACTTTAGACTAAATTCAACTCCCTATTTTCACATAAATTCCTAAATTTTGAATTTTTCACAATTTAGTCCCTATTACTCAAAATTCCAAATTTATTTTACAATTCAATCATTTTTCATGTCTAACTTAAAAATCTATCAATTTAGTCCCCAATACTCTAATTATTCAACATTAACAACATTTAAAAATTCAATAATTTCTAAAACTTTGACATGGGTCGGGTAGTATTTAATACCAGAATTCTAAAAACATAAAAATTATAAGAAAAAGAGACTAAATTGACTAACCAATTAAACTTGGAAATTTTGAAACCCTTATCCCTTCCTCTTTCTCCTTTCTCCCTTTTTCTTTTTTCTTTCCTTTTTCTATTATGTTTCGTTTGGCTCTCTGTTTTTAATTCTTTCTTTTTCTATTTGTTTATTTTATTATATAATATATAATATATATACTTAATTATTAAGTAAATATATTTTATTATAATATCTATCAAATTTTACACATGGTTTTAATGTTATACCGCCTCAATTATGACCATTGGCATAATTGCTCTTTTGGTCCCTTTAATTTTTCTTTAATATATAATTCAACTTTGACCTTATATACAATTTAGTCCTTATACCTAATTACTTTTAATTCAAGCAAATTCACTTAACCGAAACCTAGTTAACTACACAACTAGCTTCGTAAATATTTTCAATAAATATTTATGAATCCGATTTACGAGAATGGAGTCCCGGAAATGCACTTTTTTTTAATTTAGTTCTTTTTAATTAATTAACTATCGAAACGTTTAAATTTCTTAACGAAACTTTAATACCACCTTAATGACACTCCGTAAATATTTATAAAAATATTTACAGCTCAGTTTATAAAAACAAGGTCCCGATACCTAATTTTCTAAAACCACTTGAACTTAATAAATCACTTATATAACATAAATTATCAAATCAAAAACCCTTTTAAAAATCACATTTGACTCGTAAATATTAAATAATAATATTTATGAACTTACTCATCGGATTTGGTGGCCTCGAAACCACTATTTTCGACACCACTGAAAAACGGGTTGTTACAAAGAATCTACTAAATGAACATCTTGAATGGCTTTGCCTACCTCTAGATGATCTAAGTGGATCATAACCTTTTGATATCCCTTTCTTTAGATGAGGGAAAAATAATCTAGAATACCCCAGAGTTTAACATCAAAAACTGAGTAAAGCCCCAGATATCGATTAAATCCTAGGATCCATTCCCCTTCTTGTTTATACATCACTCCGCGATAGTAGCAACTCCCACATCCATCTTAACAGATCCATCAGTATATAGTTAAATCCCATTACCTGTCATAGAAGTTTCATAAGCAGTTTTAAAGTGTTTTGACGAATTACCTCTATGAGCTAAAAAAAATATTATTTTACCCAACTCATAGAAGACTTAATAGTTTCAACGGAGTTCCAAGTTATTCCTTGGAGGATAAAAAGATTCTTGTTCTTCCATATGCGTCAAGCAATTATACCAAAAAGACTTGCCCAAAGACTACCCACATTCGACAGTCAGATCAAAGAGCATAAATTCATCTCCATCCACTTATATAGATCACCTTGCAAAAAACATGCTTTGAATTTCCACTTGTACGACTTGAAGCCAAACTTCTCTAGCCATCGAACAATCTCGAAGTACGTGAATTAAGTTTTCATTGCCATGCCGACATAATGAACATGAACTATGTTGGTCGGTACCCCTCCTTAACCATGTTAGGAAGGGTTGTTTAAAGACTAACCATAAAAATAACTGAATACACTGAGGTCCCAAAAATTTCCAAATAACTTTTCACCAACTATCTTTAGTATGCTAATAACTCTCTTGAAGTGATCTGTAAGCACTTTTCATTGAAAAAGACCTAGTGGAGGTGCCAATCTAGTTGAATACTAACAATAAAAAATCCTCCAACAACCAGACCCTAAATAAGTCCAAATTCCATGCCTCATCTCTATTTACCATGTCACGTAGCAAACAATATGACATGATATTATTTTGAGAATGTACATAATTTTTCAAATGACCTAAGTTAGGAATCCAATGATCCTTCCAACATCGGACAGGGTTCTAGGTCCCCACAAACCAAACTAAGTTTTCACGCAATAAATGCCATACATTAGCAATGGCTCTCCAAACAGCTGAACAGTTTCCTTGCGCTATACTTTCAAGTACCTTATCCGTTATCCTATATTTTTCTTGAAGAACCCGAACCCATAATGCATTATCTTTTGAAACAAGATTAAAAGCCAACTTTAGCAAAAAAAAAAAAAAAGAAGGAATTTTGATCCTCTAGATGCCGAAATCTGAGACCACCATAAGAACGAGGTTGAAAAATAGATTCCCAATCAACCAATGACATTTTCTTAACACCACTAGAAAAGATATGAACTGTCTTGCCAATCGTTCAATTTCATTAAATATGCCTTTAGGAATCCGTAGACTGTATAAAGTAATTAGGGATAGAAGAAATAACGGACTGAGCAAGAGTGACTCTACTTGCCAGTGATAGTTGTTTAGCCTCCCAGTTATTCAGTTTGCTCCGCACCTTCCCACCACAAACCTCAAAGTAGAGCAAGTAACTCTGTTGTGGAATAACGACACACCTAGATTGGTACCAAGAATATGTACCTATTAAAACCTAAGAAGGCTACTCAATCTATCACTAATATCAACATCCACTCCTCCAAAAAAGAAGATAATAGTTTTTTGAGCATTAACCCAATGACCTAAGATACCACAAAAAATTTCAAGAATATCCTTGAGGGCCATAGCATGCTTCAAATCCGCCTTAGAGAAAATCACCAAGTTATCTACAAAGAACAAGTGAAATAAATTAGGTCTCGAACGAGCTAATCTAATAGAACTTCACTTGCTGCTAGAAATAGCCAACTGAATACCATGGCCCAACCATTCTATACATAGCACAAACAGATAAGGGGATAGCAGACATCCTTGTCTAACATTTCTCAAAAGCTTAAACTTTGGAGTTGGCATTCAATTCCACAAAATCTAAATGGTAGAGTTCAAAATTGCTGACATGATCACTCTCCTAAGGAACTTCGGTATGTCAGCAACCTAAAGGGAACCATTAATAAAATCCTATCGTGACCTATCATAAGCCTTTTCGAGATCAAATTTAACAATCATCCATATTTTATTCTTAGCCTTCATAGAGTGTATGACCTCCCAAGCTATAAGGATATTATCCATCATATTTCTTCCCATAATAAAATTGGCTTGCTAATGAGAAATAATTTTTTTTTTTTTTGAAAATCATTTGGAATTGATTAGCTATTACCTTCACAACAAGCTTGTATACTACAGAATAAAGGCTAATAGGCCGAAATTGTGAAAACTCCTTAGGATTAGGGACTTTAGGCATGAAAATTATGTAAGTATTATTAAGCTCTTGATCAATAGAGCCTCCATTAAAAACTCCTTTAACCCAATCACAAATAGCCTCTCCAATATTGTCCTATTAATTCTAAAAGAAACAAGCATGGAAACTGTCACTACCTGGAGCCTTTAAGGGGGTCATATCAAACAGAGCAGTCTTAATTTCCTCATTAGAAATTGGTCTCCCCAAAATATCTTTATCACATTGATCAATTTAAGAAAATGAACTAGCAAGTAAAACTTCTCCAAGAATCGGTTGTTCCTCATATAGTTTTGGAAGAAATTGACTAACTCTTGTTGAATATTCTATGAATTGTAAATCCAATTCGCTAACTGATTTTGCAAGGCAGTAATAAGATTAGCCTTTCTTCTTTAAATTATGTGAAGATGGAATAATCTAATATTTCGATCTCCCAAATTAAGCCAATCTCATTGGGATTTCTGCTTCCAAATTAGCTCTTCATGATAAAGAATAGATTCTAACTCCTCCCTAATCTCCATCTCCTTATTAATCAAATAATCCGAATTCAAACATTCCAAAGCCTTCTGTATACCAGATAAGGAGTGGATCAACTTTTTTTTGTGCTCCAATAATCCCATAAATTGATTTGTTCCAAACCTTAAGGCTAGTTGACAAATTAGAAAGAGATTCAAACATATCACCATCATACTTCCAAGTTTCTTTGATGAAGTTGGAGAAGTTTGGATGCTCAACCCATCCCGCCAAATAACAAAAAGATTGCCCCTTAGGCAAACAGAAAGTCGGATTAAAATTAAGAAAGAGAAGTCGATGATCCGATTTGAGCCTTGTGAGATGAGTAACCATGCAATTTGGAAAGGCTTGAACGCAAGCATCATTACCCAAAGCACGATCGAGTCTTTTGAAAGTCCTTCCTCCATGCCAAGTAAATAATGGACCCCTAAAACCTGTCCAAAATAAGGACACCTTAACCCATTAGTATTTTCTCCTTTTTTTTTCTCATCTGAGGATAGAATAACATTAAAATCACCAATTGTTATCTAAGGAACCAAGACAAAAGGAATAACCGCTTTCACTTGTTCCCAAAGCGCCCTATGTTTCTTTCTATTTGGGCTTCCATAGACAAAGGTGATAAAAACATGCTCGGAAGGGATGTTGTTACGGTTTTGAACCAAAATGAATTGAGGGTGATTACAGACAATCTCTAATTGCCCGTGTAATAGTTGTTATCACTTAATTATACTTCGAATTCATATTATATTACATGTAATGTTTTAGACTAATTATCACTTAATTAGTATTACAATTATATATCAATTAAAACTAATATTTAGCATTATAAATATATGTTTTAGCAAGGTATTTTCATTCAAAAAAATCTAAAGAATTACTAGAAAAATAATATTTTAGGGTTTTGTTTTCATCACAAAAAATTGTATGACTTTCATTTATTATTTGATAAGTTTGGTTATTATTATTTGATATTCAATAGTTTTACTGTTTTTTTTAATAAATACTTATTCAATAGTTAAAGTTGTTTACCATTTTGTTTTTGAAATATCATATTAAAGACAATGAAGTATTAAAGTAATAGTTCTTTATAGGTATAATTTTGACTCATATTCGAATCATAAGTTATTTTATCTAATTACTTAATATTATACTATTGGTTACTTTCCGCTTTTTTTTTATTATTTAAAATATTATTTTATCCTCTCAATTATTTTTCAAAATTAATAAACTTCTGGTTATTAAAATTAATAAACTTTTATTATAAATTAGATTATCTAATTTAATTAGTAAATATGTTTTTGAACTATACAAATATATTATTTGATAGATTAAAAACACATAAAATTACGTACAATACACGTGACATTGGAACTAGTATAGTTAAAAAAAAAGCACATATTAAGAACATTTATGAAATTGAATTTATATATATTTTTTTCAAATATAATAAGAGTTAATTACATTCATTCATTAAAGAAGAGAAAAAGTAATTATAAAATTATAAAAAATAAATTATTAACAATTTTAATATTAAAACAAATTAATTTAACATTATGTATAAAAATATAACTTATAAAATTTATTAATAACATTATTTAAATCATTAAAAATTAAAATTAATATTCAAAACATGATGATTTTTTTGTATTTTTTAATATTAAATATTTTTAAGATTAAATAACATTAATATAACCAATTTTAAATTAGTTAAGTATTTTGTAATTCCATTACTTTTTAAATTCATTAATGATTTTAAACAAAAATTAATGTTATAAAAAGAGGTAAAGTACACCCAATGTCACTAAACTATTAGTAATTTTATGTTTTGGCATTCAACTTTAATAAATTACAAAATAGTCATTGAATTATTTGAAAATTTTCATTTAAGTCATTAAACTATTCAAAAATTTTTATTTAAGCCGTTGGGCTATTAATTTTTTTTTTTAAAAAAGCTTGACTAGAGATATCCAAGTAATGATTCGACGATTGATATGGTGGAACAATACCCATTGACGAGTAGAAGAACATACCTTAGATCCAAGTCAATCTGATAGTCAATATTGGAGATTAGAGAAGAAAAATTTTTTGGGTTTTGGTTCGCAGATTCTTAACACTCAAAGTTGTTTCATGAAAAAAAATTGAAATGTAAAAGAAAAAAGAAAGAAGAGCTTTTGATTGATGTAGTTGATGCGAATATAGAAGGTCATACAAAAACAATTTTAATAGCCTAGTGATGTAAATGAAAATTGTCAAATAGTTCAGTGATCATTTTGTAACTTTTTGAAGTTAAATGACCAAAACATAAATTTATTAATAGTTCAGTGACCTTGAATGTAATTTACCCAATAGAAACTACGCTAATATACAAAATTCAAAGTTATCCATATCTTGTATCATATTCACGGGAATTTCGGCTTCGGTAGTTGCTATACAAAGGAAGGAAAGAACGGAGATAGAGTGGAGGTAGTGGCGAAGCCAGGGGGCTGGCATGAGCCCCGGCCCCCCTAAAAGGTAAAATTTCTATTTAGGTCCTTAAAATTTTTAAAAAATTTTAAATTAGTAAAAGTAAAATTACACTTTAGCCTCCCCTAAAATTATAAAAATTCGATTTAATCCTTTACAAATTAAAAATATATAAACTATAAAAAATTAAAATTTCATCCGACCCTCCCTAAAAAGTTGTCCAGGGTCTGCCCCTGAGTGGAGGGCCTACAGCTGGGCGTCGAGAGAAGAAAAGGTTTTCTTGTTTGTGAGCGGATTTTCAAAATAAACTTTACAAATGATTTCTTGTTTTGGTAATAAAAGGAAATAAAGATTAGGAAGAGTTGAGATAATTGAATTTCTAGAGTTTAGGCTGGTGCCTTCCACACGGCTTGGCTTCGTACCTGGACTAGCCACGCTGTTTGTGGTGTATACATAAAAAGAAGGCAGACAAAGTGTTGATTTGTTGCTCTCGTAGCAAAACGATAATGGCCGTGAATAACGAAGATACCAGAATGCAATATGCATGACCGATCCATTCACGTTGAAAGTTAAAAGAGAGAAAATGATGGTGGCATTTCTTTTTTCTACAGCATTGCTGCTTCTTCAAAAAGTTTAGTGAAAGTCATGCAAGACACGCTTCCCCAGTGGGCAGTGGACTTTCTCATTTGCCTTTCCGTTCAAACTTGGATCTGGTTGGGGGGGGGGGGGAATCAATCGTTTTGACTTTTGTTGAATGCCTATCTCCACTCCTGCTCTGATGTTCTCCCCTGTCTCGGAGAGAAGAGAAGCAAATTTCTTTCCTTTTTCCGTCTTGAAATTGCATTGCTTTGCACCACTCAAGTATAATAATAGACAGATAGATCAAACCACAAATATAAAATTGGAAACTGTAAAAAATTTAATTCAAATTATAGTTACAAAATTAGAATAGAAAAACTACAGATTTGAAATGAGACCAAGTCCTGCTCTAGGCCTACCATAAGCACGAGTTGTGAGTGTGGCGGAAATGATTGTTCTTGAGACGAATATATCTCCTCTTGCGCCCGCGACACAAGAAGGCAAATCGGAGTCTGGACAAGACCAACCTTTTGAGTTTACGGGCAGACCGTAGCTTAAGCCACATGACCCTCTTAACCCCCACCAAGGATCTCTTGATTCTCTCAGTCAGGGTCCTCTTCCTGCAGAACTGGTAGCTCCTCAGGAACAGCTGTCTCTTCTCCATCATCACCATCATGTTCTTGTGCTCCATATACCCATATGAGATGCCGCTAACTGATGATATAACATGATCATTATCACCACTTAGTAGAGCCATTTAACCCAGACCAAAGCTACTAGAGCTAGCTGTAGAGCAGAGCCAGAATCCGGCTCAAAACAAAGATGAGAAACAAAGCATACGCATCGAGGTTCGACGGAAGGTAGATAGAATATTGAATTCGCGGTAAGGTCTGCTCTGGTGGCTATTTAAAATGTGCAGAAATTTTCTCGCTTGCTTCGAATTTGGTTAAGCCTGGGAGAGCAGAGCGCCACCGCAGGAGCCAGCCAACTGTCAAATATCTGTCGACAAGGGCAGGCACTGACCCAACTTTTTTTTTTTTTATTTCTTCTTTGCTTTCTTCGCTTAAATACTGCAGCCGACGTTTACGGTCTGTTTCTGAGTGGAGTTCGTGTCTTATTGAGGTAATCTCATACGATCCAGGGCGCCTAGGTGTAGACTCATATCTTATAAGCACCCTAAAACAATTCAAAGATAGATTCAGATCCACTTTTTGTCTTAGATGCGTGCGAAGAAAACCGATTATCAAATACGTGCTTGGAAACTGTAAAATAATGGTGAAGAAGTCTAAATATTAGTATACTATTTACAATTCGATTTTAATTTCACAAACATGTTTGTTTTGCAGAATATAATTAAATTTTTAAATTTTTAAAATTATATATATACTAAAACTATCAACTTTCAAGTTTGGGCGAGTAATTCTGGTCCTCAACAAATCTAGTAATAATTAATTAAACATGCCACACATATGAAATTATAAATAATTATTACGAAATTTAATTATCAATTGACTTTCTAAACGCATAATAAAAGGTAAAATTGTCATTATATTATAGGTGAATATTAAAATTCGTTACTATACTTTCTTTCCATTGATATTTGCCATTATATTTTAAAACTATGAATAAATTTGTCTTTCAAACTTTTATGTAATTAAATTTTACCACTAAGTTTTAAATTCTTATTAAAATTTGTCACCAATTTTAATTTTTTTTAAAATTAAATTTTACCACTCAATATTAATTTTGATGATTTGAAAACATAATTTAATAAAAAAATACTTGCAAATATTTTATTTTAATAGCTAATGGTAATTTAACTTATAAATATTTAAAATTAGTAAATTAAATTAGAATTTCTATTTAATGAAATAAAAATAGATATATGGTAAAAGAAAAAAACATAATTTCTTATTTAATTTTAATATTATATGTTAAAGTAAAAAATATATAAAATTTTTATTAAACTTTGTGTTAAAATTATTTTAAATTAAAAATGAGTAGTAAAATTAAACATTGGCAAAATTGAATAAAATAAAAGTAAAGCCAGGGTAATTTTAAAATTTGGTAAAATTGGGCGAACAGGATTAGTTAAAATCCAAGGCATCTAAATTGAAGATGATTCATGAATATTTATTAAAAGAAGAGGTTGATGAAAAAGTGGGAAAGACCTAATACATTTTGAAGTTAATACGAATTAGGATGTAAGGTCTAATATTAGCACTATGTTTTGCATTGCAAGTTTAACCAAAAGCAAACATGGCCTGACCCGCCAGGATAGAGTTATTCTACATCTTACCACCACTGGCCTTAACTTGCGCAGCAAGATAATTGGTACTAAACAATTTATTCTCAACTGTGTAACCAGAACCAGAAGAAAAGGAAAATCTAAACTAAACTTTAATCACTCCACAACAAAATAGTTCAACAATGAAAAAAATTGGATTTGATTGAAATTTGAAGAATGATTTTTTTTAATAAATATATTAATGAGACCAATGTTTGAACAAATGAAAAAAAAGGTTGAAAATGGAGTAACTTAAAATTTATTAAAGAAGGTTTTTTTTTTAAAACAAATATTCATTGAATCTTTATTTTATTTTCATATATTTCAAATTCATGCATACTTTACGAATCAATCTCACAATTTTTATTTTATTTTGATAAACAAGAAGCTGATAATTTCTTATTTGATTACTTGTGTTTATCCATTTTTATTTTATTTTATTATATTAGTCAAATTATTAATTATCTAAAATTTACATTTTAAATTAATTACTATCACTAATTATTTCTCGACCTTTCCATTATAAAATGATAGCTATCAAATATGTTTTAGTATTTTTATTTTTCTAGACCTTTCAGTTAACAATTTTTTTTTTTTTACAAAGAAAAACAATTGTATTTGTGGATGTACATCGCATTTATTGAATTCTTTTGCAGACACTTAAAAAGATGATCAACGAGCAACTTAAGAACGACAAAAACAAGCCCGACATCACGACAAGAAGAGTCGAGACGACGCGATGAAACCCCAAGATGAATGTGGCATCAACGTCGTGACAAGTAGAGCATGGATGTCACGATGTGACAACATTTTCCCAACTTATGTAGCTGCGTTTTGACAGTTCAACATGACTTCTTTTTCCTAGTTAAATTCTGATTATTCTAGGAATATTTTAGCCATATTAGGACTTTAATATTAACCTATTTAAAAGGTCTTTGTAACCCTGTTTTAGTGAGTTCATAGAATATCTCTTATGTGAGATTTGATGAAGAGTTTTGAGGAGAGTTTTTGATAGAGCTTTGTATTCGAGTTTTGGGTTTTGCTCTTTTATGTTTATTTTCTCCATATTGTACTCTCGTTTGTTTATTCATTTAGTGAAAAGTCGAAGCCTCCTTTACCCTTGGTTTTTATCCTCTTCAGAGGAGTTTTCACATAAAATTTGTGTTCGATCTTCTCTACCTTTTCTATTTCGTTATTTATACGGGGCTATCCCCAAAAAATTGGTATAAATCTTGGTTTGGATTCCGCAATCGACTCGTTCAGGAAGACAACAATGAGATTCGATATCAAGAAGTTCAATGAGAACACAAGTTTTAGTTTATGGCAAGTTCGGATGACTACAATTTTGGTTCAGAACGGTCCAAAGAAGGTCGTCATAGGGTAAAAAACCACGAATACGAATCAGTTAGAATGGGATGAGCTTCATGAGAAGGCTTTATCAACAATTTAGTTGTGCCTCATGAAAAATTTAAAGAAAACGACAACCTTATGGAGAAAATTAGAAATCCTACACATGGCAAAGTCTCTAGCTAATTGATTGGTGTTGAAACAATGCCTATACTCGTTCCATATAGAAAAAAAGGTGAGTATCTTAGGGGTCACATCATTCAATTTGTTACTCTCTTGAATGATTTGAAGAATGTTGAGGTTAATACAGATGATGAAGATCATGCTATGCTATTATTGTGCTCTTTGCCTCTTTCATATAAGTCTTTCAGGGAGACTTTGATTTATGGTAGAGATAAACTCTCGCTTCATGACATGAAGGGAAACTTGTTGAGCAAGGAAAAACTCGATAATGAGTTAGGTTCAGGTAGCAAGTCTAGTAGTCAAGCTTCGGTTTTTGTTGCTAAAGGTAGGCAACAGTGTAACAACCCAAACCCGGCCCAAATGCTATGGCCGAATCTGGTTTGCTACTTAGAAAATATTTAGAAAACTTGGAAGAAATTTGATGTTTTAGTAAAAGATAATTATTTTTGGTTGAAACCTTTGAGGTGTATAAAACAAAATTTTGGAAGTATTAATTAACTCAAATTATTATAAAATTACAAGTGTGCCCGATGGCTCGAAAAAAAAAACAATTTCGTTCTAACTTGGAAAACATACGATTGTTAATTAATAGTAGTAACAAATTTAAATCAAGTATTCGAGCATATAACAATAATTAAATATTCTAGGAGGCCTTATTACAATCCAAATAAAATATAAACCGGAAATAAAATATTATAACTTAAAATCAAAGTTCATTTAAACTAGACCACTTGCATGGCCACCTCGAGTCCACCCGGCCCACATCCGCGATCTATGTGTCACTGAAAAATGTAAAGGAGAAGGTGAGTCACCACGACTCAAGATGTAACCCTTCCCCGATTTTAACATTTCATACACAACATATAACAATTAATATGCAAATATTATGGGTCCCAATCCTAGCGACCATACGCCATTTGTCTACCCCGTTGTGGTACCAAACCACTGGTGGTGCCAAACCATTGGTGACATATAGTCACGATGTGTTACCAAAACACCGGTGTCCAAGTAGACACAAAGCGGGTGATGGGGCCAACCCATCGTGTGATACCAAATCACCGGCGGACAATCCCATATCTCAAGTGGGGCCAACCCACGGTGGTATTAACCACAGGGACACGTCGCTATGAGGTGCCAAACCTCTGGAGGTACCAAACCTCGGTGACCGTAGTCACGGTGTGTTACCAAAACAACTGGTGCCCGTCGACGCGTTATTATCACCGCCCTCCACTCTTTCAACCCACAATTGACAAACAATCATAACCAGATTTATCACATGTATCAATACATCATGCTTCCCAAAAGCATAAAATAACAAAAACATATTAACGTGTACTTACACGAATTTCTATCTATACCAATAAGGTATATTATCCAATGCTACATAAATTAAGTTAGCATTCAATATTCAACATATATAATAAGTTTATGTGTGTACGCGTACACACTGTCACCAACGAGGAGTCTAAATCCCGAAAAGAAGAGTCTGGACACCCTAGATCTCTCGATCCCTATATTCGGCCAAATACCCAGGGTTAGTACTATGGCCTAATCGGCCAACCAATTAATTTGAGAGGGTTCCTTGTGAACCCGAATCCTTACCTTCACACTTTTGAACACTAATCGCAACACTTGATTCTCGAATCGCTCGTCAATCATCATTGATTAGTAAGTAAACCAATAGCCTTTGGCTTTTAATCGAATTGCTAGAATAAAGAGATTGATCTTACCACCACTTACCAAAATTGAACACTAGAGATCGGTGTGAGTCGATTGCTTTACTTCCACGAGTACCTAGAAGAAATCGGTTACCAACCGTTTAGAAACCATTGCCGAAATCGGCACCCTTCCTTGAAAAAGTCGATGAAGAAGGAAAAGGGAGATAGATATTCGGCCATTTACTTACCTCTGCTTCAATATTGGCCAAGACTCCACCAAGTATGGAGAAGGAAATTCGGCTATGGCTAAGAGAGTGGGTTCGGCCAACTAAGAAAAAGAGAAAAGAGAGGTTGGGGATTCGGCAAGGAAGAGAGTAGAAAAGAGAGTTTTGGTTCAAAAGGGTTTGAGAGAATGAAAAATTAAAAGAAAATAATTAAGAAATGGGTTGAGAATTTGGCTAATAGCAACAAAAATGGGAAAAACAAAACCTAGTGGCAAAAAGTCTTTGCTTTTATAGGCATTCGGCAATTACCCAAAACAATTCTAGGCCACTCATTTGAATAATTCAAAATAATTTGAATTAATCTCAAATAATCTTCTAATAATCCCATTAATAATCCTTATTAATATCCAATGATAAAAGCTAATATTATCCTTAATATATCCTACTATCTTATTATCTAAATAAAAATCTAATTAATAATCTATTTTTAAATCTTAATAATATCCTCATTATTTATCTCTATTATCTAAATAAATAATAAAAGAGTTTAAGAGAGAAAATTCCTCCCTCCCTATGCCGTCCATATCAAGGTGCAAAAAGAGAATTTTGTGACTCGAACCAAGGCTCTCCCTTGCTCCTTGGTGGCGTCACATGTAGCTCTTAAGTGGCCTCACTTTGCCACTTTACCAAGGGCTCATTTGTGTCAAATAACCCACACTTGTTCTGATAACACCCTCCTGCTAAGGTTTCCTGCTTTTAAAGTTAAAAACTACCATTTCCTACCAAACCGTGCCAACTTAAAGCCTTAATTAAATTCTTTTATTCCAAAAATAATGTCACAACGGTTCATACATAAGAAAAATAATTAAATTCCAAATAGCCCCGTTTTTGGGATGTTACAAACAGTCTAAGGATTCAGGTCAGAACAAATATAGGTCAAGACTAAAGTCGAGGAATCGTGACAAGGCATAAAACTATTGCAAGAAGTTGGGTCACATAAAGGCATATGTTATAGGTTGAACGATCTTCCATATATCATATTATTATTTACATCCCTTTTTACACATAATTATAGCTTGTTTAATAGTAAATCAAAGCATTTTGGTATATATTTAGATTGTCATACTTAAAGTAGTAATTTGTGCTTTCTAGTAGTTTCTTATTAAATTTTATATATCTAAATAATGTTACATGGTCTTGTAGGTCAAGTTGGGGGCTAAAGATGCTTATTTGGGCCAAAACTGATACCTATGTCGCGACACCAAGATACTGATGTCTCAACGTCTAAAATAGAAGCTAAAAACAAGTTCTAGAGCAAAATTGCCTTCGATGTTGCGGCATCGGACTCTGATGTTGCGACACTGCAGGCCTATGTTGCAACAAACCCCTTGCACAACCCAAAAAACTCTTGCATGCTTTAATTACGTTTTGGAGGGAAATTAGGTGTATTTGTCGCAGTCGAACTCTAAGGACTTCAAGGATAATTTAGGCACTTTAATATTTCAAGTTTAGCCTATATAAAAGCCAGTGTAATTAGTTTAAACATATAATTTTAGGGTTTTGATTCTTAGGTTTTTCTTTCATTCTTAGTTTTTACTTAGGTTATTTTTTATTCTTGTAATCGGAAGATTCTATTTCAAAGTAAGACTTCTGCGAAGGGAGATTGTTTCGAAACCACGCTTTCATTGATAAATCCATGAGCATATCTTTTCCTTATTCTCTTCTTTATATTTCTTTCTTTAACATTGTTAGATGAATGTTTGTGTAAAGATTAGAATCAATTTGTGCTTTCTACATATTTTGCATGCTTCAATTGCTTTAATTTAATTAATTGCTTGAATGATAGAGTTTCTTAGTGCATCATCTATTTGGGAAATGAAGAACGTGAAACAAACCCTAAGCCTGACAACCTTAGGAAGTCATTTAGGTGGGAATTAACCTAAAATTGGTATGGCCTATCTGTGAACACCTTAACCCCGAACCTGTTTGGACTATGAGGTTGGAAGATAAGTAGTTCTTGCTGACACGTTATTCTAGTGGAAGATCAGAAGATCCTGCTAGGGTATCGACTAGTTGATTGATTAGAACTCTACTTCAATAATTAATTAGGTAAAACCATTGGATCTAGGCTAAAAGGAAATCGCGTAGTCAAAACAAGGAATAGGAAAAGCCGATACATGAGCCTAGGAGTAGATTTAGGTTTAGTTAAATTTATTTAGTTTATTATTATTATTATTATTATCGTCTTGCTTCTTGATTAACACTACTAATTTGTGACTCGAGTAGATTAGTAATTATTTCCCTTAATTGGCTTGATAATAATTTTCCCCAAATTATAATCTATTGAGTACGATCCTCGGAATACTTACCAACTATTTCGTTGCAAACAAACTATATTACAACCTGACTCATATACTTGCGGGCACCACCTCGAATCTATTTTTTTAGTTTTAGTATTTACACTCTGGACGTTGTTACTTCCGGAGGCGGTTATTAAGAAATAAAAACAAGAGGCCTGCTGAGAGCGATGAGGAACAGAATGTCACACTCAAATTTCCAAAAATACTTGAACTCAATAAGGAGTTGGGGAGCTAATTGAATAGTAATGGAAAGTTAGGACCACTAGCGAGAATTTTAGAGAATATGGTGGCGGGTTGGGAGAAAGTTAGACTCCTAATCCTGTTCGGTTAGATTGGGACTGACTAGTTACATAGTGGGGAACATAATAATATTGTATATATGAAATATATACATTATTAAAATAAAAAATAGATTAAATTTGTAGTAAAACGAAATTTAAACACATAAATATATCAGGTTAACAATACAAAATAGATTACAAATTTTTATCATGGTTTTCTCATCAATTGTGCATTAGTGTCGAGTTGACTTCTGATACCAACTCAATCAACAACATTATTAATAAAACTTTATCACATGCATTTGCGTATGGAAACCACGTATTTTAAATACAAAGGTGTATTTGGAAATAACATATATAATAAATAATGAAACGTATTGTTTAAATGTAATTAAATATTGTGAGAGAATGCCTCTTATTTTGACTTTTCTTTTTCTAGTTAAACTCTGTTTTTAATTTTCCACTTAAACTCTAATTAACCTAGAATTGTTGGTCATATATGCTACGAATTTCAGCCTAGAAATAATCCTTATTTACTCTAGGTTTTACATTACAATAAAATTTAGATTGAGAGAATTTTGTTCTTTGTTTCAAAGAGTTTTTCTTGTGGGGCTTCGAGTTTTCTTTTAATTTTCTCCATCTTTTGTACTCTCATTTATTATAGTGAAATCTCTTTTTACCCGTGATTTTTTATCTTCTCTTGGGAAGTTTTCCCACGTAAAATTTTCGTATTCAATCTTTTCAATTCTTATTTTATTCACTTTGTTCATTGCTTAATCGGGTTTATCCCCGACAAAATGATATACGAGCTAGTTCGATTTCTGCAGTCAACCCGTTCAGAGATGGTAGTGTCAAGGTTCGATATTGAGAAGTTCAATAGAATTGCAAATTTCAGTTTGTGGCAAGTTCGGATGACCGCAATCCTGGTTCAAAACGGTATGAAAAAGGTCGTTATAGGGAAGAAGCCCGCAGATATGGATCAGTTAGAATGGGAAGAACTCGATGAAAATGCTCTATCCACTATTCAATTATGCCTCACGAATAATGTGTTACAAGAGGTTTTGAAGGAGAAAACAACGTCTGCGTTATGAGTCAACAGGTTAGTATTAAAACGTCTCTACACATTCAGAATGTTTGAAGGTGAGTCCATCAGAACTCCTATTTGTGAGTTTGTTACCCTTCTTGAATGGCTCGTTCAGCTGGACACGCTTTCCCTACCATGTCAGTAGAAAGCTAGAAAGCTTGCCCAGATGGACGAGTTTTCCTGCTAACTGTGCAGAAAGCGCCCAGCTGAATGTGTTTTCATACTCTTTTCAAAAATAGTCTATTTCCCTAATTTCTTTTTTTAAAAAAAACCAGCCTATTTGGTCAATTAACTTTTTTTTTTCTGACATATATGGCCAAAGTTTGCCAATTATTCAAGCTCGTTTACTTGCATCAAAGAGGTCAAAACTACAAAATAGCGACAGTAAGGTTGCGTTTAGACGGTTATGTAAGTTCTTGGATCCCACTGCATCATCGGAAAAGTTGATGGATAACTTCTCATACGTTTCAATTTTTTTTATATAAAATAAATTCCGTAATACATGAGTTGTGAGCATTCAGATTTTAATTGCCTTGTAACTGTAAAGAGCACAAACATTCTCTGATGAAACCTGACGGCTAATTTATTGATGTTATTCAACCAGAGCTGCTCAAGTTGTTGGAGTGAAGGGTGATGGCAAAGGCCACCAAGTTCTGTTTACATTTCAATGTTTACTTGACTATGCTTACTCGTTTTGCACATGGTCTATGCTAAAAGTTTAACATCTTGATAAGTGTGAATGTGGTATCCTATGGAAAGCTCGTAACTTTTGAAAAACTAAGAGACCTCAATTATCTTGCACCCGTCTGTCATCCTATAAGCTTGGCCTACTCAAGGGTGATTCAGTGATTCTAAATGTCATTGGGCCTACCAGGAATAAAATGCAACCAAGCTGATATTTTCTTGGTTCACAATCACAATTGCTTCACATCTACACCTCCCCCAATAAACTGAAATTGAAGGTATATAGCAGAAGCAGCAGGTTTAGGTTACATACAACCGGTGTTCCCTCTCCATTTGAGGGATTGGGAATGGATCCATATATATACATAAATTCAAGTACAATAATTACTTCAAAGCATGCAAGAAGGTACTGTTGTCTTTGATTTGATGGGATTAATATTTTGCAGGTACGGAAAGAAAGTTAGGTGGCTCTAACAGTATCGATCGCCGCAACTAAGTCATCATATTTTGCTCCTGTCACCTCCTTTACTATCTTGTTGTGCTTCAGAATCTTGAACGTTGGAACCACCCTTATGCCAAGCTCCTTCGCCAATGGCTGCCAAAATGTTTCACATATATACATATATATTTTATGGGTTAGATAATTCACCAAAACCGCTTTAGGGCATCTGCTGATAACACAAAAAATATTGTCCTCTTTGAGTATCAATGAAAAGAGACATCCTCAAGATTTTGTCCCTCACTTTGGAGATAGCTAAGGTACGCTTCTTTAATGTCTGAACAAGCGAAATTAAAGACCTCTATGAATATAAGAGGTCCATGACTGCTTGAACCATGACCTCTATGAATATAAAGGCACTTTCGACAATCATGGTACCACTTTGACTAAGAGGTGTTCCTTAGCTTTTTTGTTTCAAAACTAAAGACAACCTTGAATTGTGTTGCTCTTCAGCAACATCTAAAGAAGACAATAGCTTATCGACACGATGTTCTAACGTTAATCATACAAATTACCTTATTTTCTTGATTGCAATCGAGCTTTAGGAAGACAACGTCAAGGTATTTCTCAGATAATTCTTGAAACTTGGGAGCTATAACTTTGCATGGACCACACCTAAAACATTAAAAACAGTCATGTAGATGCAAAACTAGTGAAGGCCAATAAAGTTATAACTATATGTATTTCCAAAACTTCATCCAATTCCGAGCTTGTTATTAGATCTTAGAACTGCTCAGTTTACCGAAAGCACATCTGACACAAATTTACAAGTTATAATTAATGCATGAAATAGTCTATTAAACTAAAAGGTTGAGTGAAAAAGGATTTATATTCAAATGTTCTATCTGTCTCGGACCCGATTCCTAAGAACCTCTCCCCTATACCCTTTATAAAAAAAAAAAAAATTAATGCATGAAACTTATTATTAGATAAGCAAAGCAGGCTATCATTGAATTCGGTTTGGGTTGAATTATATATGAATATCCTTAATTTGCTTTGAGATCAAGAGCCAAAGAAAAGGAAACAATGCAAGACAGCTATCAAGCTTCTAGAAGAGTGCGGCCATCAGATGACCCACAGGAAAATTCTAGCCATTGAATTCGTGGGGTGGGCAAATTAATGGCTTATAGAACCAAGGCCGAGTGGAGGAGCATCACTCTAAATACTACCAGTTACCAAAGTGAGAAACACTAGTCTGCAAATACAATTAAGATAATTGATATAATTTAATTTAAATTAAAGCATTGAGTAAATAGATTTCCGGACATTTAGAATTAATTAGGAAAAAAGTAAGAACATACAGCAAACACAACCTTAACTAAATTCTGGCATCAACTAAATAACAGAATACGAAGAAACAAAAGAATGGGTACACGTATGCATTTATATTCGTACCATTGAGTGTACATATCGAGGACTACGGTTTTATCCCCCGCGGCGTTAACGATGGGCCAAAAGGTGTCCTTTGTAACCTCCGTCACCTGCCCCATCGTTGCTCCCGCTGTCTCCAGGCTCGACCTCACCTTTCCGACAGCGCCTTTCCTTCTATTGTTCTTAGCGCTCGAAATAGAGTTAACGGTCTTTAACGATGACGATTCTAACGCGACGAAGGAATTCGAAGTGGAAGGAACTCTATGGGAGGAGGCGATGGGGTGTGCCGCTGTGCATGACAGTGACGGCGAAGAACGAAGTGTTGACGGAGGATAGACGGAAGATTGGAGGAGCGACATTTTTGAGAAAATGAAATTTAGGGGAAAAAAGAAAGAAAAAGAATGAAATCAATTAGTTGGACTTGCTGTGGGAAAACAAGAGAGTGGCTAAATTTTATTATAGAAAAATTGGGAGATGGTTTCTCTATAAGTACTATTTTACCCTTGCGGATCACGAGTGTTAGTGGAATGTAAGAGGACATTTTGGTCAGCTGGGGGAATTTTTCTGAGAATAATGAGAGGTTCAGGATTAGGGACATTGAAAGGTGGGAAGATTTCATTTTTGGTATTCGAAAAGACGATACTAGACTTGGGATATTTGATGACAACTTCTTGAACAGTGCATGGGTAGGGGTGTTTTTGTCCCTTAACTGATTTTATGGGCCCAAAGCTTACTTCTGCCACATAAATGATAAATGTGATCTCAAAAAATGAATAATAATGAGGAGGATGTACCCAAAGAAGAATAGTCTTTCAAGAAAAAAATAAAAAATTGTTCCCAAAGGATATGCCTATCCGGGGCTTACGTATCACACAGAGTAATCCCCAAATAACTATCTAAAGAACTAAATGGCACATTATTCATTTTGAGTTGGTAAATAATTAATTTTTTTTCTACTTCAAGTTAATTATTTACCAAGTTAAGCAGTCCAAAGTAAGATAAAGTTTATGAGGGCACAAGTAATTAACAACGCCAGTCGCAAGCTATTATAATAAGAAAACAATACTCGCCTTAACAAATAGACGTAATTCCAGAAAAAAGTTGAGCAGTCTCATGCGTAAGTAAAAATGTCTCAAAGGTATTCTTTCAAACTATATTAGTAAAAATGTCTCAAAGGTATTCTTTCAAACTATATTAACTATCTCACACACTATATTCTCCCTTGTTTCCATCTTTCATCTTCCCTCGCCGTTGCTCTTTTTGTTGGATTTGGGTTTTTTATTCGGGGTAAGGTTCCATATTTTTTTCAATTTCTTTTGCTTCGCTTTCTTATATCTTTAATGGTTGGAAACAACCGTGGAAGAGAGGTTGAGACCTCTGAAGTGGTTGAGAGGAAGATGAGGACGCCTCTAAGGTTGAAGAGGGAACCCTTGGTGGTTGGCACATTCAAATGCTCCACCACCGAAAGGGAAGTAAGGTGATTGCTCCGTTGTCGTGGAGTTTTAATCAACCATCACAAGTATGATTTCAACCTCCTGAAGGGGTCTTATCCCTTAAGTGTCGTTTATGAGCCTAAACATGGTGGCGAATGTTAGGTTTCTTTTTGCCTCTTTATGTGCTGGAGGTGAGGTTAGGTTTCATCTTCCCCCCACCTGTTCATAAGCGAACTGTTGAACCACTTCAGCCTTGCCCCAAGACAACTGGTTGGGGCCTATTGGTGGATCATAATATGAGGATTCATCATCTTATGTCACGAGCAGAGAATATGGCCACAGTTAAGGGTGTTTCAAAACATGTTCAAATTGAATGAGGGAACGAATGCCACCCATTTGGGTTTGTTGTACTTCTCCAAACGTCAGGGGAACCATCTGGTAGGGAATTTTCTCTGCGGGATGATCGATAACATGAGCCTTGATTGCCACAAATACATACTCATGGAGCTGAAGTTTGGCAACAGGTTCGACTTTCTCAATTGAATGGAGTCTGCCTCCCACTGAACTATGCAGCATGAGGCCTCCACTAAAAGGTTTTGAGGGGGCCAAGAGGAAGTTCAAGATAATAAGCAAGGGGGATCTCCTCGTCCTTCTCCAATACATTACCCTCGGGAAGATCTTCAAACAAGACATGTTCGATAGAGGCTTGAACGGTTACATGGAGAGTGGGTTTAGGTTGGGCTTTATGAATGATGGGATGTTAAAGCCCCGTGACTAGTCCTGGCCCTTTGACTTGGATGACACAATAGCCATGATCCTTCGCGAGTTGATGGAAGAACCCTGACAGCACACTGTGAAGTATAGAAAGTGTTTATATCATAGATAGGGGATCCCAGGTGACCTATCTCGTTCATTTCCCATTATTCCCTCGGAGGGTATGCGGGCTTTGAGTGTTGTGGAGACTAACACAACTATTGCTGCAGATGCAGAAATCGATCAACCATCCGTGTCACATAGCCAAGCTCAAGCTCCAAGTGAGGAAATGTCTTCTAGGAATCCTGCCACGATTGATATTTCCTTGGTTGAGGAGGAGGTCCTCATGGATGTCCCTCCACTAGACATGGCTACGAATGACCATGTGTGTATGTGCAAAATAAACAAGAAAAAAATCTAACAATTCAATGCAGCTTAACTATAAGTATATATTGTCAACTTGTAATATAATTTTATTTACAATGAAACACTGGAGTATTATAAGGACCAAACCCAATGGATTGATAAGGGAAAATGCAATAATAAAGTTGTTATATCAAGCTTTATTTGATAATATGTTTTGATATAACATATTAAAATATTTTTGAATAAAAGTTAAAGTTGAACAAAATTGGCAAAATTGTATCTTCAAATGAAGTCTAAGAGATATAATTTTGAGCCTACTGTTTGAACTCTTAGAAAATTTTTTGAATCAACATTTAAATCAAGTTAAAATGGTTTCAATCAAGTTAGAACTTTTTAATCAAAGTTAAATTGTCTTAATTAAAACAAGTAAGTATGGCTTTAGGCCAAAAAGTATCGATACTTTTTGGCCAAATATCGATAGTTTCCAAAATATCGATACCTCTCAAAAAATCGGTAGCAAAGTGACATTCTATTTTTCAAATAATTTAGCTAAGTATCGATCCAATATCGATATTTTTCATATGGTATCGATAAAGTCCACTGATATCAATATCTTTAGCTCCAACGGTCACTGAATTTTGCATTAAATACTAAAAATATCGATACCTTGTTAACAAGTATCGATACTCATGGTTGTAGGTGAATTTAATGCACTGGTTATTTCATGTCCAATGGCTCTATTCATTCCTCCAACAACCAAAACAGTTGAAAATCAATTAGGAGTTATAAATATCAGCTTCCAAAGGTCCTACAACAACAAGAGATATTATCAAGCTTAACTTGTGCTTACGATTCTCAACGATTTTCTTTAAACACACTTGTGAGCTTTCATTGTATTCATTTAGCTCAATTGTTTCTCTTTGTAATTGTGTTTAATTTGAAAACATTCCAATCTTGTAAGTGTTTGTTCTTAGTTTGCTTATTTGTTATTCTCTTTGAGAGGGTTTTGTCTTAAGATTTCGGTAGAAAACTTAAGGGAGTTTGTAAGGTTAAACCTTGTCCTCAAAAAGTTGTCAAATTAATGAATTTGGGAAAATCCTTAGTTATGAAAGCTAAGGTAGTGGAGTAGGCAATTGGGGCTGAACCACTATTTATCGATGTGTTCATTGTATCTATCTTTTTCTTAACAAAATTTTTTTAAAAGGCCAATTCACCCCCTCTTGGTAATTTTGAGTTGATTCATTGAGCTAACAATTGGTATTAGAGCTAGTCTCTTTAAGACAGTTTAACAACTGAATAGGAGATCCTTAAGGAAGCTCAACAATCTACAACTCAACCTAAATAATAATGTATACTTCCGAGTTAATTTTTCTTGGTGAGTCTCAATCTATTTCCAAGCCTCCTTATTTGAATGGTGCTAACTATTCTTATTAGAAAGCAAATGATCTTACCATATAGGACATTATCATGGATGGCCCTTCGATTCCACTCAAACAAGAAGGAGAGCTTTTAGTTCCAAACATAAAGAATGAATGGAATGAGGAAGATATGAGAAGTATTCAACTTAATGCCAAGGCAATGCACACTATATTTTGTGCACTTGGTCTGGAAGAGTATAGTAGAGTTTTGTCATGCTCAAATGCCAAAGAGATATGAGATAAACTTGAGGTCACTCGTGAAGGAACTAGCCAAGTCAATAAGTCAAAGGTGGGAATTCTCACCCTTAATTACGAGATGTTCAAAATGAAGCCTGAGGAGGACATTAAAACATTGTCTGATAGATTCACCATCATCATCAACGGGCTAAAATCCTATAGGAAGACCTATCTCAATGAAGAAGTAGTGGGAAAAATGCTTAGAAGCTTGCCGAATTCATGGAAAGTTAAAGTTATAGCTATAGAAGAAGCAAAAAAAATTGGAGACTCTTTCATTGGATGAGCTGGTCGGTTCTTTGCTCACTCATAAAATGATACTCAAAGAAGGGAATAAAAAAGAGAAAGTTGAGGAGGATGAGAAAAAGGTTAGAGTAGCTTTCAAATCCACCACTAATGAAGATAGTGAATTAAGTGAAGAGGTGGATAAAGACAAAGATATTACCATGTTTGCTAGAAAATTCAAAAGGTTCATGGAGTCCAATAAAGGAAGAAGATTCCAAAGAAATAAAGGATTGAAGCTTGAGTCCACCAAAGAAAAAGGATCCCGTTGTTTGCTATAAATGCAAAAATTCGAGACATATCAACTTCGATTGTCCCCAATAGAAGAAAAAATGGATCTAGCAAACAAAAACACAAGGTCAATGTGGCTACTTGAAGTGATGAATATTCTTTCAATGAAGAGGAGCAAGAAGTAGCTAACATTTGCCTTATGGCCATTGATGACTCTAAGGTAACTTCTAACTCGTCTAATTCAATTTCTTATTCATTTGACGAGTTACAAGATACCTATGATGAGTTGGGTTTGGAGTTTGAAATTATGGTTTCAAAATATAAGAAAAACATTTCAAAATTAAAAGATTAAAATAGTTCACTCTCCAAGGCCAATTATGAACTTGAAAGTAAAATTCATGATATGAAAGCAATTATAACTGATTCTGAGAAAAAGAAAAATATTTATGTAACAAAGTATCTCCAAAAAGTTATAAAAAGGGAGAATGTTTAAAATCAAACTTTGTCGGAACAAGCTTTAATTTTTATAAACATAGAGGTCTCTCAAGATTTTATAAAGGAAAATTTGTTAAGAGTATATGGGTCCCTAAAGGACTTAGTGTTACTCAAGATAAAGATATTCTTTCAAAATGGATTCTCAAAGGGATAGAAATTTTATGAACTAATACATGTGGACCCAAAGGAATTTGGGTACCAAATTTTTTTTTTAATTTTATGCACTACAACAAATTAAGCTTTTAGCGGTGTTTTTAGTGGTGTTTGGAATGAAAATGCCGCAAATATATACCATTAGTGGCATTTTTCTTATAAATGCCACAAAAGGTAAAGCAATAGCGGCGTTTTCCCTATAAACGCCGCAAAAGGTAAGGCAATAGTGGCGTTTTCCCCATAAATGCCGCAAAAGGTAAGGCAATAGCGGCGTTTTTCCCATAAACGCCGCAAATTTTTTTAATTTTGATTGAAACGGCGCCGTATTTATTCTTTAATACAACCTAGTTTCCTTTTCTTTCGCAAACGATGCTGTTTTTCCCAACAAAGGCTGATATCATCTCCCCCGATTCCCTTTTCTTTCTCAGCCTGTTCTTTGCTTGACTAAAATAAACAAACCTGTTCTTCAATTTTATACCCCAAAATCCTCTCAATTCTTCTCAAACCTTTTATTTCTCAATCTGTTCTTTGATTTCTCGAAACCCTAAACACTCACTGTGCCCCCTTTCCTCAGAGGCTGTAATTGAGCAATCAACGCCTAGCCACTTTACCCAGCAGCGAACTCAGTCGCCAGCCTCCGTGAGTCTTAGCAAGTATGAGAGGTTTTTCATGTTTTTTTTTTTTTTTGGTTTGTTAAAATTTACTTCCTTTAGTTTTCAATCGTGTTAAAATTTTAGAAATTTTAATTTGGGTAGTTCAAATGTGCTTTATTCATTAACTGACCTGGAATTCGAATTTTGGATTTAGATTAATAAATTACATGCCATTAAGATCGATGGTTTATGTGAAGAAATCCATTTAGAGGGATTTGGACAATTGCAATGCTAAGTTTTAAATGATTGATAGATTTTTGTTTCTTTTTATTTAAGGATGATAATTCTTTTATTTTTGTTGAAATATGGGTAAATTGGCTTCAAATTGATAGGGTTTTTTTTGGATAAATCTTTATTTTAATGAACTTTTTTCTGTCCTAAATATCTTGCCTCTTTTTATTAATTTTTTAATTGAACTTTTCTGTTTCGATTTCAGATTAAGAAAATTTGTGGGTTTGCTACTGCTTATTGGATCGATGCTGCTGATAGTCTTTTTTTAGATATAAATTTGGTTAAAGAGTATAGGGATTGCTTTAGTTTTATGGAATACAAGCATGAAAATGAGAGATTCAATTTCATTCATGTGTTTATTTTTTTCATTGGATTGGAGCATTTTTTATGTTTTATGTTTATTAAGCCTATATGATGATAAATTTGTAACTTTAATTGTTTCATTGGTGCACTTATTTCTATTTGAGAGCTTTATTTCGTCATAGCCAGCCTTATTATATTTTTTTAGTTAACATTAGTTAACATACACTTTAGCTAGAAGTAGCTTACTCATTCGATCAAAGATATTAAAGAGCTATAAATTTCTCATAATTTTGAACACTAAGTACACTGATTAGAGACGTAAAAGAGTTGTGAAAGAGATAAGTAGGGAGATGATGGTATATTTGTACTGGTTCTAGATATAGAATCAGGGATTAGGGTAGCTTTATGATGTTAAGTACATTGTGTTATTATGCTGGTTGGGTGCTTAGAAAATTGGGGTAATAGGAACATAAGTGTTTGATTTACTAAATTTTTGAGTAGCACTGTTTCTTTTTATTTTTTCCCTTTTCTTGCAAATTCCTGATTGATGTCTGAGATATGATGTAACCGAATCTTTGTTTAGTATTTTATAATTTGAACAACTTTTTAGAAAAAATTAATTTGTGGTTCGCCCCTGTGGGAATCTGATTCATGCTTTTTATCCTCTAGTGTTGAGTGTTGAAATGTGTTTGAAAATTGGAATTTTGAGGTTAAGTAATGGTACAAATTCCATGGAGTAGTCTGACATAAGTGGAATATTGTGTCATCCTCACTCTTTTTGTTATTCTTTAAAAAAATTAGTAATTTATTAATCCCTTGCTAAACAGATTTTTTCTTTAATGCAGTTACGAAGATGGTTGCACACAAATTCACCGTTGATTTGAATAAACCTCTTGTCTTCCAGGTACGAATAAGATCATATGTTTGATTTTGGTTTATCTTATGGAACAAGCATATGTGATGACAGCTTTGGTGTTACTAGTTTTCAATTCACTTATTTAGTTTATTATGTGATTAAAATAGCTACATATAGTTATGTTATATGATTACATCAGCAAGTTCTTGATATAGAGCACGATTTTGCAGGGCAGTTACTGAGCTCCAAATTTTCTATTTCTTTCTCTTTTTTGGTCATACCGAATTAAGTAGGCCAAAGTGTATAAAGGTAATAGCAGTGAATTTCATCCTTATTTTTAAAACGGTTGCTTTCTCTTCGCTTGTACTTATTATTTCTTTTCTCGTTTGATGAAATGATGCCAGCCCTTTGAGTAGTTGTTTAGATTGTTGTTTAGGAAATTTGTTAGCATTTGAGGAAGCTTTACAATTTTTTTTTTCTATTTGCAAGGTGGTTTAGGTAAATATTTGCTAGCACTTGGTGTGTGTATCTACTGTACTGGATTTATGAATGTTAATTTGTTTTCTTGCAGGGTTTTGATTTGGGGAAACATTTAAGTTTGGGTTTGGAGATACGTAATTATCAGCATTAGTTAGCAGATAACATTGTCCCAGTGCTGGTTGCAGTTCTTTGCCAAGGTGCGCTATCCTTTTTAATACCTAGTAGAGACTAGAATTAATGGTTGTTTTTCATTCTTGTTTTCTTTAGTCTTTGACCACTATCACATAAGGAGCTTGATATTGAAAAACAGAAGCATAATGCTTGGTGATATGCATGCATTTTAATTTTAATATTTTGAATTTCTATGAACTTTTTATATTTTTAATTTTAATTTTGATTTTATTTTTTATTTTTATAATTTAAAATTATTTTTTAATGTAACATATAATACTATGTTATATTTTTATAATTATATTTTTTTATTTTTATAATTTTAAATTTAGCTAAAAAAATAAGGATTAAATTGACAAGAAAATATAAATATTAAGATCTAAATTTACTATTATATATAATTATTTCTTCGCGTTGAGGAACAAAAGTTCTCATTTGATATAAATTAATTACTAAGTAAAATGACTTAAATTTTAAATAATATCATATTTCGAATTTAGAATTAATTTTAAATTTTCTTCTAATATAAAGTTACTCATTTCAAGGATTTTAAAATTTTAAATCTTAAAAATATTTTATATTAATTATTATCTCATGATAATAGCTAAATAAAAAATTACAAATTAGAAGAGGAAGATGATAAAAACTAAGTTTAAATGTTGTTGTTTAAAAGTAAAAAAGGAAAAGAAAAAGAAAAAAAGAAGCTTGACAAAATATTGTAACGATTATTCGTAATTAACTTTTGTAATTAACTAGGTCGAAAATATCATTTCATCATCTAACATAAAAAAACAAAGCAAAATAAAATCAAGAAAAACGAAGGCATAATAACTTATTTGATCATCTAAGTTAAAAAAAATTATTTTAACCATTCATTTAATTATTTTGACTCTTTTAATTTTTTAATTTGTGTTTTTTTTTATCAAATTAACTCAAAATAGATGAAAAATTAACAATTATTAACTTTATTAACCTATAATTATTAATTTGTTAATTTTTGTCTTTTAAGTATAGTAAACATAAAGGTGATAAAAAACACAAATTTAAAAATTAAATGAGTCAATATTTAAAGATGATAATCATAACTTACATAAACATTTCAAGAATATAAAAAAATTTCATATCATAAATAAAAATGCAATTTCTAACATTTAAACATTGTTTTTCCTTACTCTTAATTATTCTTATAAATAAACAACTTACTTGAATTAGTTTACACTCATTAAAATGCAATGCATTAAATCTTCAAGGTAAATTTTTTATAGCGAATTTGGAGTATCCACACGTAAAATGTTGTCACTAATATATATTTATTAAATAATTAGATACTTGATACGTGATATATATTATCTATTTTAGTACAATGACATGATTTAAATCTATTTAGAACACTTAAGTAACCGTTATTAATTGTCAACTTTAGACTTCAAGAACTACGAAATGGATAAGAGTTGGATGAATTTGTCAAGGGTAAGCAACGACTATCGAAATGGAGTACAAACTTTTCTAAATTTTGCATTTCAAAATGCAAGCCAAGAGAATATGATTCTTTGCCCGTGTAAGAAGTGTGGCAACATCAATTGGCATATTCGTGAAGTTGTCTATGAACATCTAATTGTTGATGGCTTTATTCGGGATATAAAAAATGGATTTTCCATGGAGAGTGTACACATCGTAGAACCTCTTCAACGAATAATCCAGCTTGTCCTCATAATGCTCACCATCAGTTTAGAAAAGATGACATGGAAGGTATGTTGCGGGATGCATTTAGTATGCACAGTAATTGTTTGCAATCGTTTCCACCTAAAATTTTTGCATCCGATGATTGTGATATTGGTGGAAATGCTTTTACCGAAACAGGAAGAAGTGCACCTGATGAAGAGCCAAATGGAGAAGCGGCAAAGTTCTACAAGTTACTTAATGAAATTAATGAAGAACTTTATGAGGGATCGAAATTTTCAAAATTGTCCTTCTGCATTTGTCTTTTTCACTTAAAATGTTTGGGAGGGTGGAGCGAGAACTCTTTTACGCTGTTGCTAGAGTTTTTGAGAGATATGTTTCCGTTTTCAAAAATCCTCATTCATGCAAAGATATAAAGAAACTGATAAAGGATTTAGGCCTTAGGTACGACAAAATTCATGGTTGCCCACATGATTGCATGTTGTATTGGGGTGATCGAAAAAACCAACAGTCTTGTCATGTTTGCGGTAAATCTCGTTGGATGAATAGGAATGCAGAAGATGTGAATGAATATGAAGGTGAGGCACATGCAAGAAAAAAACTAGTAAAGATTTTGTGATATTTTCCACTAATACCAAGGCTTTAAAGGCTTTCATGTCGTTTAAGACAGCTGAGTCTATAAGGTGACATAATGATCAACGAACCGATAATGGATTATTAAGCCATCCTGCGAATTCTTTAGCTTAGAAATCATTTGACAGTAAATTTCCAAGCTTTGTAAGCGATGCTAGGAATCTGAGGCTTGGGCTAGCTTCTGGTGGATTTAATCCTTTTAAAATCATGAGTACTTTGTATAGTACTTGGCTTGTAGTGCTTGTTCCTTACAATTTGCCTCCATAGATTTGCATGAAGCAATCTTCTTTTATCTTATCTATGATTATCCCTGGAGAGAAAGGTCTCAGGAATGATATTGACATTTATATGCAGCCACTTATTGAAGATTTGAAACAGTTATGGGTGGGTATTGAAACATATGATACTTGAGAAAGGAGAACTTTGATTTACGTACAGCTTTATTGTGGACTATTAATGATTTCCCGGCTTATGCCAATATATCTGGTTGGAGTACCAAAGGACATTATGCCTGTCCTTGTTGTGCTACGCAAACATGTTCGAAGTGGTTATATAATGGGAAGAAGTTATCTTATATGGAGCATCATCGGTGGTTAGATGGAAATCATAGATTTAGATTTCAGAGGACTCTATTTGTTGGTACTGAAGAGTTCAGAGAAGCTCCTGAGCAGACCATTGGATATAAAATATTGTTCATGTTAAAAGATATCATAGTTATGGGAAGATGAATCAACCACTCAACCCACAAATAAAGAGAAGACTGAGGGAGGCGTATGTTGGAGATGTTGATTGGCAGAGTGATGATGAATCTAATGAAGAGGATGATCCTAATGAGGCGGACTTGTGGAAAAAGAAGGTTTTTTTTTAGTTGCCTTATTGGGAGCATCACATTTTGTGACACAATCTTGATGTCATGCATATTGAAAAGAATGTTTGCGAGAACATTATCGGGATAATTTTCAATGTCGATAGAAAATCGAAAGATAACCTTAAGAGTCGGCTTGATCTAGTTGACATGGGAATTTGTCGTGACCTTCATCCCAATTACCTCCAAATGGAAAATCTCAATTGTCATATTCTATTTTTGCAATGTCGAAGAAAGAAAAAGAAGTGTTCTGAACGGTGTTGAAGGATATAAAGGTCCCAGATGCATATGCATCAAATATATCTTGATGTGTGAGTCTTAAAGATCAAAGACTATATTCCCTAAAATCACATGATTATCACATCTTGATGCAAGATTTACTGCCAGTTACTTTATGGTGTTCTATGTCAAAAAAGTTGACATCTTGTATAATAGAACTATCCAATATAATGAAAGCTATTTGTGGTAAAGTTTTGATTGTTGAAGAACTTGAGAAAGTACAAGATCAAGCCGTCTTGACTTTATGCAACTTGGAGAAGGTCTTTCCACCTTCGTTTTTCACTATTATGGTGCACTTGCTAATCCGTCTCCCTTATGAAGCAAAACTTGGTGGACTGATTTTCTATCGGTGGATGTATCCTATAGAGAGGTGCTAATTTATTTGCAAAGTTTTCATTTATTCATGAATATAACTTTAATTACAACTTTTGATAATGTTGTATATCGTGCTTACGTTCCTATGCAAATTGAAGTCTTATTGTCATAATAAGTGTTACCCAGAAGGATCAATTACTGAAGGTTACTTAGCAGAGGAGTGTATGACTTTCTACTCTAGATATTTAAAAGATGTTGAAAAAAGACTGAATAGACCAAGTAGAAATGTTGGGCTCACTAATCATAACTTAGCCGAAACTTATCTATTTCGATGTTATGGACAACCAATTGATAAAGTTGAAATTGCATATTTAAATGATAGATCTTGGGTACAAGCACATCGATATGTTCTTTTTCACCACGATTCAATTGAACCAATACGCAAGTAAGTTTTAGAATTTGATAAATATTCATATTTTTCATTTGTTTATCTTTTAACCAAGTAATCCAATTTTTAACATAGTGAGTACAAACAAGCCTTGAGATCTCGTTTACACTCCCCAAGATTACAACATCGAGAGATTCATAAGTTATTCATAGAACGTAACGCCCTAAAAATATAAGGTCTTTAATTTTGCATGTTTTGACACAAATACCTGTGCAGTTTTGTGGTGGAATGATTTGGGTGTGTTTGGGAGTGTTCGAGAAGCTTGGGTTCAAGTCTTGGCTTTTGCAAAATTTTTAGTTTTCCTCTTAAATGAATCTGGACACTGGCACATAGGTCTTATTAATTATTGTGCTTGTTTTAAGTCACAAAAAGCCTATTGGTGCAATGGTTGTGGCCTTACAAGTATGGCAATGGGTCTGAGGTTCGAGTGTTGGCACAACATGAGGGGGTATTTATTTTGCTGCTTGAGCTGTGTAAGTAGAAGAGTTGGACTGAAACACAACCAAGGAGAGTTTGAATAGAATTTGAATGGGGTTTGAACTGGTCATGGAGAGGTTCAAGGAGGGATTTTAGGAGAGATTTAGGGGAGGAAAAAGTGGAATTTGAAGTGTAGTAGAGTTGTGCTAAAATTGCATAGTGAGTACATAGGAGCTTTTCGGCTGAGCTGCTATTCTCTCAAATTTTCGATTTTGTATGCTCTTTTTCTTTTGCGTTTTGGTTCTTTATGCCGTGGGTGCCAGAAATTGGCTTTTGTTGCCTTTTCTCTCTACTTCTTGTATTGGCTTCTCCCTTGTTCACTATTTCGATTTTGCTTCTTTCCTGCCTTTCTACTTTCTTCGATTTTCTTAGAGTTCCCTCCTACATTGCTGGCCAAATTCTCTTGTAGTCGAATTTCTCTCTTTGCATTCAATTAAGGTAACTTGGTTTTCTTTTGGGATGTCGAATACTTGACTTATGGTCGAAGCTTGTTGTAGCTACCATCTCTGTTTGGATTCACGGTTGTTTTTTCCCTTTCTCTACTTTCTGTTGAAATATTTTTCCCTCTAACATCATCTTGTCTCTGCCGTTACTGCCAAGGGTGTAATTGTACCATTTCATACCTCGGGTTTAGGGGGTGCTTGTGTAGACCGATTACTTCTATCTACCATTTTTAGTTCTACGTTCGGTTAGTTGTTATCCGCTTGATTCAAGTTATTGACGTTTATGGTAATAGTTAACAAGATTAGGTTGTAACACAAGTTTTTGGCCAAGAATCTTGAAATCAACCTTCATCAACAGTTCAAGCGGGCTAAAGTCACCCTCTTTCAAACGAGGTTTGGTGCTCGTGGATCTTAGCACGGTTTCGCAAAACAGCTGTGTGATTGTACCCTACGAACGATAATAGGCGCAAATACCGGTAAAGTGTATAGTCACACTCCTCTCTTCTATGAATCGGTAAAAGCCGAAAAGCTGAAACTTCGGCATTTGTGGCCCCATAAGCGTGCGATCGCTCGTGTGGTAAACCGAGCCCAAAAATCATGGGTGATAGAATGTAGAGGCCACCACGAGCATTCTCGTGCTCTTGGGTCGATATAGGCCTCGTTTGGCTGAAATAGGCCGTGTGGGCCTAATGGCCTCGTGGGCCCTACACGAAATAAATCCACGATAAGTGGAAAATACTAGACTGGGCTAGATAGTTCGCATAGTCGTGACTAAATTTGGGCTAAACGGGCCACACGAGCGTGTGGGCCTACTTGGGCCAAATAATGGGCCTTGGGCCTATTTACACCATTATGACCTTTTCAATTATTTGTGTCGCTCGAGGCGACTGTGGACTTTCGGAGAGGTCATTATTTGCACCGAGACCCCAAAATAAGTAAGGTGACCAAAATACCCTTAAAAGGTAAAATTACTGTTATACCCTACTTGATGGAAATGACCATTTTACCCTTAGAGGTAGGTTGATTGATGAGTGTATGATTATTTGTATGACTGTACTGAGTAGGACACTTTGCATACATGAACTATTTATGATATGACATGCTGTATAGGGTTGGGATTTCGATATGGAGGAAGTACTGTACTGGTGGCTCTGCCACATTCACTGTTATTGGTGGCGTTGCCACATATACTATTTTTGGCAGCTCTGCTGCGATATTGGTGTGCTGGCTGGGTGGGTCAATTTTATCCCCACATGGTGTGTTGGTTGCTACGAGTAGTGTGTTGGCTGGATTGGGGTGGGATGCATATTTGCACCGTACTGATACTGTATTGGGCTTAGACCCACACTGTCACTGTAATGGGCTAAGGCCCACCTTTGCCTGCCATCGAATAGGGCTCGGCCCGTAATGTTCTTGCATATGTTCTTGATTGATTGTTAGGGGATTACACACTAAGTTTTCGTAAACTCACCCTTTCTTTTTAACTATACAAGTAATCCCTAGTCTTAGACGATTTGGAGCCGCGAGGGACTCGAAAGTGGCCACACGATCGTTGATGTTTTGCTTTAGACATTGTTATTTAATTTTAATTTTCATATTAGGCTATTGATTATGTAATAAGGCCATTGGTATTTGCTTAAATTTTTAATTGGGCTTTGGTTTCTTGTTTTAAACTGCCAAACGGACATCAAAGAGTTTTCAAAATCACAACTACTTTTCAAGAAAAACACGCATGTTAAACCTCAAGGTTTTTAGTTAGAGAAGCTTATGCGGTTTTATTCAGATTAAGAAATCAACGGTAATAATATGGCAAACATTTTGATAAGCTGGTTTCAAATTGTAATAACTTAAACTGCCGAATGATCTCAAGAAATAAAAAAACTAAGTGGGTTTTATCTTAAATACGAATTTTTATCAACAAGTCCAAATTTCAGAAATCACTTTGATGTGATACATCAGATTCGGTCATAACGTTTAGGCCGGGTTTGGGGGTGTTACATAGAATCTTTTCATAAATGGTTAGGGCAGACGGTATGCAACTGAAGCTTTCAATGACAAATAATAATGTTTTCGTATAACATTATAATTAATCAATTTACTTTCAATTCAATAGGTTTGGAGTGGAAAAGACGTCAATGAAGAAGTTAAATGGCTTTCCCAAGGTCCGAATAGAGTAGTAAAAAGATATAATGCCTTCCTTATTAATGGATTCAAGTTTCATACAAAATCTCGCGAAAGATTGATGAGGACTGAAAATTATGGAATAGTTGTTAATTCTTCAATTACAAGTTATGCTAGTGCTAGGGACAGTAATTTTGTTGAGGGAAATGTGGAGTATTACGGACTTCTTACAGACACTATTGAGTTGGATTACTATGGAAAACAAAATGTTATCTTATTTCAATCTGATTGGGCTGATGTTAATACTGCTCGCGGAGTTAAAAAAGATCAACTTGGTTTTACAATGGTGAACTTCTCTCGATTAATTCACACTAGACAACAATTGATAGACGAGCCGTATGCATTTTCTTCTCAAGTCAAACAAGTTTTTTACTCGAAAGATCCAACTGATGAGGGTTGGTACATTGTACTCCGCAACACCCCTAGAGACTTGTTTGACATGGGCAATGGAAGTAGAGATGACATCAATGAAAGATCATAAACTTTGCCTTTTCTAGAACAAAACCTAAATGAAACTATTCCTAGTACTAGTACACAATTTCAATGGGTTTGTCAAGATGTGGATGAAGATATTTACGTGTAACACCCCAAACCCGGCCTAGACGTTACGACCGGATCTGGCATGTCACATAAAAGGGTTGCTTAAAAACTGCGCATTCGTTAAAAACTCCGTATTCTATTTGAAACTCCGAGCTTTGTTGTTTGTGAAAATTCAGATTTTCTTTTAAGGCTTTTTAAAAAAAATGTTGTTATTGTTATTACTATTATTATTATTGTTATTTCCAAAAACTTGTTTAAAACAGAAATTAGATTCAATGAATTGCAAAAATATGATATTTTGAAAACACTTATTTCCGTTTTAAGAAAATCCAGAGTTTAATCGCTTAAAGTTTGAACCTAATGGAAATGAAAGCTTTAAAGAAAAATTAAAGTCCAATGGCCTTATTAAAAAAATCTTATACCCAAAATAAAATAAATCTCAAAATAAAGTAAAACGGAAATTTACTAAGGTTTCGAGGTATGGCCACCACAGAGTCCTCCGCAGCTCCAAACCCTCAATGCTGGGGATCACCTACAAGATTAAAGCAGAGGGGTGAGTTACAAGAACTCAGTGTGTAATCCCCTAATCGGTCACTAATCGGGCCCGAGCCCATGTGATGGACTAGGCCTTAGCCCTATATATACATAATAATGCGCGGCCCAGTATGTAGCCCAACCCAATAATCCATCCGCTACACACCACCCGTACCCACCAACACACACACGTGGGGATTTCTAAATCGACCCACCCATCCGCGCTACACACCAATATGGCGGACAAGTCGCTAATCACGAATTTGTGGCACGACCACCGAATAACAGAATATACGTGGCATAGCCACTATACTGACATAATGGCGAGCCACTGAATATGTGGCAAAGCCACCAGATTACACTTCCTCCGATCATCAATATCCCAATCCATGCAGAATGTCATGTATGCAAAGCATATATCAAAAATGATGTATGAAATAAATTACCATCATAACCAGCTAAACAGAATACATGCAATCACACTAATCAGCCCTTGAGGGTATAACAGTAATTTACCTACCGAGGGTACTTTATTAATTTACCCACCAAAGGTACTTTGGTAATTTTACCCACCAAGGGTATTTCGGTAATTTCGCACTCAACGGCCTTTCCGAAGGCCTACTATTGCCTCAAGCGACACATGACCCTTTTTAGGTCACTACGGAATTATTGGGCCTAAAATCCATCTTAGGCCCAATCAGGCCCACACCTTGTGTGGCCCATTTCGCATGATTTTGGTCTCAGATTTGCAGATTCGCATTCAGGCTTATCATTTGATAATTTTCCAACAATTATGCCCAAGTGGGCTAGATAGCCCATTGGGCCCATTTGGCCCGTTTTGGCTCGATCAGGCCCATTACAGCCTCGATTTCGCAAGAGTACTCGTGACACTCTCAACGACTTACTGTCATTATTCGTATCTCGATTACCACTACGAGCGCTCGCACACTCGAGTGGTCACAATTGCCGATTTTTTGGCTTTTCGGCATTTGGCCGATTTACAGAACATCTCACGCAAGCATTCAGAGAGGTGTGAGATTAAACACCTGATTTGGAATACATGACACGATACTCTCCGAGGCACCTAAGGATACAATCGGTTAACAGTTAGTCCAAAACCTTAATACAACTTCTTCCAAGTGTTGAGATTGATTAACAATCTACATCACTTACCAACAATCCAAGAAATCCCCTGCAAGGGAAGATTGTATAAACGATTCCTTAATTTAAGCCCATCGAGTCCCTTGCAACGTTGAAACTGAGAAGAAGTGTTAGCCATTAAAACTCACATCCAATCTTAAAATCATAAGGGCCTTTCGACTTGAAAATGAACAACCCAATATTAAAACCCCATCACCCATATTCGGCCACAACCTTACTTACCAACCAACTCTCAAAAATCAAACGTTAGAAGAACGACGAGAGGGTATGCTAGCCCTCTAACAGCTTCGGCCCACACCAAATGAACCAAAAAGATTTGAGGTAGAAAGGAATGGATTGATTCGACCTTAGTCAAAAGAAACAGGGTGAGAATTTTAGCTTTTAGCAAAAAAACAAGAAGTGCAAAGAAACAAGAATCTAGCAGAAGAGCAACACTAACCTTAGATCAGAGATGAGCCGAATGGGAAGAAGAGATTTGGCACTGGCAGCAATATAAAAGCACTCAGGGTTCGGCTATGGAGGCTATACTGAAATGAAAACTAAACAAAGAACACAAGTCGAAATGGTAGATGTAGGCCAGGTTCGGCTATAGGAAGAAAAGGGTTAGAAAAGAATTTGGCTACAAGTGTTTGGCAACCACAAATGAAAAGAAAAGTGTTTGAAAAAGAAATGAGAAGAAGTCACTTGAGAGGTTGAGGTCACTTGAGAGGTTGAGGTTTCAGCAAAGAAAAGAGTTGAAGCAGACGACTCAAAATGCAGTAGCCAAAGAATGAAAAAAATGAAGAGATTCAAGTAGAAAAGTGCACGAGTGGTTAATTATCACAAACTAAGTAAAGAACACACTTAGAAAAGAAAAGGAAGGAAAAAGAATACTCAGAATACTAGCCACAATTTTAGCACACAAACAAAAGGTTTTGTTTTCTTCCTTTGCTACCTACCAAATGCCAAATTTGCTTCCCTACACTAACCTCTAGCCGAAATTTTCACCTCCCCCACACACTGCACATTCGGCCAACCACTCCCACACTCCTCACTTCTACGATTCTCTCCACCTTTCTCTCCTACACTTACTCCCCTTCACTCATTTGAAATGCTTGACCAAGTCTCCAACCAACCTTGTAGAGTTTGGTCTCCACTCAGCTTCCTCCTTTCCTGGGCACAAAATAAAAACTCCCCATGAGCTGCTTGTGGGATTCGAACCTCCAACCTCCTTGCACTCCCTTTGACGCCATCACCACCCTGCCACACACTCCACTTGTGCTAGCAAAATACGGACAAATTTCCTTAAGTCATGCTTCCAACAGCCCTCTCCACTAAAGAGCCAAAAACCAAAATTTTCCCAAGGCTTGGGCTCGAATCCGAGCCTCCCTAGGACCCTCAAACACACCCAAATAATAAGCTAAACGAGCTCAACACATGCAATAGTGAAAAAATGCCAGACCCCAAATTTTAGGATGTTACATTACGAATCATAATGTAGTAAGATTTTATGATTTTTTAATTATATGTAATATTATAATTTAAATATTGATATTGTTAAATATTTCAACTATTTTATATGTACTACTATTGTTGTAATTAGTTACTTATATTTCAACTATTTTATGTGTATTGCAGATAAAATGCCTAGAAGAAGATTGCGAGATCTAAGTATTATTCAAAATCCTCCAAATTCAGAAGAAACAAATAGTGAACAGCAGACTGCTATTGGATCTTCGAATGTTCCGAATACAGCTGACAAACATGCATGTTGACTTTTATCATTAATTTTTGTTTCAAATTATTATATTATCATATACCATTTTTTTAGTTAAAAGTGGTGGGAGGCGCAAAACTTGAGGATGTATGCTATTAAAAGATTTATACGAGCTAAATTCTATCGAGCGTGTCAAAGTAGCTAGAAACAGTCATGGTCAGCCTATTAGACCAGAAGGTCGAGTTTTAGCTGGATACTTGGGCATTATAGCGCGAAATGCCAATCTGTTGCCTATCAATTACGAGTCATAGCATCATATGCTTGATAGTAACAAAAATCAAGCTCTCGATAATATTAAGTTAATAACGTGAATGTAATTTATAATACTTTGGTTTAAGTTTCATTTATATTTACTTTCTAAACTTGTGTTATTTTCAGGAGAGATTTGCTTTGGAGGTCTCGGATAATTATGTAAAAAAGGCATTAGAAAAGAAATGGAGAGACCATAAAAGTACTTTAAAGAAGGAATACTTTAAGAAAAAAATAAGCCTCGAAGAGAAATTGCAAAAGTCCCGCCGGGAATGCTGAGGTACCAATGGAAAGATGCAGTTAGATTTTGGAATTCAAAGAAAGGGGAGGTATTACGTGCTTCCAAACTCTAATAATTATTTTTATTTATAGTATTTACTATATACGTAATAATAATTTCATAATGTAGGATCGTGAGTGATTTGGATCTACAAGTAGGCAAAAACAAAAAATTCACACACACAGCTAGGTCGAAAAGTTTTGCTTGTGTAGCTGATGACGAGGTATTTTGAATTTATTAATTGTGTCAAATATTAATTACGTTCTACTAAATAATATTTTTCCTACTATATTGTAGGAACTCTCGTCTAGTAAAAAAGTTGGACGCCTTCAGCTTTTTGACATTACACATAGAAAGGAAGATGGATCTCTTATGACTACTGAAGCTACAGAAATTATGATATATTTACTTAATAAATTTTTAATTATTTTAAATATTATCATGTTTAACTATAATGGTTTAATTCGTCGTTTGTAATGCAAATAATGCCAAGTTATGTTGCATTTATTTGATTATATATTTCATTTCTAACTCTTTGATTGATTTATTAGGAGAAATTAAAGGATAAAAGGGCGGAGTATGAAGCGATCGCTTTAAGTGATATTTCTGTTAATCTGGACGACATTGATAATAGAATTATTACTAAAGTTTTGGGTCCTGAAAGGTATGGTCGAATTCGATTTCAAGGATCTTTTGTTAACCCAACCCAATATTTTGGATCCAGCTCGCAACAATATATGCCTTCGGGGAATCAAGGTTAAGTTGAAGTTCAGAGGTTAAGAGACCAGATGACTCAAATGCAAGCGAGTACAGTTGAGCAAATTGCTTAACTTAAAGTGGAGGCAGCATTGAGAGAAGCAGAGGCTCAAAGAAACTATGTTGAACTCCAGCTACAACTTAAAGCGGATGCAGCAACGAGGGAAGTAGAGGCAATAAGAAAATATGACGAACTCCTGATACAGCTTCAGAATATGATAAAGATGTTTTAGCAGCCACAGAATCCACCATCTTAGACTTTTTTTTTTCTTATTGTGAGAGTAATTTAACAATATAACTTTTGAATACAATATATTTTTTTATTTCATTTATTAATTTAGATCATATACATATTTCTTTTGTGATAATATCATTTAGATTTGAAGTTTTTGGTTGGATTTGATGTTACAGGAAATTATGTTGATAATTCGGGTTCTATATGAATGAAAATGGGTTGGTAAAATCTGCTAAAGTTAGTGGTGTTTTTCCACAAATGCCACCAAAGAACATGACTTTTAATGGCGTTTTTACTAAAAATGCCGCTAAAGAACATGACCTTTAGCGACGCTTTTACTAAAAATGCCACTAAAGATCATGTTCTTTAGCGGCGTTTGTGTGAAAAGCACCGCTAAATGTCATGTTCTTTAGTGGCGTTTGTGGGAAAAGCATCACTAAAGGTCATGTTCTATAGTGGCGTTTTCCCAAATAAATGCTGCAAAATTAGCGGCGTTATCTATAACGGCATTTTTTGGGGCGCTTATCAAAATGCTGTAAATTGTTTTAGCGGCACTTATAGGTAAAAAAAAAAAAAACGCCGCTAAAAACATGTTTTGCTATAGTGATGTTTGTATGGAAAGGATCATTACTTCAAGGTGAACAACACAAGTACAAACTCATGATACCTTGAAAGTGGATGCTCAAGACATAAGACCAGTGACAAGAGTCATTTTATCGAATTGAAGCCAAAAAGTGGATGAGAAGTTACATTTGGTGACAACACCAAAGGACAAATAAAAGGAATTGACTCTATTGGTAAAAACTCTTCAATATTTATTGGAAATGTTTTGTATGACAACGGTCTTAAGTATAATCCATTAAGTATTAGTCAATTGTGTGATAAAGGTCTCAATGCCATTTTTGAGTCTAATGGTTGTAAATTTATTGACATTGTGTCAATAAGATTGTGGTTGTAGGTCATAGAATAGGAAATATTTATATGGTGCATCTAAATGAATTACATGATTCAAATGTTTGTTTGATTGCCAAAAATGAAAATTCTTCTTGGTTATGGCATAGAAGACTAGGACATACAAGTATGAGCATATTGCACAAATTAGTTAAAAATGACTTAGAGGACATCCTAAAATTGACTTTGATTTAGACAAAATTTGTGATGCATGTACTAAGGGTATCTACAAATAGAGTTCTTCAACTAAGTCACATAGATATTTTTGGTCCTATTAGAACAACTAGCTTCGGTGGAAAACAATATACGTTTGTGCTTGTTGATGATATATTTTGGATTTACTTGGGTTCTTTTCTTAAGTACTTGTAACACCCCAAACCCGGCCCACAAGCCTTGACCGGATCTGGTATGTCACTGCAGAAAAACGTTTGAAAGATTTTGACTTATGAGTGAAAAGATGAAATTTTGTTGAGTTTGTAAAACGGTGACCATTTAAAATCTTAAGTAAAGTGTGGAGTTTATAAAAAAAATATCCGGATTAAAACTTTATTATATATATAGATTTAAATAAAATCGTTTGCAAATGATATTTCAATTGTCAATCCATAATAAAACAAAATAATAAACTTAATGAATAACACTTAAACAAACTTTAAATGCTTTTAGGGGCCTTATTACAATAATTGAATAATCAAAGTACTGAAAATATAAATACTTAATTAATTAAAAATATCCTTCTGCATGAGAATCTGCTTCTGCATGGCCACCTTTGTATCCACTCCAACCCGGTCCAATTTCACGATCACCTGCGATGTTGGTAAATATTTGGTTAAGTCATACAGACTCAGTGTGTAATTAAACCACTGAATTCCACCCACATGTTAAACCACATATTTACCCACATATCAGATAGTAAGATAATTAACCACATATTTCCACATTCTGGGCTTCGCCCATATTCATATCACTTATCAGGTAACAGAGTAATTAACCACCTGATTTCCACATATCAGGCTTAGCCCATTTCCACATCGATCCACATTCATTTCATCGGGCTTGGCCCATTACCACATTAATCCACGTATCGAATGGGCTTGGCCCATTTTCACATTAATTCACATATCCATTGAAATTATGCAAAGTGCACCCAACCCAACCTAGGGTCCATCCTCTACACACCCCCGTATCCAGCCTACCACACACCAGGGGATTAACAAATCACCCTCTCCTTTTCACTCTAAAAGCAATCAATGCCGTCCATGTGCAATTAAGCACAATAATCCACAACGCAACCTCAGTCAGCGCCAATCCACGATGTAGCCGTAGCTAACACCAAAACCACGATGGGACACATAGTCACTCATCAACCACGATATGGCACATAGCCGATATCAACCACGATGAGGCACATAGCTACTCATCAAGCCACGCGAACTTAATCGTAAATAATCTACAACGTGACCTCAGTCAACGTCAATCCACGATGTAGCTCAAGGCTAACATCAAACCACGTACTCAAAGTACACCCGTACCTTCTTTCATATCATATCCCAACCCATGCACATGCAACATAAAATAATGATATAATATAATGATGCATGAGCATGTTCATCAAGCATAGTCATAACACATATTCATATTAATAATCAGATTTGATACTTACCGGATTATCGACATACCCCTTGAGGGTATCCATATCACAATTTCCACTGCACTAGTTAGCACATTCATAACACATACACATTTCACATACATATCATATACCCGGAAAACGGTGGGTTAATCACACACCTTACTATTTAGCAAAATCCCGAACTACTTGAATCTAACACGATAAACGGCGTTTTTCCTCCTTCCTTAATGCCAATCTAGTCTCCTACCAAATTCTGAAGGCTTTGCTTATTCCTGTCGATTAGCCCCTCAACCATCATAGTCGCAATCGGTCATCACTTAACAACTAATAAAATGGCCATTGGCCAAATACTTACACTGCTTACCTTATTAATTAAATCCCGAAAGATCACTTCCACAAAGGTTGGCTATAAGAATCCCGAAAGATCTCTTGCGCTAGGCTGTACCTTCCCCTACAATCGGTCTTAACACATTTAATAAGAGTTATAGGGCCATTCGGCCAACCTTGGAAATTTAGAGCCTAAACTCTTGATTTCGGCACGCTTATGAAGAAAAACACAAAACTGATTATCAAAGGAGAGAACACTTACCACCACCACCACACGAATTGTCCACTAGCTCTAAATGTCGATAGGATAAAAGGGATGTTAACTTTCGGCTTTTGAAACTTGCGATAGAAGAAAAAGAATAAGGTCGTCTTTGAGATTCGGCTATGGCTACAAATAAATGTAAAATACAAATAGAAGAAAAAGCACTTACATGATTCGGCTAAGCCCTTCAAATGTTGATGGAAAAATCGGTCACAAGAGAAAGGTATATTCGGCTAACATCAATTAAAAGAAGAAGTTTGGGAGAGGGATATAGGTTCGGCCAAGCTAGCAAATAGGAGAAGAATGAACTCAAATAGCCTTAATGCTCTTTGTAATTTCGTTCACTAACCAAAAGAATGTGAAGGCCGAAACTAGGTGACTTAACACAAAAGAAAACGGCACTAAAGAGAAAGGAGAGACTAAATTTCGGTACAAAGAATTTAAAGAAGAAAAAGAATAACAAAAGATGATCACTCCCTCTTATAAAGAATTCGGCTGCTACATCCCCACTTATCAAATCCCAAATTAAACTCCTATTTTAACTCTTTATCACCTTAACAAATAAAATAAATCATCACATTATCTATTATCACCTATTTAAACTAAAATAAATAAAATAAGGCCTCCATTATCTTCTTATCATCCATTAAAAATAAATAAAATAAATCAACATTTATCCTACCTTTATAATATTTAGCCGAAAATTAAAAGGAGAAATAAACTCAATCCTCATCCGATTGAAATTCCATGTGCCGTTCAATTTCTTCCAACTTGATGCCAAAATAAAAAAAAACACTCCTTATGCCGCCATCAAGACTCGAACATGAGACCTACTGGAGCAATTCTCCTAGCACCTTAGGTAGCGTCCCAAGCCACTTTGCCAAGGCGCTTTTTGTGACATGAATCACTCAGGATTTCTTTTAAAGCCTCCCTAGCCCAGCGCCTTCTTGCCGCACAAAAATAAAATGCTCCTTCTTGCTTCCTTCGCAACTCGAACCTGGGCCCTCTACCCATTGCGTGAGGCGTCACTTGCCCAAGCCTTAAGTGGCGCCTTGCTGCCACTTTACCAGACCAACCCTTGTGTCATAAACTCCCCACAATTCCTCTTAAAGCCTCCTTAGCCCAATTCCCCTTTTTGACGCAAAAACAAAAGCCCATTTGCTTCCCACGTTGCTCGAACCTCTTCCCTCCTGCACTCCCTTTGACGCAAGCCTCCAAGCCCCTAAGGTAGTGTCCCTTGCCAATTTACCACACGGTTCCTTGTGTCCTAATCTCCCCAAAACTTTTCTTAAGGCCTCTTCAGCCTAGCTCCTCTTTTTAACTTAAACCCAATATTTTTTTTTTCCAAAGCCTTCCCTTATTTTTCAGAGTTCTCAAAACCCTTAAACTTATCCAACCACACTCAAGGCCTACTTAGCTCATGAATTATGCACTCCCGCATAACCCCTAATCTAGGATGTTACAGTTCTACCCTCCTTAAAAATAATTTCGTCCTCGAAATTACTTCCTAACTAACGGCTGAACAATCCTACTCATCACACTACGCTTACGCTGTGCACTCTGATCTTAATAAAACTATCTTACCTTCTAGGCACAATATCTAAGTTCACGTCCCCTAGAACTCATTTCTAACGTTGCGATTTAATCTGATTACAAAGTTTTATGCATTAGTACTTTTGTTCCACTTTTTATCCACGAACAAATCTTATGAGAAAGGAGTTGTAGAAGTAGTTCTTTCGATCACACAAAGTTTCAGTTCAAGTTCTCTATTCTAATTCAGAGAATCACATTCACATTCACATTAATCCATCTCGATAAAGACACATTCATTCCTCCTTAGAGGCTCATTCATTCATCAACATAGACATATTCATTCAGTGGTATCCACCACCCACATTCACTATTCGGACACTTTTGTCCGTTTCTATCCCAGGGGTATTTTCGTCATTAGTCCTATAAGGGTATTATGGTAATAAATCAGGGTCAATTTGAAAATCCCTATAATTCAACGATATTTCAAAATTTACAAAAACTCGAGGTTATCTTGAAAATTTGTTTTTCAAATCAGCGGTGTTGTAGAAATTTCAGAAATCGGGGTCATTCTGGTAATTTTGTAAGTTAGGGGTAAATCAGTAATTTTCCAAATCAGGGTATTTCAATATTTCACAAAATAAGGTTTTTGGATACTTTTGCAGAGTAAGAAAATTTTATTAAAATCAAGGGTAGTATTGAAATTTTGAAACTAAGGGTATTTTAGTAATTTACAACACAAGGGTATTTTCGTAATTTTGCAAATCGAAAAAAATAAATGTCTTCCAAAATCTAACTCAGGGTTTACAAACCAAAGGGGTAATTTGATAATTTAAAAAAAAAACTAGGGTTTTTAAAACAGTAAGGCTGATCCCTTTCGGGTTTTAATTATTGAGTTTAGCCGATGACTAAGTCCTCTTGGTTAGGGTGAACGGTTACTACGCACCAGGTAGGATTCGAGTAAAGAGGAGGTGAGTCGCTAGGACTGCTTAAATACCAAGCTCTTATTGAATCCACTCCTAGACATGCGTACAACAGTTACCACACCCTAGCTCGGCGACTTAATTATAGGTTTGTTTAGTGGTCCTTAAGTTTTATGTATTCAATGCTGGAGTAGACTAGTCCTAGGGTTCAATAGCCCTAATCTGCTAATCTACGTTCCCATAAAAAGCCCATACAGTTCATATATTCAGTTCACTTCAGAAGTCAGAAGTACTTACCTGGTGGACTTCAGGCCGGAGATACAGGTGCCATGTCAGAATAACCTGAAAAATTTCTTAAAAGTCTATTTTTTTTGAAAAGCCCATTTTTTTGAAAGCATTTTTCGGGCCCAAAACCTCAAAGTCGAGTTTTGAACCTGGCTCTGATACCAAACTGTAACACCCAAACCCAGCCCACAAGCCTTGACCGGATCTGGTATGTCACTGCGGAAAAACATTTAAAAGATTTTGACTTATGAGTGAAAACATGAAATTTTGTTGAGTTTGTAAAACGGTGACCATTTAAAATCTTAAGTAAAATGTGGAGTTTATAAAAAAAATATCCAGATTAAAACTTTACTGTATATATAGATTTAAATAAAATCGTTTGCAAATGATATTTCAATTGTCAATCCATAATAAAACAAAATAATAAACTTAATGAATAACACTTAAACAAACTTTAAATGCTTTTAGGGGCCTTATTACAATAATTGAATAATCAAAGTACTAGAAAATATAAACACTTAATTAATTAAAAATATCCTTCTGCATGAGAATCTGCTTTTGCATGGCCACATTTGTATCCACTCCAACCCGGTCTAATTTCACAATCACCTGCGATGTTGGTAAATATTTGGGTGAGTCATACAGACTCAGTGTGTAATCAAACCACTGAATTCCACCCACATGTTAAACCACATATTTACCCACATATTAGATAGTAAGATAATTAACCACATATTTCCACATTCTGGGCTTCGCCCATATTCATATCACTTATCAGGTAACAAAGTAATTAACCACCTGATTTCCACATATCGGGCTTAGCCCATTTCCACACTGATCCACATTCATATACTGGGCTTGGCCCATTACCACATTAATCCACGTATCGAATGGGCTTGGCCCATTTTCACATTAATTCACATATCCATTGAAATTATGCAAAGTGCACCCAACCCAACCTAGGGTCCATCCTCTACACACCCCCTTATCCAGCCTACCACACACCAGTGGATTAACAAATCACCCTCTCCTTTTCACTCCAAAGGCAATCAATGCCGTCCACGTGCAATTAAGCACAATAATCCACAACGCAACCTCAGTCAGCGCCAATCCATGATGTAGCCGTAGCTAACACCAAAACCACGATGGGACACATAGTCACTCATCAACCACGATATGGCACATAGCCGATATCAACCACGATGAGGCACATAGCTACTCATCAAGCCACGTGAACTTAATCGTAAATAATCCACAACGTGACCTCAGTCAACGTCAATCCACGATGTAGCTCAAGGCTAACATCAAACCACGTACTCGAAGTACACCCGTACCTTCTTTCATATCATATCCCAACCCATGCACATGCAACATAAAATAATGATATAATATAATGATGCATGAGCATGTTCATCAAGCATAGTCATAACACATATTCATATTAATAATCAGATTTGATACTTACCGGATTATCGACATACCCCTTGAGGGTATCCATATCACAATTTCCACTGCACTAGTTAGCACATTCATAACACATACACATTTCACATACATATCATATACCCGGAAAACGGTGGGTTAATCACACACCTTACTATTTAGCGAAATCCTGAACTACTTGAATCTAACATGATGAACGGGGTTTTTCCTCCTTCCTTAATGCCGATTTGGTCTCCTACCAAATCTCGAAGGCTTTGCTTATTCCTGTCGATTAGCCCCTCAACCATCATAGTCGCAATCGGTCATCACTTAACAACTAATAAAATGGCCATTGGCCAAATACTTACACTGCTTACCTTACTAACTAAATCCCGAAAGATCACTTCCACAAACGTTGGCTATAAGAATCCCGAAAGATCTCTTGCACTAGGCTGTACCTTCCCCTACAATCGGTCTTAACACATTTAATAAGAGTTATAGGGCCATTCGGCCAACCTTGGAAATTTAGAGCCTAAACTCTTGATTTCGGCACGCTTATGAAGAAAAACTCAAAACCGATTATCAAAGGAGAGAACACTTACCACCACCACACACGAATCGTCCACTGGCTCTAAATGTCGACAGGATAAAAGGGATGTTGACTTTCGGCTTTTGAAACTTGCGATAGAAGAAAAAGAATAAGGTCGTCTTTGAGATTCGACTATGGCTATAAATAAACGTAAAATACAAATAAAAGAAAAAGCACTTACATGATTCGGCTAAGCCCTTCAAATGTTGATGGAAAAATCGGTCACAAGAGAAAGGTATATTCGGCTAACACCAATTAAAAGAAGAAGTTTGGGAGAGGGATATAGGTTCGGCCAAGCTAGCAAATAGGAGAAGAATGAACTCAAATGGCCTTAATGCTCTTTGTAATTTCGGTCACTAACCAAAAGAATGTGAAGGCCGAAACTAGGTGACTTAACACAAAAGAAGACGGCACTAAAGAGAAAGGAGAGACTAAATTTCGGCACAAAGAATTTAAAAAAGAAAAAGAATAACAAAAGATGATCACTCCCCCTTATAAAGAATTCGGCTGCTACATCCCCACTTATCAAATCCCAAATTAAACTCATATTTTAACTCTTTATCACCTTAACAAATAAAATAAATCATCACATTATCTATTATCACCTATTTAAACTAAAATAAATAAAATAAGGCCTCCATTATCTTCTTATCATCCATTAAAAAATAAATAAAATAAATCAACATTTATCCTACCTTTATCTTATCTAGCCGAAAATTAAAAGGAGAAATAAACTCAATCCTCATCCGATTGAAATTCCATGTGCCGTCTAATTTCTTCCAACTTGACGCCAAAATAAAAAAAAACACTCCTTATACTGCCATCAAGACTCGAACATGAGACCTGCTGGAGCAATTCTCCTAGCACCTTAGGTAGCGTCCCAAGCCACTTTGCCAAGGCGCTTTTTGTGACATGAATCACTCAGGATTTCTTTTAAAGCCTCCCTAGCCCAGCGCCTTCTTGCCGCACAAAAATAAAATGCTCCTTCTTGCTTCCTTCGCAACTCGAACCTGGGCCCTCTACCCATTGCGTGAGGCGTCACTTGCCCAAGCCTTAAGTGGGGCCTTGCTGCCACTTTACCAGGCCAACCCTTGTGTCATAAACTCCCCACAATTCCTCTTAAAGCCTCCTTAGCCCAATTCCCCTTTTTGACGCAAAAACAAAAGCCCATTTGCTTCCCACGTTGCTCGAACCTCTTCTCTCTTGCACTCCCTTTGACGCAAGCCTCCAAGCCCCTAAGGTAGCGTCCCTTGCCAATTTGCCACACGGTTCCTTGTGTCCTGATCTCCCCAAAACTTTTCTTAAGGCCTCTTCAGCCTAGCTCCTCTTTTTAACTTAAACCCAATATTTTTTTTTCCAAAGCCTTCCTTTATTTTTCAGAGTTCTCAAAACCCTTAAAACTTATCCAAACACACTCAAGGCCTGCTTAGCTCATGAATTATGCACTCCCGCATAACCCCTAATCTAGGATGTTACAGTACTAAATTTGAAGCTTAAGAAAAATTCTTCACATTTTAAAAAATGAATTAAAATGAAAAAAGTTACTCTATTTCCAGTGTAAGGAGTGACCACGGAATCGAATTTCAAACTCTTGGTTTTGATCATTTTTGTAACTCAAATGGGATTAGCCATTTTTTTGTAACTAGAACCCCTCAACAAAATGGAGTTGTTGGGAGGAAAAATAGAACTTTAGAAGAAATGGTTAGAACTATGCTTTGTGAAAATAATTTGCTAAAATATTTTTGGGCGAAAGCCACAAACACTACATGTTACTTTGTAAATCAAGTAATGATTAGGCCTATTTTGAAGAAAACTCCATATGAACATTTCAAAAATAAAAAGCCTAACATTAGCTATTTTTATCCTTTTGGAAGTAAGTGTTTTGTTTTAAATAATGAAAAAAATAATCTTGGCAAATTCAATACAAAAAGTGATGAAAGGAATTTTTCTTGGTTATTCCTTAAATTTTAAAGCTTATGGAGTCTTGAGCAAAAAAGCTATAGTAGTAGAAGGGTCTATACATGTTTTTTATGACACTAACCTTCCTCCTAGAAAGGATTCTTGTATTGATGATGATTATGCAAAATTTTTTAATTATGATGAGAAAGTGGATCAATTATCAAGTGAGAAGATACTAGAACAAACTCAAGATGATTTAAAGGAGATTACATTAGAGGAGAAGGAAGTCACTCATCCTAGGGAGTATAACTATGTTAAAGAAGATAAGATTTTAGAAGATCTATCCAATGAGGTAACTATTATATATTCTCTTAGAAATAGATGTAATTATGTTGCATTTATCTCATGCATAAAGCCTAAAAATATTAAAGAAGCATTAAATGATGAATATTGGATGTTAGCTATGCAAGATGAGATAAATCAATTTCAGAGAACTAATTTGAAAGAAGTAATGTATGGACCCTAGTTGAAAGACCTAGTAAAAAATCTACTATAGGTACTAAGTGGGGTTTTAGGAATAAGCTAGATGAGAGTGGTAACATAGTGAAGAACAAGGCTAGGCTTGTTGCTCAAGGCTACACTTAAGAGGAAGGAATAGACTATGATGAAACATATGCTCTCGTAGCTAGAATGGAAGCCATTAGGATACTTTTAACTTTTGCATGCTTTAATAATTTCAAATTATTTAAAATGGATATCAAAAGTGCCCTTTTAAATGATTTTATTAATGAAGAAGTGTATGTTGAACAACCACCAGATTTTGAAGATCCAAAATTTCGAAACCATGTTTTTAAACTTTCAAAAACATGGTATGAAAAACTTTCAAATTTTTTTTATTGAAAAGAGTTTTTTTAAAGGGAAGGTTGACACAACACTTTTTATTAAGAGAAAAGTAAAATATTTATTAGTAGTGCAAATTTATGTTGATGATATTATTTTTGGGGCTACTATTGAAACTCTTTATGAGGATTTTTCAAAGCTAATGCAAAGTGAATTTGAGATGAGCATGATGGGAGAGCTCTCATTATTTTTAGGACTCCAAATCAAGCAAAGGAAGGATGATATCTTCATCAATGAAGCTAAGTATACAAGAGATATGCTCAAGAAGTTTGGGATGGACAATCTCAAACCATAAGCTACACCTATGAACTCTTCTACAATGCTTGACAAAGATGAAGAAGGTAAGTGTGTATATATAAAACTGTATAGGTCAATTATTGTTTTTTTTTTGTTTTATCTTACCACAAGGAGAGCCGACGTTATGTTTAGTGTTTGCTTATGTTCTAGATATGAACCTTGTCTTAAGGAATATCGTTTACAAGCCATTAAAAGAATGTTAGGTACCTTAGAAACACTCCTAATTTAGGACTTTAGTATCCTAGAGATTCATCCTTTAGCTAGCATGCATTCTTGGATGCACATTTTGGAGGTTGCAAACTAGATAGGAAGAGCACCTCTAGTACTTGTCAGTTCTTAGGCAACATGTTAATTTCATGGTTCTCAAAGAAACAAAATAATGTTGCGTTGTTCATTACTGAAGCAGAATACATTTCAGCTGGTAGTTATTGTGCTCATGTTTTATGGATGAAACAACAACTTAAAGACTATGGAATTGATATAGATAGACAATACTAGTGCTATTTGTCTCACTAAGAATCTCATCCAACATTCTAGAACTAAGCATATTGAAATAAGACATCATTTCATTAAAGATCATGTCAAAAGAGGTGATATAGTTCTAGAGTATGTAGACACTTTGTATTAATTTGCTGATATTTTTACAAAACATTGAATTGTGTAGAATCTTTTCTATGTACTTTGAATGATTTTTTAAGCTTGTATATATTTTAAAATGTATTGAAAAGGCATGCTTGTATGATTTCAATTGCTCTTATTTTCAATTGCTTGAAAAAAAAAAACACCTAAAAGGTCAACTTCAATTAATAGCATCAACCATTACAAAATCATGGATTGCCGTAGGGTAATCCATCCCAAAATTCAAGTTACAATTATTTGTTATAGCATACTTGCTCGTAAAATTTGTAGCCTTATTACAATTGCGGTTGACCCACTTGAACTCCATTTTGTGAAGCATATAATTGGAATTAAACAGATCGTTGATACGATGCCCCATAATAGTGATGTCCACTCTCCAATTCCTTATTATGTTGGCCAGGCTTGCGTAGTCTGTTTCGAAAATAGCATTAGCAATGTCCAAGGATTTAGATATATCCGACTATTCAACATAGCCCTTCTTGGCAAACAGGTGTGGCAATTTCAATGGCTCTTACATGCAAAAAGAGAGTGGGGATTTTAATATGTTCGATTAATCTATTTTAACCTTATTTGTCTAGCATGATTTATTTTTTTGATGCTGTTGAACTTGTTAAAGTGAACTTTATTCAGTTAACTTAGCCAATTTTTTTGAATGAACTTATTATGATTTATGAATCATACGCATCATGCTTACTTTTTGAATTTTCATGCTTATGAAATCATTAGAATTTATCTAAGAGTCATTTCAAGACATTTAGAGTACATTAGGACTTCAAAAATTAAGTTCTTGGAAAATTTCTACACTTGGAAAACAGATTCATGATTTGGTATTGATACCGTTTTAAAATTATGGATACTTGTCAGGTTTTAAAAGTACCTGCACCAAGGGTTTTAAAATAGTTTCTAAACCCAAAATTTATTTTTCCCTTCATTCAAAAGTTCTCTCAAAGCCCACTCAAAAATTTCATAAATCTTCCCATTCTTTTGCTAAATCTTGACTCCAAAACATCTTCTAACTCCATCTCATCAAGATTTCCTCAAAATTTCTTCAATTTTTTCAACATTTCAATAATTTTGAAGTAAACACTAAACTTTTCCCATTTTAAGATTTTATGAAATGTAGGTTAAAATATTGAATTTTTATGAGTTTTTGGGTTGATTTGGACTCTATAAACTGTGTTTTATTACATGGGGTTGCCTATTTCTAACAATTTTCTCAAAAAATTATTTCAAATCCTTTGCCCATCAAGTGTTCGAAAAATTCCTCAACGGAATTTTTGATAGTCTAAGTGTGTTTTTAGTGTTTAATCCTTTACCATGGCCCCCGATGAACAGTAAAAGTAACATAATTTAAGCCCACATTTAGTATGCTTTTGGATGATTTATCCCTTGATTTACATAAAAAGGTGCTCTTAATCCTTTCTTTTCATGTCTTATACCCAGCAAAGCACCCGAGGATGAAAATAACATAAAACGGGCTTAAAACGGGCCAAATGGGCCAATTCACGAAATCGACACGGCCTGGACTTTAAGCCACACGGCCGTGCCACGCCTAACATCTATAACACAGTCTCTCCCCCGATTCACACGGCCGTGCCTCAAGTAGAAATCCGAACACGGCCTGGAGTCGATCCACACGGGAGTGCTACATGGCCGTGCCTCTATCGTCAGAATGAGCAATTTTAGTCGGAAAAGGATACTTGGGGAGAAAGAATCCTATTACAAGAGCATATATATATCCCCTCAGTACCACCTTTGAAAAGGCGTCAAAGCTAGGCCAAGAAGCCAAGCCAAGAAGGTCAAAATTAGGGAATAAACGCGAAGATAGCCAGTTGATTCATCCCAAGAAGCCAGAACTATACTCAAGACGGCAGAATTCTCCTTCAATTCCTTAAGGGGGTTTTAGGATTTTTCTTATGTGTTGTTTTATATTTTCTCTTGTGATGTTTTGTTTATTCATTATGAACTAAACCCCTCATATACCTGAACGGGATGAAACCTAGATGGAACTTTTCATTTGATTTTTAGGTTATATGATAATTACTTAGTTTGTTCTTAATTATATTGCTTAATCCAAATCTAATGTGCTTAGGTGGAGGAGGAACAGACCCTACCTAAGAGTAGGTCTAACATAATTAAGCGGAGTTGATCGAACGCCTAGAGATAGGGTTACGAGATTTTGTCGAATTAGGGTGAAACCTAATATGGGAGTCCATTGATCGATTTACTGGTATCCTAGGGGGTCATTATAAGCGAACGAGAGTTCCACTAATTAACCTAGGGTTAGACGTTATTCGCCTCGAGAGAGGGTTTAATATAGGTTAGGGAGTCTTACGGATCAACCTAAGTAAAAGAAATCATATAATTTAGGGTTAAATAATAAGTGAAGTCTAGCTGGATTCTTCCTGAAGGTATCGTCGTAATCAACTGAGCTTTCCTTCAAAGTTATTTTCCTATTCGTCCTTTTTGTCTTTGTGTCCTTAGTTTAGTCTTCGTCAATATAGTTTAAAGCAACCTCACTCTATTTTTAAGGATAAATAATAAAAAAAAATTAGTATTAGTACTCTTAGTTCCTTTGGGTTCGATATTCGGTCTTGCCTAAGGCTATACTACTGTTCGATAGGTACACTTACCTTTAATCATTGTCAGAGTTAGTTTCCAGGTTTGATCATTCTTTTATAAATTTTAAAACTCTGATTACAGCGATCAAGTTTTTGGCGCCGTTGCCGGGGAACTAAAATATTAAGAAAACTCTATTTTTATTACTTTAGCAATTATTTTTTTCAATTTATTTTTATTTTAGGATAAATTTTAATTTTGCTAATTTTTTTTTCTTTTTTTGCTTTTATTTCCAGGTACCTCTAGTTTATGACTAGAAGGAATCCGAGAGGACCTTTAGTATACGAAAGTGATATTGAAGCTACCACTCGAAGGAATCGTCGGGAAACCAGGCGAGCCCTAAATTACACAGAAAGAGAGAAAGAAGATAGATCCAATCCTACTGAAGGGATGGACGAAAACAACCCACCACCACGCGATATGGGAGATCGCAACGCTCCATGTACAATGTTTGATTATGCGAAACCGCATTTAACAGGAGCAGAATCGAGTATTGTTAGGCCTGCTATAGCTGCTAATAATTTTGAATTAAAGCCTAATACAATACAAATGATTCAACAGTTTGTTCAATTTGATGGTTTGCAAGACGAAGATCCAAACATGCATATAGCTAACTTTTTAGAGTTCTGTGATACCTTCAAAATAAATGGCGTTTTTGATGATGCCATACGTATTCAATTATTCCCTTTTTCATTAAGAAATAAAGCCAAACAGTGGTTAAACTCATTAGAATGAGGGTCAATCACTACGTGGGATCAAATGACCGAAAAGTTTTTAATGAAATATTTCCCACCGGCCAAAAATGGCCAAACTACGGAATGATATCTCTTCTTTTGTGCAGATGGATGTAGAGACATTATATGACGCATGAGAGAGATACAAAGATCTCTTGAGGAGATGCCCATACCATGGCTTACCCTTATGGCTACAAGTCTAAACATTCTATAACGGTGTAAACCCCTCAACAAGACAACTGATTGTTTCAGCTGCCAGTGGAACCCTGAACAACAAAACTCCAGAAGCAGCCTACGAGTTCATTGAGGAGATGTCATTAAACAATTATCAGTGGCAAGCTTCGAGGACTAAACCAACGAAATCGGCAGGAGTCTTCAACGTCGACACCATGACCATGCTATCACGCAGCTTGAGATGATGAATAAAAAGTTTGATAGTTTATGTTCTTAGCAGGTACATCCAGTCATGCAGTGTGACGCAAGTGGAACCGTGGCAAATCCTGAGTACCCACCCTACCAACTGGAAGCAGAGAATGAACAGATGAACTATATAGGTAATAATTTCCGATCCAATAATAATCCTTATAGTAACAGTTACAATCCAGGTTGGAGGAACCACCCAAATTTTTCATGGGGAGGTCAAGGCAATCAAAGAAATCAAGGGCAACAACTTCCTCAGAACTTCCAAAATCAGCCCTATCCACGAGAGAAGAAACCACCCTATGAGGAGGAACTAAAACAATCGGCAAACACAGAAGAACACCTACAAAATATTGATAGGACAATCAAAAGCAACGAAACCCGAATGAGTGAAATTGCTAAATTAGTCAAGGAAATGACTAATGCAGTCGAGCAACTCACACGGCTCATGTTAGAGCGACCAAAAGGACGTCTACCAAGTAACACCGAGATTAATCCAAAGAACCAAATTCAAGCCATCACAGCTTAGGAGAACGAGGAGTTAGATGAACCACAACCAATTCCAGAAAGTAAGGTAGACAAAGGTATAATAGAGGTCACACAAGAAAAGCCAAAACCAGTAATAAAAGAGTACAAACCTCGCATACCTTATCCCGAAGCATTAAAAAGAGACGATTCAGAGGAACAGTTCGGTAAGTTTCTTAAACTTTTAAAGAAATTACATATTAATTTACCTTTTCTTGAAGCTCTTTTTCAGATGCCAGACTCGAGGAAATTTTTAAGACAACTCTTGACAAACAAACGCAAATTAGACGAAGAGCCACACATTGAACTCAACGCAAAGTGCTTAGCAATCCTACAAAATAAACTACCACAGAAATTAAAAGATCCAGGGAGTTTTATAATTCCATGTTTAATTGGTAGTTTAACTATTGATAATGCGTTAGCTGATTTAGGGGCAAGCATAAATGTCATGCCTTATGCATTGTTTAAACAACTAGGTCTAGAGAAGCCCAAACAAACTAGGATGAGTATTCAATTAGCTAATAAAACTGTTAGAATTCCTAGGGGCATTATTGAATATGTTCTCGTAAAAATCGATAAATTTGTTTTCCAGTAGATTTTGTTGTTTTAGACATGGATGAGGATAATTCAATTCCCTTAATTTTAGGAAGGCATTTTCTAGCAACTGCCAAGACTAAAATTGATGTTGCCTCAGGTGAACTCATACTTTGAGTAAGTGATGACTCAATTAGTCTTCAAGCCCTCGACTCAGCTAGGTCATCAACGAATCAAGGTGAGAAAGAAAATCCTTTTGATAATCATTCAATTACACCCTCTTTACAGGAACCACCTAAAAAAGGAACGATTGAACCAGATCCTCAGCTCAGTGCCAACAAAGAAATAAATCACGAGGAGCAAAGGATTCAAATCGATGACCTAGATGAGAGGAAAGCGCACTTCAAGGAGAAAATAGGGATACTCGAGGAAGAGCCTGAGCTACACACTGAAAAGCCGAAGGAGCCACTAGCAGAGCTCATAGGAACATCAAATCACATCAAAATAGAAAATCAGGTACTAATCAATAAAGCCGATCTTAGCATCATCACAGCAAACCTGAAGAAAGAAATCCCTCTTGAGGTACATAATATCTTCCTACACGAAAAAGTCGAGGTAAGCAACCCAACATGCGTCACTTCAAAGGTAAACGCTTCTTGACTCAACCTTTGTCAAGAAAATAGGACTATAGGCATGAGGGAAGATATCCAAACTTTCAAACCTTCCTAAAATTTTCAAATAAGAGGAAAGTCTAGCTTAAGACTATAAACGAGCGCTTCTCGGGAGGCAACCCGATTACTAACCCCATTTCTTTTTGCATTTTTTATATATAAATTTTATTTTCTTTTTCTTTTTCTTCTCCTTTTTAACTAATCAAAAGTGCAGAATTCCTGACCACACAACCTTACACACGACCGTGTCCGTGGCCATGTGGACTACCTGAACCACCACACTGACAGAGCAGAGGCCGTGCAAGCCAGTCTAACCACCCCTCAACGTCACGGATCCAACCACCCTCCCCACGGGCACCGATAGACAAAACACGGCCGTGCTACATAACCGTGTGAAAATTTTGAGGATGCTGACTTGTTACACACGGGCTCCACACGCCTGTGGGACCTCACCGTGCCTACCGTTTACTTTGTCAAGGACGGGCGTGCCAAAAAGACACACGTCCATGCCACAAATCCTGAACGCACCTAATCCTAAAAAACGCGAAAAACATAGGTGATTTCAAAATGACACAGGCATGTCAAAAAACCGTGCCAAAAGAAAAACTTCGCGAGCACGGGCATGGAGGGACCAAACACGGGCATATGGTGACGACACCCTCTATAACATGGCCGTGTAAATCGACACACCCTGGGACCACGGCAGTGGGGGAGTACCAAACTTGAGCATCTATTTAAACCCTTCAACTCTTCCCCTTGCCTCAATCTGATTTTCACCCTTATTTTCTTTGCTTCTCACTCTCTTCCATCTCAGATTTTCTACTTTAGATCCTTGAGAACGTCAACAACATGCCAAAGAAGCGGAGGAAGCTAAGCATAGACTCTTTAACAAAGAGCGATCAACATGAGTTCATGCTGGCAGCTTCATCTCAACACCAAGCCAAGGATCTATGAGACCAATTAGTTTTTATTTTTCATTTCTTTTTCCTTTCATTCTCCTTTTCTTTAATAATCTTATGTTTAATTTAGTTTAGCTTAATTTAGTTTCGTAGTGTCAGGTTCGCCAGGCTGCTAAGGAATCACGCCGACCACCATGATAACCTCTTCACTTCCGCCAGCCAGCACCTCCCCAGCCTTAGAAGTCACACCCACCTTGCGAACCATCCTTCAATAAGGACTTCACAGTCCATTAATATTTTCTTTTTATTTTAGTTTTCTTCTTAGTCTCCTTCCCTTTAATTTGTTTTTCTATAACTTTATACTTAGTTTGTTTTTATTAGGGCTTAATAAAGCCTGGCTACTTCTCAAAGCGCTACCCAATTTCTTCATCTAGCGCAGGAACGTTATCCCGACTGACCATCACCGCCACCAAAGACACTCATCTGAGAAAAAATCCACAACTCAGGGAGTAATTCTTTCCCCTTCTCTTTTGATTTATCCCTTAAATGTCATTAGCTATCCTTGTACATTGAGGGCAATGTACATCTTAAGTGTGGGGGGGTGGTTATTCTGAGAAAATGCCTAACTTTTTTTCATTATTGTCAAACCCTAAGGATAAAAATGCTTAACTTTCTGCATTGCTCTTAAATCCCTGAATTTAATATTGTTTTAAAGTAATTTTCTCATATTACTAATTAAGATGAAATTTCTGATGATTTGTAATTTTTATTGATATGATTTTGAATAAGTCATAGTTAATTATGCATTAATGATTAAATTTGAAGAATACTAGGGAATCAAGCATGATAAGTCTAATTTTCTAAAAAATTAAAATTTTAGGTTGTCAACCGAAATTTGAATGTTATCTTGAAATTTAAGATCTACAAGGTTGATGTCAAAAACACCCATAATGTTTGTGAGAATTTGAGCCTTATAGAGCATACATTCTTTTTCATGCTCACTTCTTGATTATGAGTGTGTCAACTATGAACTGTTATTCTAGAACTTGCCTCGTTATATATGTCAAGACCACAGTTATGATTTGATATACCGAGATGATAAAGGCACTTAGGTTTTAACCCACTTATTCCACTAAATAGCCTACCCTTATAATTAACCCTTAGTGAACCCCGTTGAGCCTAACAACTGTTTTATTGACTTACCCGCTAATTTTAACCCAAAACCCTTTGTATTTGTTATCACCTTTTCTTTTGAGTACCCTTTAACTGAGATTTGATTTGAGCTAGTTACCTAAGTTTATTATTCTGGTAGTTAAATTTATCTTGTATTTAGTTTGTTCTTAAAAAAAAAGTATATTCAGTATCAGTATTACGAAGAGCGAGCTTATTCAAGTTAAAGTCTAATTATTAAAAGAAAAGCTTGTATTAGTAGGATTATTTTCAGTTTATGCAATTGTTATCTTAGAAATTTTTAGGTAGGTAACTTATCAATTCAATCTCGATTCTAACCTTCTAATTTCAGCCTTTATCCACACCTTTAACCCTAGCCCCGTTACAACGCTAACAAAAACCTTTTTATCTGTTTATCATTTCATTTTACAGTGGTGGAGATTTAATTTTCAGGCAAGCCTATGGGATTGAATTTTCAGGTTCGACTTATGAGTGCTTAATTTTAACCCTTAAAACACTTTTCGAGTGATTTGAATGAATCTTTTGTGAGGATGTCAATCCTTGTAGGTTTTGAATTAAAGGTAATTATTTAGATGAAGGGAAACACCTATGTTTTCGTACTACAAATGTATGACTTATCTTTTTTGAATCTTTAGGAATCTTTGAGTTGGATTATTCATGTATAAATTATCTATGAATTAGGATAAGGCATTGTTGATAGGAATCGTGAATCATGGAAAGTTCGTTTTAATTGTAAGTTGAGAATTTTGCTTGAGGACAAGCAAAAGCTTAAGTGTGGGGGTATTTGATAAACAGTAAAAGTAACATAATTTAAGCCCACATTTAGTATGATTTTGGATAATTTATCCCTTAATTTATGTAAAAAGGTGCTCTTAATCCTTTCTTTTCATGTCTTATACCCAGCAAAGCACCCGAGGATGAAAAGAACATAAAACGGGCTTAAAATGGGCCAAATGGGCCAATTCATGAAATCGACAAGGCCTGGACTTCAAGCCACACGGTCGTGCCATGCCTAACATCTAGAATACGGTCTCTCCCCTGATTCACATAGCCGTGCCTCAAGTAGAAATCCGAACACGGCCTGGAGTTGATCTACACGCGTGCTACATGACCGTGCCTCAAGTAGAAATCCGAACACGGCCTGGAGTTGATCTACACGGGCGTGCTACATGACCGTGCCTCTGTCGTCAGAATGAGCAATTTCAGTCGGAAAAGGATACTTGGGGAGAAAGAATCGCATTCCAAAAGCCTATATATATCCCCTCAGTACCACCTTTGAAAAGGCGTCAAAGCTAGGCTAAAGAGCCAAGCCGAGAAGGTCAAAGTTAGGGAATAAACGCGAAGGTAGCTAGTTGATTCATCCCAAAAAGCTAGAATTATACTCAAGACGGTGGAATTCTCCTTCAATTCCTTAAGGGGGTTTTAGGATTTTCTTATGTGTTGTTTTATCTTTTCTCTTGCGATGTTTTATTTATTCATTATGAACTAAACCCCTCAGATACCTAAAGGGGATAAAACCTAGATGGATCTTTTTATTTGATTTTTAAGTTATATGATAATTACTTAGTTTGTTCTTAATTATGTTGCTTAATCCAAATCTAATGTGCTTAGGTAGAGGAGGAATAGACCCTGCCTAAGAGTAGATCTAACATAATTAAGCGGAGTTGATCGAACGCCTAGAGATAGGGTTACGAGATTTTGTCAGATTAGGTGAAACCTAATATGGGAGTCCATTGATCGATTTACTGGTATCCTAGGGGGTTATTATAAGCGAAAGAGAGTTCCACTAATTAACCTAGAATTAGACGTTATTCGCCTCGAGAGAGGGTTTAATATAGGTTAGGGAGTCTTACGGATCAAGCTAAGTAAAAGAAATCATATAATTTAGGGTTAAATAATAAGTGAAGTCTAGGTGGATTCTTCCTGAAGGTATCGTCGTAATCAACTGAGTTTTCTTTCAAAGTTATTTTCTTATTCGTCCTTTTTGTCTTTGTGTCCTTAGTTTAGTCTTCGTCAATATAGTTTAAAGCAACCCCACTCTATTTTTAAGGATAAATAATAAAAAGAAAGTTAGTATTAGTACTCTTAGTTCCTTTGGGTTAGATATCCGGTCTTGCCTAAGCTATACTACTGTTTGATAGGTACACTTGCCTTTAATCGTTGTCAGAGTTAGCTTCCAGGTTTGATCATTCTTTTATAAATTTTAAAACTCTGATTACAGCGATCAGCCCCTAAGAATCATCTTAGAATTGGTGCCTCCTTTTTAAATCCCTCTAGTGGGTCTCGATCGTCATTTAATGAGTGTTTTCGTTCTAAATCGAAACAAGAATGGTTCAATAAGAATATTGCGTCTAAATGAGTTTAGGAGTCTAGGAAGATAGATTTTGCCATGTTAAAAGGTATCAATTATTCTTGTCAACCAAATTTTTATAGTTGGGATTGGAGTGATTTCTTAAAAATTTCCTCGCTGACTTACATTAATCGTTTTCGATCTTTTTACTCAAACTCCAAATTTGAGCATGATGAGTCCAACGATACCGTCATTGCTATAATATCTTTTTGAATGAACGCCACGATTCGTTTACTTTAGACGATTTTGGAAATTATCTTCATTTTCCTTCTAGAGGTAACTCTAATGAAAAAGGAGCTTACAACCCTACTCTTTATATTGAGTTCAGACACGCATCTGAATTCAATCTCCATGATCGTATTCTCCATCTTATCTTTATTTGGAATTTTTGTCCTATAAAAATGCTATAACTTCTCATTTTCAGTGGTTTCAGGACCACAATTTTGACTAGTCAGTCAGAATTTTAATATTTATTCAGTATTTACAGGGTTATTATGTAACAACCCATTTCAAGTCAAATCAGAACAGTAGTTTTGGGACTACAAATCTGAGGTCAAAATATTTATTTTATTATTATTTTAATGTTTACAACATAATAGAATGATTGTGTGAAAATTTCATTAAGAAATTTTATCATTTGAATGCTCAATTTGATAAAAAGGACTAAATCTCGTAAAGTGAAAAAGTGGTTTTCTAATAGCTAAAGGTGTCTAATAGCTATGGAATATTAAAGTGAAGGTCCTTATGTGGTAATTAGCCCATTTTTGAGATAGTGGATGATATTGGTTTGCCATTTTGGAAATTATGGATTAGTAATAAGGTTAATTAAGTAATTTAATAAGTAAATGATAATTAAATAAAAAAATATTTTTATTTGTGTTCACCTTCTTCAAAAGACATATCAAAATCAATTCTCTTGGGAAAAATAGGGCTAAGTTTCAACAATCTTATCTCCTTCAATTAGGTATGTATTTTTAATCCGTTTTTGATGATTTTTATGTTTTTTGAGATTGTTGCAGCTTAATCTAGCTAGCCCAGGGACTATTTTGCAAAATTGTTAAAGGTTTAGGGTTTTTTAATTGATGAATCTATGTGTATTTTGATGTTTGATGATAGAAAATGTATGCTTGTTGTTAAAATTTTGTGGTTAATTTGTGAAATAAATGAAAAATATGGGTTCCTAGGGACTTAATTGAAATTCGGATAGTATGGGTATAGGTTGAATTTTATGAATTTGTATTTTATGAGATAAGGACTAAATTGTAAAAATGTTGAAATATTAGGGGAAAAAGTATAAAGTTGCTTTAATGTGTATTTTGGATTAAATTGAATAGAATGATGATTGAATTAGTTAAATTTGATTACATATAGATCAATAAAAGCAAAATTTGGATTTAGACCGAGGGAAAAACAAAGTATCGGACTAATCGACTTATTTCACCGTTTTAGTGATCGAGGTAAGTTCGTATGTAATAAGCATTATTATAATTATATTTTAAATGCTTTAATATTGCATAAATTATGAGTACGACCTTGCAGATACATTCAACGACGACTCGAAAAATGTGAAATCCCCGTTGAACGTTATGAATAGATTGGGATATGAATGACATGTCATTAGGGATTATGTGATTTGGGTGTTGGTATGTACGTCCTACCGGTGGCTGAGTTATCTGGCATGTGTTGTTGATTCTCGCCAACTTGTATGAGCAGCACTGTGTAGCTTTGTCATGACCGTCAGCTTGTGTGAGCAGACCCGTTATTAGCTCTAGAGTGAGCATTATATGTGATACGAGATTGAGATAGCTTTGGCTATATATGTTGCACTTAGGGTGCGAGCCTTCCTGAGTATCCGATAGTATTCCAAATGGTTCAACGGGTATATGAAAGATATGGATGTGTATGAAATTGATATTAGATGGTACAGGTATGTACATGAATCGTATAAGCTTTAACTCGAAGAAACTTGTGAAATTCTCATTTAACCTTGTGATTGAATATGTGATAGGTTTGTGTATTTATTTGAGTTGCATATTGATATAATCAATTATTTAAATTGTGTTTGTATGGTAAGATGAGTTTATTATCACACGAGCTTACTAAGCTTTATAACTTACATTGTTTATTTTTCCGTGTTTTATGGTGAAATCAAAGCTAGCTCGGATTCAGGAATCGTTGGAGACCTCATCACACTATCAAGCTATCACTTTGGTACTTTTGAATCTATGATTTTGGTTATATGACATGTATAGGAACTTTGGTCATTATGGTATATGTTAGTAATTAATTTAGCCATTTGGATTGGCTTGTAAATGTTTAATGTTTGGTTTGCCATATAGCCATGAGAGTTGGCTTACTTTGGTTGATTTGGTTGTGTATATATATGCAAATGGCCTTTATTATGCATATGGCAATTGCAATGTAAATGCTTGTGATGAAAGGTAGTTTGTGAATTGGTAATTTGTGTATTATATGTTTGATAAATTGAGATTGGTATGTATGTGATTTTAGGTAAGATGATGCTTAAATGAATGTGGTCTTATTGATGATTTAAGATTATGAGTTTTGGTATGAAACTGAATGGCACATTGTGGTATTTGTGTACCTTGTATTGTTGGTATTGTTATGGCATGAATTAAGCTTATTTGAGATTGGATGAATGCCTATTTATGTCATGTTTGGTGCCATTTGGTTTGGTGTAGGTGTATGCAAATTTGGGTGGCAAGATGACTTTGTAAATAGCCTACTTTTGTCCACAAGGGCAGAGACACGGGCGTGTGTCTCAGTCATTTGTGACACACGGTCAGGTTACACGGCCGTGCGTCCCCTGGTGTTGATTTAAAAATCAAGTCAATATTCTCCACACGGCCTAGCACATGGGTGTATGACTTGGCCGTGTGGCATAAGTTAGTATACCCTACAGGTTTGGCACGGCCTAGCACACGGCCTGGCACACGGGCGTGTGAGGCCATTTCGAAAGGGTGCACGGGCTGGTCACATGGGCATGTGGTTGGTCGTGTAACCTAAATCAGCAAGTTACACGGGGTCGGACACGGCCATGTGATCCCATTTCGAATGTCCACATTGTAATATCCCGGGTTGGGGGGCTATTTTGTTGTGGCATGTTTTGCATGTGTTTGGTATGGTATGTTGTTGTTTGTGTAGTTTCGGGACTTAATTATAGGCTAGGTGCATGCTTGAGTGTATGGGAAAATTTTGGTTTTTAAGTGTTAAGTTAGGGGAGCTGATGGAGCTGAGGGATGTGTATTTTATTTGGTATTTTGTTTCACAAAAATAAGGCTAGCAAAGTGGCAAAGTATGTGCCACTTGAGGTGAGTGTGGCGTCATCTACAAGGGAAGGTGGCCTTGTGTTCGTGCATGGAGTGACCACTTTTGGCACTCATTTTGACGGCATGGAGGGAGGAGTTTGTAGGCAGTTCAAACTCTGCCATTGACTTGGTCTTCACATTCGAATGGTGGGTGGAGAGGAATTTTAGGAGGTTGACTTGTTCAACCACTTTGAATGAGTGGAGGGGAGTTAATGGAGGATTTGGCCGAATTTTTGGGTGTTGGAGTGGGGAAATGGACGGCATAGTGGGGTGAGGTGCTAGCCGAAATGCATTTTTGCAGTTTTGGCATTTTGGGTACACAATCGGTCTTAGGAGGTAGCAAAAAGGCAATCGAAATTGCTAGTGAGTTCTCCCTTCTTTCTTTTGCAAACCGTAAGTCAAAAGGCATCCTTGCCGAATTCTTTGAATTTGTTTTCTACATTTTGTGTTGTTAGCCGAATGCTCTCCTAGTTTCTTTCTTCTTTTCAGTTGTGTAAATCGAAAGTCATTTCTCAAAATACTTCCATCATTTCTTTTCTTCCCAAAATCTTAAGCCGAACCTCTCTTCTATTGTTGCCGATTTTTCTCTTTTTCTTAAACCATCTTGCCGAAATTCCATTTTCACTCTACTCTCATCTCATATTTGCTTTCTCTCTTCTCTCATTCAGAACCGATCACAGGTGTGTTAAACATCTAAAAGCAAATTCTTTTCTTTTTATTCGAGGTGCTGGCCGAATCTATTCTCCTCTGTTAGTTTTCTTTTTGGCCGAATATCTCCCCCTTCTCCTAGAAGTTGTAGTGGCCGAATACCAGTAGAGGGTTGGGGTCCTTGCTTCAATCGTTGGTGGTGGTAAGCTTTTGGCCGAATGGCCATTTCTTCTCTTGTTCTGTTCTTGATCGTTTGGTTGATTAAGGGCCGAATATGGTCATGTTGGAAGGGTTCTAATCTCGTTGTTATAGGGTCTTTGGAGTGTGAAAGCAAGCAAGGGAATCGTCATTCTTTTGTTAATCGATTGGTAAGTAGGGGTAAGTACATGGTATTGTTAGTATTTTAATCTTTTTAGGTTCGATTAAGGCAAAGGTAACAAAAGATTAACTGTTCATCTTTTATGGTGTAGCCGATTGCTAAGGAGAATCATTGGGTGATTCGGATTTGGTAGGAAACCAAATCATCTAAAAAGGTAAGGGTTCGATATTAACCCCTTGGGTCAATTGTTGATGGCGAATGTCATAGATGCCTAACCCTAATGTTTGGCCGATTGTAGGATCTTGTAATCGAGGGGCTTAGATCGTTCTCGTTGGATTTTAGACTCGTATTTATCAGTGTGTAAACTAACACATACGTTTAGTAATATGATTGATAACTTTGTGTGATGATTAATGAAACGTTGATGATTGATATGATACCCTAATGGGTATGATTCTGGACTCGGGTAAGTCAGTATTACTATTTTAATGATGATCTATATGTTACCATGACGGTGGATATATGTGATACGAGATATGAGATTAGACATAATAGCATGAGATGCATGATTGTATGATATGCATGATTACATGAGTATGGTATGTTGATGGGTGATACGAGTGGAGGGAGTAGTGATATTTTGTGCTGACGAGCACGGTGCTTTGGTAGCACACTTTGTGACTTTGGGTCACGGAGGTTTGGCACCTCCAGAGGTTTTGTACCTCGGCGTCTCGTCCCAGTGGCTCAGTACCACGGTGGGTTGGCCCCCCGAGATGATTATACGGGATTGATGCGGTGCTTTGGTAACACACGATGGGTTGGCCCCATCACGATTTGTGACTACGGTCACGGTGCTTTGGTAGCACATTGTGTCTTTGGGACACGAGAGGTTTGGCACCTCATTGCGACTTGTCCCCGTGGTTTGACCACCGTGGGTTGGCCCCACTTGAGATATGGGATAAATCGCTAGTGATTTGGTATCACACACGATGGGTTGGCCCCATCATTGGATTTGTGACTTCGGTCACGGTGCTTTGGTAGCACAATTGTGTCTTTGGGACACCGGTGGTTTGGTACCACATTGACGGATATTGTGTCTTTGGGACACGGTGTTTTGGTAACACATTGTGACTATACGTCACGGTGGTTTGGCACCACCGTGGTGGTTTGGTACCACACGGGGTAGAAAAAGCGATATGGATGGTTAGGGTAGGTTGCATTAATTATGTTGCTATGTATGATGTGTGTTAGCTTGTTGTTTTATCGGGAGCGGGATTTATACATCGAGTCCTTCGACTCACCCTCTCCTTGACATTTCAGTGACTCGTGAGACGCGGACATGGAGCCGGGATGGACTCGGGTGCTCATGCCATGCGGAATAAAAGTTTTACTCAGATGTTATGTTTTGGGTACTTTAGTTATTTACGTTCAGTTGGGTTTTATTTCGGATTTGTAAAAAGCCTTTAAATTATGCCTTTGATATTATGTTTTAAGTTTGATTTTAATATGCCTTAACAGAATAATTGGGTTAATTTGCTAAAACTTGACATAACCAAGATTTCAAAACTTTAACGATATGTTTTCAACTATACCATCGGGTATCGCACTGATTTTATAAGCATATGAAAATCAATTGTTTCCAAACTTGAAAGCAAATTTTTACTAAGTCTAAATGTTTTAGTAACGATATTAAACAACTGTTTTTCAAACGGAACAAAGTTTTATCAATTCTATTTAGTACAAATTTGAAATTTTTCAAACTCGTTTTCCCCGTAACATACCAGATTCGGTCGTGGTGTTTGGACCGGGTTTGGGGTGTTACAATTGTGGTATCAGAGCCAAGTTCAAAAGCTCGGCTGTGGGCCTGAGGCCCAAATTGTTTTCAAAAATTCGTTTTAAGTGTTTTGGGGTTGAATACATGGTTTACAAGGCATGGCACCGAGTCTTCGGCACCAGTTCGCCCAGGTAAGTAGTTCTAAACTCTTCTGTGAATTACTATTTGTAGAAGGGTAGGTGATATGGAACGTAGATAGATTTATAGGACTTGAACCCTAGGATTAGATCACTCAAACACTTGAATTAAAGCATAAGACTTAAAGCACTAAACCAATCTATGACTCAGCCACGGGGCTAGGGTGTGGTAACTCCGGTATGCATGTCTAGGAGAGGATCCGGAAGAGCTTGGTATTTAAGCAGTCCTCGTGACTCACCTCCTCTTCGCAGTATCCCACAGTGCGTAGCTCGAGTTCACCACGACCAAGAAGGCTCGGTCATAGACTTAACCTAACGACTAAAACCCAAAAGGGAATTAGCCATGTTTTGAAAAATACAACAACAACCCTAATGTTTTCAAACTTTTTGCAATAAACTCTTTCAAAACTGAGAATGTCACTTTTACAACAATTTTCTTGAAAAACCTGATTTATAGAAAATTACAAAAATGCCCTTATGGGTAAATTTACTAAAATGCCCCCGGTTTATAAAATCTCGAACTCAATAAATTTGTTACGAAATTCAAACACTCTGTTTTACAAAATATCAATCGAAAATTTTGATTTTGGAAATTTACGAAAACGCCTCGATCTGTGAAAATTACTAAAAAATACCCTGGTTTCCAAAGCGAAGTATTTTACAAAATTTTCAAAGAACACTCTCAAATTTTGGAATTTCAAAGTGACAGGTTTTACGTAAAGTTTAAAATATCTTTTATTACGAAAATACCCTGTAGGAAAATGACGAAAATACCCTTGGGCTAGAATGGGCAGCAATGTCCAAAGAGTGAATAGGTATGGAAAGGGTTAAGGAATGGATGTATGACCTCTTTTGGGTGAATAGGATAGAAGATGAAACCTTGGTTGCTCGAAAGAACCCCGATTAAACTCCATCCATAAAATTTCTTTGCGGTTAAGAAAGAAAGTGAACGATACTAATGCATAAAAATCTTCTTAATCGAGAGACGTAGATCGTTTAGTCGAGTACTCGAGGTGGACGTGGCCGTAATACTCGTGGTCGAGGTCGAGGTAGGATGACGCTTTCGAACGATGAGGATCTGGTCAAGGGTCGAGAAAATGAGATACTGGGATTCGCCACCAGTGGAGGTGGTGAGTTCCAAGATCGATCGAGACGATGCGGTGTCACTGAGCGATCTTTGCGGGTGTTGGAAAGAGTAGGTGGTGTAGGTGGTGGTGCGGGAGTTAGGAAATCTGTTCTGGCGACTCGGGCTAATGGGGCCGAATTTTTCCGAGCGTATCGGGTGTTGCTCAGAGCTTCGCTGAATATTGGTGGAGGCAACCGAGCGGATCATGGACGATCCGGACTTGACGGTGAAGAGAAGCCGAAGGGCATCGACGCTTCTTCGGGATGAGTCATATCGGTGGTGGCTCACGGTTCGGGGACGGTGTGGCGGTGAGGATCCGACGTGGGATTATTTGAGTGCATATCAAAAGAAATACATCGGGGCTAGTTACATCGACTCCCAATGAAAGGCATTTCGAGGCTTGTTGGGGAGTAAATCTGCATTCTTCGAGTACGAGGTGAGAAGTTCCCGGGGTGAGTAGGTATGCCGAGGGCATTGTAGCCACCGAGCATGAGAGGTGTGTTCGTTTCGAGGATGGTGCGAGACGAGTTGAGGTCTTGATTGCTCCCACAGCAGAGAGCGAGTTTCTTTGTCTTAGTCGAGAAGGCTAAGGTAGCCGAGGTGTTAAAGAGTCGGTAAGACGAGCATGGACAGGAGTAGGCTTAAGAGGAGCTTTGGGTCTTGGGATCGCCCGTAATCCGCGAAGAGGCTAGGCCGAGTGGGCGAGAATCGATCCGCTAGGTTTGTTCTTCGCTAGGCGGGGACCGCCATGATGTGTCGATGTGGGAAATCTCATTGGGGTGGTTGTTGGGTGGCGGAAAAGGTTGCTTCAGTGTGGATCTCGGATCATCGCATTAGGGATTTGTCCCGCGTAGGATGGCGTGGATTCGATCGAGAGTCGGCCGTGTCGGTTCAGAGGTAATGGACCGCCACCACGAGAGGGCCGTGGTAATGGCAGAGGTGGTAATGGATTTGGTCGAGGTCGTGGAGCAGGGCGCGAGGTGCGGGTAGTTACGAGGCACGCACGACTGGCTGGTGCGTGTATGCGACTGACGCCGCGAGAGGGCGCACGCGGGACGTAATCACCCGTGACGTTTTTAATTTTGGTTATCCCTATAACGCTTTAATTGACTTGGGTTCCACGCGATTCGTATGTTGCTAGTAGTATAGTTGAGACCATGGACTTAGACTCGAGATATCTTCTAGACGGATGACCGCATTACTTAGCCCTACAGGTCACTCTGTAGTGGTAGATAAGTCAGATATAAGGATGTACCCTAGAACTCCAGGGGTAATTTTTGCTCACGATCCGATGGAACCGCCGTTTGGGGAGTTCGATCCGATTCTTGGAATGGACTGGTTGGTTAAGTACTAGGCCAAGGTGGATTGCGCGCTAAAGCGCATGGTTCTATCGACGGATAAGGGAGATGAAGTGATTATGATAGGTAATAGGAGAGATTACTTATCCAATGTGGTATCGGCATTAAAAAGTCGTAAAGATGGTCGGGAAGAAGGTGTGAAGCGTATGTGGTTCATGTGTATGCCTTGGAGGCTAAAGAGAGTCTTTGTTGAGAAGGTCCGCATCTTGTTAAGGAATTTGTGGATGTGTTTCGGAGGAGCTTAGGGTTTGCCACGGATCGTGAGGTAGAGTTTGGGATAGATGCGCTACCGTGGATCGCGCGGTGTCTATTGCTCCATATAGGATGGCACCAAAGGAATTGGTGGGGTGAAGGCTCGATTCGAGAGCTGTTGGATCGAGGCTTCATTAGGCCAAGTGTTTCGCCGTGGGGGGAGCGCGGTTTTATTCGTCAAGAAGAAGGACGATGCGATGCGGATGTGTATCGATCGACACGCTTAACTGAATAAGCCGACGATTAAAAACAAGTATCCGTTACCACGGATAGATGACTTGTTTGATCATTTGAAAGGTGCATCGGTGTTTTCAAAGATCGATTTGAGGTCAGGTACCATCGGTTGAAAGTTAGAAGCGGATATCCATAAGACGGCGTTTGGACTCGTGACGGGCACTATGAATTCTCGTAATGCCGTTCGGGTTGACGAACGCTCCAGCAGCTTTATGGACATGATGAATAGGGTGTTTCAAAGAAAGATCCGGACCGTTTCGTCGTGGTTTTCATTGACGACATCTTGGTTTACTCAAGGTCGGAAGAAGAGCATGATGCACACTTAAGAGTGGTGTTGCAGATTTTAAGGGAGAAGCAACTCTATGCTAAGTTCAGTAAGTGCGAGTTCTGGCTTAGTGAAGTGACGTTTTTGGGTCATGTAGTATCAGCTGGTGGTATTAGAGTAGATCCTCGGAAGGTTGAGGCGGTTTTGGATTGGAAGCCTCCTAAGTCGATCGGCCGAGATCGGAGTTTCGGTTTGGCGAGGATACTACCGAAGATTTGTTGAGGGTTTCGTTAATGCGCACCGATGACTAATTTCATTAAGGAAGGGAGTTCCGTTCGTTTGACCGAGAAGCTTGATAGGAGAGTTTTGATAAGTTGAAGAAGATCTTGACCGAGGCTCTGTTTTAATTCAACCCGAGGTGGTAAGGAATTCACGATTGTCTTCGCGACGCATCACATACGGGATTGGGTTGTGTCTTTGATGCGGGAGGGTAAGGTTGTGGCTTACGCTTCTCGGCGGTTTGAGGCCACACGAGGTCAACTATCCGACGCACGACTTGGAGCTAGCGGTGTAGTCTTAAATCCTAAAAATCTGGAGGCACTACTTGTACGGTGAGAGATCAATAGTCTACACAGCATCATAAGAGTCCTGAAGTACCTATTGACTCGAAGGAGCTGAATTTGAGGCGGCGTAGATGGGTTGAGTTGCTCGAGGACTACGATCGCTCGATTGAATATCATCGGGCAAGGCTAACGTGGTGGCGACGCGTTGAGCCGTAGGGTTGTTTCGCACTTAAGAGCGATGTTTGCCCATTTAAGTTTGTATGACGACGGGAGTATTCGCGCAGAGCTGCGAGTTAAGCCTACTTGGGTTGAGCAGATCAAAGAGAAGCTTGATTGGAGGATGAGGTTACGAGAAAGTGCGCGAAGGTTACAAGTGCGAGAATGGTGGTTTGGAGGGTTCTGACTTGTCTATTGGCGAGGTTACGTGTTTTCAAGGTAAGGCTTGTATGCCTAAAGATGTTGAGCCGAGGCAGAGGATTCTTCAGGGCGCTTATAGCATGATCCTTATGCTATGCATCCCGAGGGTAGTAAAATGTATAGGGATCTTAGAGAAGCGATTTTGGTGGCCTGGCTTGAAGAAAGAGGTGTGAGTTTGTTGGGAAGTGTCGACTTGTCATGCAGTCAAGGTGAACATCGATTCTTGTCGTGGTTGCTTGACTGTGAAAATCCCTCGATGGAAATGGGAAAGGATAACTATGGATTTCGTCGGTGGGTTACCGCTACGCCAAGCGAGAAAGATTCGATTTAGTTATTGTGGACCGTCTGACTAAGTCGGCCCATTTCATTCCGGTGAGAGTGGACTATTCACTTCAGAGGTTGGCGAAGCTTTATGTGGCAGAGATAGTAAGGCTACACGGTGTACCAGTTTCGATAATCTCGGATAGGGATCCCAGGTTTACGTCAAGGTTCTGGAGAGCGTTGCATCGAGCTCTGCCAGTGCACGCGCTTGGATTTGAGTGGCTTTTCACGCATGATCGACGGGCAGTCAGAAAGGGTTATTCAGATTTTAGAGGACATGTTGAGAGGTTGTGTTCTGGACTTCAGGGGCAGTTGGGAAGAGTTTCTGCCGTTAGCCGAGTTCGCCTATAACAACAGCTACCAAGCAAGCATCAAAATGGCACCATATGATGGTATTTGTATGGTAGGAAGTGTCGCTCACCTACTTGTTGGACAGAGTTAGGTGAGCGTCGGTTGTTGGGACTGAGTTGGTTCTTTGAGACCGAGGACAAGGTTAGGTTGATTGAGTCTCGTTTGAAGGAAGCTTGGATCGGTAAAAGTCTTATGCCGATCTTAAGCGAAGAGATATAGAGTTCGCTGTGGGAGATCGGGTCTTCTTAAAGGTCTCGCCTTGGAAGAAGGTGCTAAGGTTTGGCAGAAAAGGCAAGCTAAGTCCGAGGTTTGTTGGGCCGTATAAGGTATTGAGACGAGTTGGACCGGTGGCGTATCAGCTTGAGTTGCCAGCAGAGCTTAGCCAGTTTCACGATGTTTTTCACGTGTCGATGCTTGGCGGTATCGTTGAGATCCATCACATGTAGTAGCGAGAGAAGAGATCGAGGTGAACCGGATATGACCATAGAGGAAGAACCCGCATGATTCTAGATCGAGATGTCAAGGTTCTACGTAGAAAGTCTGTGCCTTTGGTTAAGGTACTTTGGCGGAATCATGGTGTGGAAGAAGCTACGTGGGAACCCGAGGATACGATGAGACAGCAATACCCACAACTCTTTTGACCTGAGTAATTTGAGGCCGAAATTATTTTAAGGGGTAGAAGCGTAATATCCCGGGTTGAAATTTGTTTTGTTGTGGCATGTTTTGCATGTGTTTGGTATGCTATGTTGTTGTTTGTGTAGTTTCGGGACTTAATTATAGGCGAGGTGCATGCCTGAGTGTATGGGAAAATTTTGGTTTTTGAGTGTTAAGTTAGGGGAGCTGATGGAGCTGAGGGATGTGTATTTTATTTGGTATTTTGTTTCACAAAAATAAGGCTAGCAAAGTGGCAAAGTATGTGCCACTTGGAGTGAGTGTGGCGTCATCTACAAGGGAAGGTGGCCTTGTGTTCGAGTCATGAGTGACCACTTTTGGCACTCATTTTGTGGCATGGAGGGAGGAGTTTGTAGGCGGTTCAAACTCGCCATTGACTTAGTCTTCACATTCGAATGGTGGGTGGAGAGGAATTTTAGGAGGTTGACTTGTTCAACCACTTTGAATGAGTGGAGGAGTTAATGGAGGATTTGGCGAATTTTTGGGTGTTAGAGTGGGGAAATGGGACGGCATAGTGGGGTGAGGTGCTAGCCGAAATGCATTTTTGCGATTTTGGCATTTTGGGTACACAATCGGTCTTAGGAGGTAGCAAAAAGGCAATCGAAATTGCTAGTGAGTTCTCCCTTCTTTCTTTTGCAAACCAAGTAAGTCAAAAGGCATCCTTGCCGAATTCTTTGAATTTGTTTTCTACATTTTGTGTTGTTAGCGAATGCTCTCCTAGTTTCTTTCTTCTTTCGGTTGTGTAAACCGAAAGTCATTTCTCAAAATACTTCCATCATTTCTTTTCTTCCCAAAATCTTAAGCCGAACCTCTCTTCTATTGTTGCCGATTTTCTCTTTTTCTTAAACCATCTTGCTTAGAAATTCCATTTTCACTCTACTCTCATCTCATATTTGCTTTCTCTCTTCTCTCATTCAGAACCAGATCACGAGTGTGTTAAACATCTAAAAGCAAATTCTTTTCTTTTTATTCGAGGTCTTTGGCGAATCTATTCTCCTCTGTTAGTTTTTTTTTTGGGCGAATATCTCCCCCTCTCCTAGAAGTTGTAGTGGCGAATACGATGAGGGTTGGGGTCCTTGCTTCAATCGTTGATGGTGGTAAGCTTTTGGCGAATGGCCATTTCTTCTCTTGTTCTGTTCTTGATCGTTTGGTTGATTAAGGGCGAATATGGTCATGTTGGAAGGGTTCTAATCTCGTTGTTATAGGGTCTTTGGAGTGTGAAAGCAAGCAAAGGAATCGTCATTCTTTTGTTAATCGATTGGTAAGTAGGGGTAAGTACATGGTATTGTTAGTATTTTAATCTTTTTAGGTTCGATTAAGGCAAAGGTAACAAAAGATTAACTGTTCATCTTTTATGGTGTAGCCGATTGCTAAGGAGAATCATTGGGTGATTCGGATTTGGTAGGAAACCAAATCATCTAAAAAGGTAAGGGTTCGATATTAACCCCTTGGGTCAATTGTTGATGGCCGAATGTCATAGATGCCTAACCCCTAATGTTTGGCCGATTGTAGGATCTTGTAATCGAGGGGCTTAGATCGTTCTCGTTGGATTTTAGACTCGTATTTATCAGGTGTGTAAACTAACACACTTCTGTTTAGTAATATGATTGATAACCTGTGTGATGATTAATGAAACAGTGATGATTGATATGATACCCTAATGGGTATGATTCTGGACTCGGGTAAGTCAGTATTACTATTTTAATGATGATCTATATGTTACCATGACGGTGGATATATGTGATACGAGATATGAGATTAGACATAATAGCATGAGATGCATGATTGTATGATATGCATGATTACATGAGTATGGTATGTTGATGGGTGATACGAGTGGAGGAGTAGTGATATTTTTGTCTTGCGAGCACCACGGTGCTTTGTAGCACACTTTGTGACTTTGGGTCACGGAGGTTTAGCACCTCAGAGAGGTTTTGTACCTCGGCGTCTCGTCCCGATGGCTCGGTACCACGGTGGGTTGGCCCCACGTGATGATTATACGGGATTGATGCGGTGCTTTGGTAACACACGATGGGTTGGCCCCATCACCGATTTGTGACTACGGTCACGGTGCTTTGGTAGCACATTGTGTCTTTTGGGACACGGAGGTTTGGCACCTCATTGCGACTTGTCCCCGTGGTTTGACCACCGTGGGTTGGCCCCACTTGAGATATGGGATCGTCTGCTGCTAGTGATTTGGTATCACACGATGGGTTGGCCCCATCATTGGATTTGTGACTTGGTCACGGTGCTTTAGTAGCACAATTGTGTCTTTGGGACACCGGTGGTTTAGTACCACATTGACGGATATTGTGTCTTTGGGACACGGTGTTTTGGTAACACATTGTGACTATACGTCACGGTGGTTTGGCACCACCAGTGGTTTGGTACACACACGGGGTAGAAAAGGCGATATGGATGGTTAGGACTAGGTTGCATTAATTATGTTGCTATGTATGATGTGTGTTAGCTTGTTGTTTTATCGGGAGGCGGGATTTATACATCTGAGTCCTTCGACTCACCCTCTCCTTGACATTTCGGGTGACTCGTGAGACGCGGACATGGGCCGGGATGGGCTCGGGGTGCTCATGCCATGCGGAATAAAAGTTTTACTCGAGATGTTATGTTTTGGGTACTTTAGTTATTTACGTTCGAGTTGGGTTTTATTTGGATTTGTAAAAGCCTTTAAATTATGCCTTTTGATATTATGTTTTAAGTTTGATTTTAATATGCCTTACTTGAGAATAATTGGGTTAATTTGCTAAAACTTGACATAACCACGATTTCAAAACTTTAACGATATGTTTTCAACTATACCATCGGTATCATGACCGATTTTATAAGCATATGAAAATCAATTGTTTCCAAACTTGAAAGCAAATTTTTACTAAGTCTAAATGTTTTAGTAACGATATTAAACAACTGTTTTTCAAACGGAACAAAGTTTTATCAATTCTATTTAGTACAAATTCGAAATTTTTCAAACTCGTTTTCCCCGTAACATACCAGATTCGGTCGTGGTGTTTGGACCGGGTTTGGGGTGTTACACACATGGCCTGTGACACGGGCGTGTGTCCCCTGTATTTTGAAAAATTTTCTAAGTTTTCTGAAATTTTCCTGAGTTATTGGTTTAGTCCTGAACCACTCCTAATGCATGTTTTGGGCCTCGTTGGCTCCTATTAGGGACAATGTGAATGATGTTGAATGATGATTACATGAAATATTGAAAATGTATGTGAAATGTATGTTTAATTGTGTTATAAGTCCGGTAATGCTCTGTAAACCTATTCCTGCGTTGAATACGGATGATGGGTGTTACATATTACAGAGTCATATTAAAATTTGGTTAGAAAATTTTAACATTTAAATAGTTAATTAAGTGAAAAGGACTAAATCGTAATAACTGCAAAAGTTAAACGCTATTGTGTTATATGTGTTAATTGAGAATAATATCTAGATTTAAGGGTTTTATAAGGTAATTAAATCTTATTTAGACTTAGTGGTTGGTTGGTGGTAAGAATACGTATTATTATATATTAAAAATATAATTAAATAAAATTAATATATGTTAATTAATGAAACAAAAGAAAAGAAACATGATCATCTTCATCATCTTTTTTTCTAAAATCAATTCTACCATTAAAAGAGAACACCAAGCTTCGGTCAAGGTTATTCTTCATTGCATGGTATGAAATTCAAGCTCGTTTTTAGTAATTTTTATGTTTTTGAGATTATTGTAGCTTAATCTAGCTAGCCCGGGGACTAATTTGTAAAGCTGTTAAATGTTTTGAATGATGCCATTGATGAATTTGTGATGTTTTTGAAGTTTGATGATAGATTTATAAGCTTGATAGTTAAATGAGTTTGTTTTGTAAAGTAGTTTTGGTTTATTTTAAAGTTCAAGGACTAAATTGCTAAAATAGTAAAATTTCATGAAATCCTTGTAAAAATATGATGAATATGGGTTGTAAGGGGATTATAGAAAATTTGACTGTCTTTGTTTGGGTTAAATTGGGATTGAATTGAAAGTTTCAGGTTTAGGGATTAAATTGAATAAAAGGGAAAAGTTTAGGGTAAAAGTGTAAAATGATGATTAGGGGTCATATATGTGAATTTAAGTATTGTATGGTTTTTAAATTGGTTAAGTGAATAAAATTATTATATTTAGATTAAAAAATTTATCATTCGGTTGATAATCGCGGGAAAGAAAATGTCGTCGAGTGTTTATAGTTATCGTATTTTGGTAAGTTCGTATTACATTTATTATGTTTGTAAATGCCTTAATTAACTATGTGTTTGGTTATATGAATATGAATGATGCTATGATCTATTGAATGGTAATAAAATGGAACGATAATGGATTGAAGTGTAAAGTTTGAACATGTGATGATATTAGAAAAACAAGATAAGCCTGTGTGAACTTAGGAAATAACTAGGATACAAATGGCATGTCATTAGGGCGTTTTAGGCACTAGTTTCCAGTGATTATAGTTATAGGTACTTTGTACCGATGTTACAGTTTAGGCACTCAGTGCCGGTGATTACATTTTCAAGTACTATGTACCGGTGATGGATACAATACCAGTGGCTTGAGATCTTACATGTGCTGCGGATTCTCTGAAGCTTGTGTGAGTAGAATCGTATATTAGTTAATGTCCTTTTATCAACTTGTGTGAGCATTACCCTCATGCATATCCGAAGTCAATTTACTATTGTTCTTCAGGCAAAATAGTTGGTTATTGAAATAGAAATGAAATGAGATGGTATGATGAATTATAGTTGGTTGATTACATCTTGGTATATGATTATTAACATGTTATGTATTAGTGATATGAACTATTCAGGCTTAACCATTTCGTTTAGTTGGAATGATGAAACAAGATAAAGGAATGTTAATTCTATGTTATCCATGATTTAAAAATTAAATTCATAGGTATGTGATGTTTTGTTTTATGAATTTACTAAGCATAACATAAGCTTACTCCATTTGGTTTTTCTTCTTTTTAGTTTGTTAGACTTTTGTTGTGTAACGCCCAATTTTCTTATACCGGCTTTTGTAATTTTGTGACACAAATATTTGTCCGCTTTAGTGGTTATGTGTACTGGGTGTATGTATGGGGTCCCAAGTTCAAGCCTTAACTTGGGTAATTTTGGAATTTTTCTAAATAAAGTCTTGACCTTGATCAATAGGCTTTTATTTGATTGTTTGTAAAAACATATTAGAATGGGCTTGCTGGTCTGGTGGTTAAGTGGTGTGTTAGTATGGTGGAGGTCTTATGTTTGAATCTCTACGTAGGCAAGGGTGATATTTTTTTTTTTTGCTACCAAAATTTCGACTAGAGTTTGTGTTTTACCAAAATCTGAGTAGTGGGGAGTTGGTGGAGAGAATTAAGGGGAAAAGATTGGGGGTTAACAGTTTCTGTTCAGTACTGCTTTCATTTTGGAAAAATTCGGCTAGCCCTTTTCCTTCCCCTTTTATTTGTTGCCGATTTTCCCTTCCCTTATCTTTCTTACTGCCGAAATTCTATTGCCTCCCCCTCTTATCCCGGTTCTTTGTTCTTGCAATCGTTTCTGTTATTCAGATTTGAGACGCGTGTTCAGTAAGTTATGGGTTAGATTAATCTTAACTGTTCCTTTTGAATGTTTAAGTTTTTAAAAGGGTTTTGTTGTGCGCAGGAGTTATTTGAGAGGCTGGAATCAATGTTGCGTCGATTTGATTCGAAGTAGTGATCGATTTGGTAGCGGTAAGTTGACTTTGTGATATTAAGAGTAATCGATTTAGACTCATTTTTGCTTTCTAAGAGGTGAAATATTCTGATTTTAGGTTTCGAGAGGCTCGGGAGTAGTTTCGTGACGAGTCAATACTGGGTGTGTACCCAAATTGCAAGAAAACACATTTAGCAAAAGCTGAAAACCTTTCTGTCGACGCTACATGGTCGTGTGGTAGGCCGTGTGCAAGGCTGTAATCTATAACACGGTCGTGTGATCGATGAGCTAGGTTGTGCACGAGTGACACGACCGTGTGATGGCCCGGCCAGGCTGTGTGCGACACACGGGCTCGACCTATTTGGTCATGTGGGCCTACATGCGTAACCATACGGGCGTGTGGGATTCTGGGCCAGGCCGTGTGATCCACACGGCCAAAGCCAATTTGGGCCCTGTGGGCCACATGGGCGTGTGAGCCCATTCTTCTGAAATGATCTGGAAGGTTGCACAAGTCACCCAAGTCGATTGCGGACCTACTGTAGGGTCGGTAAGTGATACTTAGATCCCTATTTGTGTAATCCGATTATATGATATGAACTTTGTACTGAGCCGATTGTATTACTCGTTATTTGCATATTTCCCTGTCATGTGTTGTATGTTGCATTACATTGGGGTCGGTTGATGTTATTGGAGGAAGTATCTGAAAGGCTATTAAGCTTGATTATCTGGCAACTCAGCTGCAATTATCTGATAATGTGCCGCGTCTCGGTACAACATGGTGTATAGGGATGGGTGGGTCAATTTTATCCCCACATGGTGTGTAGGGCTGGACGGAGTTGATGTGTAGAGGCTGGTGGGTAAGACCTTGTTATTTAGTTCTGTTTTGCATATTATATCCGAGATGGGCTAAAGCCCTAATATATATATATCTGATACTGTATCTGAGTGGGCTAAGGCCCAAACTATTTCTGTAATAGGCTTTGACCTAGTCTGTGAATTCGGGTTGCTGGTGATTACTCTGGTTGTATGGTATCTGTGGGGATTACATACTGAGTTTATTTAAATTGACCCCTTCTGTTTAATTTGTATAGGTAATCCCCAGACATAGGCGGATCGGTGCGGTGGAGGACTCAGTGGTGGCCACACGACTCCTTACTACCATTGACACTTATTTACGAGCTTAAGTTATATTTTGGGGTATTTTTCTGTAATAATGGCCTCTACGGATTTTTGGTTTTAATTTGGATTTTTATACTGCTTTTATGTTTTATAACTACTAGTAATAGGAGAAACTCGATTTTTCAAAAGAGATGAAAGTTTTATCAAAATACTACGCTCACGTAAACTGTTTTTAAAAAGCTTCCGCAACGTATGATGTTTTAAAGACTAACGATTGAATAAGAATCACAATTCAGGATTAATAATAGAAAATGAGGATTTCTAAACGGAAAATGTTTTAAGCAAAGTACGGTTTTCCAACACAAGCTATAGTTTTCTAACACGCTATCATGTGACATGCCCAAATTCGGCCATAACGTCTAGGCCGGGTTTGGGGTGTTACATTTAGTCTTCGGCACCGATCCCGTAAGTGTTTTGAAACTCTGTTTAAATTTGTTTAAAAATACTACTAGTATGTTTGAAATAGCCATAGGTAGTATACTATACTAAAAACACTCTAGGTAGTGTAAATTGAAAATAGTAATGAGACTGAGACTCGCGATAATGAACTCTAAACTTCTGATACTGTTCTGCATAAAATATCTGTTAATAAATATCGAAACTATAACTAATGCATAAAACTGTTAATCTAGATAAACTCCAAATTTACGATGAGCGAACGAGGTATTCGCGGACGGGGTACTAGAGGCCGTGGTAGAGGCCGTAGAGGGGCTCGAGCTGGGCCCTCATCATCTGGAAATATACCTAATCTGGATACGAGCGAGACGCCAATCTCAGCTGCTACAAGGACTGGGTCTCATGATCGTGTGGCTGGGGACAACGCACTGTCCCCAGCCATGTTACGGATTCTAGAGAGGATTATTGGGCCTAACACCGGATCTTGGGGCTGAATTATTCAGGGTGTCACTGGAGTAGCCCCTAGCGTGGCAGAATATTGGATGGAGGCCACGGAAAGAATTATGGACGACTTGGATTTTATCGCGAAGCAAAAGCTTAAGGGGGCTGTTTCTCTACTTCGCGATGAAGCTTATTAGTGGTGGTTGACGGTTAAAGAGGGCACTCAGCCCGATCGATTGACTTGGGACTATTTTAAGACTGCGTTCCAGAGTAAGTATGTAGGAGCCAGCGATATTGATGCTAGGAGACGTGAGTTCCTTAATCTCACTCAGAGGGATTGTTCAGTGGCCGAGTATAAGGCCGAGTTCCTGAGACTGAGCCGTTATGCGCGGGGCATGGTGGCGACTGTGAAACACCCCAAACCCGGCCCACGAGCCTGAACCGGATCTGGTATGTTCCTTAAGTAAACCAGTTGCAAAATTCTTTGTTTCTTAGAGAAAATTTGTGTATTTTCAAGAAAATCTCGTTTTGGGTTGGGCTTAGATTAAAAACCCATTTATTTTACTTAGAAATCATTTAGCTATGAAAAAAAACAATTTAAAGTTTATTATTATTAAAATAAATATAATTGAACTTAATTAAAAATAATGCGTAACATTATAAAGTAAAAAAAAAGCAGTAAAGAAATTCAACTTGGGCCTTATGGCCTTATTACATCAATCAAAACCAAAAATAAAATTGAAGTACTTAATAAAAATAATGATCCCAAATAATAAAAGTTTTTCCTTGCTATGCATGGCCACCTTTAGCTCCTGCCGACCCGGTCCATTATTGCTCATCTCCGCAAAATATTCCCCAACGATGCACATAACACTAACATTCAACAAATCCGGCATACAAGTTCATATCAAGTTCATATTCATATAAAGATAAATGATGCAACCCAAACCCAAGCCTATTTGACCATCGCGCACACCACCCGTACTGCCGGTCACACCGTGGGACTACTAAGTCAACCTCCATCCGCTACACACCATCGAAGCGATCGCTGCGATCGGCGTGCTCATCGCCCATATCATTTGTGTCATTAGACACCATATTCAAATAATGTAACGAAGTTACCAAATTCGAGATAATGTAACCGAAGTTACCATATTCAGATAATGTGACCGTAGTCACCATATTGAATAGTGAGACCAAGTCATCACCTTCACTTCCCCTTTCACAAATATCCCGAATGCCCCAAATATTTTATAACATATATAACATACTTATTTTCTCATTCATGTTACTATTCACATGTTCAAAATATATCATATTCATAATCCTATCAGAAGTAGGAAACGTACTTGGGTGCTTCTTACCACATTTGTGGTACTTAGCCATATTCACATTCTTATGCATATTCATATATTAAAAATAATTGCCATATGATATATCGAAAGTTAGTGTGAGTACACACCTGATTTGCTTAATAGATTCCTTGAAATCCCGAAGAATGATCTATCGATCTAGATTTTTAACTCTTATATACGGCCAATTATTAAAACATATTAACAAACCTATTTGGCTTAGAAAAACCAAATCCTAGTAGGATTTGTATTACTTACCTTGTTGCAGAATTGGATGATTGAAAATCAAGTCCCAAAAATTACTAGTATCCTTTTCCTTGGAATCGGCTAACACTAAATCAGGTAATTATGTCAGTTTCTAACTTTTGAATAAATGGAAAATAATACCAAAATCACCCTAGGCCGATTGGATCTGTGTACTTACCTTACAATTTCCAAGACTGAAAAGAATTCCTTGCCTTATATATATATCTGTCGAAATCCCTATAATCATATGTTAAATTTAATCTAACATATACATCATAACCTTTAATCAAATAAATTTATCTTACCTTAGATCCTCGAATTTCCGAAAGATTTTCTCCTTGTATTAACTGTTGTAAAAAGAACCTGAGAGATCCTTATAGATTCGGCCATAAGACAAGAATAGGGATTAGACCCTTCTCTTTTGGCAAAATAGAAAAGAAAGGAATTTGAATAGCTTAACCTTACCTTAATGCCTTTAACCGATTGCTTCCTTGCCTAGAGTCACAGAGATTCGGCTATGGAGTTTTAATCAGAGATCAAAAGAAAAGGGTTTTGGCTTGATGGATGAAGAAAAAAAGAAGAAGAAAAGATGAAAAGAAAATTCGGCAGAGGGAGTTTTGCTATGGAATTTTCGGCAAGGCTTAGAAAAGATGAGAGAATAGCCTTTAACTCTCCTTCTTTAGCCGAAATTACTAGGCCAAGAGCCCTTGACTTGGCCACCACTCTTCCTTGTGATAATATTATCGCTTTTATTTAAAAATAAAAGTGTTTAATCCATCATTTATCTCCTCAATAATTATATAAAAAGAAAATCCTTTATTTATCACTTATTATTCACATATTTATGAGAATAAAACACCTTTATTTCTAGAAGCATGTGCCGTCCACCCCCTTGCTCATGGAAGCAAAAATAAACCTCCTTCATTTGCTTCCCAAGTGACTCGAACTCAGGCCCATTCCTCCTGCATGTGGCGCCATTTTCATAGGCCCTAAGTGGCATCTTCAGGCCACTTTTCCAAGCCTGTTTGTGTGTCAAATTTCTCCAACTTTTTCTTTTAAGGCCATCTTGCCCTTATTTCCTATTTTAAACTTTAAAATTTGACATTTCTGCATCATTTCTAAGTTTCCTAAAATTTTCGATCGGCTCTGTAAACTTGCCATTTTCTTACATTTCCAAGTTTCCAGAAATGTTTACTTTCCATTTTTGAATCATTTCCAAAAATGTTCAGGTTTCCAAAAATGTTCAGGTTTCCAAAAATGTTCATTTCCATTTCCATGCATTTCTAGGTTACCAAAATATTCAAAAATTTATTCATAGTACTTAAGACTTGTCATTTCGTACAATAAAACCGAAAATGCATAGGCCCTTGTCAGGATGTTACAGACTGAGTATGAGCTATGCGTCCATTTTGAGGATGGACTTAGGGACGGTTTGCGAGTTCTGATAGATCCACAGAGGGAGCATGAGTTCATTACACTGGTTAAGAAGGCGAAGATCGCTGAAGAAGCGCGCTAAGTGCCAAAACCGAGAGAGAGGAAAGAATAAAAGGGAATCGGAGCCTTCGAGTTCTGTGATGAGGCCTAAGAAAAAGGGCAGATCTGATGGGCTAGCGAGAGTTGGGCCTTCTATTGCACCTACTGGGGTGGCGCTTTGTGGGCATTGTGGTAGACGCCATCCAGGCGAATGTTGGAAGACGACTGGGGCATGTTTGAGATGTGGGTTGACTGAACACCGTGTTTGGGATTGTCTGCTGACAACCGATCAGATGCAAGCTACGAGTACCGGTACTGCACAGCTGCCGAGAGTAGTTTATCAGCCACCTAGGGCCCGAGGTCAGGCCAAGAGTGGTAACAGCATGGGCCAATGACAGAGAGCACCGGGTAGAGGTGTTGGACTGACTGAGGCGAGGCAACCTGCACTGGTTTATTCTGCCCGTCGCCATAAGGACCGAGATGCTCCGAACGTCATCACGTGTACGTTTTTAATTTATAATGTACCCTATTTGGTATTGATAGATATAGGATCCACTCATTCTTATGTTGCCTGCTCTGTTACTGAAAATTTGGGGATTCCAGTTGAGAGTACTCCGACTGAAATTACGGTATTAAGTCCATTGGGGCAGTCGTCCGGGTTAATAAGTTATTTAGAGACGTCCCTTTAGAGGTACAAGGGGTTATTTTTCTGGCCGATCTAATGGAACTTCATTTTGAGGAATTCGATCTGATACTGGGCATGGATTGGCTAGTTAAACATTGAGTAAACTTGGATTGTGCCACTAAAAGGCTGATATTGAGAACTGAGGAGGACAACGATGTAGTCGTAATTGGAGAACGTCGAAACTACTTGACAAATGTGATATCTACACTGAGGGAAGAAAAGTTGGTTCGTAAGGGATGTGAGGCGTATCTGGCCTACATCAGTATTGTAGATTTGGGGGATTCTTCGGTTAAGGATATCAGGAAGGTTAAGGACTTTCCAGACGCCTTTCCTAAAAAGCTACTTGGGTTACCTCCGGATCATGAAGTAGAGTTTGGGATTGAGCTCTTTCTTGGTATAGCTCCGGTGTCTATCGCCCCTTATAGAATGGCACCAAAGAAGCTTGTGGAGCTTAAGGCTTAGATTCAAGAGTTATTGGATCATGGGTTCATCTGCCCTAGTGTGTCTCCGTAGGGAGCACCTGTACTGTTTGTGAAAAAGAAGGATAGATCCATGCGTATGTGTATCGACTACCGTCAATTGAACAAGTGGACCATCAAGAATAAGTACCGCGTACCAAGGATTGATGATCTATTTGACCAGTTCTGTGGAGCTTTAGTTTTCTCTAAGATCGGTCTACGATTAGGGTATCACTAGTTGAGAGTTAAAGAGGCTAACGTGTATAAGACGACATTTAGGACTCGCTACGGCCACTACGAGTTCCTAGTGATGCCATTTAGACTGAAGAATGCACCAACAACTTTTATGGATCTAATGAACCGAGTGTTCCAACCCTATCTAGATCGACTCATAGTGGTATTTATTGATGACATTCTGGTGTATTTGAAAACTGATGATAAACATGATGAACATCTCCGAACGGTTTTGTAAGTTTTGAGGGAGAAGTAACTGTATGTCAAGCTCATTGTGAGTTTTGGTTAAAAGAAGTAACATTTCTGGGGCATGTGGTATCTGCTAAGGGGATTAGGGTCGATCCTCGAAAGATTGAGGCTGTCTTGGATTGGAAGTAGCCTAGGAATGTATCGGAGATTCGCAGCTTTCTAGGACTGGCTGGGTAGTATCGATGATTTGTAGAGGGCTTTTCTGTTATTGCAGTACCCTTCACTAAGCTATTACGTAAGGGTGTGCCGTTTAACTGGACTAATTCGTAGCAAAAGAGCTTTGAGAAGCTCAAGACCGTATTGACTGAAGCCCCTGTTCTGATGCAGCCAATGCTTGGAAAAGAGTTTACTGTGTATAGTGATGCATCACATGTCAGTTTAGGATGTGTGTTGATGCAAAAGGGTAAAGTGGTTACGTACGCGTCTCAACAGCTTAAGACTCATGATTTATTTTATCCGACGCATGACTTAAAGTTGGCCGCAGTAGTATTCACACTAAAAATCTGGAAGCATTACTTGTATGGGGAGAAGTGTATCATTTACACTGATCACAAGAGTCTCAAATACCTCCTCACTCAAAAAGAGCTAAACCTTAGGCAGCGTAGATGGATTGAGCTGCTAAAGGATTACGATTGTACGATTGAATACCATCCTGGTAAGGCCAATGTGGTGGCTGACGCACTGAGCCGTAGGGCTGTGACTGATTTGAGAGCGATGTTTGGTCGTCTTAGTTAATTTGATGATGGTAGTCTGTTGGCTGAACTCCAGGTTAAACCAATGTGGACCGAGTTGATTAAGGGTAAACAGTTAGCAGATTAGTCACTGGGTCTTCGATTTCGGTAGATTGAGAGTGGTAATACATCAGATTTTGGATTGAATAGCAAAAGGTTCTCTGTTTCTGTGGGAGAGTCTATGTACCGAATGATGCCGAGTTGAGGCAGTCTATACTGCGAGAGGCACATAGTAGCCCTTACGCTATGCATCCTGGTGGGAGCAAGATGTACCAAGATCTGTGAGAGTTATACTGGTGGCCTGGGTTGAAACTTGAGGTTACTGACTTTGGTGCTTACTGTTTGACTTGTCAACAGGTTACAACTGAGCATCAGTTACCTTCGGGGTTGCTGCAGCCAGTAAAGATACCGATGTGGAAATAGGAACGAGTAGCGATAGACTTTGTTAGTGGGTTACCTTTAACACCCATTAAGAAGGATTCTGTCTGGGTCATCGTTGTAACAGCCCAATTTTGGGGCTAGTCGAAATAGTGGTTTCGAGAACACTAAACTGAGGATAAGGAAAATTATTTTGATGTTATTTTATCTGTTATAGCATTAAGATATGGCTATGCGGAAATTTTGGTGCTTTAATTTTAGCAATAGCATGCTTAATTGTGAAAAAGGACTAAATCTCATAAGATGCGAAAGTTCTATTTTATAAGGTAGGATTACCTAATAGCTATAGAATGTAAATTGGGGGATTTTAAAATGCAATTGGGCCAGTTTGGAGTGTAATGGCCGGCCATAGGGTGCATAGGGAACAAAAGCATTAATTTTAGTCAAATTAAGTGATTGTTGGTGACTAATTGAGTAAAATATGATAAAATAAGATGACTAAAGGAAGCTATTATCTTTCACTATTCATCTCCCCCTCTACTACCAAAAATTTCATCAAGTTTAAGGGTTTGAAAGCTTGAAAAATTTAGCTACATCTCATCCTTGCAAGTAAGTCATTTTAATAATTATTTATGATGATTTTTGACTTTTAGAGTCCCCAAAGCTTAAGCTAGTTAATGAGGGGACTAATTTGTTAAATGGTTGAAAGTTTAAGGACTTGCCATGAAAGTATTTATGTTGTTAGCTGAGTTTTTATGGAAGAAAATGAATGTTAGGAAGATAAGAAACAACTTTTGTGAAAGGTGTTAGCATGAAAACACCTAAATAGGACTTAAATGCAAAGAGTGAATTTGTGTCATAAATGCATGAAATGGTTGGAATGGTTAGTAGTTATAAGAGAAATAAATGTTCAGCTAGGCTTGTCTATTGAGAAAATGTGTTGAAAAATGATTTACGAGCCTAGGGGCAAAATCGTAATTTTGCCATAGTACAAGGGCAAAATGGTCATTTTGCCCAAGTGTAGATTTTGATGCATTATGATCATAGAATGATCTAAATGAATGAATTTCATTGTTATAGATCAGGAAAAATGTAGAATCAACCTTGACTGTGGAAAGGGCAAGGTGACAGGTTAAACCGTTAGTTGACGAGTTTTGCACCGAGGTAAGTTTATGTGTAAATAATGCATTTTATATATATACACATTGTTGTTGCTAACTAGTGTATAGCACAATTGAGAACATGTATGATTCAAATAGATTATGCTGGTAGTTATTGAATAACTTTAGTATGAATGATGGAATGGATATGTAAGTGTGTTATATTAATACTAGATGGTGGGCTAAGTGCGATACTTCCTTAATACTTAAATTATGATAGGCTATGTGCGATACTATTGTGTATTTATCAATTGGTGGGCTATGTGCGATACCACCGGATCTAACCTTTTGGTGGGCTATGTGCGATACCACCCCAAATATATCTGATGGTGGGCTAAGTGCGGAACCATCGAGTAAATTGATTATAATTGGTTGATTATGAGATTGTGATGTGTTTTATTATCTGATGTTGTGGCGTTAAGTGCAGGAAAGCCTACTGATGAATGTATGCATTAAGCTTGTGATATGGTTGGATTGTGGAATTGAAAGGAATAAGTAAGCATGATTATGAATGTGGAGTGTTTCTTGCTCAATATATGTTGCTATATAGTTGTTTAGCACATACTATAATGTTATATTGTTTTCATGTAAAAAGCTTACTCCCCCTTTCTTTCCCTTGTTTTATAGAGTTTAAGAGAAGAGCCAGAATACGCCGATAACCAGGAGACCGCCCACATTATCTGACTCCTTGGTATATTTAGACTCAGTGATTTTGTATATGGCATGTATAGGGGCTAGACTAGTTAGATTATTTTGTTATTTTGGCCAAAAGTGTATTGGCCCCTTGTTAAGATAACTATTTTGTATATTTCCATGGTTGATGGCTCACCTTATCATTTATGAAAATATAAAGTTATTCATGGAAGTTCATATTAAAATTATGAGTTGTTTATTAGTATGTTGAATAAGTTCATGTAGTGTGAGCTAGAGCGGTGTAAAGAGCTTGGCAAATAGCCTTGTTCTTGTCCACATGGGTAGGCACACGGGCGTGTGTCTAGGCTGTGTGTGACACACGGTCAGTCTATGGACGTGTGCCCAGGCCGTGTGAAGTCTGCACCTTGAATTTGAAATTTGAATAGCCACGCGGTTGATCCACACGGGTGTGCCCCGGTCGTGTGGATTAATCAGAGGTGACCATGGGCCAACCATATGGGCGTGTGTCCAGGCCGTGTGATTCAAGTCAGTGTCGACCACGGGCGTCGAACACTGGCGTGTGAGGTAATACACGGGCATGTCATCTTCCCCACGGGCGTGTGGCCCCTGTTTGGGTAGAATTTTCTTAAGTGCATTAAAGTTTCCAAATTATCTTTGAAACATTTTAGAAGCATGTTTATGGCCTCGTAGGTCCATTATAAGGATGATAGACATATGAATGAAAAAGTTTTAATTTGAAATAAGTTTGATAGCCCAAAGTTGTATGATAGTGCAAGATAAGTACGGTAACACCTCATACCTGAATTCCGGTGTAGAATACGAGCAAGGGGTGTTACAATCATGGATCGATTGACCAAGTCCGCTCACTTCATTTCGGTCAGGACGGACTTTTCTCTCCAGAAATTGGCTAAGCTATATATATCAAAAATAGTAAGACTGCATGGGGTTCCTATCTCGATCATCTCCGATAGAGATCCTCGCTTCACGTCTCGGTTCTGTAAGAAATTACATGAGGCTCGGGGTTCAAGTTTGGACTTCAGTACTGCTTTCCATCCTCAGACAGATGGTTAGTCGGAGAGGATGATTCAGATATTGGAGGACATGTTGAGGAGCTGTGTTATAGATTTCTGAGGCAATTGAGAGGAGTATTTGCCATTGGCAGAGTTCGCCTACAACAATAGCTATCAGTCTAGCATCTAGATGGCACCTTATGAGGCTCTGTATGGTCGTAAGTGCAACACTCCCTTATGTTGGACTGAGTTGGGTGAACGACGTGTTCTAGGTCCAGAATTGGTTTATGAAACTAAAGATAAAGTCCAAATGATTCGAGATAGACTGAAAGCGGCATCTGATAGACATAAGTCCTATGCGGACCTGAAGAGAAAGAATATCGAGTATTCCGTGGGGGACTTAGTTTTTCTCAAGGTCTCGCCATAGAAGAAGGCCTTGAGGTTCGATCGCAAGGGTAAGATAAGCCATCAGTTTCTTGGGCCATACCAGATTCTAAAACGAGTGGGGGCAGTCGGATATCAGTTGGAGCTACCTCCAGAGTTGGATCGCATTCATGATGTCTTTCATGTTTCGATGTTGAGACGCTACCGCTTTGATCCCACGTGTATTGTTCCAGTTGAGGACATTGAGGTTAGACTAGATTTGACGTTTGAGGAGGAGTCGGTCCAGATCCTGGATCATGATATTAAAGTTCTACAAAGGAAGTCTATTCCCTTAATGAAAGTACTGTGGCGGAATCATAGCACTGAGGAGGCCACTTGGGAGCCAGAGGATTCGATGCATCAGCAGTATCCTCACCTTTTCTGATAAGGTAAAATTTCAAGGATGAAATTTTCTTTTAGGGAGGTAGAGTTGTAACGCTCCAATTTTTTTATACCGACTTTTGTAATTTTGTGACACAAATATCTATCTACTTTAGTGGTTATGTGTTCTGGGTGTGCGTATGATGTCCCAAGTTCAAGCCTTGACTTAGGTAAATTTTGGAATTATTCTAATAAAGTCTTGACCTTGATCAATAGGCTTTTATTTGATTGTTTGTAAAAACATATCAGAATGGGCCTGCTGGTCTGGTGGTTAGGTGGTGTGTTATTATGGTGGAGGTCTTGTGTTTGAATCCCTGCACAGGCAAGGGTGATATTTTTTTTGCTACCAAAATTTTGACTAGAGTTTGTGTTTTACCAAAAATCTGAGTAGTGGAGAGTTGGTGGAGAGAATTAAGGGGGAAAAGATTGGGGGTTAACAGTTTCTATTCAGTACTGCTTTCTTTTTAGAAAAATTCGGGTAGCCCTTTTCCTTCCCCCTCTATTTGCTGCTGATTTCCCCTTCCCTTATCTCTCTTGCTGCCAAAATTCTACTACCTCCCCCTATTATTCCAATTCTTTGTTCTTCCAATCATTTCTGTTATTCAGATTTGAGACGTGCGTTTGGTAAGTTGTGGGTTAGATTAATCTTAACTATTCCTTTTGAATGTTTAAGTTTTTAAAAGGGTTTTGTTGTGCATAGGAGTTATTTGAGAGGCTGGAATCAACGTTGCGTCGATTTGATTTGAAGTAGTGATTGATTTGGTAGCGGTAAGTCGACTTTATGATATTAGGGGTAATCGATTTAGACTCGTTTTTGGTTTCTAAGAGGTGAAATATTCTGATTTTAGGTTTCAAGAGGCTTGAGAGTAGTTTCGCGACGAGTCAATACCAGGTTTGTACCTGAATCGCAAGAAAATGCATTTTCGGAAAAAGCCGAAAACCTTTCTGTCGATGCCACATGGCCGTGTGGTAAGCCGTGTGGTAGGCCGTGTGCAAGGGTATAAGCCACAACACGGCTGTCTGATCGACGAGCCAGGTTGTGTGCGAATGACACGACCGTGTGATGGCCAGGCAAGGCCGTGTGTGACAAACGGGCTCGACCTTTTAGGCGGTGTGGGCCACACAGGCTTGTGGGCCCACACGAGTTAACCACAAGGGCAAGTGGGATTTTGGGCTAGGCCATATGATCCACATGGCCAAAGCCAATTTAGGCCGTGTGGGCCACACGAGCGTGTGGGCCCACACGAGCAGGCCACATGGGCGTGTGAGCCCATTCTTCTGAAATGTTCTGTAAGGTTGCACGGGTCGCCCAAGTCGACTATGGACATACTGTAGGGTCGGTAAGCGATACTTAGACCCCTATTTGTGTGATCTAATTATATGATATGAACTCTATATTAAACTGAATGTATGATTCGTTATTTGCATATTTGCCTGTCACGTGTTGTATGCTGCATTACATTGGGGTGGGTGGATGTTATTGGAGGAAGTATCTGAAAGGCTATTAAGCCTGATTACCTGGTAGCTCAGATGCAATTATCTAATTATGTGCTGCGTCTCGGTACAACATGGTGTGTAGGGATGGGTGGGTCGATTTTATCCCCACATGGTGTGTAGGGCTAGACAAAGTTGGTGTGTAGAGGCTGGTAGGTAGGACCTTGTTATTCTGTTCTGCATATTATATCCGAGATGGGCTAAAGCCCTAATATATATATCTAATACTACATATGAGTGGGCTAATATAACACCCCTATCCTGTATCCGTCATCGGATTATGGTTAAGAGCATTACCTGACAGATCAGAACTTCTTCAGACAATTCATAAAATAAATCATCAATAATAAACATAGTGTCCCTTCTATAGGCCAATTAGACCTAAAAACAAGTTTTAAATAGAGTTGGGACTAAACCGAAACACATACAGAAATTCTCGAAAAATTTAAAACTTGTTAAAGGTATCAGGGGTTACACCCCCGTGTGGGCAGGCAATGTGCCTCCCACGGCAGTTAGACACGCCCATGTGTCTCCTCCGTGGTTGAATCTGTCTTAACTCCACGGCCACCAAGCACGCCCGTGTACCTTGGCTATGGTCGAATCTAACTTGGCTCCACGGCTACCAGGCACGTTTGTGTGCCAAGGCCATGTACTATTAATCAGCTACTGACTTAGTCCCACGGTCAATAGGCATGCCCGTGTGCCACAACCGTGTGGCAAAATAGGCCATTTGCAAGGCCAATCTGCCACCCACATCTAAGGTCAAAACTACAAGTCAATTATCAACTCAATTTTTGCACAAATAGCAACTAAGAGTATATCAAAATGACCATCCAAACTCTACATTCAAATCGAATTTCATTCATACCAAATTTATAAGACTAAATCTCATATAAACATAAGCATAATCCATCTATTTACTTACCTTAAACTTGACCATTTCTTACGCTATTAAACCATACCAAACATACATTATAAATTACAATCATTAAAGCATATTGCCAACACATAACTAGCCAAATCACATGGCTAAGTTCACATCTCATACTTATCCAAATAACTAGCCTATACATGCCATATCTAGCTATTTACATTTCCAAAATGTACCAAAATAAGTTGAGTAGTGTGATGACGATCCTCGACGGTCCCCGAGCCTTCAGTAGCTTTGAAGATCTATAAAACAGAGAAAACACACACACAAAGTAAGCTTTCCAAAAGCTTAGTAAGTCATATACAAATAAACATAACATACAATGAATACAACTAATTCAATACATTGGTACTTATAGTTCTTATATCCAATTTATCATTTGATCTTTGGCACTTTTGCTTATACAAAGCATACCACAACTTCTATTCATATATCACATAAGTAGTTAGCTCATTCAAGCATAATTTCACATATCATCTCTTTAATCCATTATGCATAATCATCTTAGTAAGTTCATATAGATACTTATCTTGTACATACACTTAGTGTATAGATCAATATACCTGAAACAGATTTACAATTCACATAGCCATTCGTATCACATACTTGCCCATTGAACCGTTAGGAACCTAATAGGATATAGAGAAAGCTCAGAATAGTCGTACAATGCCAACGTCCCAAATGAGGTCTTACATGTACTCAGATATCGATGCCACTGTCCCAAACAGGGTCTTACACGAATCAATACAATGCCGATGTCCCAGACATGGTCTTACACGTAAATCTTATATCAATGCCAACGTCCCAGATGTGGTCTTACACAAAATCTCAAATCAACGCCAACCCGTGGTCTTACATGATAAACAAAACAGATACCTATGTCATGACATAGCTAATCCTATCTATTCCTAGGTTCATACGGGACTTTTCAGACATTGTCACTACATCGACCTTATCTCGGAATTCATGTACAAATCAAATCATAAGCATTCATCATTAACAATAGTCATATAAACATATACAGTTCAATACAAATACGTTTATTTGCATGATGACTTAACTCGGATTCGATTTAACGAAAATGGAAACGGCTACTCGGTTACTTTCACTTTCCTGCGATCTAAGTCTGTTTTCTCCAGTTCTTGATCTATACATATTCAGAATTAACCCTTTTATTCATTAACTCATTCAATTCAATCCAAGGACACACATTTAAGGCTATTTACAACTTAACCCTCACATTTGCACAATTTATCAATTTAGTCCATTTTTCTCAAAACATCAAATACACAAATTCATCACACATCCATGCTTAGCCGGATGCTTATGTATATCATACAAGCCCATAATTTCCATCAAATTTGCAATTTAGTCCCTCAAATTGCTATTTTCTCAACTTAGCCCTAATTAGCTCATTTCATCAAAATTTCAAGAACAAAGCATGTTCATTAAACACATGTCTTTCATTTAACAACTAAACTCATCATAAAGCTTACCATTTCATTAATGGTATAACTCACAAATATCATCAATACACAAAATTGAGACATGGGCTTGATAGTAAACTAAGCAACAATCTCAAAAACATAAAAATCATAAAAATCCAAAGCCAAAACATACCTTAATCATGCAATTCAATGGCCGAATACCCTAGCTAGTTTTCTTCTTTTTCTCTCTTTGATGTTCGATGGTAAGAGCACAAAAAGATGATAGCATTTAGCCTTGATTTTTGTTTAATAGCATTTATTTAACAATTTACTAATTAACCCTTTTAATGGACATATTATAACATATAGTTCAAGGTCATTTTTGACCTTAACCGTCCAATAACTTATGAAGGGCTTAATTTCCATATAACGCCTCCACCTTTACAAAGCCACAACACATTAGTACTTTAACAATTCGCATGCTAGTTTTGCACTTTATGTAATTCAATCTTTTTATCAAATTAAACACATAAATAGACAAATTAGCATACGAAACTATACCACATGCTTATACACTTATCAAAGACACAGAAAATAATATTAAAATATTTTACTGACTTAGATTTGTGGTCTCGAAACCACTGTTCTAATTAGGGTATAAACCAGACTGTTACAGCTAAGGCCCAAACTATTTTTGTAATGCACTTCGACCCAGTTTGTGAATTCGGGTTTCTGGTGATTACTCTAGTTGTATGGTATCTGTGGGGATTATGTACTGAGTTTACGTCTTCTGTTTAATTTGTACAGGTAATCCCCAAATGTAGACAGATCGGTATGGTGGAGGACTCAGCGGTGGCCACACGACTCCTTACTGCTATTGACACTTATTTACGAGCTTAAGTTTTATTTTGGGGTATTTTTCCATAATAATGGCCTCTACGGATTTTTGGTTTTAATTTGGATATTTATACTGCTTTATGTTTTATAACTTCTAGAAATAGGAGAAACTCAGAATTTCAAAAGAGATGAAAGTTTTATCAAAATACTATGCTCACCCAAACTGTTTTTAAAAAGCTTCCGCAACTTATGATGTTTTAAAGACTAACAATTGAATAAGAATCAAGATTCAGGATTAATAATAGAAAATGAGGATTTCTAAATGGAAAATGTTTTAAGCAAAGTACAATTTTGCAACACAAGCTATAGTTTTCTAACACACTATCATGTGACATCGCCAGATTCGGCCATAACGTCTAGGCCGGGTTTGGGGTGTTATATGCTGTCGATTGGAACATTATTGGAGATCATAGTATCTAGAAACTCTTTCAGTAGCTATTTGTTTATTTTTGCCTGGTTATAAATGGCATGTAAATAGGGTTTCGATTTGTTTATGTTAATATGTATCTTGATGACGTAAACATGATTTTGGTATTTGGTATCTTGAAATGGTAACTTATCATATGTTGTCCTTCTTGAAGACCTGTTGTTGAAATGGCTATTTTGTTTTGGTAACTCATGAACTTTGGTTGGTATATACTTGTATTTGAAAGTTTGGTATAAATGGTTGATTGTGGTACATATTATTTGGAACTTATTTGATGACTGAATAAGGTTGACATGTTGGTTATGTCTTGGTCTGGATAGTTATTGTTTATGCTTGAATTGTGGTGCCAATGAGGGCATATTGGTTAGACACATAGGTTGAATGTAAATTGACATGTTTTGATACATGTTGAATAGATTTATGTAATGGGAAATGCACGATTTGGATTATAAGAAATTGTGGGTGAATTGGCTTGTGTTTGAAGGTTTTTTGGGCACACACGGTCTGTCACATGGCCATGTGTCCCACACAGTTGCATGACACGTCCATGTGGCCTATTTGATTTTTGGTGCAGGTTTGTCCACACAGCCTCAGAAAGTTACACAGCCTGACGACATGCCGTGTGATCCTGAGTCACACAGGCACAATTTGTTACACGGGTTAAGATCTGTCACACTGCCGTGTGACCTTTGTTTTCACTTTTTACTTAAACATTTGTAAAAGTTTCATTCTAATCCATAATTGTTTCCAATTTGTTTTAAATGTTTTGTAAGCTTGAATTAAGTCCCGTTATGATTGAATAACATGGAAAATGATTGCAAATGAATTATTTGGTTATTTTTTATTAAATTGTGAATGGTGTCAAAGTATTATAGTTATAATACCTTATAGCTCAGGTCAGATGACTTGATCGAGTATAAGGTGTTACACATGGCATGCTTCACTCCATCAATTATTGGTGGATCGATTCTGTACAATTCGATAGGCAGCCCGATCTTGCTCTTATAATGTTCAATGAGATAACTAAGGGCATCGAGAAGGCGATGTCTACAAACATCACCCATCCCCATGGCATTTCTTTATCATACATTTTAGGCAACTGGGGATCAACACAAATGAAGACACCCCTCTAACTTCAAATCAACCTATTAGTTATAAGGCCCTTCACCATTCCAGTTATCATTTCAATGCTAACTTTGATGAATGGATAAAGAGTGAACTACCGGCAGCACATGAAGATGATGATGCTGAAGGCGCTTTCGAGGATGTTTTGACATCGGAGTATGTTCCTCTATTGGTTGCTCCATCTCAGGTTGCTCATTCTTCTTCCAATGTTAATGGTGCCATACTTGATGCTCTTCACTCCTTGAGTAATGATCTTTGAGGATATACAGATGCTGTTAACACTAGGCTCTTGTCATTAGAAACGCAAATGGGATCACTTCTAGCTTATTATCCTTCGACCTTTCCTTTTTTTCTCCTAGTAATGATGATTAGGATAGTAATTGCACCTTCATGAAATTTTTCATGACATTTGCACTTTTAGTTTATTTGTTTCCTATACCCATGGTATATTGAACCATAATCTTCAATTGGTATTTTAAGATACTTTGATGATTGCTTTGCAAATGTTAGTTCACTTGTTCTTTATTTTTTGAAACTTCTATTCTTGCCATGTTTTTTCTCCTAAGCTTTATTTGATTTTTGATATAACAGAATGGGGGAGAAAGCAAAGGTAAATTGTTCATAGGCAAAGGTAAATTATCAAAGATAATTTGATTGATTAATGTTTGATATTGTGCCTAATTAACATTATGCAAATTATGTGACCATTCTTTTCCAAGTGAAAATGAATGTCAAATTTTTTAATCCTTAAATTGAAAATGACTTTCGTAAAGGGGAAGCAACTTATTCATTAACAAATTTACTAAATGTTTTGTTATATCAAAAAGGGGGAGATTGTTATACCAAACTTTATTTGATACAATGTTTTGATATAAGATGTAACACCCCAAACCCAGCCCACGAGCCTTGACCGGATCTGCTTATGTCACTGCGGAAAGACAGTTGAAAATCTTTTTGACTTTAGAATAAAACATGAAAATTTGTTAACTTTTGATAGCCATGTCCATTTAAAATTATAAGTAAAACTTTGTTATTATAAAATGTCCATATTAAAACTTTAGTACATATATATATATCTTGAATAAATAGATTGCTAAAAATAAATTCATCTTTATATAGTAATTTAATTTTAACCAAACCATAATTAAAATAATGCCAAAAATAATAATAAGGCCCTTATTACATCAAAGAAATTCCCAAAATACATATTATAAAATGCATAAAAATAATTTGGACATCTTCTTCTGCATGGCCACCTCGTATCCACTTCAACCCGGTCCAAGCTCATGAATCACCTGCGATGGTTAAGAAAAATAGAGTGAGTCCACAGACTCAGTGCATAATAATCACACATGCCTCCACATATGGGCTTGGCCCATATCCACACAGATCATACAAATCAATATGCAATTACGAAACCCAACCCATCCTAAGTCCATCCGTTACACTAACCTTAGCAGACTCCCCGCTCAAGGCCGTGGCTAATCCACCACTGATCACATCGTGATCCCACATATCCTACCTTGGCAGACTTGCTGCTCAAGGCCGTGGCTGAGCCACCGATCACATAAGTGATCCCAATATTATTCTGTCTACGGTGATGCACACAGCCATCAACTGCCGAGATGGGCACCTAGCCAACACCTCCCTTGATGTAGCACACAGCTAATCATCAAGCGCTAATGTAGCACGAGGCTAACATTAGACCACGTACATAAATATGTACTCCCCGTCCTTCTTTGATCAATCCAATCCCCATGCACATATGCCAATACATCATGTCAAATCACCATATCGAATGTGTATACATCACATGCTCATTATTATATCATGAATACATCGTAAATAATTTACTATCACAACATACTAACCTGTTAACCCATTATCCCAAATCATGGGTATCCACCACTTTAGCCATTATTGTCGGCTACCACACATCATACACAAGTATACACACTAATAAACAATTAACAGGAAACAAAGTGCGATAATTACGCACTGATTATATGATTGACTAAACCCCGAAATCACACGTAGCACCTAAAAGTCTGCCAAAATCCCTAAATGGAACCATGTTAGATTCGGCTTTAACTAAAAGACATAACATTTTGTAGCCCTTAGCCGAATACCTACCGCCACTTACCGAATCTGACTACCAAAGAGTGAAAGCTTAGGTTGATTGCTTCAAGGAGATCCCGGAGGCCCTATAACACATTGATTCCAACAAGCGATTAACATACTTCCAATCAAATGCCGAAATCGGCTTTTACCTTTGTAAAAGTCGACAGAGAACAGAGAGGGGAAGAAATAGACGTTCGGCTAAACCACTTACCTTCTTTAATTATTGGAAAAAAAAAACAAAAACCCAAAGAGATCAACACCACTCCTAATATTCGGCCAAGGTGAAACTAATAGGAGAGGGGAAGTTTCGGCAACAAGAGGAGAAGATTTGGCTAGAGTCTTGAAGGTAGAAACAAAAGAAATGTGATTCAAGGAGAAAAGAGAAATCGGCAATGGGAGATTAGAAGTGGAAGAGGGATGGTTCGGCTAAGAACAAAAGAAAAAGAAGTAAACAAAATAAGGTTTAGGGATTCAAGAGAACATTCGGTTACTAGCAAAATTTAGGAGAAACAAGTGCTAATTTTCGGCAAGTATAAGTTGCTTGGGGTTTTTGGTTTCAAGGAAGAAAAATGAGAGAACTTAGTTTGCAAAATTCGATTAGGTGCACTAGACTAAAGTTGACCGAAAAACACCAAAATGCATTCGGCACTCCCCACTTATTCACCTACCAAAATCGGCCATTTCCCCCATGAAGACTCCAACATTCGACCACCACCCAAAATCACTCCCAACCACTAATTCAAACAACTTTGAACAAGTCAAATTCCTTAATTTCCTCTCAACACCATCCTTTCAAACCAATTCAAATTAAATAAAATAAAATCCACCTTTTTATCCATTATCACCTCTTCCAAATAAAATACAAAATAAACTAATATTTATCCCCCACATGACCGAATTTGACTTCAAAAAGAGACCCATATCCAACCACTTTATCCCCATTTAATCTCCTATATAAAAAAAAAGGAAAAACAATATTATCTTTTATCCTATCCTTCAGCCACCTCTTCCAATAAATAATAAAACTAATAAAAATATTGTTTATCCCACACTTTCTGCCGAATTTAAACACCAAGCTTATCCTTATCTTCCAATTGCCCATGTGCCGTCCAATTCCCATATTCTCTCTTGGCGCCAGCATGAAAAAAAATGAAAACACCTATTTGATGCTCACGCCCCTCGAACCTAGGACCAGCTAGGACCCTTGCTACAGGATGCGCCCCCACGCCACTCTGCTGCTGTTCGCTTAGCGTCATAAACTCCCCCATATTCTTTTAAAGCCTCCTTCCTTAGTTCACCCTTGCCTTAACACCCAAAACAAAAATAAAACACACCAGGCGCTTCCCTCATGGCTCGAACTTGAGTCCCTTTGCCAAGATCCTTAAGTGGCGCCCCAAACCACTCCACCAAACTGACTTTCTTGCCCACCAATGCCCACAAAATGCTTTAAACCCTCCTTAACTCAGCCCCTTCATTTTAACGCCAACACCCAAAAATAAAAACACCTTGCTGCCACCTTGATTCGAACCCAAGCCCTTACTAGTGTTATAATCAGCCCCCTAAGTGGCGCATGAAAGCCACTTTACCAAGGCATTTCTTATGCCATAAACCCTCAACAACTTTTCTTAAAGCACCCTTAGCCTAGCTCCCCCTAATTAACACCTAAAAAATAAATTTTCTCCTATAGCTCGGGCCTTCCCTTAGCTTATCACTAGCGCCTAAAATAGCTCAATTAACACCATGATGACCACACTTATGCAAAATAATTTTAAAAAAAAATTTACCCCTATTCCAGGATATTACATAAGAAATTAAGATGTTTTTGAATAAAAGTTAAAGTTGAAAAAAATTGAAAAAATTGTATCTTCAAATGAAGTATTAAAGATATAAGTTTGAACCTACTTTTTAAACTCTTAGAAAAGTTTTTGAATCAACCTTTAAATCAAATTAAAATGGTTTCAATCAAGTTAGAACTCTTCAATCAAAGTAATATTGTCTTAAAACAAGTCAGTATGGCTCCAGACCAAAAAGTATCGATAATTTTTGGTCAAGTATCAATAGTTTCCAAAATATCGAAACTCCTCCAAAAATCAGCACCAAAGTGACATCCTATTTCTCAAAGTCTAGTATCGATATTTTTGATATGGTATCGATAAAAGTCCACTAGTATCGATATCTTTAGATCCAACCATAAAAGTCCAATGGTACCGTATTTTTGATATGGTATCGACAAAAGTCTACTAAATTTTGCATTAAATGCTAAAAATTATCGACGCCTTGTTAGCAAGTATCGATACTCATGGTTCCAAGTGTAGTAAATGCACTGGTTATTTCATCTTCAGTGGATCTATTCATTTCTTCAACAACCATAATGGTTGGAAATCAATTAGGGAGTATAAATATCAGCTTCCAAAGGTCCTACAACAATATGAGATATTATTAAGCTTAAAGATCAATAAAGAAACAACCTTATGCATATGATTCTCAACAAGTTTTTTAAACACACTTGTGAGCTTTCATTGTATTCATTTAGCTTAAGTGTTTTTATTTGTAATTGAGCTTAATTTGAAAACATTCTGATATTGTAAGGGTTTGTTCTTAGTTTGCTTATTTTTTATTCTCTTTGAGAGGGTTTTGTCTTAAGGTTGGGGTAGAAAACTTAAGGGAGATTGTAAGGTTAAACCTTCTCCTTAAAGGTTTGCAAATTATTGAATTTAGGAAAATCATTAGTTGTGGAAAGCTAAGGTAGTGGAGTAGGCAATTGGGGTCAAACCATTATATATCGACGTGTTCATTGTCTTTATCTTTTTCTATGCAACCACAATTTTTTAAAAGGTCAATTCACCCCCTATTGGCAATTTCGACTTGATTCATCGAGCCAACTAAAGTTAATCGAAAGTTAAACAAGTACTAATCTAATAAAATGAAGAATAATTAGTGCAAAGCTAAATAGAAATTATGTTGAAACTAAACCTAGCTTAACAAATGAACCCACTAACCTAATCTTACATCTTCTTAGCTTAGGCAACGTAAATGATTAAAATGACGATTGATTGATTTTCTAATTACTCCTTAAGATAATAAATATATCCTAGTTATATTCGTTTGTCACTCCTAACTAGGAATGTCCTTTCGACCTCATCCTAACTAGAAGTTACAACCTAAACTCTCCCCTCGTCTCACCTAGGCATGTAGATCCCTTCTCGGTCTCTTTATGTCACACTCCTATACCCAACCCAACTACCGGATGAAGTATAGAAATAAAACTTTATACATATTAGTTTCATTTTCAGTATATTTATTATTGGTTTTCGGGATAAGCCAAAATAAAACTTTTCAACCAGTTTTGCATTTAGAACGGTATGCTAAAGTGAAATAAGGGCCATTGTGAAAAATAGGGGACATGACCGTATGGATCGGCCATGTGGATTTTAGGAACTATGTTTAAGTTTGAAATTCAAGGGATAATTTTCAAAATTAGTTCCTAAATTTTTTCTAGTTTAACCTTTGTTCAAATCTCAAATTTTAAGTCAATTTAATTCAAATATGAATCCTAATTAAGCATTTTAGAACCTAATTTTCTTATATCACTTAGTTAACATTTAAATTATTTCATATAAATTAAGAAAACATCGAATTTCACATTTAAGTCCCTTCACATTCAACCTTAATACACACACCTAAGTACATGCCATTTACTAAAACGACAAAAATTAACACTTTACCCCTTTCTCGGATCCACTGATGTGATGAGATGAGATGACTTCTATAACAGCCCGTTTTTAGTCAAATCAAAATAGTGGTTTTGGGAAAACAAATTTGAGGTTGAAATATTTATTTTATTATTATTTTAAGGTTTACAGCCTAAATATATGATTGTATGAAAGTTTCGTTTAGAAATTTTATCGTTTGAGTGTTGAACTTGATAAAAAGGACTAAATCACGTATATTGCAAAAGTGCTGTTCTATTAGCTAATGGTATCAAATATCTATAGAACCTTAAATTTTAGGTCCTTAAATGGTAGATATACCATTAGTATGTTAGTGGATGTTAATGGTTTGGTATAAATGAAGTTTTGAATTAATTTTAAGGTTAAAATGGTAAATGGTTAATAAATGATAGAATAATTAAAACAAAAATTTATTTTAATCATTGTCATCTTCGCTAACTGAATATACAAGAGAATGAAGCCATTTTATTAGCTTCAGCATTCGGCCATGCTATTCTTGCTCCATTAGGTACAATTTTTGTCCCATTTTTAATGATTTCTATGTTTTTGAGATTGTTGCAGCTTAATCTAGCTAGCCTAAGGACTAATTTGTAAACTTTTTAAAGATTTTGAATGATTCTATTGATGAATACATGTGTATTTTGAAATTTCTTGATATGTTATGAATGCTTGTTGATAGATATACAAGTTTTGTTAAGTGAGTTTTAGTGAAAATGCAAAATAGGGATTAAATTGAGAAATGTTGAAACTTTGTGATTGAAATGTGAAATAAATGAAAAATATGGGCTGCTAGGGGCATTATAGTAATTTGGCTATCATGGGTATAATTGGAATTTCATTAATTTGTGATTTTATGAAATAAGGACTAAATTGTAAAAGTTGTGAAACATTAGGGGCAAATGTGAAAAATTTCCTTAATGAGTGTTCTGGACTAAATTGAATAGAGAGATGATTAAATGAGTTAAATTTGATTATATAGAACAAGGAAAATGGCGTATGAAATTAGATCGAGGAAAAGACAAAGTTATCGATTAAACGATCGTTTTCTGTCATATGAGTTTGAAGTAAGTTTGTATGTAATAAGCATTATTATGATTGAGATTTAATGCTTTATATTGAATTGTTGATGAATACAATTGTACGAAAATATTCGACGAAGCTTCGGCTATCTATTGGCATTTAGTGTGCGAGATCGAGATAGCTTCGGCTATGTATTGGCATTAGTGTGCGAGATTCCCGAGTATCTAATATTATTCCAAATGGTTCAACAGGTATATCAATGATATGACATGGTGAGATATAGTCATGTATCGGTACATGTATGTACATAAATTCAATTGAATATTGAATCCATGAAATTGAAAGTTCATGATCAGTGTGGGAATAAATATATGGTAAACTTGGTTGATGATTATTCTTAGGTTTTTGGGCAAAATTGAGTTGTGATATAGTATGTTTTACTCACTTAAATTGTGGTTCAATGGATATGAGCAAAAGGTAAAACCCGGCAAATTCTTCGATTAGAATTTTTATTGAATGCATGGAAAAGTAAGAGTTTTTGGATGATGGAAATATATCTAAACATATAGTAACACCCCAAAATTTCTAATTTTGTTATTGTGAAAATATGACGCACATATTTGTCACTTTAGTGGTTATGTGCTCTAGGAGTGTTTGGGAGGTCCCAAGTTCTAGCCTTTGCTTGGGAAAATTTTGGTATTTTGAATGAATTAGGCCTTACTCTTGTTCAGTAGGCTTTTATTTGATTGTTGGTAAAAATATATCAGAATGGGCCTGCTGGTCTGGTGGTTAAGCGGAGTGTTAGTGTGTAGGAGGTCCTGTGGTTGAGTCCTTGCACAAGCAGGGGAACTAATTTTTGTTTGAGGTGTGTGGCGTGGTGGAGTTCAAATTAAACTAGACTGCCGAGTAGTTGTGTTTTAGTGGGTTAAAAGGGAGTGTTATGAGGAGATAATTGGGGAGAAGTTATCAAAATAAGATTTTCTTCGTATCAGTTTTCTATTTTCTTTTTTCCCAACAAATTTTCTGACGTTAGACTTTTGTTTCTCTGCCGTTTCTTCTCCCTTCTTGTTTTTTTTTTGGTTTTTGTTCCCCTTTGGCCGAATCTTGTTTCTTCTCTTTCCCCTCTCTTTTCGTTTTTGTATTTTTGCAAGTCATCTCTTTGGGTGCAAATTTTGAATTCATCTGTTTCGGTAAGTGGAAGTTTTTCACTTAGTTATTGTATTTCGAGTAGGCAACTAACAAAGGGTTCGTTTTACTCTCGTTTAGGTGTTGTTCAAAGGTTTTAAGTGGATATTCCAGTGTGTGGAGATGACTGGTTATCGGATTCATCGCGGTAAGTTTTCGAATCGTCATTGGTTTAGTTTTTCGAGTTTTATGTTGGGGATATTTGGTTTGATTGACGAATCAAGTGATTAATTAAGGGATATATTGGTCAAATATAGGTTTTTGGAGACTCGAGTTACTTTGCACAGCGAATCGATACCAGGTGTATACCCGAAATGCAGAAAATGGGATTCGATGAAAAGCTAAAATTGCTTGCTACCGAGAAATAAGAGAAATAAGAGAAAATGATGCAAAAAATTGTACAGAAAGGAAATAAGGGTGTTATAAATTTGGAAATTTACATTTTGCACTAAAATATTTTTGGACAGCAGCAGTAGTCTAATTTTTAAAAATCATCAAAAATAGTGGGAATTGAGTTATAGGTTGAATAAAATATGAAATTAAATTTTATTGAGTTTAGTTTTTCATGGAAGAAACTGTGCAAGCAATGGAATTGTAAATCATGAGATATAATAAATTTTGTGAGATAATGTCAGAATGATTTCAGGTTCCCCTGTTCTGACTTGGAAATATCATCAAAATTTTAAAAATATAATTAGATGCTTTAATTTATTTTTTTAAATCCTTAATGAGTCTATTTTCAAGAGAAACAAACGGAAACATCATCTAAGTTCCGTACTAAGAGATAAATAATATTTAGTAAGGAAAGGATGAAGCTGTCAAATAGCAGAATAGGGATAACTTTAAATATTTTACTGTACTTATTTGATAAACTATAAATTCTGAAAATTTTATGGTAGAAAGGTATTTGAGTCTAGTTTCAAAAACATCAAGAGGATCTTAATTTGGAATTTTGTAGGTCAAGATATAACTAATTTAGTGATTGTAACATCCTGGAAAGGGCCTATGCATTTTCGGTTTAATTGTACGAAATGACATGTCTTATGTATTGCGAATAAATTTTTGACATTTTTGGAAAACCTAGAAATGCATGGAAATGATTTAGAAATGAACATTTTTGGAAACCCGAAAATGATTTGGAAATGATTCAAAAGTGGAAAGTGAACATTTCTGGAAATTGGGCCTGAGTTCGAGTCACAGGGAAAGCAAATAAAAGAAATTTTATTTTGCTTCCAGAAGAAGTGAGGTGGACGGCACAAGGTGTTTAAAAAGAAGAGTTTTATTCTCTTTAAATTTCGACTAATAAGGATAAATAATGGATTTTTATTTTAGATTATTTTTCAAGCAGATAATAAAGGATTATTCTTTAATTATTTTAAATTAAGGAAATAAAGTTATCAAATAAAAGAGTGATGGTCAAGAAAGGGACTCTTGGCCTAGTAAATTTGGCAATAGGAGGAAAAGTGAGGCATTTTACAATTTTTTTTTTCTTTCCAAGCAAGCCTCTGCCGAAATTCTCTTGTCATCTTCCCCAAATTCTTTTCTGACAAAATCACAAGTTTCCTCTCATCCTTTATTCTTTCTTCTTCTTCTTTTCTTTCCAATCCATCAGAAGCCGAAACCCCAAAGAAAACCCTAGCCAAGTATTCAAGGAAACCGAAATTTGGTGATACACATCTAAGCCATAGCCGAATATTTTCGTAGATTAAAAGGTGTTGCCGATTTCCATATAAAAGGGTAAGGATCTATTATGATTATTTTCTTTCTTCTTTAAAAACAAAAAGGCAAGGTTTTAATGACATATTCATGTTGGCCGAAACTTTGAAGGAAAACTTGGATTTTGTATTTATCGACTACAAGGAGGAAGGTTTCGGGATTTCTAAGATTCAAGGTAAGAAACTATAAGATTCGGCCAAAGGCCATTCATTGTGTTTAATGTTAGATTAAACTCTAACATGTGTCTATAGGGTTTTCGACAATAGTAAGGAAGCAAGGATTCAATTCGGGACTTGATTCTTAAGTCAATCGGCAACAAGGTAAGTTTTTGTATACTAATCCTACTAGGATTTGGATTTATGGCCGAATGGCTTTTTATTAAATTAGTAAGTGATTGATCAAATGTAGGGATTAAGGATCTAAGCAGTAGATCAGATTACGAGATCTCAAGGAATTTGCTAAGCGAATCAGGTGTGTACCCCACACTAATTCTTAATAAGTTTTATGGCTATATCTAATTAAAATATGTGATATTAAGTATAAGAAAGTGGCTAAGGTACCATGTTATGGTACTAAGTACTCAGGTACGATTGCTACTCCTACTAGGAATATGAAATATGTTATTTGTAAAATGAGAATAAGAATGTGAACTTTGGCATATTAATGCATATTACAAAATGGGGCATATGGGTTATTGAAAGGGGAATTGAATGTGGTGACCTAAGACCACGAACACGGTGACCTAAGACCGTGGTATCTGAATGTGGTGACCTAAGACCACAGTAATATGAATGCGGTGACCTAAGACCGCGATATCTGAATGTGGTGACCTAAGACCACAAATGCGGTGACCTAAGACCACGATATGGAGTGTAGCGGAAGGAGGGTCGACATAGTAGTCCCCACGGTGTACAGGTTGGTACGGGGGAGTGTAGCGGATGGCTTATTAGGTTTGGGTTTGGGAATGCATCATAATTTGTATGCTATGATATGAATGTGTAATATTTGTTATGACTAATTCTATTATGATTTAGTGTTGTGTACACATTGAGTCTGTTGACTCACCCCGTTGAGGGACCATGTTTCAGGTGATGAACAGTAATGGACCGGGACGGCAGAACTTGTGGTGGCCATGCTCAACATGAAGTTTTTATTTTTATGGACTATTAATTTTTAAGTACTCCGAATTATTTGGATTTACTTGATGTAATAAGGCCATAAGGCCATAGTGCACTATTTTATTTCTGTTTTTATTTATTATGTTACGAAATTTTTATTAAGTTAAAGATTAAGTAATTTACTTTAAATGTATTCTATATGTTTTATCACCTAAAATTTAAAAGGGTTTTCATTATAAAACGATTTTGTTTTCTACTGAGCTCAACCTAAAACAATATTTCTTTCAAAACACACTATTTTCCCAAAGTAACAAAAGAACTTTGAACCGGTTTACTTGAGGAACATACCAAACTGGTCAAAGCTCGTGGGCGGGTTAGGGTGTTTTGATTTGGTATCGAGCCCAATTTTAAAACTCTCGGCCTGTGGGCTAAGGCCCAAAACGTTTTCCAAACGAGCCCAAATGAGTTTTATGAAAAGTATTTCTAAAGTTAAGCGGTTTTTACGGCATGGCACCTAAGTCTCCAACCCGCATGATCCACGGGTAAGTACCCTAACCATCTGTGTGATTATGTGAATTATGGAAGGGTAGAAAAGGAATGGAACGTAGAATAGCATGATAGGAACTTGAACCCTAAGACTAGTCTACTCAAACATAAACACATAAGACTTAATTCCATTAAACAAACCTATGGCTAAGTCACCGAGTTAGGGTGTGGTAACCCCTATGCGCATGTCTAGGATTGGATCTGGAAGAGCCTGGTATTTAAGCAGTCCTAGTGACTCACCTCCTCTTCGCAGGAATCCTACCTGGTGCGTAGCTTCGGTTCACCCTAACCCAGAGGGCTCAGTGGGTGTGGCAACCTCTGTGCGCATGTCTAGGAATGGTTTCGGTGGGAGCTTTGTATTTAAGCAGTCCGCGTGACTCACCTCCTCTCCACTCGAATCCTGCCTGGTGCGTAGCTTTGGTTCACCTTGACCAAGAGGACTCGGTCATAGGCTAAACACAATAACTAAAACCCGAAAGGGAACTAGCCGTGTTTTTATAAAAACAACAAAACTCTAGTTTTAAAACTCTTAAAACTTTTAAATTTGTGAAAACCATCTTTACAAAATTTTTCGAAAGATTTTCGATTTATAAAATGACAAAAAAATTCCCCTAGTGGTAAAAATTACCAAAATACCCTTGGTTTATAAAATATCCAACTACCCAACAATTTTACCAAAATTTCATTATTTTATAAATGCTCAAAACCCTAATCCGCAACATATCAGAATACTTAATTTTGGAAAATTACAAAATTGCCCCTAACTTACAAAAAAAAATTACCAAAATGACCCTGATTTCCAAATTTTTTTGCAACATCACCGTTTTGGAAAGAACAATTCACAAAAAGAACCCTTAAAGTTTTGCAACTTTTTAAATATCCCTGATTTGTTAAATTTTACAAATTTACCTTGGTTTATTACCAAAATACCCCCGAGATTCAAAATTATCGAAATACCCTGATTTCAAATTTTCCAAAAACCCAGAATTTAAAAATTCCAAAATACTTTATGATGAGAATCATCGTGGAACTTTTTCTTTTGAAAAATTACGAAAATACCCTCAGAGGAAAAAATTACGAAAATACCCCTGGGTAGTGGAGAAACAATAACAATGAAAACTACAACGTTTCTCTGAATGAACGAAAGTTCATAATTGGTTGATGGATGTATGAATGAATGAAAAGACTGTGTACATGTATGAATACGAAAGAACCACTCCTAAAACTCTTCCATAAAATTTCTTCGCGGGTAATCAAGTGAAACAAAGACTAATTCATAAAACTTCTTAATCAGATCTCGACATTAGAAATGAGCTTTAGAGGACGTAGTCGTCGTGGACGAGGTAGAGGAAGGATGACTGTGTCAGAACCTATTAGATCGGGTCAAGGGTCTGACAATGAGATACCACCGCCACCACCACCCCCAGTTGTTGGTGTTGAGCAGCAAGCTCAGACGGGGATGATCTTTGTGTCGTAGGTTGTCTTTGCGCGAGTTTTGGAGTTGGTGGGTGAGTGCGGGAGGAAATTCAGAAATCGAAAGTTCGTGCTCGAACGGCTCAGAGCTAATGGAGCCAAAATGTTTCGAGTATCGGGTGTGGCACCCAAGATACTGGTGAAATCTTGGTTGGAAGCAAGCCGAGCGCATCATGGATGAGTTTGACGACGACCGAGGAGAAGTTAAAAGGAATGGTGGCACTGTTACGCGATGAAGCGTATCAATGGTGGTTAACTGTTCGGGATGGTGCCACAGCGGAGGATCTGACCTGGGACTACGTTAAGGAAGCGTATCAAAAGAAGTATGTTGGAACCAGGTATACGGATGAGCAAAGGAAGGCATTTCTGGGGCTGGTTCAAGGGAACAAGTCCATGACGGAATATGAGGCTGAATTCCTGAGGTTGAGCCGGTATGCCCGAGGAGTAGTGGCAACTGAGCATGAGCGTTGTGTCCGTTTTGAGGACGGCCTAAGGGATGATCTAAGATTGTTGATAGCACCGCACCAGGAGCGGGAATTTTCTGCGTTAGTGGAAAAGGCTAAAGTGGCTGAAGGGATCAAGGATTCTATCAGGTAGACTATGGACCGAAATAGGCCCAAAAGAGGTTTTGGATCGTCTGGAAAGGTTCATAAGAGGCCTAGAGTTGATGGGCCGCGAGGTTAACAAGTTGGTTCAGGAGGGCAGTATCGTCCTTGTGATTTGTGTGGAAAGTAGCACCTAGGAGAGTGCTGGAAGAAGACAGGAGGATGTTTTAGGTATGGGTCCAAGGACCATGTGATCAAGGATTGTCCTAAGGTATTAGATGAAAGTCGACCAGCAGCTTAGAATGTTAGTCAGGCTGGTAGAGGAGGACAACAGCCTCAACGAGGTCGTGGTTCGAGTAACAGAGGTAATGGTGCTGGCAGAGGCCGTCGAATGCAGGGCAGAGGTGCTCCTAATGCTGAGGCAAGACAATCGGGTTTGGTTTATGCGGTTCACCAGAGGGAAGATGGAGATGCGCCGGATGTTATAACCGGTACGTTCTTTATTTATGGCAAGCCTTATTATGCCTTAATTGATGTGGGCTCGTCCCATTCGTATGTTGCATGTAGTGTAGTGGAAACACTAGGCCTAGACTTTGAACTTTCTGATAGGCAGATGACTGTAGTAAGCCCATTAGGCCAAATTGTAGTGGTGGATAAGATCTTTCGGAATGTACCCCTAGAGATTCAGGGAGTGAACTTTCGGGCTGACTTAATGGTACTACCCTTTGAGGAGTTTGAACTTATACTTGGAATGGACTGGCTAGTAGAGCACCGAGCCGTATGGGATTATGCGGCTAAACGAATGGAACTAAGGACTCCGAAGGATGAAGTAGTAGTAATGATCAGAGAAAGAAGAAACTACCTGTCCTACATAGTTTCGGCATTGACGGCTGAGAAAATGGTTAGGAAAGGGTGCAAGGCGTTTTTAGCCTTCGTAAGTGCGTTGGGTGGAAAGGAAGAAGGTGTCAGTGGAGTTAGAACTGTAAGGGACTTTGAAGATGTATTTCCGGAGGAATTACTAGGAATACCCCTAGATAGGGAGGTGGAATTTGGAATAGACTTGCTACCTGGTACAGCTCCTGTGTCAATCGCTCCGTATCGAATGGCACCAAAGGAGTTGGTTGAGCTCAAGGCTCAAATCCAAGAATTGCTGGATCATGGGTTCATTCGACCCAGTGTGTCTCCATAGGGAGCACCGGTGCTGTTTGTAAAGAAGAAGGACGAAACTATGCGGATGTGCATAGATTACCGTCAGTTGAATAAGCTGACCATTAAGAATAAGTATCCTTTGCCAAGGATCGATGACTTGTTTGATCAGCTGAAGGGGTCTGCGGTATTCTTGAAGATAGACTTAAGGTCGGGATATCATCAGTTGAAGGTGAAGGAGGCAGATATCCATAAGACCGCTTTTAGGACACGATACGGCCATTTTTAGTTTGTAGTAATGCCGTATGGGTTGACGAACGCTCCAATCACGTTCATGGATATGATGAACCGAGTTTTCCAACCCTACTTGGATAGGTTCGTCGTTGTATTCATCGACGATATCTTGGTGTACTCCAAGTCTGAAGAGGAGCATGATGAACACCTACGGGTTGTGTTGGAAGTGTTAAGGGAGAGGAAGCTCTATGCCAAATTCAGCAAGTGTGAATTTTGGCTTAAAGAGGTGGCATTCTTAGGGCATGTGGTATCCGCAGAAGGAATAAGAGTGGACCCTAGGAAGATCGAAGCAGTGTTAGATTGGAAACCACCTAGGTCCGTGGCTGAGATCCGAAGTTTCTTAGGTTTGTGAGTTATTCTGAGAAGGTTTGTGGAAGGGTTCTCGTCAATAGCCGCGCCTTTGACAAGGTTGCTAAGGAAGGAAGTACCCTTTGAATGGACAGATAAGCAACAGAAGAACTTTGAAAAGCTTAAGAAGGTGTTGACGGAGGCTCCAGTGTTAATTCAGCCGGAGGCAGGAAAGGATTTTGTGGTGTACTGTGACGCTTCATATACGGGATTAGGATGTATCCTAATGCAAGATGGAAAAGTGGTCACGAATGCATCTCGGTAACTAAGGCCTCATGAGGTTAACTACCCAACTCATGACTTGGAACTGGCAGCAGTGGTTTTCGCCCTTAAGGTGTGGAGGCACTATCTCTATGGAGAAAGGTCGGTGATCTACACAGGACCACAAGAGCCTTAAGTATCTGTTGACTCGGAAGAGTTGAACTTGAGGAAGCGTGAAGGTGGGTGGAGTTATTGAAGGATTATGATTGCTCGATAGAGTACCACCCGGGCAAGGCAAATGTAGTGGCTGATGCCTTAAGTCGAAAGGTTGTGTCGGATCTAAGGGCTATGTTCGCTCACTTAAGTTTATATGATGACGGAAACCTGTTGGCAGAATTACAAGTCAAGCCCACATGGCTGAATAAAGTGAAAAGAGGACAGTTGGCTGATAAGGACCTAAGTGCTAAGTTACAGCAAGTACAGCACAGAGAATTAAAGGACTATGGCGTTAATGATGAAGGAGTATTGTGCTACAAAAGAAAAGTCTGTATGCGGAGAGACGAGGAGTTAAGACAAAGGATTCTTCGGGAGGCGCATATAGCCCTTATGCATGTATCCCGGAGGCATTAAGCTGTATAGAGATCTAAGGGAACAATTTTGGTGGTCTGATCTTAAACGGGAAGTTACTGAGTTCGTGGGAAAATGTCTGACGTGTCAGCAAGTTAAGGCTGAACACCAAGTTCCATCGGGATTGCTTCAACCAATTAAGATTCCGTAGTGGAAGTGGGAGAGAATTACCATGGACTTCGTTAGTGGGCTTCCCCTTACGCCTACTAAGAAGGACTCGGTATGGGTGATAGTGGACTGTTTGACCAAGTCCGTGTTGGAACGCCGATACCCCATGGCGCAGCAGAATAAAATTAGATCCAGCGATCCAAACCATGGATCCATGTGTGAGGAACGAATCGGGGTGAAATAAAGGTTTCGAAATTACCAAAACTTCAATCTGAGTGAGACACCAGCGCCTTGGTAACAAGAGTTTTGATCTCTTGTCGAATCAAGCCACAACCTTTTCCGATGTCGGCCTCTCACGTGATCCACCCGGTTTGACTATGAGCGGAAGAAATCTCCAAAACTATTTTGGAGGTTTATTTGCTTGATACCGCTAGACCTAACAAGCGATCTCTTAGGTTTTTCATAAGCTTTGCCTTTTTAAATACCTTTTATATTGGGTATCCTTTTAATTGGGCCTTTTATAATGGGTATCTTTTTCATTGGGCCCATTATTAGGTATCCTTTTAATACCCTTTTATAATTGGTATCTCTTGAATGTATCATAAGATTAAATAAATACAATAAAGTTTTTAACCAGAAAATTATAATTACATTAATTATATCAGAAAATTATAATTACATTAATTATAATAAGGATTTGATAAACTATATTTATTTAAATTTATATATGAATCAAATTCATATATTAATAGAATTATGTTGTCATTATGTGTACAACATCCTTGTACATATAATATGTTCAATATTTGATTGCCCAATTAAATTAATTCTTTAATTAATTTAATTCATGTGACAACTAAAAACAATACCAATTATATTTTATTAGTTCATTTAAACCATAGGGTGTGACCACAGAGGTTCTTGCAACGTTAGCGGTAATAATAGAACGATTCTAATGTCACAAACAATGAGGGCATCTAGCAATGCATCATTGCTACCTAAGTTACAAGAAGTCATGATTCCACATAACTTTTTGTGATTAACCTTTCATACATTAATCCTTAAGTCCTTTATCTCTGGAATGGACACAAGTCATGGAATAGTCACACTTGTATAGTCCATCCCATGTTTCTTGATATCTTGAGTAGACTATGATATAAAAATTAGTATGACATCTCTCATGTCAACTTATTTGAGCATGGCCATGCATTTCTAGTCTCACTCAATCAAGTGGCCTAAGATATTACTCCCATTATGTAGGAGGGACTTATCCTATATTGATCAACCATATCCTCTACATAGATTGTGGTATATCCAACATCGATCTTTATAGAACAACCAATTACGATTATGCGTTTGATGTATCAAAATATACAACTCACGATGTTGAGATAATAATTATCTCAAGTCCGAGGATCATATACATATTAATCACTATGAGTAATGTTGTGACAATTACATAATAATCCAATAAACATACTCATAACGGGTCAATCCAATATGTTGTTCTCTAACACACATATTCATGCATTGATTTTGACAATCCACATCAATGACAACTCTTTATCATCAATCAACTACATGTTAGTCTTAATGCATTATTGTTGTCCTAGTCAACAATAATACTCGACTAAGGATCTTTTAAGAATAATCATATTATTCTTAGGACATTATTATAAAACAGTTTATTTATACACACGTAAAGAAAAAGCAAGTAATAATGACAACGCTTTATATTAATAAACATGGTAAATTAAGTATGTTATTACAACCATCTCATGATTGGTCTTTGGGCATACTCTTACAGTCCGCGCACTTCATTCCGGTAAGAGTTGACTATTCTCTTCAGAAGTTGGCCAAGTTATATGTGGTGGAAATTGTGAGGTTACATGGGGTACCGGTATCAATCATCTCCGATAGAGACCCTAAGTTTACGTCTCGGTTTTGGAGGGCACTTCATCAAGCTATAGGCACTAAGTTAGACTTCACTACGGCTTTTCATCCACAATCAGATGGGCGACCCGAGCAGGTTATACAAGTGTTGGAGGATATGTTGAGAGGTGTGTGATGGATTTCGAGGAAGTTGGGAAGATTACTTGCCTTTAGCTGAGTTTGCCTACAACAACAGCTATCAGGCTAGCATTCGGATGGCACCATATGAAGCATTGTATGGTCAGAAGTGTCGAACTCCTACTTGTTGGATTGAGTTAGGAGAACGTCGAGTTTTGGGTCCAGAGTTAGTGGCTAAAACTGAAGAGAAGGTGGAGATAATCTGAGCACGGTTAAAGGAAGCCTCTGATAGGCAGAAGTCGTACGCAGACCTCAAGCGGAAGGAAATAGAGTTTGAAGTGGGAGACCAAGTGTTTCTGAAGGTCTCGCCTTGGAAGAAGGTGATGATGTTTGGTCGCAAAGGGAAGTTAGGCCCAAGGTTTATAGGGCCCTATCGAGTACTGAAGCGAGTTGGACCAGTGGCATACCAGTTAGAGTTGCCACCAGAGTTGCAACAGATGCACGACGTATTCCATGTATCCATCCTGCGTTGCTACCTATCAGATCCATCTCATGTGGTACCAGTTGAAGAAGTAGAGCTAAGGCCAGACTTATCCTACGAGGAAGAGCCAATTCAAATATTGGAACGTGATGTGAAAGTGCTGCGAAGGAAGTCGGTTCCCCTAGTCAAAGTATTATGGTGCAACCATGGATCGGAGGAAGCTTCGTGGGAGCCGGAAGAAGCAATGCGACAGTAATACCCTTAATTATTTTAGTTAGGAAATTTCGAGGACGAAATTATTTTAAGGGGGTAGAACAGTAACATCCTGGAAAGGGCCTATACATTTTTGATTTAATTGTACGAAATGACATGTCTTATGTATTGCGAATAAATTTTTGACATTTTTGGAAACCTAGAAATGCATGGAAATGATTTAGAAATGAACATTTTTAGAAACCCGAAAATGATTTGGAAATGATTCAAAAGTGGAAAGTGAACATTTCTGGAAACTTGGAAATGTAAGGAAATGTCAAGTTTAAAAAGGCAAACGAAAATTTTTGGAAACTTAGAAATGACTTAGAAATGTCGAGTTTTAAGTTTAAAAGAGGAAATTAAGGCAATGTGGCCTTAAGAGAAAAAGTATGTGAAATTTGACACACAAACAGGCTTGGAAAAGTGGCTGGAGATGCCACTTAGGGCCTCTGGAAATGGCGCCACATGCAAGGGATTGGGCTGAGTTGAGTCACGGGAAAGCAAATAAAAGAAATTTTATTTTGCTTCCAGAAGAAGTGAGGTGGACAGCACAAGGTGTTTAAAAAGAAGAGTTTTATTCTCTTTATATTTCGACTAATAAGGATAAATAATGGATTTTTATTTTAGATTATTTTTCAAGGAGATAATAAAGGATTATTCTTTAATTATTTTAAAATAAGAAAATAAAGTTATCAAATAAAAGAGTGGTGGCCAAGAAAGGGACTCTTGGCCTAGTAAATTCGGCAATAGGAGGAAAAGTGAGGCATTTTACAATTTTTTTTCCTCTCCAAGCAAGCCTCTGCCGAAATTCTCTTGTCATCTTCCCCAAATTCTTTTCTGACAAAATCACAAGTTTCCTCTCATCCTTTATTCTTTCTTCTTCTTCTTTTCTTTCCAATCCATCAGAAGCTGAAACCCTAAAGAAAACCCTAGCCAATTATTCAAGGAAACTGAAATTTGGTGATACACATCTAAGCCATGGCCGAATATTTTCGTAGATTAAAGGGTGTTGCCGATTTCCATATAAAAGGGTAAGGATCTATTATGATTATTTTCTTTCTTCTTTAAAAATAAAAAGGCAAGGTTTTAATGACATATTCATGTTGGTCGAAACTTTGAAGGAAAACTTGGGATTTTGTATTTATCGACTACAAGGAGGAAGGTTTCGGGATTTCTAAGATTCAAGGTAAGAAACTATAAGATTCGGCCAAAGGCCATTCATTATGTTTAATGTTAGATTAAACTCTAACATGTGTCTATAGGGTTTTCGACAACAGTAAGGAAGCAAGGATTCAATTCGGGACTTGATTCCTAAGTCAATTGGCAACAAGGTAAGTTTTACTAAACTAATCCTACTAGGATTTGGATTTATGGCCGAATGGCTTTTTATTAAATTAGTAAGTGATTAATGTAACGACCCAAACCCGGCCCAAACGCTATGGCCGAATCTGGTCTGTTACAGTGAAAACACTTTTGAAGTCCCTTTGTTTAAACTAACTTAAAGTTTAAAAACCTTTATTTATTTGAAGTAGCCAAAACCATACTTAGTTTTTAATTGAAAATTTAAAACAAGTCATTTTATTATAAAAATTACTAATGTGCCCGATGGCTCGATAAAAACGGTTGCGAGTTTAGTTTAGAAAACCCTTTCATCTCATTTCATAAAGAGATAATTAAAACAATTATTCAAACATAGGATAAAATAATAATAGAATAGTAGGAGGCCTTATTACATAAAAATAGAATTTAAATCCACAATCCCATAATTAAATTGAAATTCAAAGTCTAATAAAATTTAACTCCAATTGCATGGCCACCTCGAGTCAACCGGCTCCACATCCGCGATCTACTCATTACGAAAAAATGTAAAAGAGAAGGTGAGTCACCAAGACTCGATGATGTAACCCTTCTCCGATTTAAGTAATTTCATACACAACATGTAACAATCAATCAATGTGCATAATATCATATGCCCCAACCTAGCTTGACCATACGCCACTGTCTACCCCGTTGTGGTACCAAACCACTGGTGGTGCCAAACCACTTTGGTGACATATAGTCACGATGTGCTACCAAAGCACGGTGTCCGTGAGACACAAATCGGGTGATGGGGCCAACCCATCGTGTGATACCAAATCAGCGGCGAGACGATCCCATATCTCGGTGGGGCCAACCCACGGTGGTTTTAACCACGGGGACAAGTCGCTATGAGGTACCAAACCTGCGGAGGTACCAAACCTCTCGTGACCGTAGTCATAGTGTGTTACCAAAACACTGGTGCCCGTCGGCACGATCAATCTTGCCCCTCCACTCATCAACCCATATCAAAACATTGTATAACAGATCTCATGTCATCACATATTTAATCAACATATAGTAAACAATGGCATGCTTCCCAAAAGCATTATCAACAATCTCACACTGACAGAGAATTACCGGCATCCTCGCTTGTACCATTAAGGTACTAAATCCATATCTACATAAAGCAGATATTCACACAACAGACATTCAATATGTTTTATTAATCATTACAAGTGTGTATGTACACACCTTTCATCAACGAGGAGTCTAAATCCCGAAAGAAGAATCGGCCACCCTAGCTTTATTGATCCCTATATTCGGCCAACACTAGGGTTAGTATTATGGGCCATTCGGCCAACCAAATAATTTAAAGGGGTCATACCTTGTACCCGAATCCTTACCCAAATAAAGCGAGTACTAGCCTTAGCGTCCGATTTGTGAATCTGGTTCACCAACTTTACTGAGTCAATTAATAACACTACTAATCATAGCCTTTGGCTTTTAAATGAACTCCAATTACATATGTAGATCCTTACCGAAAATTGATTGACGAATGTTGACGAACTCACTTGCTTGTTCCCAAATCCCGAAGATCCTACAACGAATTCGGTTTAATCTGTGATTAGCACCCTTAATTACCAATTGCCGAAACCCACACCTACCTTTACCAAAGTCGATATAATGAGAAAAACATAAACATTCGGCCCAAAACCCTTACCTTCCGAAATCAACTAAAGGAAAGCCACGTTCTCTTGCACAAAATTCGGCCAAGTAGAGTTTAGTATAAAGGAAAGGGGTTTCGGCACTTTGATAGGGATGAGATTCGGCTATTATGAGGGAAAAGTAATGGAGAGAAAATAAAAATAAAAGAAACAAAGTAGGAAGGGGTTCGGCTGAAATAAAAAAAAAAGAAAACAAGATGGTAGGTGGGGGTTTATAAAGGATTTCGGCATCCCCCCCAAATACTTGCCGTCCACTCCATTCAAAGGAGTTTAAAATTTTGCAAACTCCTTGAAACATTCCTGGCCAAATATTCAAAATAATTTGAATAGCTAAACACCTACATTTTCTCTTGGATTTAATAAGATAAGAAATCCAATTAAAAAGCTTTATCCTTATCATCTTGGAATCAAATAAATAATAGAAAACAAAGAGGCCATGTCTTTGCCAAACTCGGCCGAAAGAACAAGGGACCATGTGCGGCCAATTCACGCCTGAGCTTCAAAAAAAAAGAAGACCAAGTCTTTGCTCCTTAGATTCGAACCAAAGACCACCCGTGACAGCCCTTTATTCCAGCGCCCTTGCCAACTCTTCCAGCCCGACTTTCATGTCAATCTACCCCACCATTTATTTATAAGACTTCCCTGGCCGCTTACCCCAAAAATTAGAATTAAAAAGAATGCAAAATGCTGCAGCAGCAGCTCGAACGTGCGTCCATCCACTTCCAAACTCCTAGTGGCGCTCCAAGCCACTCCACCTACCTGCCTCTTATGTCAAGAAGCCCTCTTGATTTATTTAAAAGGCCTTCCTAGGCCTAACGCCCCCAAAACCCAAAAAGGAAAAATATTTCCCCCTTGCTCCTTCCACGAATCGAACCCAAGGGCTCCCTTGCAGGCCCTTAAGTCATCAAGCCAACACGCCAATTACAATTCTTGTGTCAAGTTTTCCTTAAATTTTATTTAAGCCCTATCGTTACCTAGCTCCTTCCTTGTACATACTTTAAATTTTTATTTTTATTTTTATTTTTTTTTACACTGGGTCAGGCCTAGCTCGGGTTATTTTTAGACCCTTAAACATGTCAAATAAAATTATAAATTTTATTTCTTGAAGCCCTATTGTAATTTATTTAAATTACAAGTAACCCCTAATTTGGGGTGTTACAATTCTTCCCCCCTTAAAATAAATTTCGTCCCCGAAATTACTTAACTAGAAAAGGTGGGGGTATTGCTGCCTCATTACATCCTCAGGTTCCCACGTAGCTTCCTCTGAACCATGGTTCCGCCACAGCACCTTCACCAAGGGCACTGACTTCCTACGTAGAACCTTCACGTCTCGGTCTAAGATCTGAACTGGTTCCTCTTCAAACGATAAATCTGAATTCACCTCGATTTCTGCCACTGGCACCACGTGCGATGGGTCTGACCGATACCGTCTCAGCATTGATACGTGAAAAACATCATGGATCTGGTTCAGTTCGGCCGGTAACTCAAGCTGGTACGCCACTGGTCCAACACGCTTAATCACCGTATATGGCCCGATGAACCTTGGGCTTAGCTTCCCTTTCCGTCCAAATCTTAACACCTTTTTCCAAGGCGACACCTTCAGGAAAACCTTGTCTCCTACCGCATACTCCATTTCCTTGCGTTTTAAATCAGCATAGGATTTCTGCCTGTCCGATGCTTCCTTCAGACGAGACCGAATCACTTTAACTTTATCCTCTGTCTCTGTCACCAATTCTGGACCCAAAATCTGTCGTTCGCCTAATTCCGTCCAACACGTCGGGGTACGACATTTCCGCCCATACAATGCTTCGTATGGTGCCATCCGGATACTCGCCTGATAGCTGTTGTTGTAGGCGAATTCTGCTAAAGGTAGAAATTCCTCCCAACTACCACGGAAATCCAAGACACAACCTCTTAACATATCTTCCAAGATCTGTATCACCCTTTCCGATTGTCCGTCAGACTGTGGATGGAAAGCGGTACTAAAATCCAACCGTGTGCCCATAGCTTGATGCAAGGCTTTCCAAAACCTTGGCGTGAACACAGGATCCCTATCCGAGATGATTGATGTTGGAACCCCATGCAATCTTACTATCTCAGAGGCGTGCATACTTAGCTAGCCGGAAGAGAAAAATCCATCCTCACCGGTATGAAGTGAGCCGACTTAGTTAACCGGTCTACTATTACCCAAACCGCGTCTTTCTTACTGGGCGTAAGGGGTAGCCCACTAACAAAATCCATAGCGATCCGTTCCCACTTCCATTGGGGAATCTTCACTGGCTGAAGCAACCCTGACGGCAACTGATGTTCAGCCTTGACCTGCTGACAAGTCAGACACTTACCAACAAACTCTGTCACTTCACGTTTTAACCCGGGCCACCAAAACTGCTCTCTAAGATCCCTATACATCTTGCTTCCTCCCGGATGCATAGCGTAAGGGCTGCTATGTGCATCATGGAGAATCTTCTGCCTCAATTCCTCATCCTTTGGCATACACGCTCACCCTTGAAAGCATAATACTCCGTCACTCGACAGGTTATATCCTTCCAAACCACCATCCCGAACTTGTGCTCTCTTAGCGTTCAACCCTTCATCCACTGACTGTTTTTCCTTAATTTCCTCTATCCACGTCGGCTTAACTTGAAGTTCTGCCAAGAGGCTTCCATCATCATATAAACTCAACCGAGCAAACATTGCTCTTAAATCACATCACCACCTTAGGCTCAGCGCGTCGGCTACCACGTTGGCCTTGCCCGGATGGTACTCGATTGAGCAGTCGTAGTCTTTTAAAAGTTCGATCCATCGACGCTGTCTCAAGTTCAGATCCTTCTGGGTCAAGAGATACCTCAAACTCTTGTGATCTGTGTAGACTATCGACTTCTCCCCATATAGATAATGCCGCCATATCTTTAGAGCAAAGACAACTGCCGCCAATTCCAAGTCGTGCGTTGGGTAATTCAGTTCATGTGGCCTTAACTGCCGTGATGCATAGGCTACTACCTTCCCCTCCTGCATCAGCACACATCCCAAACCGGTATGGGACGCATCACAATACACGGTATACAACCTCCCCGCCTCGGGTTGCACCAACACCGAGCTTCTGTCAAAATTTTCCTTAGCTTATCAAAGCTTTCTTGTCATTTCTCCGTCCATACAAATGGAACACCTTTCCTTAGCAACCGTCAGCGGTCTTTGCGATTAAGGAAAATCCTTCCACAAAAACCGATAATACCCCGCTAGACCCAGAAAACTTCGGATCTCCGCATGCGACCTAGGCGGTTTCCAATCAACAACACCGCTTCAATCTTGCGAGGGTCTACCCTAATTCCTTCCGCCGATACCACATGTCCTAAGAAAGCCACTCTCTCACCAAAATTCGCACTTCTTTGAATTTGGCATATAATTGCTTTTCCTTAGTACTTGCAACACTATTCGCAAATGCTTGTCATGTTCTTCCTCCGTCTTAGAGTACACCAAGATGTCGTCAATGAATACCACGACGAATTGGTCTAGGAAATCTTCTTTGAAATACTCTGTTCATCAAGTCCATAAATGCCGCTGGCGCGTTGGTCAACCCGAATGGTATTACTAGAAACTCGTAATGTCCATACCGAGTTCTGAATGCCGTTTTATGGACATCAACTTCCTTTACCTTTAGTTGATGGTACCCCGACCTAAGGTCTATCTTTGAAAACACCGAGGCACCCTTCAGCTGGTCAAACAGGTCATCGATCCGAGGCAACGGGTACTTGTTTTTGATCGTTAACTTGTTTAAGCGCGTGAGTCGATGCACATTCGCATGGACCCGTCTTTCTTCTTGACAAATAGCACAGGGGCTCCCCACGGAGATATGCTTGGTCGAATAAACCCCCTATCCAAGAGCTCCTGGATTTGAGCCTTCAGCTCCACCAATTCCTTTGGTGCCATTCGGTATGGTGCTATAGACACAGGTGCCGTTCCGGGTAGCAAGTCTATACCGAATTCAACTTCCGATCGGAGGCGGACATGGAAGTTCTTCTGGGAATACGTCAGCAAATTCCCCAACCGTTCGAACCTCAACTACTGACTCCTTAGCTTCCAAAGCACAGATCCGAACCAAATATGCCTCGCAACCTTTCTTAACCATCCTTTCAGCCTTCAAGGCCGAGACCACATTAGATAGGTAATTCCTTCTATCACCTATCATAACCACTTCATCACCCTTAGCCGTCTTAAGCACCATGCGCTTAGCCGCGCAATCCAAATTCGCCTGATACTTAACTAGCCAATCCATTCCAAGGATCAAATCGAACTCTCCGAAAGGTAGTTCCATCAGATCGGCTACAAATACGACCCCTTGGAGTTCTAGGGGTACCTCTTTATAAAGTTTGTCTACTACTACAGAGTGTCCTAGGGGGCTTAGCACAGTCATCTTCCTAAGAGTAGTCTCAGAGTCTAGGTCCATAGTTCCTACCACACTACTAGCAATGTACGAGTGCGTCGAACCCACATCAATCAATGCAACATAAGGTAAACCAAATATTAGAAAGCGTCACAGGTTATGGCGTCCGGTGCGTCTCTCCCTCCTCACGGCGCCTCATTTGCATAGACTAAGCCAGTGCCTAGCCTCTGTATTACCCGAACCTCGGCCACGAGTTCCACGACCTCGGTTGAAACCATTGTTTCTCTGCCATTACCCGACCCTGCCGTGGTGGTCCAACATTTACGCCACGAGCGCGATTCGACCTTCCGGTGATCCTTAGCAACCTTTTGAGGGCGGTCCCTTACCCGATGCTCCAAAGACCCACACTCAAAACAACCTTTGTTCTGGGACCAACAACCTCCCAATGGGTTTTTCCACGAGTGGTTGCACTCGAGTCGGCCTTTGATTAGTAGCCGTGGGCTTTCCTCCCGATTCGGCCCACTCGCCTAGCCGCGCACGAGCATTAGTGTTACCCGATCCGGTGACCCAAATCTCTTCTTACGATTATTCCGACTATAGTTTTGTCTCACGGCCTCCTTAACCCCTTCGGCCACCTTGGCCTTCTCCACAAGAGATGAGAACTCACGCACCTGCTGCGGGGCAATTAGTAATCTCAGATCATCTCTGAGCCCGTCCTCAAAGCGGACACAGCGCTCATGTTCGGTGGCTACAATTCCTCTGGCATACCTACTTAGCCTCAAAAACTCCGCCTCATACTCGGCCACCGACTTAGTTCCTTGCACTAGACCTAGGAAGGCTTTCCTTTGAGCATCCGTGTAACTAGTGCCCACATACTTCTTCTGAAAGGCCATTTTAAAGTAGTCCCACGTGAGATCATCACCGCGGCTCCATCCGGACTGTCGACCACCACCAGTGCACGCTTCATCCTTTAGAAGCGACACCGCCCCTTTCAGCTTCTCCTCCTCAGTTAGGTCGAGGTCATCCATAACCCTTTCCGTAGATTCCAACCAATATTCTGCGGCACTGGGCGCCACTCCTGAGACACCACGGAATACTTCGGCCCCGTTAGATCGAATTCGCTCGGGAACAGACTTTCGAGCTCCCAAATTCCCCACCACCCGGCCACCATCTCAACACTCGCAAAAAGCGACTGCGACACGGCCTCACCACCGGTGCGGTCGCTCCTCACCCACGAAAGTAGGAGGTGGTGGTGGCGGTGGTACCTCGTTCCGAACCTTGACTGACTGACGGGTTCGGACACCGTCATTCTACCCTACTACGCGTCCACGGCGTCCACGTCCTCTAGAACTCATTCTATCTCACTGCGCTTTGTCGATTAGGAAAATTTTATGTGTTAGCATTTGTTTCACTTTCTTATTCGCGAAGACATTTTATGAACCGAATTTAATTAGGGATTCTTTCGAGCAAACAAGGTTTCAGTCTTCTATCCTAGTTCACACAAAAAGTTCATGCATCCATTCCTTAATGCTTTCCATACCTATTCACTCTTCGGACATTTCTGCCCATTTCTAACCAAGGGGTATTTTCGTCATTTTCCCTACAGGGGTATTTTCGTAAATAAAGAAATTTTAAAACTTTAGTAAAGTAGGTCATTTGAAATTCCCAAAACTGGAGGATATTTATAAAAATTTGTAAAATCGTAATCATTTTGAAACCAGGGGTATTTTGGTAATTTTGTCAATCAGGGGCAATTTTGTCATTTTGATAGATCAGGGATATTTTCGACATTTGTAAAACTTTGAGGGTCCTTTCTGAAAGTTTTCCTTTTCAAATAGTGATATTGGTACAGTTTTCCAAAGATCAGGGTCATTTCGGTAATTTTCACAAATTGAGGGCGTTTTCGTAATTTTCTAAAACCAAAATATTTCAGTGTTGATTTTCAAAACTAAGTTGTTGGATACTTGTAAAGTAGTTGAAATTTTGAGCAAAACCATTGAACTGATATTTTATGAGTCAGGGGCGTTTTAGTAATTTTACCCCTAAGGGCATTTTTGTAATTTTCCAAAAATTTGAGTTTTTCTAGGAAAACATTGTAAATATGAGGTTTTCTGATTTGAAAGAGTTGTTGCAAGAGTTTTGAAAACATTTGAGTTGTTGTTGTTTCGTTCTGTTTCGAAAACATGGCTAATTCCCTTTTCGGGTTTTAGTCATTAGGTTTAGCCTATGGCCGAGCCCTCTTGGTCGGGGTGAACAAAGCTACGCACTGAGCGAGGATTCGAGTGAAGAGGAGGTGGGTCACGCGGACCGCTTAAATACCAAGCTCTCACCGAACCTTTCTAGACATGCGCATTGAGAGGTTGCCACACCACCGAGCCCTCGAGTTAGGGTGAACAGAAGCTACGCACGGGTAGGATACTGCGAAGAGGAGGTGAGTCACACGGATCGCTTAAATACCGAGGCTCTTAGGATCCAATCCTCGACATGCGTCATGGGGTTACCACACCTAGCTCACCAAGCTAAGTCATAGATTGGTTTAATTCTTTAATGTCTTATGTTTGGTTCATGTGTTTGAGTAATCTAATCCTAGGGTTCAAGTCCTATAAGTCTATCTACGTTCCATACTTCCTACCCTTCTACAGAATATAATTCACCAAGAGGTTCAGAAGTACTTACCTGGGCGGATCGGTGCCGGAGACTCGGGCCATGCTGTTCAAAATCCCAAAAATTATTTTACAAGGCCTTTTAAATCATTTTTGGGCCTTGGTTCACAGTAGAGAGCTTTGAACTGGGCTCTCGATACCAATTTTGTAACGACCCAAACCCGCCCAAGCGCTATGGCCGAATGCAGTGCATTACTGGTGAAAACACTTTTGAAGTCCCTTTGTTTAAACTAACTTAAAGTTTAAAAACCTTTATTTATTTGAAGTAGCCAAAACCATACTTAGTTTTTAATTGAAAATTTAAAACAAGTCATTTTATTATAAAAATTACTAATGTGCTAGATGGCTCGATAAAAGCAGTTGCGAGGTTAGTTTAGAAAACCCTTTCATCTCATTTCATAAAGAGATAATTAAAACAATTATTCAAACATAGGATAAAATAATAATAGAATAGTAGGAGGCCTTATTACATAAAAATAGAATTTAAATCCACAATCCCATAAATAAATTGAAATTCAAAGTCTAATAAAATTTAACTCCAATTGCATGGCCACCTCGAGTCAACCGGCTCCACATCCGCGATCTACTCATTACACGAAAAAAATGTAAAGGAGAAGGTGAGTCACCAAGACTCGATATGTAACCCTTCTCCGATTTAAGTAATTTCATACACAACATGTAACAATCAATGTGCATAATATCATATGCCCCAACCTAGCCGACCATACGCCCTTTGTCTACCCCGTTGTGGTACCAAACCCTTTGGTGGTGCCAAACCACTGGTGACATATAGTCACGATGTGCTACAAAAGCACGGTGTCCGTAGACACAAATCGGGTGATGGGGCCAACCCATCGTGTGATACCAAATCAGCGGCGAGCGATCCCATATCTCGGTGGGGCCAACCCACGGTGGTTTTAACCACGGGGACAAGTCGCTATGAGGTACCAAACCTGCGGAGGTACCAAACCTCTGGTGACCGTAGTCACGAGTGTGTTACCAAAACAACGGTGCCCGTCTCGGCACGATCATCTTGCCCCCTCCACTCATCAACCCATATCAAAACATTGTATAATGAGATCTCATGTCATCACATATTTAATCAACATATAGTAAACAATGGCATGCTTCCCAAAAGCATTATCAACAATCTCACACTTGTGAGACTTACCGGCATCCTCGCTTGTACCATTAAGGTACTAAATCCATATCTACATAAAGCGGATATTCACACAAATGGACATTCAATATGTTTTATTAATCATTACAAGTGTGTATGTACACACCTTTCATCAACGAGAGTCTAAATCCCGAAAGAAGAATCGGCCACCCTAGCTTTATTGATCCCTATATTCGGCCAACACTAGGGTTAGTATTATGGGCCATTCGGCCAACCAAATAATTTAAAGGGTCATACCTTGTACCGAATCCTTACCCAAATCGCTTCGAGTACTAGCCTTAGCGTCCGATTTGTGAATCTGGTTCACCAACTTTGCTGAGTCAATTAATAACACTACTAATCATAGCCTTTGGCTTTTAAATGAACTCAATTACATATGTAGATCCTCACGAAAATTGATTGACGAATGTTGACGAACTCACTTGCTTGTTCCCAAATCCAGAAGATCCTACAACGAATTCGGTTTAATCGTGATTAGCACCCTTAATTACCAATTGCCGAAACCCACACCTACCTTTACCAAAGTCGATATAATGAGAAAAACATAAACATTGGCCCAAAACCCTTACCTTAGAAATCAACTAAAGGAAAGCCACGTTCTCTTGCACAAAATTCGGCCAAGTAGAGTTTAGTATAAAGGAAAGGGGTTTGGCACTTTGATAGGGATGAGATTCGGCTATTATGAGGAAAAGTAATGGAGAGAAAATAAAAATAAAAGAAACAAAGTAGGAAGGGGTTAATTTGAAAAAAAAAAAAAAAGAAAACAAGATGGTAGGTGGGGGTTTATAAAGGATTTGGCATCCCCCAAATACTTGCCGTCCCACTCCATTCAAAGGAGTTTAAAATTTTGCAAACTCCTTGAAACATTCCTTGCCAAATATTCAAAATAATTTGAATAGCTAAACACCTACATTTTCTCTTGGATTTAATAAGATAAGAAATCCAATTAAAAAGCTTTATCCTTATCATCTTGGAATCAAATAAATAATAGAAAACAAAGAGGCCATGTGCTGCCAAACTCCAGCCGAAAGAACAAGGGACCATGTGCAGCCAATTCACGCCAGGCTTCAAAAAAAAGAAGACCAAGTGCTGCTCCTTAGATTCGAACCAAAGACCACCCGTGACAGCCCTTATTCCAGCGCCCTTGCCAACTCTTCCAGCCCGACTTTCATGTCAATCTACCCCACCATTTATTTATAAGACTTCCCTGGCCGCTTACCCCAAAAATTAGAATTAAAAAGAATGCAAAATGTTTGCAAAGCCAGCAGCTCGAACGTGCGTCCATCCACTTCCAAACTCCTAGTGGCGCTCCAAGCCACTCCACCTACCTGCCTCTTATGTCAAGAAGCCCTCTTGATTTATTTAAAAGGCCTTCCTAGGCCTAACGCCCCCAAAACCCAAAAAGGAAAAATATTTCCCCCTTGCTCCTTCCACGAATCGAACCCAAGGGCTCCCTTGCAGGCCCTTAAGTCATCAAGCCAACACGCCAATTACAATTCTTGTGTCAAGTTTTCCTTAAATTTTATTTAAGCCCTATCGTTACCTAGCTCCTTCCTTGTACATACTTTAAATTTTTATTTTTTTATTTTTTTTATTTTTTTACACTGGGTCAGGCCTAGCTCGGGTTATTTTTAGACCCTTAAACATGTCAAATAAAATTATAAATTTTATTTCTTGAAGCCCCATTGTAATTTATTTAAATTACAAGTAACCCCTAATTTGGGGTGTTACAATTAATCAAATGTAGGGATTAAGGATCTAAGAGGTAGATCAGATTACAAGATCTCAAAGAATTTGCTAAGCGAATCAGGTGTGTACCCCACACTAATTCTTAATAAGTTTTATGGCTATGTCTAATTAAAATATGTGATATTAAGTATAAGAAAGTGGCTAAGGTACCATGTTATGGTACTAAGTACTCAGGTACGATTCCTACTCCTACTAGGAATATGAAATATGTTATTTGTAACATGAGAATAAGAATGTGAACTTTGGCATATTAATGCATATTACAAAATGGGGCATATGGGTTATTGAAAGGGGAAGTGAATGTGGTAACCTAAGTCCACGAACACGGTGACCTAAGACCGTGGTATCTGAATGTGGTGACCTAAGACCACGATGTCGAATGCGGTGACCTAAGACCGCGATATCTCGAATGTGGTGACCTAAGACCGCAAATGCGGTGACCTAAGACCGCGATATGGAGTGTAGCGGAAGGAGGGTCAACTTAGTAGTCTCCACGGTGTACAGGTTGGTATGGGGGAGTGTAGCGGATGGCTTATTAGGTTTGGGTTTGGGAATGCATCATAATTTGTATGCTATGATATGAATGTGCAATATTTGTTATGCCCGATTCTATTATGATTTAGTGTTGTGTACACATTGAGTCTGTTGACTCACCCGTTGAGGACCATGTTTCAGTGATGAGCATGAATGAACCAGGACAGCGAGAACTTGTGGTGGCCATGCTCAACATGAATTTTTATTTTTATGGACTATTAATTTTTAAGTACTCGAATTATTTGGATTTACTTGATGTAATAAGGCCATAAGGCCATAGTGCACTATTTTATTTCTATTTTTATTTATTATGTTACGAAATTTTTATTAAGTTAAAGATTAAGTAATTTACTTTAAATGTATTCTATATGTTTTATCACCTAAAATTTAAAAGGGTTTTCATTATAAAACGATTTTGTTTTCTACTCGAGCCCAACCCAAAACAATATTTCTTTCAAAACACACTATTTTCCCAAAGTAAGAAAAGAACTTTGAACCGGTTTACTTGAGGAACATACCAAATCTGGTCAAAGCTCGTGGGCCGGGTTCGAGGTGTTTCAGTGATAATGACTCAAGTACACAACTTTGAATGAACATATAAGTAAATAGTGAAAGCATATATCAGTATTGAGCTAGCATGGGTTACTTTAAAAATGGATCACATGGCCAAAGCCAATTTGGGTCGAGTGGGCCACACGGGCAGATCACATTGGCATGTGGGCCCATTTTTACTGAAATGTTTTTAAGGTTGCACGGGTCGCCCAAGTTAACTGTGAACCTACTGTAGGGTCGGTAAGCACTACTTAGACCCTTAAATGTGTGAAACTGACTGAATGATATCTGTATTGAGCATGCTAATAACTGAATATATGTACTGAAATTACATAATAGCATATCATCCATTGTATGTTGCATTGCATTGGGTTGGGGGTTGTTATTCGAAGGAAGTGTATTGAAAGGCTTTAAGCCTAACTTACTGGCAGCTCTGTTGCAAACTACTGTTTTGTGCCGCATTTGGTACTACTTGGAGTGTAGGGATGGGTAGGTTAATTATATCTCCACATGGAGTGTAGGGTTGACGGAGATGGTGTGTAGAGGCTGGTTGGGTAGGATTTTGCTATTGCATAACTATTACTGCTACTGGTACTGTGATGGGCTAAGGCCTTACTACATTTTTGACACTGTACTGAGACGGGCTAAGGCCCAAAATATCATTGATATTGAAAAGGGCTTAGGCCTAAGACTGTTCAACTGTGCACTGTGAATATTGATTGTTTGTTTGTTTCTACGGGATTACACACTGAGTTTACGTAAACTCACCCATTTTGTTTAATGTGCATAGGTAATCCCCAGACTTAGATGGATCGGTGCAACAGAGGACTCAGCGGTGACCACAGTAATTTTTGGACTTCATGGTTTTCAATTTACAAGTTATGATTGGTTTATTATTGATTATTCGGGTTGTAATTTAAGGACCCTCTGGAACTTTGGTTTTAAATTTGGGTTTCATTTATTTATTTTACTTTATGGATTTATACCTGCTGGTCGTAGGAAATTCAGTTTTCAAAAAAAAAAAAGTTAAAGTATTTTCTAAATGCAGGATCACCAAGATTGATTTATTAAAGCTTCCCTAACGAGGGAGGTTTCAAAACAAATGTTTTAAATAAATAAAGACAACTTCCTAAGTTCTAAAAATGGTTTACTAAAGATAATAACATGGAATGTTTTCATCGTAACAATGAGATTTCAAAAACACTATCGTATGACATTGCCAGATAAGGCCATAATGTCTATGCTGGGTTTGGGGTGTTACAATATGCTTGATATATGAATGCACATAAGTAATGTAAACTTATGTTATAATGTTTTGTAATAATTTGCTAAATTATATGATGTTTAAAATCGAAAAGCTAATGTTGTTTGGGCTAAGACCAAGGCATGTTGGGTGACTTAAATTATTATGCTTATAAATTGAATGTTATAAGCTTTATTTCTTTGAATTACGAACTTACTAAGCATTTTATGCTTACTTTGTTTTAATTTCTTTGTGTATCTAGATATCGAAAGCTCGTTTGGGTTGGAAGGTGTCAGAGACATCATCACACTATCTATCGGATATTTTGGTACTCATGGCTTTATACATTCAGTTATAATGGCATGTATATGTCGTTTTGGCTAATGATGGCCTATATGTTTTGTTAATGATAGATTTTAGCTATTTGATTGGTCTTGTAAATGTATATGTCTTAGTTGGTATCTAATAGCCATGAGAGTTGGCTTAATTTGAGTTAATTTGCTTGTGTAAATGTGTATGTGCTTATAGTTATTGTTATGTAAATTGAGGTTGGTTGTGTGATGCTTGATAGCTATTGGTATTACGAATGTCAAATAGTTTGGTTGTGGATAATAGTATGCTTGTGAAATTAGGCTAAACAATGCATACTAAACAATGCATACTTGAGTTTAGCCATTTTGATGTTTAAAGAAGTAAAGTTTGGTACAACTGGTATGGTATATTTTTGTGATTTGTATATATGTAAAAATGAAAGTATGGAATGTGTATATTTTATGTTTGAATTGGCTGGTTTAGATGATTAGATATGCTATGTGCTTTGTGCCATATGAGTGGCGTAAGTGTGCACAAAATAGGGTGACAAAATGGCTTGGTGAATAGCCTATTTTTTGTCCACATAGGCAGAGACACGGGCGTGTGTCTCAAACGTGTGTGACACAAGGTTAAGTACACGGCCGTGTGTCCCCTGATGTTGAAATTGAAATGAAGTCAGTATGCTCCACACGGTTTCATACACGGTATGTGACTTGACCGTGTTGCATAAGTCAGTATACCCTATAGTTTTGGCACGGCCTAGTGATGGGCTCAAAACTAACTAATATTTCGACAAAGGCAAGTGCACCTATCGAACAGTAGTATAGCTTTGATGATTCTGCAATATCGTATCCACAAGGACTAAAATTACTAGTAATAACTATCTTTTTATTATTTAACCTAATAATTAAGGGGGTTTATTTTATTCTAAAATTTAACTAACTAAATTAACTATAAAAGCGACAGGGAGGGAAGAGAGTAATCTAATAAACCAATGAATAAAGACAAGACCCAAGGAAGAATCCACCTAGACTTCACTTATTATTCTGATTCTGAATTAAACGATTTATTCACTTGCCTTGATCCATAGAAAACCCTAAATTATGTTAATATCTCTTTCGAGACTAAAAACAACTGACTCTAGGTTGATTAATTGAAATCTCTTTCTAATTAAAACCCCTATTGTCCCATTAACTCGATCTATAGATTCCCTTATTAGATTTGACTCTAATCCGACAGATCTATGTCATTCTATTTCTAGTGTTGCAATCAACTCTGCTTAATTATGTGAGATCTTCTCTTAAACAGAGACTTTTGCTCCACTGAATAAGCACATCAATCTTGAATTAATATCCTAAAAATATTAAAACAAGGGTTAATAACACATAATTAAGAATAAGAACAAGTATTTATCATGTAATTTTGATAATTAAATAATAAGATTCATCTAGGTTTCATCCTCCCTAGGTATTTAGGGACTTTAGTTCATAATGTATGAGAAAAACATCTTAGGATTAAGAAAACAACAAGGCATAAAGAACCCAAAAACTTTTAAAGAACTTGATGGAGATCTTCAATCTTGGAGTGAATCCGCTTCTGAGATGCTTTCGACAGCTTCCTTCGAGTAATTTCTTCGATCTACTCTGCGTGTTCCCCTAGGTCTTCTTCTAGTATGTATTTATAGACTTTAGGAGGCTCAAAAACCCTAAAAATTGGCTTTTTTGCGTGAAAACAAAGCAGGGTGTGACAGGGACACGAGCGTGTGCTCAGCCCGTATGGGGGTGTCCAGGCCGTGTGAAAATTTACGTGGCTCGCGATTGACACGGGCATGTACCCTGCCCGTGTGGATCCTTAAGATTGCCTGTTTTGTCCGATTTTGGCCCGTTTTCCACTCCTTTCGCTTCCCTATGCTGACCTAAGTATAGAAATATGAATTTAAAGGATTAGGAGCACCGGATTCACATAATTGTGTAAATAAACATCCAAAAACATGCTAAGCATGGGATTAAAATGTGTTACTTTTATGGTTTATCAAATATTCCCACACTTAAGTATTTGCTTGTCCTCAAGAAAAATCCTCAACTCACAATTAAAATTAAACTTCCTTAATTCACAATTCTTATCAATAATGTCTTATCATAATTCACAAATAATTCACACATTGATAATTTAACTAAAAGAGTCTTAAAGATTCAAACAATCCGATCCACAAATTTTTATAGCACAAAAACATAGGTGTTTCCCCTTATCTAAATAATTACCTTTGATTCAAAATCGACAAGAATTTGCATCCTCACTAAAGATTCACTCAAATCACTCAAAGTGTTTAAGGTTCAAATTAAGCACTCAAAAATCAAACATGAACAGTTATTACCATAGGCTTGCATGAAAATCATATCTCCACCACTATAAAATGAGATGATACGCAAATCAAAAGGTCTTAAAAAGGGTTGTAATGGGGTTTGGGTTAAAGGTGTGGATAAAGACTGAAATAAAGGGTTAGAGTCGAGATCGAATTGACAATTTACCTAACTAGAAAAATAAACTAATACTGAATAATTACATCAACTGAAAACTTAACAATAAGAACACGAGCTTCTTCTCAAAATGTGAAATTATCCGTTTAAGCTCAAATAACTTAGAACTAGTAATAATTAAAATAAATGTACATATATATTCACTTTTTTTTTCACATTTTTTTGAGTTAAGGATAAAAGAGACAATTTAACAACTGGAACAAAAGAACATAGTTAGGCAACTGACCAAATCAAATCTCGACAACATGGGGGTCAATATAATAGGAAAAATTCTCAATGAATCAAAAAGAATGAGTTATGGGTTAATATTAAGGGTAGATCAAGAAACGGTTTATTAGGCTCAAAGGGGTTCACTAAGGGTTAATTATAAAGGTAGGCTTTTTGGGATAAGTGGGTTAAAACCTAGGTGCCTTTATCATCTCAGTATATCACATCAAAGGTGTGGTCTCAATATGTATAATCGAAGCAAGTTCTAGAATAACAAATCAATATTGACACACACATAACAAATAATAAAGTGAGCAAGAAAATGTTTGCTTTAAAGACTCAAAATCTCGCAAAAATTACGATTTTTGATATCAATCTCGTAAATCTCGAACTTTAAGGTAATATTTAAATTTAGGGAAACAACTTAGCAATTTTTTTTATTCTGAAAATAGACTTATCATGCTTGATTCTCTAATATCCTAAAGTTTAAACAATCAATGCACAATTACCTATGATTTAATCCAAAACATATCAATAAAAATCACAAATCAATAAAAATTCATTCTAGTAGTAATAAGAGAAAATTACTTAAGAAGAAGATAGAATTCAGGCATTTTCTAATAATCATATAAATAACCTCCCCACACTCAAAATATACATTGTTCTCAATGTATGAATACATATAATAACAGTATAGGTCTAATATCATAAGAGAGGGAGAGAACTAAAATTGCCCTGAATTTTGGATGAATTCCGTGGAATAGTGAAAGCGGAGTTGTGGACATAGCTAAGTGAAGTGCATGATTCTGAGCAACTATTAAGAAAATAAACACTTGTGAAAGAAGATTAAAGGATTACTCGATTAGGAACAATCATAAAAATCAAAATAGAGCTCAAAATATATTAGACAAGTCTTTAAAAGATAATAAGAAACATAAAATAAAAATAAAATAAAAATAAAAATAAAACTAAAAATAAAAATAAAAATAAAAATAGAAATAGAAATAAGATAAAACAGGAAGACAAAATAAGAAAAGAGAAAAAGGGTTAGGGTTTTAATGGGGTGACATGGTTGTGTGAGGGTCCCTGTTGGGACACACGGTCGTGTCACACACCCGTGTGGCTTGTTTTCAACCCGATTTTGTCAAGGGAAAAAAATAGCCCAGTCTTCACACGGCCTCAGACACGCTCGTGTGTCCAGGCCGTGTGGTGCAGACGGCCGAGTCGCACGGCCATGTAAATCATCCTTTGCTTCTCCCACGCCCGTGTGAAATTTGACACACCTATGTGATCGCACACACGGCCGTGTGTCTTGCCCGTGGAGCCCCCTGAATTTTTTTAAATTTTGAATTTTGAAAAATTAAGCTCCAGTTTTCACACGGCCTAGGACACGCCCGTGTGGTCCAGATGACCGTTTCGTACGCCCGTGTGAAATAAATTAAGGCCGTGACTCTGTCGATTTTTGGGATTTTAAAGCTCCAGGATCCACACAGCCTAGGACATGCCCGTGTGTCCAAGCCGTGTGGGTGACACGGCCATGTCGCCAAGCCGTGTAGCCCTCTGTCGATTTGTTTAAAATTTAAAAACTAAGTCTCAAGATCTAGACGGCCAGGGACACGCCCGTGTGTCCAGGCCGTATGGGTTTAAAACAATTTTTTTAAATTAATTAATTTTTTTAAATTTGAAAATATCATAAATTAGAATTAGTAAATTAGGCATGTTAATGCTCAGGTTGCCTCTCGAGAAGCGCTTATTTAGAGTCTAAGCTCGACTCACCTCGTTTTTGCTTGGTTACTATGGTTTGCAGAGTCAAAACTCCTCTTTCTCGCTATCGATTCTACTATCAACATACGGTTTGAGTCGAGTAGTATTTACTTTAAAAGTGCCAAAATTAGAATGAGTTCCCTCGACTGTCCCGTATGGAAAGACATTGAGTACCGTAAAAGGAGTCGCTCTGTTTGCATTAAGCTTTGCAGTGGTTAATCGAGGGTAAGTTTTTTCTAACAGTACTTGGTCCCCAACCTTGAAGTGGTTCATTCTACCTTTTAGCTCGTCATGGAGTTGCTTTGGTTTTGCTTCGTATATTCTTGGGTTCTCCTTACCAAGTGTCCTCCATTCGTCTAGTTCATCGATATGAAGACTTTGCTCCTCATGAGTTGTTCTGTATTTGTCACATAGGATAGAATGTGGCTCCATCACTTTCTTCCTAGGGATTTCCTGCAAAGAAGTTTGAGCCACAACATTACTCACATCAACAGAACTCGTAATATCATCTCGATCACTAGATATTCTAACAGAATCACGAGCTTGGAGTTTAACCGTGTCATCACCTACAGGAAGTAGCAATTCACCTGTGCCAACATCAATTATAGATCTAGCAGTTGCTAAAAAGGGTCGTCCTAAAATCAAAGGTGCATCACTGTCCTCATTGATGTTTAGAACAACAAAGTCAACTAGGAATATAAATTTATCAATCAAACAAGGAATAGTAAAACTCCTTGGATCCTTTAATTTGTTGGGTAGTTTATTCTGTAAAATGGCTGAGCAGACTACGTTTAGCTCTACATGCGACGCATCATCTAACTATTGTTTGTTTGCTAGAAGCTCCTTTTAAAAATTTAACTGAGTTGAGCATCTGCGAAAGAGCTTCGATAAATGGTAAGTTAATATGTAACTTTTTTAAGAGTTTAAGAAATTTACCGAATTGCTCATTAGTATGGTCTTTCTTCGTCGCGTTAGGATATGGCAAATGAGGTATATGCTCTGTACTTATCGGTTTCTGTGTATTGTGGCTTACCCCAACCTTACCTTTACTTACCTTAGGTTCTTGCCTCGATTTAGACTCAGATTCCACTAACCCTTCTGATGTGTCTAAAACTAACTATGATCACAATAAAGGCAAACGCACCTATCAGTCAATAGTATAGTTATGGTAAGACCGGTAATATCATATCTACAAGGACCAAGAGTACTATTAATTACTATCTTTCTATTATCTAGCCTAAGAATTGGAGTGATTTCTTTTTAAAATACAATAACCAAAAACACGACAGAGAATGAATTGGGAAAATACTTTTAGACAACTTTATGAGATAGGCAATACCTAAGGAAGAATCCACCTAAACTTCATTTATTATTTTTGATTCATACGATTTATTCACTTGACTTAATCTATAAAAATCCTTGATTTATGTTAATATCTCTTTCGAGACTAAAAACAACTGACTCTAGGTTGATTAATTAAAATCTCTTTCTAATTAAAACCTCTATTGTCGCATTAACTCGATCTATGGATTCCCTTATAGATTTGACTCCAATCCGATAGATTTTCTTCGCCCTATGATTGCTATGAAATCAGAGTTTTAAAATTTATAAAAGAATGATCAAATTTGGAGACTAACACTGACAACGATATTAAGGCAAGTGTACCTATCGAATAGTAGTATAGCTTAGACAAGACCGGATATCGAACCTAAAGGAACTAAAAGTACTAATACTAACTTTCATTTTATTATTTAACCTAACTAAGTTAAAGGTTGCTTTTAAACTAAATTGACGACAACTAAACTAAGGAAACAAAGACAAAAAGATGAATTTGAGGATAACTTGAAAAAGACTCAGTTGATTTTTATGATACCTTCGGGAAGAATCCACCTAGATTTCTCTTATTATCTAACCTTAGATTATATGATTTCTTTTACTTAGCTTGATCCGTGAGACTCCCTAACCTATGTTAAACCCTCTCTCAAAGCGAATAACGTCTAATCCTAGGTTAATTAGTGGAACTCTCGTTTGCTTATAATAACCCCACAAGAAAGCAGTAAATCGATCAATGGATTCCCATATTAGGTTTCACCCTAATCCGGCAAAATCTCGTAACCTTATCTCTAGGCACCCGATCAACTCCGCTTAATTATGTTAGATCTACTCTTAAGCAGGGTCTATTCCTCCTCTACCTAAGCACATTGGATTTGGATTAAGAAACATAATTAAGAACAAACTAAGTAATTTATTATATAACTTAAAAATCAAATAATAAAATCTGTCTAGGTTTCATCCCCCTTCAGGTATCTGAGGGGTTTAGTTCATAATGTAAAAAGGAAACATCACAAGAGAAAAGATAAAACAAAACATAAGAAAAATCCTAAAACTCCCTGATGAGATTGAAGGAGAATTCCGCCGTCTTGAGTATAATTCTGGCTTCTTGGGATGAATCAACTGGCTATCCTCGCGTTACTCCCTAACTCTAACCTTCTTGGTTTGGCTCCTTGGCCTAGCTTTCGCTCCCCTTCAAAGGTGGTACTTGGGGTATATTTATAGGCTCTTGGAATGCGATTCTTTCTCTTGAAGTATCCTTTTTCGACTGAAGTTGCTCTTTCCAGCGACAGAGGCACGGCCATGTCACACTCTCGTGCAAATCGAGACCTGACCATGTTCGAATCTCTGCTTTGGCACGGCCGTGTGTGGTGGTGATGAGGCCGTGCTCCAGGTGTTCGTCGAGACATGGCCGTGTGGTCCTTGGCCCAGGCCGTGTTGATTTTGTGGAAAGGCCCATTTACTTCGTTTTATACCCGTTTTGTGTTCTTTTCATCTTCGGGTGCTTTTCTGGGTATAAGACATAAAAAGAAAGGATTAAAAGCACCTTTTTATATAAAACGAGGCTTAAATCTTTAAAAATCATATTAAATGTGGGATTAAAATATGTTACTTTTACGGTTTATAAAATACCCCCACACTTAAGCTTTTGCTTGTCCTCAAGCAAAATTCTCAACTTACAATTAAAACGAACTTTCCATGATTCATAATTCCTATCAACAATGCCTTATCCTAATTCATAGATAATTTATACATGGATAATTCAACTCAAAGATTCCTAAAAATTGAAACAAGATAAGTCATAAATTTGTAGCACGAAAAACATATGTGTTTCCCTTCATCTAAATAATTACCTTTAATTCAAAATTGACAAGGATTGATATCCTCACAAAAGATTCACTCAAATCACTCAAAAAGTGTTAAGGGTCAAAATTAAGCACTCATAAGTCGAACATGAAAAGTTAATCCCATAAGCTTGCCTGAAAATCAAATCTCCACCACTGCAAAATGATATGATAAACAGATCAAAAGGTCTTTGTTAGGGTTGTAATGGGGCTAGGGTTAAAGGTGTAGATAAAGGCTGAAATTAGAAGGTTAGAATCGAGATTGAATTGATAAGTTACCTACCTAAAAATTTCTAAGATAATAATTACATCAGCTGAAAACAATAAAAAATCCTACTAATACGAGCTTTTCCTTTTGGGAAATAGTCTTTGATTGTGTAAGCTCATTTTTCATATTTACTAATATTGAAAACTTTGAATTTTTTTTTAAGAACAAACTAAATACAAGATAAATTTAACTATCAGAATAATAAACTCAGATAACTGGCTCAAATCAAATCTCGATTAAGGGGTAGTCAAAATAAAGGGTGATAACAAATACAAAGGGTCTTGGGTTAAAATTAGCGGGTAAGTCAATAAAAAGGGTTGTTAGGCTTAATGAGGTTCACTAAAGGTTAATTATAAGGGTAGGCTATTTAGTAGAGTAAGTGGGTTAAAACCTAAGTGCCTTTATCATCTCGGTATATCAAATCATAACTGTGGTCTTGACATGTATAATCGAGGCAAGTTCTAGAATAACAATTCATAGTCGACACACTCATAATCAAGAAGTGATCATGAAAAAGAATGTATGCTTTGTAAGGCTCAAATTCTCACAAAAATTATGGGTGTTTTGACATCATCCTTATGAATTCCAAATTTCAAGGTAGAATTTAATTTCAGGTCAACAACCTAGCAACAATTTTAATGCCTGAAAAACAGACTTATCATGCTTGATTCTCTAGTATTCCTTAAATTAAACATCAATGTACAATTAACTATGACTTATTCAAAAACATGTCAATGAAAATCATAAATCATTAAAAATTTCATCCTAATTAGTAATATGACAACTTTGCTTTAATAACAAGATTAAATCAGGGATTTGAGAATAATGAAGAAAGTTAGGCACAATTTGAGAATCATGCAAAATTTAGACACTTTTACCCCCACACTTAAGATGTATATTGTCCTTAATATACAAAGATAAATAATGATGATTAGTGATCAATCAAAAAGATAGGAGGGGAAAGTGTCACTTCCTGGTTTTACTGACGAGATCCTTGAGGATGTGGACAGTGTGTGGCATCAGGTGACTTTTTGTATTTCGCCTAGTTGTACTTTTGTGTAGGTGGAATATATGATTTTTGTTCTGCAAAGTCACTTGTTAATGATCTTGTCAATGAAATATGTTTGTTAGGGATGCTTGAATAATTGGATAGCCAATGAGAAAATTTTGCAATAATAATAAGAGTTCAAATTAAACAACATAAAATAAAATCATAAAAATGAAGAAAATAAAATTAAAGAAAACAAATTAAAAAGGACTCAGAGGTCCTCATCATAGGTTGGGTCTGGTGGCGGTGTCGATGATGAAATGTTGAGGTGCTGACATATTTGTTGAAGTGTTGCCTCTATTCCGTCAAAGCGCCGGGTGTTTTCAGCAAAATACATCTCGAATCGATCAAGTCGAGCAGAGATGTCTGCTAATGATGTGGCCGCTCGGTGTGGATACTGGCTCGGATTCGTTGCCTCCTCTGATGGTGGTGGGACATCATCAGGAATGTCCTCGTCCTCTTCCTCGGTGGATGGTGACTTTAGTATGTAATGCTGAGGATTGGTTCCTCGACGTTGTTTTATCATCCTCATGTGTAGCATGGTTTGGATGCCTTGAGGAACCATGTTCCCCATCAGTGTGAGGGAGGAGATCTGATCGTCTGAGTTGAGGAGGTTGAAGTGTCGGGCTAACCTCGTAATGTATGGCCCCATTGACAAAATTCCTTTCCTGTGGGCTTCGGTTTGGTGTTGCATCGCGCATGCAATGAAGTATGCCAAGTCGAACACATGTCCTTCAAACATGCAGGACAGAAAGTAAACATCGTGTTTGTTGACGACGTCAGTGCTCTCCTTTCGACCGGTGATGGTATGTGCGAGTATGGCGTGAATGTATCGTAAGGCGGGAGGAAGGGCCGTTGCTTTGGATTTGCTGGGGTTGTAGATGGCTGTCGTTGGTTGGAGTTTGAGCCAACAGTCGTACTGGAGGCTGTGAGGTTCTCGGTTTAGACCTGCTAGCAGGTTTTCAGCGATGAAATCCGCCTTGTAGAGGCCAAGGGCTACTCCGAATTGGGGTACACTCAATCATCGTACTTCGCCCCCGAGACGGAATTGTATGGTGCCTGGGTCGTCGAATTGAGCCATCACCGTTTGCAGCATGAATGTGGAGCAGAACTCGAGTGTAAGCTCAAGGTATGTAGGCTCGTTGATGGCGAAGAGGGTTTCCCATGGATCTGTCGACAATAGTGCTTGTATATCGGTAGCGAGCCCTACTTGTCTGACGGCTTCCCAATCAATTCGACGACCAGTGCCTATTGGTCTATCCCTCATGGCCTTGTATCGGTCCTCTTGAGCATCTTGTGGGAAACGAAGGAACGGGTGTCGATGTTCGGTGCTTACAGAAGAGGATCCGGGTCCTTTACGTTTCTTGCTCGGGACGACTCTTTTAACTCGTGACAACGACATATTCTTGCAAATCAGGTGCAAATTTCTCTAGTTCATCCAATATATTTGCCAAATTTCCAATTGTATTTTATCAATATCAAGCATTAATTCAATAATTATGCAGCAATCTATTCTAACATGCATTAATAAAAAGATGGATCAAATATTGAAAACTTGCAATTTACGTAAACATAATAAAGTAAACTTAAAGTCAAAGAGAAATGTAAACAAAGAATATGAATCAATTTTCTGTGAACTAAACAAAGAATCTTTGTAAACTAAACAAGAACTTAACTAAATTAACCAATATTAATCAATTTTCTAAACATAAAAGATAAACATGCAAGAAAGGGAGAAAGATTTTAAGAAAGAATGAACTGACGGTAACGGTGAATGACAGGCACGGGCGACGCGCACGGCGGTGTTCTGGGTTTTTGGCGTGGGCACGGCATTGTTGAGGGCGTGGGTCTTGGGTGCACGGTTGTGTTGTGGCCGTGTAGGTGGTTGAGCTGAAATTTTTGAGGAACAACGATGGTGGGAATGGAGGAAACTGGGTGAGTGGCCGGATTTTGGGGTTTGGGAGAGAAAATTCTAATTTTAGGGTTTGGTTTTGGGAAGATGACGGTTCATTTGTATTTATAGGGAGGGCAACACGATCTGTAAACACGTCCGTGTTATTTTAAATTCACCCGTGCTTTTCGCGTTTTGCAGGATTAGGTGCCTTCAGGATTCGTGGCACGGTGAGGTCGCACGGCCGTGTTAAGCCCGTGTATAACAAGTCAGTAACCTCAGTAATTTTGGGCACGCCCGTGCGTGATAAGGTAAACTGTAGGCACGGTGAGGTCGCACGGCCGTGTTAAGCCCGTGTATAACAAGTCAGTAACCTCAGTAATTTTACATGGTTGTATGGCATGGTTGTGTGGTGCCCGTGTGTTACAAGTCAGTAGCTTGAATAATTTTACACCGTCTTGGGGCACGGTCGTGTTCAGAAGGTGCAGCCCGTGCCATCGGGAAAACTTCTACCCTGTTTAGGCACGGTACGTGGCACGCTCGTGTGCCTTCCCCTGTTTTCTACACGGCCCGTGACATGGTCATGTTCAAGGGCATGTGTAGAATCCTACATTTTTTTATTGCGATGTTAGGAAAAGAAAAACAATGTTAGTATGTTAGTGCTCGTGTTGCCTCCGGGAAGCGCTTGTTTATAGTCTTAAGCTAGGCTCTCCCTGTTTTCGGTTCTGAAAGATGGCTTGTGGGGCATAAGCTCCTCTCTCATATCGCCTAAATCTGCACCATTATAAATTTTAAGTTGGTGACCATTTACCTTGAAAGTGCCTTTAGTGGGGTGGGTTACCTCGACGGTGCCATACGGAAAAATTGTTTCGATCATGAATGGGCCTGACCATCTTGACTTTAATTTTCTCGGGAATAATTTAAGCCTTGAATTATATAATAGAACCAGATCTCCTACTTTGAATTATCTCGATCTTTTGAGACGAGCATCATGGCGTCGCTTCGTTGCTTCCTTGTACAATTTTGAGTTCTCATAGGCTTCTGTTCTCCATTCTTCCAGCTCGTTCATCTGTATCATTCTTCTCTTTCCTGCAATTTCTAGGTCAGTATTCAAAAATTTCATTGCCCAAAAAGCTTTGTGTTCTAATTCAAATGGTAAATGACAGCTTTTCCCATATACAAGCTTGTATGGAGATGTCCCTAAAGGTGTTTTAAAAGCTGTTCTATAAGCCCACAACGCGTTATTTACTTTTAATGCCCAGTCTTTTCTATTTCTTTCAATGGTTTTAGGATCCCCGCCTGTCACGCGGGCGACCCGGGTTCGATCCCCGACAACGGCGCCAAAATCTTGATCATTGTGAAATCAGAGTTTTAAAATTTATAAAAGAATGATCAAACCTGGAAACTAACTTTGACAACGATATTAAGGTAAGTGTACCTATCGAATAGTAGTATAGCTTAGGCAAGACTGGATATCGAGCCCAAAGGAACTAAAAGTACTAATACTAACTTTCTTTTTATTATTTAACCTAACTAAGATAAAAGTTGCTTTTAAACTAAATTGACGACAACTAAACTAAGGAAACAAAGACAAAAAGATGAATTTGAGGATAACTTGAAAAAGACTCAGTTGATTTTTATGATACCTTCGGGAAGAATCCACCTAGACTTCTCTTATTATCTAACCTTAGATTATATGATTTCTTTTACTTAGCTTGATCCGTGAGACTCCCTAACCTATGTTAAACCCTCTCTCGAAGCAAATAACGTCTAATCCTAGGTTAATTAGGGGAACTCTCGTTCGCTTATAATAACCCCCTAGGAAAGCAGTAAATCGATTAATGGATTCCCATATTAGGTTTCACCCTAATCCGGCAAAATCTCGTAACCCTATCTCTAGGCGCCCGATCAACTCCGCTTAATTATGTTAGACCTACTCTTAGGCAGGGTCTATTCCTCCTGTAACACCCGAAACCCGGTCAATATGCCATGACCGAATCTGACATGTCACAGAGGAAAACATTTTTAAAAAAATCGAGTTAACAATTAAATTTTAGTGAAAAACTCTTTTTGTTCTATGATTGTAGAAATCAGGTGTATAATAAGTTAAAAACTGATAATTTTCTTTGAAATTCCGTAAATAAATGTTTAAAACATAGTTGTAAATCCATGGATTAGAAAACCTTTTATAATTTAAAAGAAACCAAAGTGAATAGTTTGAAAACCATTTCTAATTGAAATTTGGGAACTTAAGTTTTGGAAAATAGTATGAGCTATCAAAAACACTTAAGTTGTTAAATATTATCAAATGATTTATATTACCCGATGGTAACATTTTGAAAACCATTGCGTTTTGTAGTTTAGAAAACTTTGCGCTCATATTATTTAATTAACCATGTAGTTTATTAAGCCATGTTTAAAACAAGTCCAAAGCATATAAATAATCCAAAAACATAATTTGAAAGGCCTTATTACAAATCCAAATAAAAATGAAAAAACCAAATTATAATAAAATATAGTACCCAAACCAAAATCCGTGTAAATCGAATTTTATTGGATGGCCTCCTCGAGTCCATCCGACTCCTCATCCGCGATCTACGAATCACCTGAAAATATAAGGGAGAAGGTGAGTCACCAAGACTCAGTGCATAAATCCTTCCCCCGGTTGATGCAACAAACTTACACAATTTATAACCAAGCAATATATATATACAATGCATGTAACATCCTGAAAAGGGCCGATGCATTTTCGGTTTAATTGTACGAAGTGACATGTTTTATGTACTAAGAATAAATTTTGAACATTTTTGGAAACCCGGAAATGAATGGAAATGATGTGGAAATGAACATTTTTGGAAACCTGAAAATGTATGGAAATGTTAAGTTTAAAAATGGAAAGTGAACATTTTTGGAAACTAGGAATTGTAAGGAAATGATTTGGAAATGATTCAAAAGAGGAAAGTGAACATTTCTGGAAACTTGGAAATGTAAGGAAATGTCAAGTTTAAAGAGCCGAACGAAAATTTTTGGAAACTTAGAAATGACTTAGAAATGTCGAGTTTTAAAGTTTAAAAGAGGAAATTAAGGCAAGGTGGCCTTAAAAGAAAAAGTATACAAACAGGCTTGGAAAAGTGGCCTAGAGATGCCACTTAGGGCCTCTGGAAATGGCGCCACATGCAGGGGTAGTGGGCCAAGGTTCGAGCTGCAGGGGAAGCAAAATAAAAGTTTTATTTTGTTACAAGGATGGACAGAGGTGGATGGCACATGGGTTATAATTTAGGAGCTTTTATTCTTTTATTTTTAAGAGATAAATAGTGGATAGATAAGGGATAAATAATGGATTTATTTATCATTATTTTCAAGAGATAATTGTTGGATTAAATTCTTTTAATTTGAATAAAGAGATAAATGAGGAATTATTCTTTAATTAGGAAAACAAGGGAGAAGTGATGGCCAAGTAAGGGACTTTGAGTTTAATAATTTCGGCTAAGTAAGGATAGTTGCTGAATTATCTTTTATTTTAGTGATAATTAAAGAGATAAAGCTATTAAAATAGAAGAGTGATGGCCAAGTAAGGGATTCTAAGTTAGTAATTTCGGCTATAAAAGGAAAAGAGAGGCCATTCTGTATTATTTTCTATTCTTTGAAAGCCTCTGCCGAATTCTCTTCACCAAATCTTCTTCTTCTTTTATTTTTGCCAAGCTGAAATACCTTGTGTGCTAGCCGAATCCTCCATCTTTATTCTTCCTTCTCTTTTCTTTCTAATCCCTCCAAAATTGAAAGCTGTGAGATCATCATCTAGCCATAGCCGAATCTCTGAACGTTGAAGTGAAGGTGCAATCAATTTCTTCAAGTAAGGGTAATATCTCATTCGGTTTCATCCTTTTTCTTTTAAGATTTGCCAAAATCTAGGACTAACCCCATTAATATCTTGTTGCCCAAACTTTGAAGAGATCTTTTGGGATTTACTAAGTGTCGACTAGAAGGAAGGAGAAGTTCTTTTCCCGAAGGTACACCATAGGCCACGTGTTCCCTAGTTATTCGGTGAGTTTCGGGATTTCTAAGATTAAGGTAAGACATATGTATATTCGGCCAAAGGCCATGTTTTATGTTTTAATGGTTAGATTAAATCTAACGCAAGGTTATAGGAATTTCGACATTCCTAGGAAAACAAGGATCAATTTCGGGATTTGTTGGTGTCCCAATCGGCAACAAGGTAAGTTTAAGAATATTAATCCTACTAGGATTTGGATTTATGGCCGAATGGCTTTTTATTAAAATAGTAAGTGAATAATCAAATGTAGGGATTAAGGATGTAAGCGGTAGATTAGATTTCGGGATTTCAGTGAAGTTGTTAAGCGAATCAGGTGTGTGCCCCACACTACTTCATAATACGTTTTATGGCATGCTTAATTAAAATATGTGACATTAAGAATATGAAAGTGACTAAGGTATCATGTTATGGTACTAAGTACTCAGATACGTTTCCTACTCCTACTAGGATTATGAAATATGTTAGTTATAACATGAGAATAAGAATAAGAATGTGAACTCTAGCATATTTATGTATATTATTATTATATGAGGCATATGGGTTTTATTTTGAAAGGGGAAGTGAAAACTTGTGACCTAAGACCACAGTAATCTGAACGTGGTGACCTAAGACCACAAATGCGGTGACCTAAGACCGCGATATGGAGTGTAGCGGAAGGAGGGTCGACTTAGTAGTCCCCACGGTGTGATTGGCAGGTACGGGGATGTGTAGCGGATGGACAATTAGGTTTGGGTTTGGGAATGCATCATAACTTGTATTCTATGTTTTGAATGTGTAACTCTTGTATGCCTAATTCTATTATGATTTAGTGTCGTGTACACATTGAGTCTGTTTGACTCACCCCGTTGTGGGACTATTTTCAGGTGACGATCAGTAATGGACCGGGCTCGGTAGAAGCTTAGGGATGACCATGCACAGCAAGTACTTAAACTTAATAATTAATGTGGATTTTTATTTTTATCAAGTACTTAAACTTAAAGTTTGGGGAATTATTTGATGTAATAAGGCCATAAGGCCATAGTTGATTTGTTTTCCATTTATTTTTATTTATTATGTTTATGTGATTTATCTATTAAAGTTTAAGTATTAATTTATTTTTAAACTAAACCCTAAATATTTTGTCACCTAAAATTAAAAGGATTTCTAATATATATATATAAAAAAATTGACTTCGTTTTTAACACAAGCCCAACCCAAACCATATTTTCTTTAAAATCGTACAAGTTTTCTCTAAGTAACAAAGAACTTTGAAACCGGTTTTCTTGAGGAACATACCAGATTCGGTTCAGGCTCGTAGGCTAGGTTTGGGATGTTTCAGTTTGGTATCAAAGCCAGGTTTTAAAACTCTCGGCCTGTGGGCTAAGGCCCAAAACGTTTTCAAATCGAGCCCAAATGAGTTTTATGAAAGTATTTTTGAAGATGAGCAGGTTTTCTAGCATGGCACCCAAGTCTTCGACCCGCAGTCCACCAGGTAAGTACCCCTAACTTTTTGGGTGATTATGTGAATTATGTTATGAATATTAGAAGGGTAGAAAAGGCATGGAACGTAGAATAGCATGATAGGAACTCGAACCCTAAGACTAGTCTACTCAAACACAAATACATAAAACTTAATGCACTCAACAAACCTATGGCTAAGTCGCCGAGTTAGGGTGTGGTAACCATTGTGCGCATGTCTAGGATTGGATCCGGAAGAGCCTGGTACTTAAGCAGTCCTAGTGACTCACCTCCTCTTCGCAGGAATCCTACCTGGTGCGTAGCTTCGGTTCACCTTAACCAAGAGGACTCGGTCATAGGCTAAACACAATAACTAAAACCCGAAAGGGACTAGCCATGTTTTTATGAAAACCCTAGTTTTAAAATTACCATATTACCCTTTTAAAGTATAGCAGAATTTAGTTTGGAAAATTTTTCCCAAAATATTTCTTAATTGCAAAATTACAAAAATACCCCTAGTGGTAAAATTACAAAAATGCCTTTGGTTTATGAAATTCCCAAAATACCCACAGTTCTTATCAAGGTTTCATTACTTTATAAAATGTTCAAAAACCTTAATTTGCAAATTATCAAAAATACCTTGATTTTGGAAAATTACGAAATTGCCCCTAACTTACAAAATTACCAAAATGACCCTGGTTTCCAAATTTTTTTTTGCAACATCACCGTTTTGGAAAGAACAATTCTCAAAAAGAACCCTCAAAGTTTTGCAACTTTTGAAATATCCCTGATTTATTAAACTTTACAAATTTACCCTGGTTTGTAAAAAAAATACCGAAATACCCCTAGAATTTCAAAATTACCGAAAGGCCCCGGGATTTCGAAATTACCAAAATACCCTTATTGACAAAATCACCAAGGAACCTTATTTTGACAAATTACGAAAATACCCCTGTAGGACAAATTACGAAAATACCCCTGGTAGTGGAAAAACAACAACAATGAAAACTACAACATTTCTCTAAATGAACGAAAGTTCATAATTGGTTGATGAATGTGAACGTGACTTTCTGAATAGTGAACTTGAGCTGAGAACTTTGTTTGATCGAAAGAACCACTTTTAAACATCTCTTTTCATAAAACTGTTTGCGGTTAATCAATGAAACAAAAGTACTAATGTATAAAACTCTTAAATCAGATTAAATCGCGACGTTAGAAAATGAGTTCTAATGGACGTGAACTTAGAGATTGTGTCTAGAAAGTATGATGGTTCTATTAAGATCAGAGTGCGCAGCGTAAGCATAGTGCGGTGAGAAGGATTGTACGACCGTTAGTAAGTAATTTCGAGGACGAAATTATTTTTAAGGAGGGTAGAACTGTAACATCCTGAAAAGGGCCTATGCATTTTCGGTTTAATTGTACGAAGTGACATGTTTTATGTGCTAAGAATAAATTTTGAACATTTTTGGAAACCCGAAAATGAATGGAAATGATGTGGAAATGAACATTTTTGGAAACCTGAAAATGTATGGAAATGTTAAGTTTAAAAATGGAAAGTGAACATTATTGGAAACTAGGAATTGTAAGGAAATGATTTGGAAATGATTCAAAAGAGGAAAGTGAACATTTCTGGAAACTTGGAAATGTAAGGAAATGTCAAGTTTAAAGAGCCGAACGAAAATTTTTGGAAACTTAGAAATGACTTAGAAATGTCGAGTTTTAAAGTTTAAAAGAGGAAATTAAGGCAAGGTGGCCTTAAAAGAAAAAGTATGTGAAATTTGACACACAAACGGGCTTGGAAAAGTGGCCTGAAGATGCCACTTAGGGCCTCTGGAAATGGCGCCACATACAGGGGTAGTGGGCCAAGATTCGAGCTGCAGGGGAAGCAAAATAAAAGTTTTATTTTGTTACAAGGATGGACAGAGGTGGACAGCACATGGGTTATAGTTTAGGAGCTTTTATTCTTTTATTTTTAAGAGATAAATAGTGGATAAATAAGGGATAAATAATGGATTTATTTATCATTATTTTCAAGAGATAATTGTTGGATTAAATTCTTTTAATTTGAATAAAGAGATAAATGAGGAATTATTCTTTAATTAGGAAAACAAGGGAGAAGTGATTGCCAAGTAAGGGACTTTGAGTTTAATAATTTTGGCTAAGTAAGGATAGTTGCTGAATTATCTTTTATTTTAGTGATAATTAAAGAGATAAAGCTATTAAAATAGAAGAGTGATGGCCAAGTAAGGGATTCTAAGTTAGTAATTTCGGCTATAAAAGGAAAAGAGAGGCCATTCTGCATTATTTTTTGTTCTTTGAAAGCCTCTGCCGAATTCTCTTCACCAAATCTTCTTCTTCTTTTATTTTTGCCAAGCTGAAATACCTTGTATGCTAGCCGAATCCTCCATCTTTATTCTTCCTTCTCTTTTCTTTCTAAGCCCTCCAAAACCGAAAGTTGTGAAATCATCATCTAGCCATAGCCGAATCTCTGAAGGTTGAAGTGAAGGTGCAATCGATTTCTTCAAGTAAGGGTAAGATCTCATTCGATTTCACCCTTTTTCTTTTAAGATTTGCCGAAATCTGGGACTAACCCCATTAATATCTTGTTGCCCAAACTTTGAAGAGATCTTAAATCAGATTAAATCGCGACGTTAGAAAATGAGTTCTAATGGACGTGAACTTAGAGATTGTGTCTAGAAAGTATGATGGTTCTATTAAGATCGGAGTGCGCAGCGTAAGCATAGTGCGATGAGAAGGATTGTACGACCGTTAGTAAGTAATTTTGAGGACGAAATTATTTTTAAGGAGGGTAGAACTGTAACATTCTGAAAAGGGCCTATGCATTTTCGGTTTAATTGTACGAAGTGACATGTTTTATGTGCTAAGAATAAATTTTGAACATTTTTGGAAACCCGAAAATGAATGGAAATGATGTGGAAATGAACATTTTTGGAAACCTGAAAATGTATGGAAATGTTAAGTTTAAAAATGGAAAGTGAACATTTTTGGAAACTAGGAATTGTAAGGAAATGATTTGGAAATGATTCAAAAGAGGAAAGTGAACATTTTCTGGAAACTTGGAAATGTAAGGAAATGTCAAATTTAAAGAGCGAACGAAAATTTTTGGAAACTTAGAAATGACTTAGAAATGTCGAGTTTTAAAGTTTAAAAGAGGAAATTAAGGCAAGGTGGCCTTAAAAGAAAAAGTATGTGAAATTTGACACACAAACGGGCTTGGAAGCAGTGGCTGAAGATGCCACTTAGGGCTCTGGAAATGGCGCCACATACGAGGGTAGTGGGCCAAGGTTGAAATACAGGGGAAGCAAAATAGAAGTTTTATTTTGTTACAAGGATGGGCCAGGTGGGCGGCACATGGGTTATAGTTTAGGAGCTTTTATTCTTTTATTTTTAAGAGATAAATAGTGGATAAATAAGGGATAAATAATGGATTTATTTATCATTATTTTCAAGAGATAATTGTTGGATTAAATTCTTTTAATTTGAATAAAGAGATAAATGAGAAATTATTCTTTAAGTAGGAAAACAAGGGAGAAGTGATTGCCAAGTAAGGGACTTTGAGTTTAATAATTTTGGCTAAGTAAGGATAGTTGCTGAATTATCTTTTATTTTAGTGATAATTAAAGAGATAAAGCTATTAAAATAGAAGAGTGATGGCCAAGTAAGGGATTCTAAGTTAGTAATTTCGGCTATAAAAGGAAAAGAGAGGCCATTCTGCATTATTTTCTGTTCTTTGAAAGCCTCTGCCGAATTCTCTTCACCAAATCTTCTTCTTCTTTTATTTTTGCCAAGTCGAAATACCTTGTGTGCTAGCCGAATCCTCCATCTTTATTCTTCCTTCTCTTTTCTTTCTAAGCCCTCCAAAACCTAAAGTTGTGAGATCATCATCTAGCCATAGCCGAATCTCTGAAGGTTGAAGTGAAGGTGCAATCGATTTCTTCAAGTAAGGGTAAGATCTCATTCGGTTTCAATCTTTTTCTTTTAAGATTTGCCGAAATCTAGGACTAACCCCATTAATATCTTGTTGCCCAAACTTTGAAGAGATCTTTCGGGATTTACTAAGTGTCGACTACAAGGAAGGAGAAGTTCTTTTCCCGAAGGTACACCATAGGCCACGTGTTCCCTAGTTATTCGGTGAGTTTTGGGATTTCTAAGATTAAGGTAAGACATATGTATATTCGGCCAAAGGCCGTGTTTTATGTTTTAATGGTTAGATTAAATCTAACGCAAGGTTATAGGAATTTCGACATTCCTAGGAAAACAAGGATCAATTTCGGGATTTGTTGGTGTCCCAATCGGCAACAAGGTAAGTTTAAGAATACTAGTCCTACTAGGATTTGGATTTATGGCCGAATGGCTTTTTATTAAAATAGTAAGTGAATAATCAAATGTAGGGATTAAGGATCTAAGCGGTAGATCAGATTTCGGGATTTCAGGGAAGTTGTTAAGCGAATCAGGGGTGTACCCCACACTACTTCATAATACGTTTTATGGCATGTTTAATTAAAATATGTGACATTAAGAATATAAAAGTGACTAAGGTATCATGTTGTGGTACTAAGTACTCAGGTACGTTTCCTACTCCTACTAGGATTATGAAATATGTTAGTTATAACATGAGAATAAGAATAAGAATGTGAACTCTGGAATATTTATGCATATTATTATTATATGGGGCATATGGGTTTTATTTTGAAAGGGGAAGTGAAAAGTGGTGACCTAAGACCACGATGTCTGAAAGTGGTGACCTAAGACCACGATGTCTGAAAGTGGTGACCTAAGACCACAGTAATCTGAACGTGGTGACCTAAGACCACGTATGCGGTGACCTAAGACCGCGATATGGAGTGTAGCGGAAGGAGGATCGACTTAGTAATCCCCACGGTGTGACTGGCAGGTACGGGGATGTGTTGCGGATGGACTATTAGGTTTGGGTTTGGGAATGCATCATAACTTGTATTCTATGTTTTGAATGTGTAACTCTTGTATGCCTAATTCTATTATGATTTAGTGTCGTGTACACATTGAGTCTGTTTGACTCACCCCATTGTGGGACTATTTTGGTGACGATCAAGTAATGGGTAGGGCTCGCGGAAGCTTAGGGATGGCCATGCATGACAAGTACTTAAACTTAATAATTAATGTGGATTTTAATTTTTATCAAGTACTTAAACTTAAAGTTTGGGGAATTATTTGATGTAATAAGGCCATAAGGCCATAGTTGAATTGTTTTCCATTTATTTTTATTTATTATGTTTATGTGATTTATCTATTAAAGTTTTAGTATTAATTTATTTTTAAACTAAACCCTAAATATTTTGTCACCTAAGATTAAAAGGATTTCTAATATATATATAAAAAAATTGTCTTCGTTTTTAACATAAGCCCAACCCAAACCATATTTTCTTTAAAATCGCACAAGTTTTCTCTAAGTAACAAAGAACTTTGAAACCGGTTTTCTTGAGGAACGTACCAGATCCGGTTCAGGCTCGTAGGCTGGGTTTGGGGTGTTTTAGTTTGGTATAAGAGCCAGGTTTTAAAACTCTCGGCCTGTAGGCTAAGGCCCAAAACGTTTTCAAATCGAGCCCAAATGAGTTTTATGAAAGTATTTTTGAAGATGAGCAGGTTTTCTGGCATGGCACCCAAGTCTCCGACCCGCAGTCCACCAGGTAAGTACCCCTAACTATTTGGGTGATTATATGAATTATGTTATGAATATTAGAAGGGTAGAAAAGGCATGGAACATAGAATAGCATGATAGGAACTCGAACCCTAGGACTAGTCTACTCAAACACAAATACATAAAACTTAATGCACTCAACAAACCTATGGCTAAGTCGCCGAGTTAGGGTGTGGTAACCATTGTGCGCATGTCTAGGATTGGATCCGGAAGAGCCTGGTACTTAAGCAGTCCTAGTGACTCACCTCCTCTTCGCAGGAATCCTACCTGGTGCGTAGCTTCGGTTCACCTTAACCAAGAGGACTCGGTCATAGGCTAAACACAATAACTAAAACCCGAAAGGGACTAGCCGTGTTTTTATGAAAACCCTAGTTTTAAAATCACCATATTACCCTTTTAAAGTAGTTTGGAAAATTTTTCCCAAAATATTTCTTAATTGCAAAATTACTAAAATACCCCTAGTGGTAAAATTACAAAAAAGCCTTTGGTTTATGAAATTCCCAAAATACCCACAGTTCTTATCAAGATTTCATTACTTTATAAAATGTTCAAAAACCCTAATTTGCAAATTATCAAAAATACCTTGATTTTGGAAAATTACGAAATTGCCCCTAACTTACAAAATTACCAAAATGACCCTGATTTCTAATTTTTTTTTTGCAACATCACCGTTTTGGAAAGAACAATTCTCAAAAAGAACCCTCAAAGTTTTGCAACTTTTGAAATATCCCTGATTTATTAAACTTTACAAATTTACCCTGGTTTGTAAAAAAACTACCGAAATACCCCTAGAATTTCAAAATTACTGAAAGGCCCCGGGATTTTAAAATTACCAAAATACCCTTATTGACAAAATCACCAAGGAACCTTATTTTGACAAATTACGAAAATACCCCTGTAGGACAAATTACGAAAATACCCCTGGGTAGTGGAAAAATAAAAACAATGAAAACTACAACATATCTCTGAATGAACGAAAGTTCATAATTGGTTGATGAATGTGAACGTGACTTTCTGAATAGTGAACTTGAGTGAGAACTTTGTTTGATCGAAAGAACCACTTTTAAACATCTCTTTTCATAAAGCGTTCGCGGTTAATCAATGAAACAAAAGTACTAATGTATAAAACTCTTAAATCAGATTAAATCGCGACGTTAGAAAATGAGTTCTAATGGACGTGAACTTAGAGATTGTGTCTAGAAAGTATGATGGTTCTATTAAGATCAGAGTGCGCAGCGTAAGCATAGTGCGATGAGAAGGATTGTACGACCGTTAGTAAGTAATTTTGAGGAGGTTCTATTAAGATCAGAGTGCGCAGCGTAAGCATAGTGCGATGAGAAGGATTGTACGACCGTTAGTAAGTAATTTTGAGGACGAAATTATTTTTAAGGAGAGGCGTAAGCGTAACATTACGAAAAGGGCCTATGCATTTTCGGTTTAATTATGCAAGTGACATGTTTTATGTGCTAAGAATAAATTTTGAACATTTTTGAAACCCGAAAATGAATGGAAATGATGTGGAAATGAACATTTTTGGAAACCTGAAAATGTATGGAAATGTTAAGTTTAAAAATGGAAAGTGAACATTTTTGGAAACTAGGAATTGTAAGGAAATGATTTGGAAATGATTCAAAAGAGGAAAGTGAACATTTCTGGAAACTTGGAAATGTAAGGAAATGTCAAATTTAAAGAGCCGAACGAAAATTTTTGGAAACTTAGAAATGACTTAGAAATGTCGAGTTTTAAAGTTTAAAAGAGGAAATTAAGGCAAGGTGGCCTTAAAAGAAAAAGTATGTGAAATTTGACACACAAACGGGCTTGGAAAAGTGTCCTGAAGATGCCACTAAGGGCCTCTAGAAATGGAGCCACATACAGGGGTAGTGGGCCAAGGTTCGAGCTGCAGGGGAAGCAAAATAAAAGTTTTATTTTGTTACAATGATGGACAGAGGTGGACGGCACATGGGTTATAATTTAGGAGCTTTTATTCTTTTATTTTTAAGAGATAAATAGTGGATAAATAAGGGATAAATAATGGATTTATTTATCATTATTTTCAAGAGATAATTGTTGGATTAAATTCTTTTAATTCGAATAAAGAGATAAATGAGGAATTATACTTTAATTAGGAAAACAAGGGAGAAGTGATGGCCAAGTAAGGGACTTTGAGTTTAATAGTTTCGGCTAAGTAAGGACGATTCTTTGAATTATCTTTTATTTTAGTGATAATTAAAGAGATAAAGCTATTAAAATAGAAGAGTGATGGCCAAGTAAGGGATTCTAAGTTAGTAATTTCGGCTATAAAAGGAAAAGAGAGGCCATTCTGCATTATTTTACTGTTCTTTGAAAGCCTCTCCAATTCTCTTCACCAAATCTTCTTCTTCTTTTATTTTTGCCAAAAGTAAGAAATACCTTGTGTGCTACCGAATCCTCCATCTTTATTCTTCCTTCTCTTTTCTTTCTAATCCCTCCAAAATCGAAAGTTGTGAGATCATCATCTAGCCATAGCCGAATCTCTAAAGGTTGAAGTGAAGGTGCAATTGATTTCTTCAAGTAAGGGTAAGATCTCATTCGGTTTCATCCTTTTTCTTTTAAGATTTGCCGAAATCTAGGACTAACCCCATTAATATCTTGTTGCCGAAACTTTGAAGAGATCTTTCAAGATTTACTAAGTGTCAACTACAAGGAAGGAGAAGTTCTTTTCCCGAAGGTACACCATAGGCCACGTGTTCCCTAGTTATTCAGTGTGTTTCGGGATTTTTAAGATTAAGGTAAGACATATGTATATTCGGCCAAAGGCCATGTTTTATGTTTTAATGGATAGATTAAATCTAATGCAAGGTTATAGGAATTTCGACATTCCTAGGAAAACAAGGATTAGTTTCGGGATTTGTTGGTGTCCCAATCGGCAACAAGGTAAGTTTAAGAATACTAATCCTACTAGGATTTGGATTTATGGCCGAATGGCTTTTTATTAAAATAGTAAGTGAATAGTCAAATGTAGGGATTAAGGATCTAAGCGGTGGATCAGATTTCGGGATTTCAGTGAAGTTGTTAAGCGAATCAGGTGTGTACCCCACACTACTTCATAATACGTTTTATGGCATGTTTAATTAAAATATGTGACATTAAGAATATGAAAGTGACTAAGGCATCATGTTATGGTACTAAGTACTCAGGTACGTTTCCTACTCCTACTAGGATTATGAAATATGTTAGTTATAAGATGAGAATAAGAATAAGAATGTGAACTCTGGCATATTTATGCATATTATTATTATATGGGGCATATGGGTTTTATTTTGAAAGGGGAAGTGAAAAGTGGTGACCTAAGACCACAGTAATCTGAAAGTGGTGACCTAAGACAACAGTAATCTAAAGTGGTGACCTAAGACCACAGTAATCTGAACGTGGTGACCTAAGACCACAAATGCGGTGACCTAAGACCGCGATATGGATTGTAGCGGAAGGAGGGTCGACTTAGTAGTCTCCACGGTGTGACTGGCAGGTACGGGGGTGTGTAGCGGATGGAAAATTAGGTTTGGGTTTGAGAATGCATCATAACTTGTATTCCATGTTTTGAATGTGTAACTCTTGTATGCCTAATTCTATTATGATTTAGTGTCGTGTACACATTGAGTCTGTTTGACTCACCCCGTTGTGGGACTATTTTCAGGTGACGATCAGTAATGGACCGGGCTCGGCAGAAGCTTAGGGATGGCCATGCACAGCAAGTACTTAAACTTAATAATTAATGTGGATTTTTATTTTTATCAAGTAGTTAAACTTAAAGTTTGGGGAATTATTTGATGTAATAAGGCCATAAGGCCATAGTTGAATTGTTTTCCATTTATTTTTATTTATTATGTTTATGTGATTTATCTATTAAAGTTTAAGTATTAATTTATTTTTAAACTAAACCCTAAATATTTTGTCACCTAAGATTAAAAGGATTTCTAATATATATATAAAAAATTGACTTCGTTTTTAACACAAGCCCAACCCAAACCATATTTTCTTTAAAATCGCACAAGTTTTCTCTAAGTAACAAAGAACTTTGAAACCGGTTTTCTTGAGGAACATACCAGATCCGGTTCAGGCTCGTGGGCCGGGTTTGGGGTGTTTCAATGCGCCCAACCTAGCCATCCGTAACTCATTTTCTACCCCGTGTGGTACCAAACCACCGGTGGTGCCAAACCACTGGTGACCCAAAGTCACGATATCCAATAATGCGGTGCCAAACCACTGGTGACCCAAAGTCACGAATAATCAAGTTGTGGGGCCAACCCATGTGTGATACCAAATCACTGGCGACGATCCCGTAATATCAAATGTGGGGCCAACCCACTGTGGTACTAAGCCACTAGGACGAGTCGTTACGAGGTGCCAAACCTCAGGTGTCCCAAAGACACGAAATATGTGGTACCAAACCACTGGGGACCCAAAGTCACGAATAATAAAGTTGTAGGGCCAACCCACGTGTGATACCAAATCACTGGCGACGATCCTGTAATATCAAATGTGGGGCCAACCTACTGTGGTGCGAAGCCACTGGGACAAGTCGCTATGAGGTGCCAAACCTCTGGTGTCCCAAAGACACGAAATAATTGTGGTACCAAACCACTGGAGGAGCCAAACCTCTGGTGTCCCAAGGACACGGATGTCAAATCTTCCTCCCTCCTCTCATGTTACCCATAACCATGCAAATATTATGCAAATCATGCCATATGCTCATTTATGTATCATATAGAAATATATATCACATGTCATGGTAATAAGTATCATATAGCAAAACATATTGAAACGGACTTACCCGAATCCTTGCTTATACCCTTATGGTCAAAAAGATCCTCTCAAATAAATATACAGTTTCGGCAATGAAAGAAAAATAAAAGAATTGAAAAGAGTGTTCTTACCAATTGATCAAGGTGTGAATAAGAAAAATGGTTGAGAAGTGAATGTATGTGAAGAGAAAGATTCGGCTAAGGAGATTGAAGACAATCAAATGAATTCGGCTAGAGTGGAGAAAGAGAAAGGAAAAGAAAAGTGAAAGAAATAGGAGAAGGATGATTCGGCAATAGAAGAAAGAAGAGAATGGAGAGAAGAAAATAAAATGAGAGAGGGATGTTTTCGGCTTTGAGCAAAAGTGGAAGAAAGAAAAGAGAGTTGGGGAGAAGGAAGATTCGGCCAACCACTAAAGAAGAAGAAAAAGATGAAGGGGAGAGAGTTGGTTTTAGGCTACAAAGAAAATGAAATATGAGAGAGACTCAAATGGATATTCGGCCAAATGCCTAAGAGAAAATTCGGCAAACAACTATGGACATTCGGGTTTTGTTTCCCTTTGGTGCACTAGGGAGAAATTTGCAAAACTCAAAGGGTTTTGGTTATGATACAAAACAAAGAATGAAGGCCAAAACTAAAACAAAAATTCACCTTATTGCCAAGAACATATTTGGCTATAGAGAGTGTTTGTGGAGAGAAAAGAAATTGATGCTCCAATGCTTAGGAAAAATGGCCAACTAGCTACCAACCTACCAAAGCCTCCAACAAAAATCGGTCAACCCCTCCCCTAGACCAAAATGCCGTCCACATACATGGACTAATGGCCATAGAAGAGTTTCCAAAACAACTCTCCAACATTCAAGCCTTTTGTCCCCCTATCTTTCCTTAATCCATAAGATTCTTCTCCCAAAATACAAGCTTTCCTAATCTATAATTCAACTTGCCATAAAATTTAAAGTCCAACTTACCATATGTAAAACTTGACCGACATTTAATGTTAGGATACATAAAAATAAAGTCTTCCAAATGCAATCCGTGCTACTCGAACCACTTCCCTCAAGCAACCCTTCAAGCGCTATAACCATCTTGCCACTAACTCCTTTTGTGCTAAAATTTAACTCTTAAATTAACTTAAGTGTCAAGATCACCTAATCCACTTCAGTAAATTCTCCATACTAAAAATTATTCTAAATCCAAATAATCCCAAGCCTTCACAAGACTATACTAGGCACACAATAAAATCATATCCGAGCTATCACAAGCAACAAAATGATACTCAAATTTTTTCTAAAGCCCAATTAAACCCGAGAATTCATAGAAACCTCATAACCTTTCAATTCCACTTAACTAATAAATCCAATTTGCAAAAACACAATTCTTATATTCTTGAAGATTTTAAACACTCCTAAGCCCAAGGCCCAATCGGCTCAATCCTATTAGGCCCAATTTCGAGATGTTACAATTTTACCCTCTTAAAAAAAATTTCGTCCTCGAAATTTCCAACCAACTACTAACCCACTGCTCAAATCACACCACTATGCTTTCGCTGCGCACTCTGCCTTTAAAAACCGCAATGTACTTTTTAACATAATCTAATTTTTTTCCACACAACCAAACATCTAACCACAATAGCAAACCGTTATCTACCACTTATACCAAAATTTTCCTACATTCAATCATCACTTCCAACCAAAACATACCTAACTTGAGGGTGAGGAAACAATCCCGAGCCTTATGCTCCTTAGTCTCGCATCTCAAGCATGCTCCAAACCTCCTCCAGCATTCTCCCGGATGAAGCCTTTTGTAAAAATCACAAGCCGGATAGTTTGGTCGTGCCTTGACATGTTTTACAGAACGAGATTGTGACCCTAGAGAACCGTGATCTCTTTTCTTCTTACAGTCCACAGACCCAACTTGAACATAAGACCCCGTCTCAGCCACTAGCGATGCTAACGCCTTCTTTTCAAAAATATGCCTCGGTGCTGAAGATCTAGCCCTAGCACCTCGGCCTTCACCACGTCCACGACGACCACGTCCCCTAGAACTCATGTCTACTTTGCGCATTATTCGTTTTTACGAAAATTTTATGCATTAGAGTCTTTTCACTTTCTTTAAAGCACAGTTTTATGAATAATTTTTAATAAGAGATTGTTTCGCGAGTACATCCAACCTATAGTTTTGAGTCTCTAGAGTAGTTCCTACTATACAGTCATACCATCATCATCATATCATCAACAGTTTGAGGTACTTACCTGGGACAGTCATACCATCATCATCATATCATCAACAGTTTGAGGTATTTACCTGGGCGGATCGGCGCCGGAGACTCGGTGCCATGCCTTTCAAATCATATAATTTCAAACAAAGACATTTTAAAGTCCATTCTTTAAAACATTTTGGGCCTCAGACCCACAGCCGAGCCTTTAAACTTAGCTCTAATACCAATTTGTAACACCCCAAACCCGATCAATACGCCATGATTGAATCTGACATGTCACAGAGGAAAACATTTTTAAGAAAATCGAGTTAACAATTAAATTTTAGTGAAAAACTCTTTTTGTTCTATGATTGTAGAAATCAGGTGTATAATAAGTTAAAAACTGATAATTTTCTTTGAAATTTCGTAAATAAATCTTTAAAACATAGTTGTAAATCCATGGATTAGAAAACCTTTTATAATTTAAAAGAAACCAAAGTGAATAGTTTGAAAATCGTTTCTAATTGAAATTTGGGAACTTAAGTTTTGGAAAATAGTATGAGCTATCAAAAACACTTTTTAAATATTATCAAATGATTTATATTACCCGATGGTAACGTTTTGAAAACCATTGCGTTTTGTAGTTTAGAAAACTTTGCGCTCATATTATTTAATTAACCATGTAGTTTATTAAGCCATGTTTAAAACAAGTCCAAAGCATATAAATAATCCAAAAACATAATTTGAAAGGCCTTATTACAAATCCAAATAAAAATGAAAAAACCAAATTTAAATAAAATATAGTACCCAAACCAAAATCCGTGTAAATCGAATTTTATTGCATGGCCTCCTCGAGTCTATCCGGCTCCTCATCCGCGATCTACGAATCACCTGAAAAGATGAGGGAGAAGGTGAGTCACCAAGACTTAGTGCATAAATCCTTCACCCGATTGATGCAACAAACTTACACAATTTATAACCAAGCAATATATATATACAGTGCACCCAACCTAGCCATCCATAGCTCCTTTTCTACCCCGTGTGGTACCAAACCACTGGTGGTGCCAAACCACTGGTGACCCAAAGTCACGATATCCAATAATGTGGTGCCAAACCACTGGTGACCCAAAGTCACGAATAATCAAGTTGTGGGGCCAACCCACGTGTGATACCAAATCACTGGCGACGATCCCGTAATATCAAATGTGGGGCCAACCCACTGTGGTACTAAGCCACTAGGACAAGTCACTATGAGGTGCCAAACCTCTGGTGTCCCAAAGACATGAAATATGTGGTACCAAACCACTGGTGACCCAAAGTCACGAATAATAAAGTTGTGGGGCCAACCCACGTGTGATACCAAATCACTGGCGACGATCCCGTAATATCAAATGTGGGGCCAACCCACTGTAGTGCGAAGCCACTGGGACAAATCGTTATGAGGTGCCAAACCTCTGGTGTCCTAAAGACACAAAATAATTGTGGTACCAAACCACTAGAGGTGCCAAACCTCTGGTGTCCCAAGGACACGGATGTCAAATCTTCCTCCCTCCTTTCATGTTACCTATAACCATGCAAATATTATGCAAATCATGCCATATGCTCATTTATGTATCATATAGAAATATATATCACATGTCATGGTAATAAGTATCATATAGCAAAACATATCGAAACGGACTTACCCGAATCCTTGCTTATACCCTTACGGTATCATATCAAAATCACACAGTTTCCAACTTTAATAACATGATTAGTATATTTATAAATATATATATACCGAATTATAAAGTGGGTAAGGTACACACCTGATAACAGTGAGAACTACACCTTCTCGCTCGTCGATACCCTCAGAATCTCGAACATCAACTATATACGATTTCTCACCGGTTCATGGTTTATAACCCGATGAAGAACCACGAACAAACAAAGGCTCGGGGGTACGAATGACTTCAAATAATCGATTATCACCGGTAGAAGGTCCACATCCCGGTGGAAAGTCTCGGACTCCCGACACAGCCCTTCGTTTGAAATTTGAGGGTATAGCAGAACCACCCCTCTTCCAAACACTATTAACTGCTCTTTTCGAACCCATTCTTGATTGCCCCAAAATCTTAACACTTTGATTCAATTCTGATAATCGTCACTTGCCTATGGAGTTGTCAAAATCCTTGAATGATGAAATCCTTTTCCACACGTTCTTAGTATGGCTAAGGTCGACTATCAATGAAGAAATGATCAGCACTCCCCTATACCACTACAAAGATAAAAGGGTTTGTTTGAAAGAGAAGAAATAATGATTTCAGTCAAAAAGATCCTCTCAAAGAAATATACAGTTTCGGCAATGAAAGAAAAATAAAAGAATTGAAAAGAGTGTTCTTACCGATTGATCAAGGTGTGAATAAGAAAAATGGTTGGGAAGTGAATGTATGTGAAGAGAAAGATTCGGCTAAGGAGATTGCAGACAATCAAATGAATTCAGCTAGAGTGGAGAAAGAGAAAGGAAAAGAAAAGTGAAAGAAATAGGAGAAGGATGATTCGGCAATAGAAGAAAGAAGAGAATGGAGAGACGAAAATAAAATGAGAGAGGGATGTTTTCGGCTTTGAGCAAAAGTGGAAGAAAGAAAAGAGAGTTGGGGAGAAGGAAGATTCGGCCAACCACTAAAGAAGAAGAAAAAGATGAAGGGGAGAGAGTTGGTTTTAGGCTACAAAGAAAATGAAATATGAGAGAGACTCAAATGGATATTCGGCCAAATGCCTAAGAGAAAATTCGGCAAACAACTATGGACATTCGGGTTTTGTTTCCCTTTGGTGCACTAGGGAGAAATTTGCAAAACTCAAAGGGTTTTCGGTTATGATACAAAACAAAGAATGAAGGCCAAAACTAAAACAAAAAATTCACCTTATTGCCAAGAACATATTTGGCTATAGAGAGTGTTTGTGGAGAGAAAAGAAATTGATGCTCCAATGCTTAGGAAAAATGGCCAACTAGCTACCAACCTACCAAAGCCTCCAACAAAAATCGGTCAACCCCTCCCCTAGACCAAAATGCCGTCCACATACATGGACTAATGGCCATAGAAGAGTTTCCAAAACAACTCTCCAACATTCAAGCCTTTTGTCCCCCTATCTTTCCTTAATCCATAAGATTCTTCTCCCAAAATACAAGCTTTCCTAATCTATAATTCAACTTGCCATAAAATTTAAAGTCCAACTTACCATATGTAAAACTTGACCGACATTTAATGTTAGGATACATAAAAATAAAGTCTTCCAAATGCAATCCATGCTACTCGAACCACTTCCCTCAAGCAACCCTTCAAGCGCCATAACCATCTTGCCACTAACTCCTCTTGTGCTAAAATTTAACTCTTAAATTAACTTAAGTGTCAAGATCACCTAATCCACTTCACTAAATTCTCCATACTAAAAATTATTCTAAATCCAAATAATTCCAAGCCTTCACAAGACCATACTAGGCACACAATAAAATCATATCCGAGCTATCACAAGCAACAAGATGATACTCAAATTTTTCCTAAAGCCCAATTAAACCCGAGAATTCATAGAAACCTCATAACCTTCCAAATCCACTTAACTAATAAATCCAATTTGCAAAAACACAATTCTCATATTCTTGAAGATTTTAAACACTCCTAAGCCCAAGGCCCAATCGGCCCAATCCTATTAGGCCCAATTTTGGGATGTTACACCTCCTCTACCTAAGCACATTGGATTTGGATTAAGAAACATAATTAAGAACAAACTAAGTAATTTATCATATAACTTAAAAATCAAATAATAAAATCATTCTAGGTTTCATCCCCCTTCAGGTATCTGAGGGGTTTAGTTCATAATGTAAAAAGGAAACATCACAAGAGAAAAGATAAAACAAAACATAAGAAAAATCCTAAAAATCCCTGATGGGATTGAAGGAGAATTTCGCTTTCTTGAGTATAATTCTGGCTTCTTGGGATGAATCAACTGGCTATCCTCGCGTTACTCCCTAACTCTGACCTTCTTGGCTTGGCTCCTTGGCCTAGCTTTCGCTCCCCTTCAAAGGTGGTACTTGGGGTATATTTATAGGCTCTTGGAATGCGATTCTTTCTCTCGAAGTATCCATTTTAGACTGAAATTGCTCTTTCCAGCGACAGAGGCACGTCCATGTCACACGCTTGTGCAAATCGAGACCTGACCGTGTTCAGATTTCTGCTTTGGCACGGCCGTGTGCGGTGGTGATGAGGCCGTGCTCCAGGTGTTCATCGAGACACGGCCGTGTGGTCCTTGGCTCAAGCCGTGTTGATTTCGTGGAAAGGCCCATTTACTTCGTTTTAAGCCCGTTTTGTGTTCTTTTCATCCTCAGGTGCTTTTCTGGGTATAAGACATAAAAAGAAAGGATTAAAAGCACTTTTTTATATAAAATGAGGCTTAAATATTTAAAAAGCATATTAAATGTGGGATTAAAATATGTTACTTTTACGGTTTATCACCCTATTTCTAGGGTTGCAATCAACTCTACTTAATTGTGTTGATCTACTCTTAAACAGGGACTTTCGCTCCTCTGAATAAGCACATTCGACTTGAATCAATAACTTGAATTATCAAAATAAGAATAAGAACTACAATTAAGAATAAGAACAAGTATTTATCTTATAAATCAAATAGTAATAAGGTCTGTCTTAGGTTTCATCCCCTCAGGTATTTGAGATGTTTAGTTTATAATGATAGAAGAAAACATATTAAAATAAGGAAAATAACAAAACATAGGAAAACCCAAAAACTTCAACAGAAATTAATAAGAGATATTCAGTCTTGATGGAAATCCTTCTTCCAAGCTGCTCTCGACGGTTGTATTCAAGTATTTTCTACCTTCTACTCGGTGTCGTCCTTTAGGTTTCCCCCTAGGGTGTTTATATAGGCTTTGGAATGCCTTTTTTGGTCCACAAGTACCCTTTTTCGAATAGAATTAAACCTGATTTCGGCAGGGACACGCCCGTGTGTGATGGCTTGGGCTGTGCTCAATTTTGCTCGTCACACACGACTGTGTGGTCTGCCCGTGTATGTTGGTCCAGGCCGTGTTGATTTCTGAGGTAGGCCCATTTCTCGTTCTTTTCAGCTCCCTAAGCTCTCTTGAGTGTAAAACATGAAATTAAAGGATTAGGAGCATCGAATGTAACACCTCAAACCCGACCTAGAAGTTAGACCCGAATCTGGCGTGCCACATGGAAGTGTTTTTCAAAACCATCTTTGCAATTGTTAAAAACATGTTTGAGAATTACAGCCTCTTTGCTAAAACCCAAAACGCTTAAGCAATTGTGTCTACGTGAAAACATAATTATAATAAACCTTTTCGGTTGCGAAAGCATATTTGATTTACGAAAATGTGACGTTTTAAATAGAGTTGCAAAAGCATTTTGAAACATTACGAAAACGTAGACAAAATACAAGTATTTTTGAGAGATTGATTGATGAATCACAAATCAAGGAATTGAACTTTAAATCTGTGACTTTTGAAAATGTCGTTAATAATTTGAAAGAAAGTTCAAGTTAAATCATATTTGTAAAAGTTTATTTTGAAATCCATTTGTTAATCAATTTCAGAAAACCTTTATTTACGTTTTTAGAAAAATTCTCGTTTTAAGCAATTTAAGAAAAATAATAAAAATATCCCAACCATAAAGCAAAAATAAAAATAGTTCAGAGGCCTTATTACAACTTAAACCAAAATAGCAAAATAATAAAATAAACGGAAATAGAAAATTTAAAATTTAATAACACCATTTCGGAAGTGTAGCCTCCACCGAGTCATCCATGGGCCCAAGTTCTCACTACGGAGCATTACCTACAAGGATTAAGAAAGAAAGGGGGTGAGTTACAAAAACTCAGTGTGTAACCCACTTACCGTTGTCCACTGGGCTAAAATCCATTAAGCCATTATTTGGGCCAAAGCCCGTTTACAATAATATGAATGTATCATATATATATAATATGCAAATGATATGCAATTCCCAAACCAAACCTAGTTTTCCATCTGCTACACACCACCCGTACCAACCAAGACACCTGCGGGAGATCTTTAGTTATCCCACCCCGCCAACACACCAGATTAACAGAATTTACAAAATTAAGCCATCTATATCAAATTTGTGGACAAGCCACCAGATTAACAGAATTTACATGGCATTGCCATTTTTCAGATTTGTGGTAGAGCCACCAGATTTATGTCGCAGAGCTACCAGAACTTCTCTTCATCATTATCCCATCCCATGCAAAACATGTATATAATGCATAAAAATTTACAATAATGTATTCAAATATTTCTTACAAAATCGATGGCCCATTATAAAAATTTATCAAGTAGGCCAATTAAGCAAATTATCATCTTAGCCCATTTAACAATTTATACCTAATCGGCCCATTTAACAAATATCTCAATTTGGCCCATATAGCAAATATCAAATGGCCCATATAGCAAATATCTCAATTTGGCCCATATAGCAAATATATCAATTTGGACCATAAGCAATTTCGTATTTTGGCCCTTTAGGGGCATTTCCATAATTCAGCCCGTAAGAGCAATTTCGTAATTCGGTAATTTACCCACTAAGGGTAATTCGGTAATTTCGCAACCTAGGCTTAACTACTAATTTGGGGCATAAAATCAAAACTATCCATCTGCGTCATACTGACTAAATTGACCATAACTCAAGTTAGAAAACTCGAAATCTAAATTTGTAAATTTTACTTGAAACTAGACTCATATATCTTTCTCCTATAATTTTTCCATAATTTTTAGCTTAACCATTTAGTACAGTTTATTCCTTAAATTTTCCCTTGTTTCACTATCCAATGATTCTAACCTCTCTTGCCTTAATCTCAAATATCTTACTATACGCCTTTCATATACTGCTCCCACTTGTTTCTGAATCCATACATGTCAATTATAACTCTTAATTCACTTTGTACAATTTTATACGATTTTTCCAAGACAGAACAGAATACCCCGAAGTCATTCAAAACCAGTCTCACTAAAATTTACATATCTCAGAATATAAAATTCCTTTTCCTTCTCCGTTTCTTCCATATCAAAATAGACACAGTAAGCTTTGATTTGATATCTTATTCACTTTGTAATTCCTTTTCTCCTATTTTTTGTGATATTTCAAATACACGACACTGTTTCTGACTGAAACTATTTTATTACAAAATACGATTACCACTACGATCATACGCACACCCGAGTGATCACGGATGCCAATTTTCAGTTTTTTTCGGTTTTTCGACCGATTCACAGAATATTTCATACAAAATTTCAGAGAAGTATGAGATTACACATCATATACGGAAAGTACGGCATTACACACCTGATTTTGATTTCTTAAAGAACCACTCTATGTTGACCCTAGAACAATACCAACCAAAAGTTAGCCTCGAATTTCCAAAATATTTCATACCCAACGTATTACTTACAATTGAATCACTTACCACAATCTGAGTCTCTTATTACGAGGGATAGGTGATCGAGTGATTTAATCCCCATAGATAAACTCGATTAGTCACAACCACTAACCCGCTTAGCAAAATCACCGATCAACGAAAAAGATCCAAAAGAACCATGATGAATCCCTTACCTTAATGATTATAAAACTGATTCCCAACGATTGTACAATGGCTACGGATGAGTCAAAGATTCGGCCAAAGTAAAAAGAAAGAAGAAAAATATGGTCACCAAGGCTTGTAATTTTGGCACAAAGCAAAAGAAAAGAAAAGAAAAGAGATTGAGAGAAAAAACAATGCACTATTGTGCTAACATGTTTCGGCAAGGAGGGTTGCAAAATTGGGAGAAATGACACAAAGTTGTCAAAGGGATTTTTGGCCAAAACAAAGCTAAGACTTTACCAAAAGCCAAATTAAAAATTTCAGCCACCTATCTACCCCAAAACCGTCCACATGCATCCCCTCTTAGGATAAGAGTTTGGCCACCCAAACTTTCCAAAACATCACCCACGAAATAAGCCTCATGTCCCCCTTTCTTTCCTATTTCTCTTGATTCCTTTCCCCAACTTCAACCTTGCCTTATTCTTATAGCCACCTTACCAAAAATAATGAAGTCCAACCTTGCCATAATTAGTTCTTGGCTGATACTATAAGGAAGGAAAGCAAAAAATAAAAATCACAAATGCACAAAATCACAAATGCACATAAAGGGATTCGAACTCCTTCCCTCAAGGTAACACATATGGTGCCATAACCTCTTTACCAATAGCTCATTTGTGCAAGCACTTTACTCATTTATTTTTATAAGTCTTGAAGCTACTTACCATCTCTCCTTAAAGTGCTAAAATACCAAATTTTTCCTAAGGCCCAATTTAAGCCTGAGACTTCATAGAAACCTCGTAACCTTCCAAATTTGCTTAACTAATAAGTCCAATTTGCAATAACACCATTCTTATATTCTCGAAAATTTTTAACACTCCTAAGCCCAAGGCCCAATGGGCCCAATCCTACTAGGCCTAATTTCAGGATGTTACATCGAATTCATCAATATAATAAAAATTCATCCAAAAATAAGCCAAGCATGGGGTTAGAATATGTGTAAATTATGGTTTATCACCTTCTTCATCATGCACGGTGATGGCATTGAGTTGCTCTCTTGGGTTAGGTTCAGTATTACTCGGCAGGCTACCTTGTGGTCATTCTGAGATCAGTTTAGCAAGCTGACCTATTATGTTCTCGAGCTCTTGAATTGATGCCTTCTGATTTTTGAGTGTTGTTTCGGTGTTTTGAAAATGAGTTTTAGATACCGAGATGAATTTTGTTAGCATCTCATCAAGGTTCGGCTTCTTCTCCTGTTGGTAGGGTTGTTGAAAGACTGGAGGGGGTTGTTGTCTCTGATTTCCTTGACCACCCCATGAGAATTTGGGATGGTTCCTCCAACCTGCATTGTAAGTGTTACTATAGGGATTATTCTGAGGTCTATAATTGTTACACATATAGTGAACTTGTTTATTCTCTATGGTCGGGTTGTAGGATGGATATTCTATGGTGTTCACCCCTCCTCCATTTGTGTCGCATTGCATCACCGAATGTACCTACGTAAAAACACATAAACCATCAATCTTTTTGTTTAAAAACTCTACCTGGTTTGACAACATGGTGACCGCGTCAAAGATGAAAACACTTTCGGCTTTTGTCAATTTTTTTCTCATGACATGCCACTGATAGTTATTCAGTGACATCTCCTCTATAAACTCATAAGCCACTTCAGAGGTTTTTTTTTTTGTTTAGAGTACCGCCAGCGGCTACATCAATCAATTGCCTAGTTGAGGGGTTCAAACCGTTGTAGAAGGTTTGAACCTGTAGCCATAAAGGTAAACCATGGTGAGGACACCTTCTCAATAAGTCCTTGTACCTCTCCCATGCATCGTAAAGGGTTTCTAAATCCATCTATAAAAAAGAAGAGATATCATTCCTTAACTTTTCTGTTTTAGCCGGTGAAAAATATTTCAATAAAAATTTCTCGGTCATCTATTCCCAAGTAGCGATGGAACCTCGTGGTAACGAGTTCAACCACTGTTTAGCTTTACTTCTTAAGGAAAAAGGAAATAAGCGAAGGTGAATGGCATCATCAGAAATTCCATTAATCTTAAAAGTGTCACCGAACTCTAGAAAGTAGGCCAAATGAGTTTTTGGTCCTCATCCTGCAAACCATCAAACTAAACAAACTATTGAATCATTTGAACAGTGTTAGGTTTTAGTTCAAAATTATTTGCAGCAATAGCAGATCTAACAATACTCGATTCAGCCCCAGTTAAATTCGGCTTAGCATAATTATATATAGTACGAGGAGTAGGATTTTGATTCCCCAGATTTGCGACAACCACAGGAGGTAGCGGATTATTATCAGCTATCTCCTCGGTACTACTAGTATTGTCCTCTTGCTTTTCCTCTATATACTGTAGATTTCGCCTTATTTGTCTATGGTTTCTGCAAGCGGTACTTTCTATCTCACTGTCAAAAAAGTAATGGCCTTGACGGGTTCCTTCTATAAATAAACTAAAAATACCTGCCAGAAGCAAATAAAAGAAAAGTCAGTAAATTAAAATAAAAACAAAAATAATTTGTACTAAAAATAAAAATAGCTAAAGTAATAAAAATTAAGTATTCTTAATATTTTAGTCCCTGGCAACGGTGCCAAAAACTTGATGGGCTCGAAACTAACTAATATTTCGCAAAGGCAAGTTCACCTATAAAAAGTAGTATATGTAACAGCCCGATTTAGGGGCTAGTCGGAACAGTGATCTCGGGATCACTAATCTGAGGTTAGAGAAAATTATTTTCATGTTATTTTATGTGTTATAACATGTTTATAAGAATGCATGGAAATTTTAGTGCCTTAATTTTAGCGATTTCTTGCCTAATTGTGAAAAAGGACTAAATCGCATAAAGTGTGAAAGTTATATTTTATTTGCTACAGGTGCCAAATAGCTATAGAATATTAATTGGAGGTCCCAAATGTGCAATTTGGCCTTGTTTTAAGGAGTTGGCCAGCCATAGTATGCAAAGGGGACAAGAGCATTAAATTTAGTCAAACGTTTGGTGATAGTTGTTGACAAAATGAATAAAATAAGAGGAAATAAGAAAAGGCTATCATCTTATCATTTAGTCTTCTTCTCCAATTGAAAATATCAACCAAGGGAGGGCTTTGAAAGCTTGAAAATTTCAGTAGCTCATTTTCTCTACAAGTAAGTGAGTTTGATGGTTTTAGTTGATAATTTTTGTACTTTTGGAGTCCCCAAAGCTTAAGCTAGCTAATGAGGGGACTAATTTGCAATATGGTTGAAAGTTTAGGGACTTGCCATGAGAGATTTTATGTTGGTTGCTGAGTTTTTATGGAAGAAAATGAATGTTAGGGAGATGAAAAACAACTTTTGTGAAAGGTGTTGTCCTGAAAACACCTAATCAGAACTAAGATGCAAATGTTGTAATTTGTTCATTAATGAATGAAATAAATGGAATTGTGGATAGTTTTAAGATGATTAAATGTTCAGCTAGGCTTGTTTAATAAGAAAATGTAATGAAAAGTGATTTACGAGCCTATGGGCAGAATCATAATTTTGCCAAAGTATAAGGGCAAGATAGTCATTTTTGCCTAAGTGTAGATTATGATGTATTACGATTTATAAGTGATTAAATAAGTAAATTCTATTGTTCTAGATCAAAGAAAAAGAGATTCGGACCTAGAACGAGAGAAAAGAGAAACGTGGGCAAATAGATTTCCTTTTACCCTTTTCGGTATCGAGGTAAGTTTATGTGCTAAATTATGCAACTCTAAGTGAAGTATTTAATATTCCAATGCAGTATGGAATGTATGTTTCCTCTATGAATGTATTAAATATGTTTTGACGAGATGTCAAGAGAATTGAATCTAAGAATAGTTGGAGTGCAAATAGTAAGATATGATGATAATTAAGGTCTCGTATAAGACCATATTTGGAATATGGCCTCGATGTGAGATATTGAATAAGACCATGTCAGGGACATGGCATCGATATGATATTTCATGTAAGACCCTATCGGGGGCATGATGTCGATTGAGATTATATGTATGAGATTCAAAGGTGTTATTTAACAATTTGAGTGATTCAATAGATATGTTGAAAATGAGAAAGTATGTGGTTGTACCATGAGAGGTACAGGTATGTGTTAGAACTAAATTGAGGTGAATTTGGCATATGATGAACCATTAGTGGGTCATGTGTAAATGATGCATCCTAATTGCATATGTTGTATTTATAAATGCATTGCGTGAAAGCAAATGATTATTATAGAAATCTAAGTAAGAATGATAGTGTGTGAGGATGTTCCCGGATGAACGTCTGAAATAGAGAAATCCGTGAATGTATAATAACAGTAGGCTATGTGCGATACCACCTTATTGCTTGTTAATGATGAGCTGTGTGAGATACCATCAACAATACCAAATGGTGGGCTGTGTACGTTACCACCATATTATTTGTTAATGATGGGCTGTATGCGATACCATCAACAATATCAAATGGTGGGCTATGTGCGTTACCACCATATTATTTGTTAATAATGGGTTGTGTATGATACCATCAACAATACCAAATGGTGGGCTGTGTGCATTACCACCATATTATTTGTTATCGATGGGTTGTGTACGATACCATCGAGTTCAGTATCAAATGGTGGGCTATGTGCGATACCACCCTATTAGAGATTGATGGTGAGCTAAGTGCGAAACCACCAAGGGACTAGTAGTATGAATGGTACATTGAGAAGTTATGATGTGTTATATCATGTGACAATGTGATGTTAATTGCAGGGGTATAAGTAAATGAATGCGAGCATTAAGTTTGAGATATGGTTAGAACATGGTAAGAGATAGAATGAGTAAGCATTATGAATGATTGAATTGGTAACCATGAGTTTAAGAGTAAAACTCATTATAATACCTTGTGATTAAGTATATTCAATGAATATCAATAATTGATTATTATTTGCATATGAACTTGCTAAGTATTATTGCTTACTCCTTTTCCTTTCCCATCTCTTATAGGTTAACTTAACTACCTCGGGCTGGAGACTGCTGGAGATGTTTTCACACTATCGAGCAGACACTTGGTATGAGGTTTCAAGTCCTTATGAGTTATGGCATGTATAGGGGTTTTTTAAAGTTGATTAAGTCATAATTGATATAGCCAAATGTGTTGGCCTAAGAGAATTTATGGTTTGGTTGTGTATAGCCATACATGATGGCTTAAGTCATTTGTAAATATACCAGAAATAGTTCTCCCTCGTGTATGGGATGAAGACTTCATTTTCATGAATAAAATGTGTTAATTCAAGTGTTATAATTAATGATTTGAGAATGTTGTGTGATGGTGTATGATTATAAGCAAGTTAGGGTGGCTAAATGGCTTGGAAAATAGCCTTGAATTGGTCCACACGGGTAGACACACGGTCAGCCTCATGGGTATGTGACTTGATCGTGTGTCCCCTGCATGTTAGTGTTGTAAGTAAGTGTTGACCACGAGCTAGCCACACGAGCGTGCCTAGGTCGTGTGACCCTTATGAGGCTGCTGGGATCACAAACAAAATACCCAAGTTTTTACACACGGTGAGGACACGGATGTGTCTAGGCCGTGTGGATCTCACGGGCTAAGCACACGGGCGTATGTCCAGCCGTGTGAAAACCCCTGTAGGTTTGAAATGAAAATAAATCCCACACGAGTAGGGACATGGGTGTGTGTGACCACACGACCTGCCCACACGGGCGTGTGGCCCCTGTTTAGTTGAAAATTTTCTAAGTATTTGAAAAGTTCCGGTTTGGTTCCACGACATCCTAAGCGGGTGTAAAGGGTCTCGTTGACCCATGATAGGGGTGTTACGATGGTGAATGAAAAGTTTTAAATTGGAGAAAAAAATTATAGCCTAAAGTGGAATGAAAAAATTATAGCCTAAAGTGGAATGATCAAGCAAGTCAAGTCCGGTGATGCCTCATTCTCGGTTCTGGCATAGAATCTGGGTAAGGGGTGTTACAGTATAGCTTTTATGAGTTCGTAATATCATATCCACAAGGGCTAAAATTACTAGTAATAACTATCTTTTTATTATTTAGCCTAATAATTAAGGGGGTTTATTTTAATCTAAAATTTAACTAACTAAATTAACTATGAACGCGGCAGAGACTGAAGAGAGTAATCGAATAAACCAATGAATAAAGACAATACCCAAGGAAGAATTCACCTAGACTTCACCTATTATTTTGATTCTGAATTAAACGATTTATTCACTTGCCTTGATCCGTAAAAATCCCTAAATTGTGTTAATATCTCTTTCGAGACTAAAAACAACCGACTCTAGGTTGATTAATTGAAATCTCTTTCTAATTAAAACCCCTATCGTCGCATTAACTCGATCTATGGATTTCCTTATTAGATTTGACTCTAATCTGACAGATTTATGTCATTCTATTTCTATGGTTGCAATCAACTCTGCTTAATTATGCGAGATCTTCTCTGAAGCAGAGACTTTTGCTCCACTGAATAAGCACATCAATCTTGAATTAATATCCTGAAAATATTAAAACAAGGGTTAAGAACACATAATTAAGAACAAGAACAAGTATTTATCATGTAATTCAGATAATTAAATAATAAGATTCATCTAGGTTTCATCCTCCCTAGGTATTTAGGGAGTTTAGTTCATAACGTATGAGAAAAACATCTTAGTATTAAGAAAACAACAAGACATAAAGAACCCAAAAACTTCTAAAGAACTTGATGGAGATATTCAATCTTGGAGTGAATCCACTTCCAAGATGCTTTCAACGGCTTCCTTCGAGTAATTTCTTCGATCTACTCTGCGTGTTCCCTTAGGTCTTCTTCTATTATGTATTTATAGACTTTAGGAGGCTCAAAAACCCTAAAAATTGGCTTTTTTCGTGTGAAAACAAAGCAGGGTGCGGTAGGGACACGAGCGTGTGCTCAGCCCGTTTGAAGGTGTCCAAGCCGTGTGAAAATTTGCATGGCTCACGATTGACACGGGCTGGCACACGGGCGTGTGTCCAGCCGGTGTGGTTCTCGCTTTGGCCGTGCGGATCCTTAAGATGGCCCGTTTTGTCCGGTTTTGGCCCATTTTCCACTCCTTTCACTTCCCTATGCTCACCTAAGTATAGAAATATGAATTTAAAGGATTAGAAGCATTGGATTCACATACTTGTATAAATAAACATCCAAAAACATGCTAAGCATGGGATTAAAATGTGTTACTTTTATGGTTTATCACCTAGCACACGGGCTAGCCACACGGGCATGTGTGTTGGCCATGTGACCCAAGTCAGTAAGCTCACTTGTGTGGACACGGGGTAAGACACAGGCTAGGACACAGCCATGTGCTTCCATTTCGAATATTCACACGGCTTGTGACACGGGCGTGTCTGGTGGCCATGTGAGACACACGGCCTGGCCACACAGGCGTGTGTCCCCTGTTTTGATAAAAAATTTCAAAGTTCGTGAAAGTTTATTAAGTTATCGGTTTGGTCCCGAACCATTCCTAAAGCATGTTTAGGGCCTCATAGGCTCGTAATGGGGACATATTGATTGAGATTGAAAGATGATTTCTTGTATTGATTAAATGTATGAGAAAAGTATGTTTAAATATGTTGTAAGTTTAGTACTGCTCGTAACCCTATTCCAGCATTGAATACAGAAACATTTATTGGTATCAGAGCTACGGTTTAGTCGATTCTTGAACTAACATAGCGTATGTGAGTGTAGCTATACATACCATATATAACTTGTGATAGTGTGATCATTCCCGACTTTGATGAGATTTGTTTTACTTCGACAGATATGTTTCCAACAGAGCTAGTTTCGATGATACTGAAAATGATAATCAAGCATTTGAGTAAAAATGTGTCTATGATGAGTTGAAACTCATTAAGGTATGAATAAAAGTTCCTAATATGGTGTTGATGATAAATGTTGTATTATATATATGTATATATGAGAGTCAAATTTTGAGGCTTTACAATCTTTACCCCCTTACCAGTATAGTGTTATACAATGAAGTTTACAAGATTTAGATTGGATAAGCTCATAAGTGTGAAACTAAAGAGTTTAGTGGTGGAATAATTATTAATGCGGCTAAAGATGAGAAAGGGTTAGCAAGTAAAGATAGTTCCAAAAGAGATATCAGCTTGTTATGAAGATCATTCGGATTACGTGAAGATGCTGTTAAAAAAGAAGTTAATCTCGACTAATCGATTCATTCAGGTATAATGTCTAAAGAATGTATTAACTGGAAATTCTTCTAAATTGATTTTCGTTAGTGAATGGAATAAGGTGGGATTAGTGATGACTGTAATAGTTAGTTGAATCATGTTTGAATTGTAAAGATATCCGAGTGCAGTGGTTATAGTCGAGTAGATTATGACGAGATCTTTTGGGTATTCTATGTGTTCATTCATTCTTAGAGATATATGTAGCTATTCATTTTCGGATGAGACTCTGGTCTTATGAGAGCGCTAACTAACCATATCGTTAGATGAAAGCTTTGTGGGTTTAGTTGGTTTATGCTCGGCATTGCTTTATCTTTCTTTGGTATTCTATTCTAGTACATTTGGTAGAAAATTTGATGGTAAAATCCATATAATGTTGGTATTCTATTTCTATTTGTTGTTACTCTGCTTAATATATATATGGAAATTATATTGCTTCTGTCACAATTGATTCCAGATCGTATGAGTGGTGTTTTTCTTTTGGATTTTCTCTAGGATATCATCGAGATCTTTATCATCCTATATGGGTTATATTCTCAAAAATTCAGTATAGCTTCACATCTTGGATTTCATTATCTCGGTTTTCTTGTCATTTCATTATCTCGGTTTTCTTGTCATTCTTACTGTTTAATGTATCAAATACGGCTTATCTATAAAGGATATCCAGTGGTCGGAAATAATTATATTTATTATAGTTATAATTTCTAGTCTGATTATGGGAGCATGGTGATGCTGATCTCAGGTTTTTCTAGTTTTCGTGAAAGGGGTTGACATTGACAAAAGTATAGACAGTGGGAGCTCAAGCTCAAATTTGTATAATGTTTTTCTTTTCTCAGGTAATCTTGATTAAGGTCATTGAGTTAAATCGGGATATTATGATTCATTGAACTGATGCAGTTTGTAAAGATCTTTGACTAGTATGTTGAGGGAAGTATGAAAGATTGTATGTTTGAGTTGTTCTAACAACATGAAGAAGAGATTACTTTGAATTGTTATTATATGATAGATAGGATTGATTCAGTTGCTTTAAATTTGAGCAGGTTAATTAGTTGAAGAATAATTTTAATTATATGCATTTAGATTTATCTTCAAGTATGGAAATAATTTTGTGCATTCACGGGTAAGCAGACTGAAAGTTTGAATGAAGGATTCATCTTCTAGAAAACATGATATAGAAATATATCTATTAGATTTGTTTTAATTGAAAGACGTTAGTATGAGTTAAAGTTGTTCTGATTGATTAAGTTATCGCGATTATAAAGTTTGAATGGTCTGATACTTGTTAACAAGGTTTTAAATAGTTGAAAGCATTGTTAACCGAAATGCTAGTTATGGTTCAGCCTGAATTGGTTAAAGAATTCGTGATTTTTAGTGATTCGTCATTGAACGAATTGGGATATGTTTTAGTACAAGAATGTAAAGTGGTAGTTAATGCTCCCAGACGATTAAAGCCATATTAGAAGAATTATCCGACACATTACTTAGAGTTGGCTACTATTGTGTTTGCGTTGAAAATTTGACGACATCTTTTGTTCAATGAAAAATGTCACATACTTACTGATCATGAGAGTTTAAATTAGAGGATGTCATAAAAAGATTTGAATCTGAGAGAACATTGCTGGCTTGAGCTATTGAAAGATGGTGAGTTAGTTATTGATTAACATTTGGGGAAAAACAAATATAGTTGTCGATGCTTGAGTAGAAAATTTTTGTTTACTTTGTGAATGATGGTTACATGATTGATGTTGAAATGATGGCACAATTTTAGATGAGTTAAAAGCTAAACCAATGTTTTCATTGCAAATCTGAGAAGTTCAGAAATGTGATAGAGAATTGCAAGCGAAACAAGTACAGTGTGAATAGACTTCTGATTCTAAATTTCAGGTCGGACCTGATGACTATTATTATTATTCTGAGATAGAATTTGTGTATTGAAGAATCTAGAGCTTATATAGAAAATTTTGCACGAGGCTCACAGTGGTATCTTGTCTATTCATCAGAGGAGTAATAAGATGTACAGTGATTTGAGATAGAAGCATTGATGGTCGGATATGAAAAGCGATATTTCTAATTTTGTGTTCAGATGTTTGATTTGTCAACAAGTTAGAGCCGAATATCAAATGCATTCAGGACTAAATGATGATACTAAAGTGGAAAATGAGATAGAGTTATGATAGACTTCGTATCGAGATTACCCAAATTTTTGAAAAGAAATATACTATTTGAGTTGTTGTTGATCGGTTGACGAAATCTACATATTTATTCTAGTATGTATAGATTTCTCACGTAGCAGAATTGCTGAGTTATGTGTTTCTGAGATTGTCAGGTTACACGGAGTGCCAATCTCCATCATTTCGAATAGAGATCCGAGGTCTATATCACGATTATGGACAAAACTATAAGAAACTCTGTGTAACAGCTTGGTTTATACCCTAGTCAGAATAGTGGTTTCAAGAACACAAATCCGAGTCAGAAAATTATTTTAATATTATTTTTTTGTGTTTATAGTATGTGAATTGATATGTGTGAAAATTTCGTATGAAAATTTTATCGTTTGTGTGCCGATTTGATAAAAGGATTTAATCGCGAAAAATGTAAAACTTGTGTCCTACTTGATGAAGTGCCGAATTGACATGGCTTCTTAAATGAAAGGTCATTATGTTGTTATTAGACAATGATTAAAGTTAATGGACATTAATGACCATCCAATAAGTGATTTTTAATTATTATAAAACAAGGGTAAATTGGTAAACTAGTTATTATATGATGATTAATAAAACATAAAAATCAAATTAGTGCTTCATTCATCTTTGTTTTGCCGAAATTGTAGAAAGAAAAGCTAGGGTTCTTGTGTTTTAACATTCGGCTACTTCCAAGCTTGATTAAAGGTTCGTTTTTGTTCAGTTTTTGATAATTTTTATGTTTTTGTGATCATTGTTAAGTGTTCTAGCTAGCCCATGTTTAAGTTTATGAAATTAATTATGATTTTGAGTTATGCCATTGTTGATAATGCGAGCTTTGTGAGGTTTGATGATAGAACAAAAGTGTTGGATGATAGATAAATGTATTTTGTATTAGTATTTTTGATGAATTTGATTATTATGGGCTAAATTGTGAAAATGAGAATTTGAAGGGTTAAAATATAAAATAAATGAAATATGTGTGCTTATATGAGCTAAGGGAATATTCGGCTAAGCCTTTGTATAAGGAAATTATGTGTATTTTGTGATTTTGTAAAATGAGGACTAAAGTGTTAAAATTTGAAAATATGAGGGCTAATTTGTAAAATGCCCTAAATATGTGTAAATGGATTGAATTGAATGATTTCGTGAATAAAAGAGTTAAATTTGAATTTGTATAGATCAAGAACCAAAGAAAACGAAATTAGATCGGGGAAAATGAAAAGTAGTTGAATAGCCGTTCGTTTCCGTTGTTTCCCATACGAGGTAATTCTATATACAAATAAATGTTTTTGAATTGAATTATTATTGCTTATATGTTAATGAAATGTGATGAATGGCTATTGGAGTTGAAAATGTGAAATCCAAGAAAATTCTGATAATGTGAAGTCGTCCGAAAAGCCCCGTACGAACCATAGGAATAGTAAGGATACATATGCCATGAAATAGGATTCCGATATGAGTTATCGTGTAAGACCACGTCTGGGACTTTGGCATCGATTTGAGATTTACGTTTAAGACCATGTTTGGGATCAGCATCATATATGATTTTGTCTAAGACCCTGTCTGGGACAGAGGCATCGATATTTAATTACATGAAAGACCATATCTAGGATGTTGGCATTGCATGAGCTATCCGAGTATCCTTATTGATTCCCAACAGTTCAACGGGCATTTCGAGATATATGTCTAACGCCCCAAATTTGGGCTTATGTAGAATTGGGCCAATTGGGCTTTAGGTCTCATAAAATTTTTAAGTGAGCAAGAAAATGACAAATGACATGACGGTTTTAAAGGTTTAATGAATTTGGACTGTCTAGGTGTGTTGGAGAAGCTTTGGGTTCAAGTTTTGTGGTGGAGGATTCTTAATTTATTTAATTAAGGAATCAGGGTTGTGAGTAGTGGGCTTTTAAATAAAAATAAGTGAAAAATGGCACAAAGAAGCCTATAGTGAAGTGGCTAAGTGACGCCACTAGGTTGTAGAAAGGTGGCGACATATGCATGCAGGGAGGTCTAAGGTTCGAGTACTAGCTTAGTTTTATTTTGGAGTTTAATTTTAGGCTTCAAGAAGGCTGGAAGTGGCGTGTAGAGGGACTCTAAGGAGAAGTGATCAGTAGAGAGAATTTAGGAGAAGGATAAGGGAGATATAATGAAGAAAAATTAGGAGATGAGGAGTGGATGAAGTGGTGCCGAATTGGACTTTAGGGGTGGCTAAGTTTCAGCCGTAGGCTATATATGTGTGTGTATGTCGAATCTGGGGCCCTAGGTAATGCCAAATTTTCCATTATTTTTCTTTTCTTTGCTGAAACCTTATTTTTTCACAACCAAAAATACCTTGCCTTGTTGCCGAAATCTCTTAAAGTCGAATCCCTTTTGCTGCATTTGTTTGAAGGGCTCTTTCGATTTTCAATACTTTTCTCTTCTCTCCCATAGCCGAATTCTCTCATTGCCGAATTACCACCATCTTTTTCTTTGATCCCTATTAGTACTGAATCTTTGTTGTTTTCCTCCACCACAAATCGATTGTTATCTATTATCAGTCAAGGTTAAAAGCCGAATCTCGTTAAATAGCTATCTAGGTTGCCGGATCAAAAATGGATTCGGTAAATATTCATTTAACCTCTTAGTGTATTTTGTTAAAAGCCAAAGGGCTATCTAACTTCTCATTGTCGTTAATCTTGTATCAACAAGTGTAAGGTTCAGAGATCGCAAACGTGGTAAGGATCATTAGTAAAGTGTAAGTGTACTCCACTCGATTATGGTTTAAGTAAATGGTCAAATGTGAGTATGACCTATAGGGGTGACTTGTGTGGATTATGAGTCACTCGAAGTTTGATGGTGTATGTGTGAGTTCAAATCTAGGGGATACTCATGATTAGTAGTTAAGAAAGGGCTACTAGAACCGGTGGCACACGATAAGGATACAGTAAGGCTTCAGCTTTTGGTAAATGTTTTGATTAAGTATGGGTGATTGATTGAAGGTTGGTTGGTTGTAGGTTCAAGGCTAAGGATAGTATAGCACGTCGCAGTAACCAGGTGTGTACAAACACTACAAACACATGATATCAGCAATACCGAAAAACTAAAAGTGGATAAATGGGCCCGGTGGGTCCTGAGGCTAAGTTTGATGAAATTGGTTGATTTGGTTATATGAATTTAGTCATGCATGTTACATGATCTGGAATTGTTTTGGGCCTAATAGGCCATGTGAATGAGTTCTGGGCCTAATGGGCCATAAGGATGTGATTTGGGCTTAATGGGCTATATGAATGTGAAATGGGCTTGATGGGCTTTATGGGGACGTTGACAAGTATGCTAGGGTTTAATGGACTTTAGGCCTAGTTCTAAACAACTCTTAGACCGCATAAGACTTAATTTAATAATCAACATGTACGGGGACAAGTCGCTGGGTTAGAGTGTGGCAATGGACATATGCATGTCTAGGATTGGATCTAGGGAGAGCTTGGAACTTAAGCGGTCCTAGCGGCCCACGTCCTCTTCTCTGGAATCCTACCTGGTGCGTAGTGTCTGTTCACTTTAGCCGCAAGGACTTGTTAATGGGCCAAAGTTCATAACTAAACCCGAGAGGGACCAAAATACCCCTGATTTGAAAATTACCAAAATACCCTTAGTTTGAAAATTTCCAAAATATCCTTAGATTTACAAAATTTCCAAAATACCCCCGTTTCACAAAATTACCTAAATACCCCTGTAGAGTAGATTTACTAAAATACCCTTGGGTAGTGAAGTGACTAAAATACCCCTAGGTGCTGAATGTGTGGAAATGTGTATGTTGCATTCATGAAATATATGTTGCACTTGGGTGGGTTTTGATGATACAAAGGAATATTTGAGGAACGCATAGTCGCTTGACGACCATGGATCCACCAGTGGCTTTAAGCCCATTATAGCAGCTTTGCTGCAAAGTTTGAGTAGTGCCGCTGCTGGTGCTACCTTTGGAGTGTAGGGGTGGGTAGGTTGATATTTATATCCCGACAAGAGCGTAGGGTTGGAAGGGAATGGAGTGCAGGGTTTGAGTTGGGATGGGTACATTGCATTCGTGTGATATTGATGTGATGTGAGGTCATTGCGGGCTAAGGCCCAAGACCACCAAATTTGATAGGGCTTAGGCCCAATGTGATATTTGCATGTTGACTGGTTACCAAGGGTCGTACACACTGAGTTTCGATACTCGCACCCTTTTATTAAATGTTTCAGGTGACCTTCAGTGGATGGCTCGACATGAGAGAGGACTCGGAGATGGACACACTACAAGATACTTAGGAATTTTGTTTATTTGTTTTAAAAGACATGATTTTAATTACTTTATTTTCGTTGGTTGTAATAAGGCCTTGTACTCCGATTTGACTTTAGATTTTGTGTTTTGTTATCATTGTTCAACTGTTTACTTAATTATTAAACTTAAATAAATTTTCTTAAACATGGTTTTCGAAATACCTAAAAATATGGGCTTTTATCATTTTTAACAAGATTCAAGGATTTTGGGCTTTTAGTGTAACATCCTAAATTAAGGGTTGTTTACGATTTATTTTATTTTTAGGTGATAGCCTGAAGAAATGCATATGTTACGGTTGTTTTAAGGGTCTAGTCATAAACCCGGGTTAGGTCGGGTTTAGGGCTAAAATTCCTTTTAGTGCTTTAAAGGAGGAAGCTAGGTGAGACAAGGGTTAAGAGGAATTTTTGGAAGGGTTTGACACAAGAAAGTGAGTGGCAGAGTGGCTTGGGGTGCTAAGGTGCAAGGGAGTGCAGGGAGGAGAAGTTCGAGTAACACAGGGCGCATCAGGGACTTTTCTTTTTGCGTCAGGAAGGAATTGGGCCAGGGGGGTCTTAAATATTAAATGGGGAGGATCTGGGCATGGAAGTCGGCCTGGCAAAGTGGCTCGGCAGCGCCACTTAAGGGCCTGGGGGTAAAGGGACTCAAGTTCGAGTCACGCTGGGAGCAAAGGGTGTTTTATTTTGTTTTTGGGCGTTTAAGCTGACGGAGGGAGAGCTTAAAAGGAATTGCAACGGGTTTATGTCACAAATAGACGCCCTGGCCGAGTGGCTAGGGGCACTATAGGAGGGCTGCAGCACGAGGTCTCGCGTTCGAGTCCTGATGGAGGCGCATGGGTGTTTAATTTTTGCCTTTGGCATTAATGCGTGAAGGAGCCAAGGATTGAGTGCTTAAAAGATATTGTGACGGGTTTATATCACGAATTGAGCAGAAGCGACGAGTGGTGGAGGTGTGGAGAGCTTTCTTGTGTCTCGGGTTCGAGACTTAGGGCGACATTGGGGTTTAAATTTTTCTTTTGGTAGGCGTGAGTAGTGGCCTGCATGGGCTCTCCAAAAAAAATTTTTTTTAAGACAAGTTGTAATTTTAAATTGCTGCTGGAGGTATGGAGCAAACTTTTATTCTATTTATTGTTGGAAGTATAGAATAGTAATTATTATTATTATTATTATTATTATTTTATGTATAGGAAGATGGGGTAGTGATGGGAAAGTGAATAAACAATAATGTTTTGTTTTTGGTGATGGAATTATCACATTATGGAGCATGGCCGGCCTTGAGTTTGGCAAAAGGGAGCATGGCCGAATGAAGCATGCATTAGGGACTTTCATGGTCAGTTTTGGTGTTAGCAAAAGCATGGCCGAAATTCTTAGTTTGGTTTTTCTTTTCTTTCCATTTTGTTTGGCCGAATTCTCTCTAGCCACTTTGCTCTAAATTTTTTTCAAAACTCCTTTCTTCATTTGGTTCTACTTGGCCGAATCCATCACCTTTGTTACTCAAAATTTTATCCTTCATTTTATGTTGGCCGAAAGTCTTTAACTTGTTTTGTTTCCTTTCCAAATTGTTCATGCCCGAAATAGGGACTTTGGGGGTTTGAGTTTCGGTTTTAAAGGAGTTATAGGGAGTGTTTCGGCTAGCTCATGTTATTTTCATCTCTTTCCCTTGTTGTTCCAAACCGAAACCGCCTTGGCACCTTTTCTTTTTTTTACTATTAAACGCAAAGCCGAAACCGTGTTGTTCTCTTCTTGGCCGAATATCCTCTCCTTTCTTGTTGTGTTTTCTCATCATCACATCAAGAGCCGAAATCTAACTCTCCATTCGGGTTAGCCAAATCATTTGGTAGCCGAAACCCCTAACATCACCAAGTGGTGCTGACTTGTGGTGTTTAAGGGCCGATATAGTCATCAAGGGGAGGGGGAGTACAACTTAACACAGAGAGCCTCTGGGATTTGAAGTAATAGATCTGAGCCCTCCACTCTCTATTAATCGACTTGGTAAGTTATTGGTAAGGAATTCTCTTTGGTCTTTCCAGTAGTTAATTGAAAAGCCAAGGGCTAACTATTATGTGATCTCAAGGTATAGCCGATTACAAGTGGTGTGTGTGGCTTCCGGGATTTCGTCTGTTTTGGAGCAATACGGGAATACGGTTCAGGACTTTTGTAATATCGCATAGATTCGGGATTTCTCTTTAGATCTTCAATTAAATAGGTGTGTAAACTCTTACACACTTTATTAGTATAGATTGTTTATTATGCTGCTGCATAACCTCTCGTGTAGTAAATTTTGCCTCGTGGGCATAAGCTTGGATTTCGAGTAAGTCTCTTATTACGTGATCTACGATGTATGTTCGTGTATGCCATCATATGCTGTTAAATGCAATGCTATATATAAATGCATGATATATGAGATCATGATATTTGTTATGTGAGCATGATGATGGTGGGATTTATGAGAGGAGGGAGATGATCTCTATGGACTGTCACCAGTGGTTTTGACCACACGATGGGTTGGCCCCATCACTTGATATATTTGTGACTTTGGTCACGGTGGTTTTGACCACGGTGGTTTTGACCACACGGGGTAGAAAAAGGAGTACGGATGGCTAGCTTGGGTTGCATGGTTGCATGTCTTACTAATATCTTGTGTATGAGTTGCATTTTCGGGTTGGGGATTTATACACTGAGTCTTGGTGACTCACCCCTTCCCATATCATTTTGCAGGTGAGTAGATTGCGGAGATGGAGCCGGAGAGGACTCGAGGCGGCCATGCTTGTTCCTCGGATTTGAAATTTTATTTTGCACCGTTTAAGTTTATTATTTACTAAATTTTGGTTTGGTTTGTAATATGGCCGCTAGTTATTATTTTGGATGGTTAAGTAGTTGTTTTTATTTTATTTCTATTATATTACTAATGAACTTATGAACTGTTAAGCAAATCGGTTAAAAGTAACGTTTTCAAAATTATACTCGTACGCGTTTTCCAAACATGTTACCATCGGGTAACAAAACTTACCAGGTTAACAATAACTCTGATGTTTTTACAAAAAAAATTCTCAGAAATTACCAGTTAATCAAAATATTTCAAATCGTTTTTACTCTGTGACATACCACATCCGGTCAAGGCTCATAGGCCGAGTTTGGGGTGTTACAAATTTGGTATCAGAGCCCGGTTCAAAACTCGGCTGTGGGCGTCCAAGGCCCAAAAGTGTTTCCTTGATAGGCCTCTGTGAAATATTATGAAAAATGGTTTTGTTTTGAACAACATGGCATCGAGCCTCCGGCACCAATCCGCTCGGGTAAGTACTTCTAACCTCTGTGTGAATTATTATCTGTAAAGGGGTAGAAATGGAACGTAGATAGTGTGAAAGGTATGTGAACCCTAGGACTAGTTTACCCCAACAATCGCATAAGATTTTAATTGCCTAATTAAACAAACCTATGACTAAGTCGCCGAGTTAGGATGTGGTAACCCTTATGTGCATGTCTAGGATTGGATCCGAAAGAGCCTGGTACTTAAGCAGTCCTAGTGACTCACCTCCTCTTCGCAGGAATCCTACCTGGTGCGTAGCTTCGGTTCACCCTAACCGTGAGGACTTGTTCATAGGCTAAACCTAATTGCTAAAACCCGAAAGCGAACTAGCCGTATTTTTATAAAAAACTTTAGTTTTAAAACTCTTAAAAATTACCCTTTAACTTGTGAGAACTATTTTACAAAAATTTTTGGAAAAATTTTGATCTATGGAAATTACAAAAATACCCCTAGTGGTAAATTTACAAAAATGCCTCTGGTTTCTAAATTACTAAGCTACCCCCAAATTCAACAAATATTTCTTATTTTACAAACGTACCCCAAAACCTTAATTTGCAAATATCAAAAATGCCATGATTTTGGAAAATTTACAAAATTGCCCCTAACTTATAAAATTACCAAAATGACCCTGATTTTCAAAAATTTTTGCAACACTACCAAATTGGAAAAACAAATTCTCAAAAAGAACCCCCAAGTTTTACAAATTTTAAAATACCCTTGATTTATTGAAACCTTACAAATTTACCCTGGTTTATTACCAAAATACCCCTGTAGGGCAAATGACGAAAATACCCCCGGGCTAGGAATTGGACAAAAAGGTGATGGAATAAGTGAATGTGTTTCTTTGAATTAGGATAGAAGACTTGAAACTTGCTTGATCGAAAGAACAACTTTTAAACTCTGTTCATAAAATTTCTTCGCTTATAATAAGTGGAACAATGACTAACTCATAAAACTTTTTAGACAGATCGCGCGATAAGAGATGAGTTCTAGGGGACGCGACCGTCGGGGACGCGGTAGAGGTAGGATGGCTGTGTCAGAGCCCGTTAGGTCGGGCCAGGGATCTGATAATGAGATACCACCTCCACCACCACCCTCAACTTTTGGTGTTGGACAACAGGATCAGACGGGGGGCGAGTCTGTATCGCGGGCTATGCTACGAGTTCTAGAAATGATGGCTGGGGCAGGTGGAGGTATAGGAGCTCAGAAATCTGTACTGAGCGACTCCGGGCGAATGGGGCAGAGATATTCCGAGGTGTATCGTGTGTAGCACAAAGATAACGGAGTATTGGTGGAATCAAGCGAGAGGATCATGGATGACTGGATTTTTCGCTAAGGAAAAGCGAAGGGCATAATCTCTACTTTGGGATGAGTCATACCGGTGGTGGCTCACCAGTAAGAGAGCGGAGCGATAGCGGAGGATCTCACATGGGAATTCTTTAGGGCAGCCTACCAAAGGAAATATATAGGAGCTAGCTACGTGGATGCGCAACGAAAGGCTTTCTTGAACCTGGTTCAGGGTAATAAGACGGTGGCAGAGTATGAGGATGAATTTATCCAATTGAGTAGGTATGCTCGTGGTATTGTGAGTCACCGAATATGAGCAATCGAGTCGATTCGAGGATGGGCTGCAGGATGAGCTGAGGATGATAATAGCTCAACAGAGGCAGGAGTTATTTGTTCTAGTGGAGAAGGCTAAAGTTGCGGAAGGGGTAAGACAGTCTTTTAGACGGAATTAGGATAGGAGTTGGAATAAGAGGAGCTCCGGATCTTCGAGGTTTTCTGGGAATCAGCAGAAAAAGACAAGGTATGGTGGGTCAGATCAAGCTGCTAGGCCCACTACTGCTGCTGCTGCTAATACTCAATGGCCGCCACGGTGTGCCCGGTGTGGAAAGACTCACACAGGAGAGTGTTGGAATGGTAATCGGGGATGCTTCAAATACGGGTCCGTGACACATCGAGTTAGGGACTGTCCGAAAAAAAGCGGTGGTGGCCGAGTGTCCGAGTCGGGATCGTCCCACCGAATAGGAGGGATAACCAACACCGCGAGAGAGGTCGTAGTGCGGGAAGGGAGGTAATGAGTGGCGCAGAGGTCGTAGAGCATCGAGTGGGAGGCACCGGTGGTGCGAGGCTAGGCAACTGGGTTGGTCTATCGCGAGGCGTCAAGAGGAGGCGACACACCGGACGTCATAACCGGTATGTTTTTGATCTTTGGAGTACCCTATAGCACCTTGATTGATGTTGGCTCGACTCACTCATACATTGCTAGTAGCATAGTGAAAACTCTGAACTTAGACTTTGAGCTTACTTCCAAAAAGATGACTGTGTTAAGCCCTCTAGGTCACTCTGTAGAAGTAAATAAACTCTATAGGGATGTACCCCTAGAACTCCAAAGGGTCGTGTTCTTGGCTGACTTGATGGAACTACCGTTTGGGGAGTTCGATCTGATTCTCGGAATGGATTGGCTAGTAAAGTATCAAGCTAGCCTGGATTATGACTAAGCGCATGGTGTTAAAGACCGTGAATGGAGATGAGGTAGTGATGATAGGTAAGAGGAGAGATTACCTATCCAGTCTGGTTTCGGCATTGAAGGTGGAAAAGATGGTGAGGAAGGGTTGTGAGGCATATGTCGTGCATGTTCGTGCTTTGGAAGCTAAGGATCTGACTATTAGGGATGTGCTGATTTGTAAGGAATATGTTGATGTGTTTCGGAAGAACTCCCGGGTCTACCTCCTGATCGTGAGGTTGAGTTTGGTATAGATTTGTTACCCGGAATCGCGCCAGTATCTATAGCTCCGTATCAGATGGCACCAAAAGAATTAGTGGAGTTGAAGGCTCAGATCCAGGAGTTGTTGGATAGAGGGTTCATCCGACCGAGTGTATCACCTTGGGGAGCTCCAGTGCTTTTTGTCAAGAAGAAGGATGGAACAATGAGGATGTGCATAGACTATCGACAGCTGAACAAGCTGACCATAAAGAACCGGTATCCTTTGCCCAGGATTGATGATTAGTTTGATCAACTCAAGGGTGCATCGGTTTTCTTTAAGATCGACCTTAGGTCGGGGTACCATCAGCTTAAGGTGAAGGAAGCTGATATTCATAAGATAGCATTCCGTACTCGGTATGGGCACTACGAGTTTCTGGTAATGCCTTTTGGGTTGACAAATGCACCAGCCGCGTTTATAGACCTAATGAACCGGGTTTTCCAACCCTATTTGGATCGGTTCGTCGTAGTGTTTATAGACAACATTTTGGTGTACTCGAAGTCTGAAGAGGAGCATGACGCACACCTTCATGTGGTTCTGCAAGTGCTAAGGGAGAAACAGTTGTACGCCAAATTCAGCAAGTGTGAGTTCTGGCTTAAGGAGGTAACTTTCCTAGGGCATGTTGTTTCAGCCGAGGGAATCAGGGTGGATCCTAGCAAGATTGAGGCAGTATTGGAGTGGAAACCACCAAGGTCAGTTATGAAAATTCGAAGTTTTCTGGGGTTGGCAGGATATTACAGAAGAATCGTGGAAAATTTCTCCTTAATCGTATCCCCGTTGACCAAGTTGCTAAGGAAAGGAGTTTCGTTTGTGTGGTGCGAGAAGCGAAGAAGAGAGCGACACAAACTAAAGAAGTTTTTCGATGAAGCACCGATCTTGATTCAGCCTGAGTCAGGAAAGGAGTTCACTGTGTATTGTGATGCATCACATACGGGTTTAGGGTGTGTGTTGATGCAAGAAGGGAAGGTGGTCGCTTATGCGTCATGGCAGTTGAGGCCTCACGAAGGTAACTATCTGACACATGATTTGGAATTAGCTGCTGTGGTCTTTGCCTTGAAGATTTGGAGGCACTATCTGTATGGGGAGAAGTCAATGGTGTACTCGGATCACAAGAGTCTGAAGTACCTCTTGACCCAAAAAGATTTAAATCTGAGGCAGCGAAGGTGGATTGAGTTGCTGAAGGACTACGACTGCTCTATCGAATACCATCCGGGCAAGGCTAATGTAGTCGCTGATGCTTTGAGTCGTAAAGTGGTGGCAGAATTGCGAGCAATGTTTGCTCACCTAAGTCTCTATGATGATGATAGTCTTCTGGCGGAGTTGCGGGTAAAATCGTCTTGGATTGATGAGGTTAAAGAGAGACAGTTGACCGACGAAGCTTTGAGTACTCGAAGGTTGCAAGTACAGAGTGGTAAGGCCGAAGGTTTCAGCTTAGGTAGTGATGGAGCGTTGTATTTTCGAGGGAGAGTATGTATGCCTAAGGATGATGATTTGAGCGTGAGATCCTTAAAAAAGCACATAGCAGCCCGTCGCTTATGCATCCCGGAAGCGACAAGATGTATCGAGATTTAGGAGAGCGATTTTGGTGGCTGGTCTTAAGCGGAAGAAACCGAGATAGTGGGCAAGTGTCGACATGCCCGGCAAGTTAAGGTGAGCATCAATTGCCATCAGTACATATACTGATGGTAAAGATCCCACAGTGGAAGTGGGAGGGGATTACGATGGATTTCGTAAGTGGGCTTCCCCTTACGCCCAGTAAGAAAGACTTAATATGGGTGATAGTAGATCGAGTAACTAAATCGGCCCATTTCATACCGATAAGGGTTGACTACTCGCTTCAAAGGTTAGCCAAGCTGTATGTAGCTGAGATAGTATGGTTGCATGGAGTACCTGTGTCCATTATCTCAGATAGAGATCCCCGGTTCACGTCGAGATTCTGGAAGGCCTTACTTCAGGCGTTGGGTACGAAGTTGAATTTCAGCACGGCTTTTCATCTACAGCGGGGGGGAGAGGTTCGAGTAACGCAGGGCGCATCAAGGACTTTTCTTTTTGCGTCAGGAAGGAATTGGGCCAGGGGGTCTTAAATATTAAATGGGGAGGATTTGGGCATGGAAGTCGGCCTGGCAAAGTGGCTTGGGAGCGCCACTTAAGGGCCTGGGGGCAAAGGGACTCAAGTTCGAGTTACGCTGGGAGCAAAGGGTGTTTTATTTTGTTTTTGGGCATTTAAGCTAACGGAGGGAGAGCTTAAAAGGAATTGTGACGGGTTTATGTCACAAATAGACGCCTTGGCCGAGTGACTAGGGGCGCTATAGGAGGGCTGCAGCACGAGGTCTCGCGTTCGAGTCCTGATGGAGGCGCATGGGTGTTTTATTTTTGCCTTTGGCATTAATGCGTGAAGGAGCCAAGGATTGAGTGCTTAAAAGATATTGTGACAGGTTTATATCACGAATTGAGCAGAAGCAGAGTGGCTGGAGGCGTGGAGAGCTTTCTTCAGGTCTCGGGTTCGAGACTTAGGGGCATCATTGGGGGTTTAAATTTGTCTTTTGGCCGGCGTGAGTAGTGGCCTACATGGGCTCTCCAAAAAAATTTTTTTTAAGACAAGTTGTTATTTTAAATTGCTGCTGGAGGTATGGAGCAAACTTTTATTCCATTTATTGTTGGAAGTATGGAATAGTAGTTATTATTATTATTATTATTATTATATTATTATTATTATTATATGTATAGGAAGATGGGGTAGTTATGGGAAAGTGAATAAACAATAATGTTTTGTTTTTGGTGATGGAATTATCACATTATGGAGCATGGTGGCCTTGAGTTTGGCAAAAGAGAGCATGGTAAGAATGAAGCATGCATTAGGGACTTTCATGGTCAGTTTTGGTGTTAGCAAAAGCATGGCCGAAATTCTTAGTTTGGTTTTTCTTTTCTTTCCATTTTGTTTGGCCAAATTCTCTCTAGCCACCTTGCTCTAAATTTTTTTTAAAACTCCTTTCCTCATTTGGTTCTACTTGGCCGAATCCATCACCTTTGTTACTCAAAATTTTATCCTTCATTTTATGTTGGCCGAAAGTCTTTAACTTGTTTTGTTTCCTTTCCAAATTGTTCATGGCCGAAATAGGGACTTTGGGGGTTTGGGTTTCGGTTTTAAAGGAGTTATAGGGAGTGTTTCGGCTAGCTCATGTTATTTTCATCTCTTTCGCTTGTTGTTCCAAACCGAAACCGCCTTGGCACCTTTTCTTCTTTTTGCTATTAAACGCAAAGCCGAAACCGTGTTGTTCTCTTCTTGGCCGAATATCCTCTCCTTTCTTTTTGTATTTTCTCATCATCACATCAAGAGCCGAAATCTAACTCTCCATTCGGGTTAGCCAAATCATTTGGTAGCCGAAACCCCTAACATCACCAAGTGGTGCCGACTTGTGGTGTTTAGGGGCCGATATAGTCATCAAGGGGAGGGGGAGTACAACTTAACCCAGAGAGCCTCTGGGATTTGAAGTAATAGATCTGAGCCCTCCACTCTCTATTAATCGACTTGGTAAGTTATTGGTAAGGAATTCTCTTTGGTCTTTCCAGTAGTTAATTGAAAAGCCCAGGGCTAACTATTATGTGATCTCAAGGTATAGCCGATTACAAGTGGTGTGTGTGGCTTCTGAGATTTCGTCTATTTTGGAGCAATACGGGAATACGTTTCGGGACTTTTGTAATATCGCATAGATTCGGGATTTCTCTTTAGATCTTCAATTAAATAGGTGTGTAAACTCTTACACACTTTATTAGTATAGATTGTTTATTATGTTGCTGCATAACCTCTCGTGTAGTAAATTTTGCCTTGTGGGCATAAGCTTGGATTTCAGGTAAGTCCCTTATTACGTGATCTACGATGTATGTTCGTGTATGCCATCATATGCTGTTAAATGCAATGCTATATATAAATGCATGATATATGGGATCATGATATTTGTTATGTGAGCATGATGATGGTGGGATTTATGAGAGGAGAGAGATGATCTCTAGGGACTGTCACCAGTGGTTTTGACCACACGATGGGTTGGCCCCATCACTTGATATATTTGTGACTTCGGTCACCAGTGGTTTTGACCACCAATGGTTTTGACCACAGGGGATAGAAAAAGGAGTACGGATGGCTAGCTTAGGTTGCATCGTTGCATGTCTTACTAATATCTTGTGTATGAGTTGTATTTTCGGGTTGGGGATTTATACACTGAGTCTTGGTGACTCACCCCTTCCCATATCATTTTGCAGGTGAGTAGATCGCGGAGATGGAGCCGGAGAGGACTCGAGGCGGCCATGCTTGTTCCTCGAATTTGAAATTTTATTTTGCACCGTTTAAGTTTATTATTTACTAAATTTTGGTTTGGTTTGTAATATGTCCGGCAGTTATTATTTTGGATGGTTAAGTAGTTGTTTTTATTTTATTTCTATTATATTACTAATGAACTTATGAACTGTTTAGCAAATCGGTTAAAAGTAACGTTTTCAAAATTATACTCGTATGCGTTTTCCAAAGATGTTACCATCGGGTAACAAAACTTACCAGGTTAACAATAACTCTGATGTTTACAAAAAAAAATTTCTAATGTTTCTAAAGGTTTCAACCCGACCATGTTTATAAAATCAATCCCACCTGAGTTTTAATAGACACTGTTTTATAATCTCAGCAAATTCTCAGAAATTACCAGTTAATCACAATCTTTCAAATCGTTTTTACTTTGTGACATACCAGATCCAGTCAAGGCTCATGGGCCAGGTTTGGGGTGTTACATTTAGGCCTTAAATCTTAACTTAGCAAAATCGTTTTAAATTATCCCTTTAACGTGACATCATCGGATTCGGCCACAACGTCTGGACCGGGTCTGGGGGTGTTACATTTAGTGGTATCAGAGCCCAGTTGCAAAGCTCGGGCTTTGAAATGGGCCTTAGATTTTGGGTTTTTAAAACAAACAGATTAAAAAGTTTCTGCAGGATTTTTGAAGTGTGGTTCATCGAGCCCTTGACGTTGAGCCAAATAAGTTTTCTGTGCTTACATTTGTTTAAATTAATGACTATATCTAGATATTGTGCTACTTTAAATAATAGGTTTTTAGAGACTGAAGCCCGTAGGAAACTTAAGCCTGTAGTGGATTTACGACCGCAAAATAACTTTAAAAATTGTTACTTACATAAGACATGCGCTTTAAACAGTGGAAGTACGAACAAATTTCATAAAAACTCTAATCCAGAAATACGCACGCAACGATGAGCGTTAGAAGAGGTGCAAGAGGCCGCGGCGGAGGTCGTGGAAATGTTATTAAAATCAGAGTGCACAGTGAAAGCATAGTGGCGCGACTTGAGCGGTGCGATTAATAGTTAGTTGGAAATTTCGAGGACAAAATTTCTTTAAGGGGATAGAATTGTAACGCCCCGAATTTGGGCCTAGTAGAATTGGGCCTATTGGGCTTTGAGTCTCATAAAATTTGTAAGTGAGTAAGAAAATGACAAATGACATGACGACTTTAAAGGTTTAATGAATTTGGAGTGTCTAGGTCTGTTAGAGAAGCTCTAGGTTCGATTTCTGTGGTGAAGGATTCTTAATTTATTTAGTTAAGGTATCAGGGTTGTAAGTAGTGGGTTTTTAAAATAAAAATAAGTGAAATATGGCACAAAGAAGCTTGTGGTGAAGTGGCTAAGTGACGCAACTTGGTTGTAGAGAGGTGGCGACATATGTATGTAAGGAGGTCTGAGGTTCGAGTGCTAGCTTAGTTTTATTTTAGAGTTTAATTTTAGGCTTCTAGAAGGCTGGAATTGGCGTGTAGAGGGACTCTAAGGAGAAGTTATAATTAGAGAGAATTTAGGAGAAGGATAAGGGTGATATCATGGAGAAAAATCAGGAGATGAGCAGTGGATGAAGTGGTGTCGAATTGGACTTTAGGGGTGGCTAAGTTTCGCCTGTAGGCTATATAAATGTGTGTGTGCCAAATCTCGGGTCCTAGGCAATGCCAAATTTTCCATTCTTTTTCTTTTCTTTGTCGAAACCTTATTTTTTCACAACCAAAAATACGTTGCCTTGTTGTTGAAATTTCCTAGCTGAATCGCTTTGTGCCGCATTCGTTTGAAGGGCTCTTTCGGTTTTCAATACTTTTCTCTTCTCTCCCATAGCCGAATTCTCTCATTGCCAAATTACCACCATCTTTTTCCTTGATCCCTATTAGTGTCGAATCTTTGTTGTTTTCCTCCATAACAAATCGATTGTTATCTACTATCACTCAAGGTTAAAAGCCGAATCTCGTTCAGTAGCTATCTAGGCTGCAGGATCAAAAGTGGATTCGGCAAGTATTCAGTTAACCCTTTAGTGTGTTTTGTTAAAAGCCGAAGGGCTATCTAACTTCTCATTGTCGTTAATCTTGTATCAACAAGGGTAAGGTTCAAAGATCGCAAGTGTGGTAAGGATCGTTAGCAAAGTGTAAGTGCTCAACTCGATTATGGTTTAAGTAAATGGCCAAATGTGAGTATGATCTATAGGGGTGGCTTGTGTGGATTATGAGTCACTCAAACTTTGATGGTGTATGTGTGAGTGCAGATCTAGGGGATACTCGTGATTAGTAGCTAAGGAAGGGCTATTAGAATCGGTGGCACCTGGTAAAGATACTGTAAGGCTTCAGCTTTTGGTAAATGTTTTGATTAAGTATGGGTGATTGATTGAAGGTTGGTTGGTTGTAGGTTCAAGGCTAAGGATAGTATAGCACGTCGCAGTAACTAGGTGTGTACAAACACTACACACACATGATATCGGCAATGCCAAAAAACCGAAAGTGGTTAAACGGGCCCGTGGGCCCGAAGGCTAAGTTTGATGAAATTTATTGATTTGGTTATATGAATTGAGTTAGTCATGCTTGTTACATGATCTAGAATAATTTTGGGCCTAATAGGCCATATGAATAAGATCTGGGCCTAATGGGCCATAAGGATGTGATTTGGGCTTAATGGGCTATATAAACGTGAAATGGGCTTGATGGGCTTTATGGGGACGTTGACAAGTATGCTAGGGTTTAATAGACTTTAGGCTTAGTTCTGAACAACTCTTAAACCACATAAGACTTAATTTAATAATCAACATGTCCGGGGACAAGTTGCTGGGTTAGAGTGTGGCAATGGACATATGCATGTCTAGGATTGGATCTAGGAAAGCTTGGTACTTAAGTGGTCCTAGCGGCCCACCTCCTCTTATCTGGAATCCTACCTGGTGCGTAATGTCTGTTCATTTTAGCCGCAAGGACTTGTTAATGGGCCAAAGTTCATAACTAAAATCGAGAGGGACCAAAATACCCCTGATTTGAAATTTACCAAAATACCCTTAGTTTGAAAATTTCCAAAATATCCTTAGATTTACAAAATTTTCAAAATACCCCTATTTTGCAAAATTAACTAAATACCCCTATAGAGTAGGTTTACGAAAATACCCGTAGGTAGTGAAGTGACTAAAATACCCCTGGGGGATGGATGTGTAGAAATGTGTGTGTTGCATTCATGAAATATATGTTGCACTTGGGTGGGTTTGATGATACGGAGGAAGATTTGAGGATCGCATAGTCACTTGACGACCGTGGATTCACCGGTGGCTTTAAGCCCATTATAGTAGCTTTGCTGCAACTTTTGAGTTGTGCCGCTGCTGGTGCTATCTTTGTAGTGTAGGGATGGGTGGGTTGATATTTATATCCCCACAGGAGTGTAGGGTTGGAAGGAAAATGGAGTGCAGGGTTGGATTTGGGATGGGTGCATTGCATTCCTGTGATACTGATGTGATGTGAGGTCATTGCGGGCTAAGGCCCAATACCATCGAATTGGATAGGGCTTAGGCCCAATGTGATATTCGTATGTTGATTGGTTACCAAGGGTCGTACACACTGAGTTTTGAAACTCACATCGTTTTGTTAAATGTTTTAGGTGACCCTCAGTAGACGGCTCGACATGGGAAAGGATTCAGAGATGGCCACACTACAAGATACTTAGGAATTTTGTTTATTTGTTTCAAAGGACATGATTTTAATTACTTTATTTTCGTTGATTGCAATAAGGCCTTGTACTCCGATTTGACTTTAGATTTTTTGTTTTGTTATCATTGTTTAACTATTTACTTAATTATTAAACTTAAATAAATTTTCTTAAAGATGGTTTTCGAAATACCTAAAAATATGGGCTTTTATCATTTTTTAACAAGATTCAAGGATTTTGGGCTTTTAGGCCTTAAAATTTAACTTATCAAAATCGTTTTAAATTATCGCTTTGATGTGACATCACCGGATTCGGCCATAATGTCTAGGCTGGGTCTTGGGGTATTACATTTAGTGGTATCAGAGCCCAGTTGCAAAGCTCGGGCTGTGAAATGGGCCTTAGATTTTGGGTTTTTTTTAAAACAAATAGATTAAAAAGCTTGGGCTGTGAGGGTATTGTTGTCGTATCGCCTCCTCAGGTTCCCACGTAGCTTCCTCAGTACTGTGATTTCGCCACAGCATTTTAACCAGAAGAATCGACTTCTTCTTTAGTACCTTAACCTCACGGTCCAATATTTGTACTGGTTCTTCCTCGAAGGTCAAATCTGGCCTAACTTCTATCTCCTCAACTGGTACTATATGTGTGAGATCAGAGCGATAACGCCTCAGCATGGAGACATGGAACACATTGTGAATACGGTCTAATTTTGGAGGCAACTCAAGTTGATAGGTAACTGGTCCCATACGCTTTATAATAATGTAAGGCCCAATGAACCTAGGGCTAAGCTTACCCTTTCGCCCAAACCTCAGTATCTTTTTCCATGGGAAGACCATAAGAAAGACATAATCCCCCACAGAGTACTCGATCTCTCGGCGTTTAAGATCTGCATAAGACTTCTGCCTTTCAGACGCTTCCTTCAACCGGTCTCAAATCTGTTTTACCTTTTCTTCGATATCATAAACTAACTCTGGCCCCAAAACTCCCCGTTTGCCCAGCTCAATCCAACAGGTAAGAGTACGACACCTACGATCATACAACGCCTCGTGTGGTGCCATTTGAATACTGGACTGATAGCTGTTATTATATGCGAACTCTACTAGTGGAAAATAGTCTTCCCAGCTGCCTCGGAAATTAATAACACAACTTCTTAACATGTCATCCAGTATCTAAATCATCCTCTCTGACTGACCATCTGTCTAAGGATGGAACGCAGTACTGAAGTCTGACCTAGTACCCAAAGCCTCGTGTAACTTCTTCTAGAATCGAGATGTGAATAGAGGGTCTCTGTCAGATATGATAGAAATCGGTACCCCATGCAGTCTCACAACCTAAGCCACATATAACTTTGCCAGCTTCTGCAACGAGTAATCAGTGTGGACTGGTATAAAATGGGCAGGTTTAGTCAATCGATCTACAACAACCCATACTGAATTCTTCTTAGTAGGCAATAAGGGTAGCCCACTCATAAAATCCATAGTTACCCTCTTCCACTTCTAAAGTGAAATCTTGAATAGCTACAGTAACCGAGAAGGCAACTGTTGCTCAACTTTAACTTGCTGACATGTCAAGCACTTACTAAAAAATTCAGTAACTCCGCGTTTCAGCCCTGGCCACCAGTACAGCTCACAAAGATCTTGTTATAACTTGTTTCTGCCAAGATGCATAGCGTATGGACTACTATGCGCCTCTCGCAGTATAGATTGCCTTAAATCATGATCGTGTATGTCAGAGTCTTAAAAATTTATAAAAAGAATGATCGAGCCTAAAAACTAACTGTGACAATGATTGAGGCAAGTGCACCTATCGAACAGTAGTATAGCTTAGTGGCAATACCGGATTTTCAAACCCAAAGGAACCAAAAGTACTAATACTAACTTTCTTTTTATTATTTAGCCTAGAAATTAAAGGATTTATTAATTAATCTAAAATTAACTAACTATTAAGCTAAAGATGCAAAGACAAAGAGATTGGGGAAAATACTTGTGGTAAAAACCAATTGATTAAGACAATACCCGAGAAAAAATCCACCTAGACTTCACTTGTTATCTAACTTTGAACCAGACAATTTGTTCACTTGACTTGATCCGTAGGATTCCCTAATGTATATTAATACCTCTTTCGAGGCTACTAACGTCTAACCCTAGGTTGATTAATTGATTTTTCTTTCTAATTAAAACCCCTAGAATTGCATTAACTCGATCTATGGACTCCCAAATTAGGTTTGACCCTAATCCAGCAGATTTTTGTAATCCTATTTCTAGGGGTGCGATCAACCCCGCTTAATTATGCTAGATCTACTCTTAAATAGGGACTTTTTCTCCACTGCCTAAGCACATCAATACTTGAGTCAATATCATGGAATATCAAAACAAGAATTAAGAACACATAGTTAAGAACAAATCAAGTATTTATCATATAGTTCAGAAAACAATAACAAGATTCATCTTAGGTTTCATCCCCCTCAGGTATTTGAGGGTTTAGTTCATGATCATAAAAGAATACATCTCAAAAGAAAAGATAAAACAAAACTTAAGAAAACCCTAAAACCCCTTGAAGGAATTGAAGAAGAGATCCTCTGTCTTGAGTATAACTCTGGCTTCTTAAGATGAATCAACTGGCTTTCTTCGAGTGAATCCCACAATTTTGGCCTCTCTGGTTCGGCTCCTTGGCCTAGCTGGACACCTATCTGGACTCCCAACTGGACTCCCCCTGAAGGTTGGCCTCTAGGGTGTTTATATAGGCTTTTGGAATAGCTTTCTTTGCCTCTAAGTATCCTAATCCGAATGAAACTCTTCTTTGTCACGACAGGGACACGCCCATGTCACATGCCCATGTGAATCATGGCCAAGCCGTGTTCGGGTCCGTTAATGAGGCAAGGCCATGTGGTCTTGGGCCCAGGCTGTGTTGATTTTGCGATATGGCCCATTTACTCAGTTTTAGGTTCGTTTCTCGTTCTTTTCATCCTCTGGTGCTCTCCTAAGTATAAAACATGAAAATAAAGGATTAAGAGCACCAAATTACACAATTCAGGGAATAAATCATCCAAAAGTATGCTAAATGTGGGATTAAAATATGTTTATATTACGGTTTATCAAATACCCCCACACTTAAGCATTTGCTTGTCCACAAGCAAAATTCTCAACTCACAATTAAAATGAACTTCCTTGATTCATAATATTCATCAATAATGTTTCATCATAATTCACAGATAATTCATACATTGATAATTTAAATAGAAAGATCCTAAAGATTCAAACAATCAAAGTCATAGTTTTTGTAGCATGAAAATATAGGTGTTTTCCCTTTACCTAAATAATTACCTTTAATTCAAAATCGACAAGAGTTGACATCCTCACTAAAGATTCACTCAAATCACTCAAAGTGTTTAAGGTTCAAAATTAACCACTCAAAGGTCGAACATGAAAAGTTAATCCCATAGGCTTGCCTGAAATCAAATCTCCACCACTGTAAAATGAGATGTTACACAAATCAAAAAGTATTTAAAAAGGGTTGTAATAGGGCTTGGGTTAAAGGTGTGGATAAAGGCTGAATTAGAGGGTTAGAATCGAGATTGAATTGAAATTTTCTTAACTAGAAAAATAAATTGATCCTAAATAATTACTTCAACTAAAAACTTGTAATGCTAATAATACGAGCTTTTTCTTCAAGATGTGGAATTTAAACATGTAAGCTCACTTAATTAAAACTAATAAATATAGTTCAATTTTTTTTAAGACCAAATCATAAGAAAGGATGAATTTAACTACTGATTTAAAGATTATAGTCAGGCAACTGATCAAATTAAATCTCGATATAAAGGTGGTCAAAAGGAATGGTGATAACAAATGTAGACCGGGTTTTAGGTTAATATTAGTGGGTGATTAATAAAAAGGGTTGTTAGGATCAAAGGGGTTCACTAGGGGTTAATTATAAGGGTAGGCTTTTAGTGGAGTAAGTGGGTTAAATCCTAAGTGCCTTTATCATCTCTGTATATCAAATCAATTAATGTGGTCTCGACATGTATAATCGAAGCAAGTTCTAGAATAACAAATCAATGTTGACACACTCATAACGAAAAGTGAGCACGAAAGAATGTTTGCTCTAAAAGGCTCAAAATCTCATGAAAATTATGGGTTTTTGATATCAACCTTGTAGATTTCAAACTTCAAGGTAATAAGTAGATTCAGGTAGACAACCTAACAAAATTTTAATTTTTTTAAAATAGACTTATCATGCTTGATTCTCTAGTCTCCTAAAGTTTAAATCATCACTGCACAATTATCAATGACTTAATCCAAAACATATCAATAAAAATCATGAATCACAGGAACTTTCTTCTAATTAGTAATATGAGAAAATTACTTAAAGACAAGATATCATTCATGGCATAATTCAAGGATTTGAGAATAATGAAGAAAGTTGGGCACTTTCTCGAAATAAATATTCACCCCCACACTAAAGATGTATATTGCCCTCAATGTACAAAGATTTATATGAAATTTAAGAGAAAGGGAGAGGTGAAACTTCCTAAATTTGGATGGCTTCCTTGAGTTGGGAGTGTTATGGTGTGGTGGCCGCTGACAATCCATGCGCTAGATGAAGAAATTAGGAAGCTCGTGAAGAACTAGCCAGGAAATATTAAAACACATTGAAAATAAACTAATTATGTATTTAAAGACAAGAAAGATAAAGAGAAAGAAAATAGAAAGTAAAATAAAATTAAAAGAAAAGATGAATGGATCGAAGAGTCCTTATTGTTAGATGGTTCGCGAGGTGGGTGTTATTTTTAGGGCTATGGTGGGGTGGTGGTCGTGGTCGTGGTGTGATTCCCTAGTAGCCTTTAGAACCTAAAACCAAGAAACTAAAATAAGATAAACTAAATTTAGAAGAAGAGAAGTAAAGATAAGGAAAATAAAGAAAAATGAGAAAAGAAAAATGATAAACTGTAATAGTAACATATTTTTAAACCCACATTTAGCGTGCTTTTCGATGATTTAAGCCTGGAATTGTGTAAATTGGTACTCTTAATCCTTTGTTTTCATGTTTTATACTCAGAAAAGCACCGGAGGATGAAAAGAATGGAAAACGGGCCCAAAATGGGGTAAATGGGCCACATCACGAAATCAACACGGCTTGGGCTCAAGACCACACGGCCGTGCCTCATTCAATAGTCTCGAACACGGCCTGGCCATGATTCACACGGGCGTGTGCCATGGGCGTGTCCCTTCCATGACTGTAACAACCCAAACCCGGCCCAAACACTATGGCCGAATCTAGTTGTTACAGGAAAAATATTTTTTTAAAGCCCGTTTGGAAAACCAACTTAAGTTTTGAAAACTCTTCATTTAAGTGGGCTTGTTAAAACCATACTTAGATTTTAATTTAGAAATTTAATTAAGTAAAATTATTATAAAATTACAAGTGTGCCCGATGGCTCGTTAAAAACAATTTCGTTCTGACTTGGAAAACATACGATTTTTAATTAATAGTAATAACAAGTTTAAAACAAGTATTCAAGCATATAACAATAATAAAATATTCTAGGAGGCCTTATTACAATTTAACAAAAATAACCGACATGCAAAAGTTGATAAAATAAAACCCAAGTCTATTAAATTAAAATTTCCACTGCATGGCCTCCTCGAGTCCCTCCGGCTCCATCTCCGCGATCTACTCATCTGCAAAATGTTAAGGGAAGGGGTGAGTCACCAAGACTCAGTGCATAAGTCCCCTACCCGGAAAAATATATCTCATACACAATTTATTAATAACATGCTCATGCAACCCAACTAGCCATCCATACACCTTTTCTACCCCGTGTGGTCAAAACCACTGGTGGTCAAAACCACTAATGACTTAGAGTCACAAATCAGATGATGGGGCCAACCCATCGTGTGGTCAAAACCACTGATGACCATAGGTCACAAAATATCAAGTGTGGTCAAAACCACTGGTGGTACCAAACCACTGGGACTTAGTCGCAAATATTCAATCGTTGTGGTCAAAACCACTGATGACCATAGGTCACATATAATCTGATGGGGCCAACCCATCTTGTGGTCAAAACCACTGACGACAGTCCATATTTCATCCCTCTCCTCTCATCAATCCCACCATCACATGCTTATTCATCAATTTCATATATATCATGTCATAGTATTAAACATCATGTGATGGCATATAACATATATCAAAAGTTACAAGGCAGGACTTACGAAATCCGTGATTATGCCACAAGCTAATCACAATCAAAATAATCAAAACAAATAATAATGTCATGTAAATTAATAAAGTGTGTAGAGAGATCTACACACTGTTATTATCGAAACTCCTAGACCTCGAAAAGCCGATCTATGACGCTAGATCCCGATCCTACATTCGGCCAAATGTCAAGTTAGATACCAAAGGCCTATTCGGCCAAACCAATTATTTAAAAGAGTTCTCCTTTTTGAACCCGAATCCCTACCTATTCGCTTTTAAGTACTAGCCTTCTGTTTGCACCCTATAATCGGTAACCATTAGTAGCTACTTAATAGCCTTGGCTTTGAACACCAATTAAATACCAAAATAAAAGTAGACCCTTACCTCCTTACCAAACCGATTGAAGAAAAGAAAGAGGAGAACACCCTTGCTTTAATATTCGGCCAAGACTTCTCAAAGTAGGGAGAAGGGAATTTGCTATTGTTGGTTAAAACAATAAACAAGGTTGGCTTATGTGAAAAGAAGAACAAAAAGTAGGAGAAGATGTTGGAATTTTATTAATAACAAAGCAGAGGAATTTCGACAAACAAAGTGGTGGATTATTCGGCCAATGGTGGAAGAAAGAAAAAGGAGAATTAGTAGGAGAAATCAAAGGTTGTTTTTGGCTAAAAAAAAAGAAAAAAAAAACTGGAATTTTTGTTTGAAGAATCCCTAGGGAATTTTAAAGTGAGCAGTAGGGGAAAAAGGTTCTTTGGAATTTTGCTTTACTTCTTTGTACAAAAAGATTAATTTTGAGCGATTTCAAGAGTCCTAATGTCGCCCTAATTCTCCTCTCTTTGCTAATAATTAAACTATTAATTATCACCTAGGATAATAGCACTTTATCTCCTATCTTTGTTTAAACAAATTGAGTGAAAATAAAACACCAAACTTACCTCTTCCAAACCTACCTTGAGAGTCCAAAGTGCAACCAAACTCTTCACCCACGCCAAGAAACAAAAGAGAAAAGAGAGGAATAAAAAAACCAAGGTCTTGCTTTGCTTGGATTCGAAACTGGAACCCCAAGCAAAGAGCCTTCTTAACACGCCCTGGAGCCACTCGGCCACATTGACTTTCATGTCAATTAACCACATCATTTAATTATAAACCTTACGAGCCCTTTTCCCTTTTAGCGCTAAAGCCCAAAAACAAAATCCCTTTTGCGTTCCCACAACTTGAACCCGAGTCCCTTTGCCAAAGCTCCTTTAAGTAGCGCCTCGCACTCCGCCCTCCTGCATTTCATGTCCATTCCTTGCCCGAAAATTTCTTTTAAGCCTTCTTTACCAAAGCCCAAAGATCGCATAAAAATAAATCCCCAAGCGCCTCTCTTCACACTCGAACCTCATGCTCAAGGCGCCATTTGCCCAAGCCTTAAGTGGCGTCATTAAGCCACCCTACCAATGCCAACCCTTGTGTCCAAACACGCCAAAAATTATTCTTAAGGCCTCTTTGGCCCACCCCCTTTTTAGACACTTAAAGAAAAAATTTTAATATGTGTCAAGCCTAGCTCGGGTTATTTTTAGACCCTTAAACATGTCAAATAAAATTATAAATTTTATTTCTTGAAGCCCCATTGGAATTTATTCAAATTACAAATAACCCCTAATTGAGGTGTTACAATTCTACCCTCTTAAAATAATTTCGTCCTCGAAATTACTTACTAACGAATAGTCGTACATCTTAACTCACCGTGCTACGCTTATATCTGCGTACTGACGATCTTAATAGAACTATCCTACTTCCTAGGCACAATCTCTAAGTTCACAACCAAGGTTTTGTGCACTTCCCTAGTAAAACAAGAAAACTCTACAACAATCAAAGTAATTAAGGGTATTCCAGAAGTAAGGAACATACCCGTTGTTGCATCTGGTACCTCCTCCTCCTCGCGACGGCCAACTGCATAAACCAACCTTGGTTGCCTCGCCTCTGCACCTCAAAGACACCTCGGCCATGCCGTTACCATTTCCATTACCTCTAGCCGCACCTCGACCCTCTCGTGGTGGTCTTTCATTTCTAACCTGAGCACGGTTCTTGTCCCTCGGTTGATTCTTAGCTAACTTCCGAGGACAATCCCTTACACGGTGATCGAATGATCCACACTCAAAGCATCCACGATTACCATTCCAACACTCCCCTTGTGAAACTTGCCACACTTATCACACCGTGGCGGCCATTGAGGATTAGTAGCGGGAGCGGGCCTAATGACTTGATTTGACCCTTCAAACCTCATCCTCTTACATTTCATTACCCGAGAACCTTGAAGGTTCCGAGCTCCTCTTATTCCAATTTCGTTCTTGGTTCCGCTTAACGGACTGTCTTACTTCCTCAGCAACTTTAGACTTCTCCACAAGAACAGCAAACTCTCGTTCCTGTTGTGGAGCTATCATCATTCTCAATTCATCTCTAAGCCCATCTTGAACGACGACACGGCGCTCATGCTCGGTACCCACAATACCACGAGCATACCTACTCAACCTTAAAAACTCGCCTCATATTCCGCTCATCGACTTAGTTCCTTGCACTAGCCCTAGAAAGGCTTTCTCTCGAGCATCCGTATAGCTAGTGCCTACATACATACTTCTTCCGAAAGCGGTTTGAAGTAGTCCCATGTGAGATCATCACCGCGGCTCCATCCCGGTATCGACCACCAGCTGTACGCTTCATCCTTTAGAAGTGACACGCCCCCTTCGACTTCTCCTCCTCGGTCAGTCGAGATCATCCATGACCCTTTCCGTAGATTCCGGCCAATATTCGGCAGTGACACTGGTGCCACTCCCGAGACACCACGGAATACCTCGACCCCGTTAGACCGAGATTCGCTCGGGAATAGACCGAGCTCCCAAATTCCCACCGGCCCGGCCACCATCTCCAAAACCCGAAAAAAGACTTGCGACACGGCCTCACCACCGGTGCGGTCACGCTCCTCACCACGAAAGTAGGAGGTGGTGGTGGCGGTGGTACCTCATTTTCCGAACCTTGACGACGACTGACGGGTTCGGACACCGTCATCCTACCCCTACCGCATCCACGGACGCCCACGTCCTCTAGAACTCATTCTATCTATCGCGCTTTTAATCGATTAAGAAAATTTTATGTGTTAGCATTTGTTTCACTTTCTTATTCGCGAAGAAATTTTATGAAATGTAATTTAATTAGGGATTCTTTCGAGCAAACAAGGTTTGAGTCTTCTATCCTAGTTCACACAAAGAGTTCATGCATCCATTCCTTAATGCTTTCCATACCTATTCACTCTTGGACACTTACGCCCATTTCTAACCAGTGGTATTTTCGTCATTTTCCTACAGAGGTATTTTCGTCATATAAGAAGTTTTAAAACTTTAGTAAAGTAGGCCATTTTGTAATTCCCAAAGCTGGAGGTTTTTCTGAAAAATTTGTAAAATTTAGAGATATAGCATCGTTTTGAAACCAGGGTATTTTGGTAATTTTGTCATTCGGGGGCAATTTTGTAATTTTGATAAATCGAGGTATTTCAACAGGTTGTAAAACTTGAGGGTCCTTTTTGAAAGTTTTCCTTTTCAAATAGTGATGTTGGTAAAGTTTTCCAAGGATCGTGGTCATTTTCGGTAATTTTCACAAATTGAGGCGTTTCGTAATTTTCTAAAACCAAAATATTTAGGTGTTGATTTTCAAAGCTAAGTTGTTGGATATTTGTAAAGTAGTTGAAATTTTTGAGCAAAACCATTGAAGCGATATTTTATGAACCGAGGGCATTTTAGTAATTTTACCCCAAGGGTAATTTTCCACAAATCAAGCTTTTCAAGGAAAACGTTGTAAAATGACGTTCTCAGATTGCAAAAGTTTTGAAAACATTAGGGTTGTTGTTGTTTCATTCTTTTTCGAAAACATGGCTAATTCCCTTTTCGAGTTTTAATCATTATGTTTAGCCTATGACCAGAGAGCCCTCTTGGTCGGGGTGAACAGAAGTTACGCACGGGTAGGATACTGCGAAGAGGAGGTGAGTCACACGGATCGCTTAAATACCGTGCTCTTAGGATCCACTCCTAGACATGCGTACAGAGGTTACCACACCCTAGCTCAGTGACTAAGTCATAAGTGGGTTTAGTTCTTTAAGTCTTATGTTTGGTTTGTGTGTTTGAGCACTCTAATCCTAGGGTTCAAGTTCCTATAAGTCTATCTACGTTCCATGCTTCCTACCCTTCTACAGAATATAATTCACAAAGAGGTTTAGATGTACTTACCTGGGCGGATCGGTGCCGGAGACTCGGGCCATGCTATTCAAAACCAAAAATAGTTCAAAAAAGCCTACCAAAACATTTTTAGGCCTTGGGCCCCCACAGCCGAGCTTTGAACTGGGCTCTGATACCAATTTGTAACAACCCAAACCCGGCCCAAACACTATGGCCGAATCTAGTTGTTACAGGAAAAATATTTTTTTAAAGCCCGTTTGGAAAACCAACTTAAGTTTTGAAAACTCTTCATTTAAGTGGGCTTGTTAAAACCATACTTAGATTTTAATTTAGAAATTTAATTAAGTAAAATTATTATAAAATTACAAGTGTGCCCGATGGCTCGTTAAAAACAATTTCGTTCTGACTTGGAAAACATACGATTTTTAATTAATAGTAATAACAAGTTTAAAACAAGTATTCAAGCATATAACAATAATAAAATATTCTAGGAGGCCTTATTACAATTTAACAAAAATAACCGACATGCAAAAGTTGATAAAATAAAACCCAAGTCTATTAAATTAAAATTTCCATCGCATGGCCTCCTCGAGTCCCTCCGCTCCATCTCGCGATCTACTCATCCGCAAAATGTTAAGGGAAGGGTGAGTCACCAAGACTCGATGCATAAGTCCCCTACCCGGAAAAATATATCTCATACACAATTTATTAATAACATGCTCATGCAACCCAACTAGCCATCCATACACCTTTTCTACCCCGTGTGGTCAAAACCACTGGTGGTCAAAACCACTGATGACTTAGAGTCACAAATCAGATGATGGGGCCAACCCATCGTGTGGTCAAAACCACTGATGACCATAGGTCACAAAATATCAAGTGTGGTCAAAACCACTGGTGGTACCAAACCACTGGGACTTAGTCGCAAATATTCAATCGTTGTGGTCAAAACCACTGATGACCATAGGTCACATATAATCTGATGGGGCCAACCCATCTTGTGGTCAAAACCACCGGCTTGATCCATATTTCATCCTCTCCTCTCATCAATCCCACCATCACATGCTTATTCATCAATTTCATATATATCATGTCATAGTATTAAACATCATGTGATGGCATATAACATATATCAAAAGTTACAAGACAGGGGACTTACCCGAAATCCGTGATTATGCCACAAGCTAATCACAATCAAAATAATCAAAACAAATAATAATGTCATGTAAATTAATAAAGTGTGTAGAGATCTTACACACCTGTTATTATCGAAACTCCTAGATCTCGAAAAGCCGATCTATGACGCTAGATCCTGATCCTACATTCGGCCAAATGTCAGTGTTAATACCAAAGGCCTATTCGGCCAAACCAATTATTTAAAAGAGTTCTCCTTTTTGAACCCGAATCCCTACCTATTCGCTTTTAAGTACTAGCCTTCTGTTTGCACCCTATAATCGGTAACCATTAGTAGCTACTTAATAGCCTTCGGCTTTGAACACCAAATAAATACCAAAATAAAAGTAGACCCTTACCTCCTTACCAAACCGATTGAAGAAAAAGAAAGAGGAGAACACCCTTGCTTTAATATTCGGCCAAGACTTCTCAAAGTAGGGAGAAGGGAATTCGGCTATTGTTGGTTAAAATAATAAACAAGGTTGAAACATGTGAAAAGAAGAACAAAAAGTAGGAGAAGATGTTGGAATTTTATTAATAATAAAGAGAGGAATTTTAGCAGACAAAGTGGTGGATTATTCGGCCAATGGTGGAAGAAAGAAAAAGGAGAATTAGTAGGAGAAATCAAAGGTTGTTTTTGGCTAAATAAAAGAAGAAAAAAAAACTGGAATTTTTGTTTGAAGAATCCCCTAGGGAATTTCGGCAGCAGCAGCAGGGGAAAAAGGTTGCTGGAATTTTGCTTTACTTGCTGTACAAAAAGATTAATTTTGAGCATTTCAAGAGTCCTAATGTTTGCCCAATTCTCCTCTCTTTGCTAATAATTAAACTATTAATTATCACCTAGGATAATAGCACTTTATCTCCTATCTTTGTTTAAACAAATTGAGTGAAAATAAAACACCAAACTTACCTCTTCCAGCCTACCTTGAGAGTCCAAAGTGCAGCCAAACTCTTCACCCACGCCAGCAGCAAAAAGAGAAAAGAGAGGAATAAAAAAAACCAAGGTGCTGCTGCTTGGATTCGAACCTGGAACCCCAAGCAAAGACCCCCTTAACACCCCCAGCCACTCGGCCACATTGACTTTCATGTCAATTAACCACATCATTTAATTATAAACCTTACGAGCCCCTTTTTCCTTTTAGCGCTAAAGCCCAAAAACAAAATCCCCCTTTTTGCGTTCCCCACAACTTGAACCCGAGTCCTTTGCCAAAGCTCCTTTAAGTAGCGCCTCGCCACTCCGCCCTCCTGCGTTTCATGTCCATTCCTTTCCGAAAATTTCTTTTAAGCCTTCTTTACCAAAGCCCAGCATCGCATAAAAAATAAATCCCCCAAGCGCCTCTGCTGCAGCTCGAACCCTCATGCTCAAGGCGCCATTTGCCCAAGCCTTAAGTGGCGTCATTAAGCCACCCTACCAATGCCAACCCTTGTGTCCAAACACGCCAAAAATTATTCTTAAGGCCTCTTTGGCCCACTCCCCCTTTTTAGACACTTAAAGAAAAAAAATTTTAATACTGTGTCAAGCCTAGCTCGGGTTATTTTTAGACCCTTAAACATGTCAAATAAAATTATAAATTTTATTTCTTGAAGCCCCATTGGAATTTATTCAAATTACAAATAACCCCTAATTCAGGGTGTTACAATGACAAAGAGAAATTTCACTCGGATTAGGATACTTAAAGGCGAATAAACACATTTAGAAGCCTATATAAACACCCTAAGTATGACCTAAAAGAGGAGAACCCAGAGCTTTAGTCAGGGGGCGTTCAGCTAGGCCAAAGAGGGCAGATTTGTGGGAATTCACTCGAAGATAGCCAATTGATCCATTTCAAGAAGCCAAAATTATACTCAAGACGAAGGATCTCTCCTTCAATTCCTTCGGGGGTTTTAGGAATTTCTTATGTTTTGTTTTATCTTTTCTTCTGAAATGTTTTCTTTTATTATTATGAACTAAACACTCAGATACCTGAGACGGATGAAACCTAAGATGAATCTTGTTATCGTTTGCTGAACTATATGATAAATATTTGACTTGTTCTTAATTATGTGTTCTTAATTCTTGTGTTGATATTTCCAGGATATTAATTCAAGTGTGATGTGCTTAGGTGGAAGAGCAAAAGTCCCTGCCTAAGAGTAGATCTAGCATAGTTAAGCGGAGTTGCTCACGCGCCTAGAGATAGTGTGACGAAAATCTACCGGATTAGGGTCAAACCTAATATGGGAGTCCATAGATCGAGTTAATGCAATTATAGGGGTTTTAATTAGAAAGAGATTTCAATTAATCAACCTAGGGTTAGACGTTAGTCGCCTCGATAGAGAGATTAATATATGTTAGGGAATCCTACGGATCAAGTTAAGTGAATAAATCGTCTGGTTCAGAGTTAGATAACAAGTGAAGTCTCGGTGGATTTTTCCTCGAGTATTGTCTTAGTCAATTGGTTTTCTCTCTCAAGTATTTTCCCTAAATTTTATTCTTCTTTGTCTTAGAGTTTTTAGCTGAGTAGTTAGTTAATTTAGATTAAACAACAAATTCTCTTTATTTTAGGCTAGATAATAAAAAGAAAGTTAGTATTAGTACTTTTAGTTCCTTTGGGTTCGACAATCCGGTCTTGCCTTAACTATACTACTGTTCGATAGGTGGACTTGCCTCAAATCGTTGTCATAGTTCATTTCCAGGTTTGATCATTCTTTTTATAAATTTTAAGACTTTGACATCGCATAAAACAACGATCAAGTTTTTGGCGCCATTGCTAGGGAACTGAAATATTAAGAAAGCTCGATTTTTATTACTTTAGCCATTTTTATTTTTTGCAATTTACTTTTATTTCTTAGTCTGTTTTTAACTTTGCTAATTTTCATTCTTTTGTTCCCTTCAGGTACCTCTAGTTTATGACTAGAAGGAACCCAAAAGGACCCCTACTTTACGATAGTGATATTGAAGGTACAGTTCGCAGAAATCAAAGAGAAATAAGGCGAAGCTTAAACTACATAGAAGAAGAGCAAGAAGCCAAAATCAATACCACCGAAGGGATGGCTGAGAATAATCCACTACCTCCAGAGGCGGCCGGACGCCATGCTCCTCGAACTATGTATGATTATGCTAAACCTAATTTAACATGAACTGAGCCAAGTATTGTTAGACCTGCTATTGCCGTAAATAATTTTGAACTGAAACCTAACACTATACAGATGATACAACAGTTTATTCAGTTTGATGGTTTGCAGGATGAAGATCCAAATAATCACTTGGCGAATTTCCTAGAATTTTGCGACACTTTCAAGATAAATGGCGTTACTGATGATGCCATCCGTCTTCGGTTATTTCCCTTTTCTTTGAGGAATAAAGCCAAACAGTGGTTTCATTCTCTTCTAAGAGGGTCAATCACTACATGGGATCAAATGACCGAAAATTTTTTACTAAAATATTTTCCGCCGACCAAAACGGCCAAGTTAAGAAATGATATCTCTTCTTTTGTACAGATGGATTTAGAGACACTTTATGATGCATGGGAGAGATACAAAGATTAGTCGAATCTTGGTCAGCTTCTCTTCTATGCTCGATTCTATATCTTTCGAGCCGAAAGGCTATTTTGTTTTCCATTGTGGCTGTGGGTATTGTGTAGCTAACACCTCCTTTTCGTTCAAACGTTGCTAGGGGCTCATTTTTCATAACCAAGGAGTCGGCTGATTACCTTTCCCTTGCAGGAGATCTCTCTATTGGTGGTAAGTAGCGTTAGTTGAATAGACAGGTTTAATTTTATGGAGATGTGTTATCAAGGGTCGGAACTAATTGATTAAGAACTGTTGTTTTCATAGCTGCTTAATCTTGGGAACTTCAACTGACAACCCAAAGCAGGTGTGTAATCGTACACCTATTACCATACTGTTCAAACACCGATATTGTTGTGTTTCACTTCTGTGCTACTGTATATCGATAAAAGCCGAAAAGCTGTAATTCCGGCATCTGAAGGCCCTCGAGCGTGCGAACGCTCGTAGGGATAAATCGAACCACAATTGTTGGCGTTAGATCGTTGAGGTCGCCACGAACTTTTCGTTGGGTTTAGGTCGTAACGGGCCTCGATGGGCCATAGGGGCCCAATGGGCCCCACAGGGGTAAAATCTTCAGTAAGATGATAACAATGAGCCAGGCTGCAAAATTCGCTCAGCCGCATCTGAAATTAGACTGAATGGGCCACACAGCGTGTAGGCCCACTTGGGCCAAAAATTGGACTTTGGCCCAATTGCACCATTTCGATCAAAAAGGGTATTTATGTCACTCGAGGCGACTGTGGGCCTTAAGAAAGGTCGTTATACGAGTAAAATTATTGGAATACCCTTGATGGGTAGAATTACCGAAATACCCTCGATGGGTAAAATTACTAAAATACCCTCGATGGATAAAATTACCGAAATACCCCTAAGGGGTGAAATGATCGTTCTACCCTTAACCAACTAAATGACTGTTGTACCCTTAGTGGTAGTACCAGTGTGGTATGTGTATTAATTGTATGATTGATTATGATCAAGATGCACTGCATACATGGATTAGTTATGACATGACATACTGCATTGGGTTGGGTTTTTCTGATTTGGAGGAAGTACAAGTATAGTGGCATCGCCACGTACTCTGATCTTAGTGGCTCAGCCACGTATATTGTTATTAGCAGCTTTGCTGCATTGTTGTTAGCAGTTAGGCTGCATTATTGGTGAGTTGGTTGGGTTAGTCGACGTGGTCCCCATATGGTAAGCTGGTTGGTACGGGTGGTGTGTTGGCTGGGTGGGTCGACTTGGTCCCTACATGGAGAGATGGTTGGTATGGGTGGTGAGTTGGTGTAAGGGTTGGGTTACATGTTTGTTTTGCATCGATATGATATAGGGCTTAGGCCCAGACTGTTACTGAATAGGGCTTAGGCCCAGATTTATACCTATGGGCTTGGGCCCAGACCGTGACCGTAATAGGGGATTACACACTGAATTCTCGTAACTCACCCTTTTCTTTAGCTTTGCAGGTAATCCCCAGCCACAGAGGATTTGGAGTTGCGAGAGATTCGGAGGTGGCCACACGTCAGATATGCTTTAAAACTAAACTTAGCGATTTTATTTTATTTTATTTTATTTTATTGGGTTAATATTTTTGTAATAAGGCCATTTGGGATTTTTAACTTTTATATGGTGTTTCCTTTTAATTTCAACCTGATAGTCTATTAAACATGGGTTTTTAAAAAAATAACTACTGTTTTCAAAATAACACGTATCCGTAACTGTTTTGAATTAAACTTGTCTAACAGACAAGGTTTTAAATAATAATAATAATAATAATAATAATAATATTTTGCAAGAGAAAGTCTTTGAGTAAATCTTGGTTTGAAAATTTTGCAACGAAATCTAAAGTTTTAAAAGGTAGTAAGTTTTGAATTATAAGTAGGGTTTCCAATGAAAAAAGTAATTTTCAAACAACACTTTGATGTGACACGTTAGATTCGGTCATAACGTCTAGGCCGGGTTTTGGGTGTTACACTAATAGTCAGAGAGCGCGCTAAGGTTCCTTAATGACATGCCACTTTTAACACCTCTAACTCATTTCTATCGTCGGATTAGGGTTACAGAGCCTTACAATGCATATCATAACAATTACTAACATTTATCCATTCAAATATAAAATTTAATAACATATGATAAAATTCAAATGTCATATATAGCATAAATATAATTATTGATCTTATATCGGGCTTACTGGACCTTAAAAATAAGTTAGGAACAACCAGGGACTAATTTGAAACAAAACAGAAAGTTTTAGAAGATTTTGAAAAATTTGAAAACATGGGTCCAATGGTTGTCTGACATAGTCCAAACCATGTGGGCAATCGAAGTCTGGACACACAGTCGTGTCCCAGCCCGTGTGTCCATCCGTGTGAATATTTGAAATAGGGCTACACGGCCATGTCGTAAGCCGTGTGCCAAATCGTATATGCACTTGATGTTGGATCACAAAACCGAATCATGGGCCATGTGCCAGACCATGTTATATACTAACTTGAGACACACGACCGTGTTGTAGGCCATGTCTTAGACCCTGTGAAAACAATATCTAAAAAAAATAATGACACACTCTGTGTGGGATGGCTGTGTGTGGCACACGACTGTGTGGGGTGGTCGTGTGTGGCACACGGCCGTGTGACAGCTCGTGTCCCAGGCCATGTGCACCTTAAAAGTCCTGCATTTCTCATCATTTTTCCAAAAAAGCTTAGACCCCAAGCCACACCATTATCAGCTACAAAACCATGCTCAAACACATAGAATCTCATTCTAAAACATGTCAATTTCACCCACCTATGCCTAACCAATATGCCATCATTTGGCACCACAACTTATATACCAAATCAAATCAAAACCAAACCTATACTTTAATGTCACAAGCATATACCAAATGGTTTGCATTTAAGCTCAAAAACTATACATTAACTCATGTCAAAACTTACCATTACTCTTGTAACACCCCTAACCCGTGTCCGTCGCCGAAACAGAGTTACGGGGCATTATTGAAATTTTCAGAACATTTACAGATATGTTATGTCAATCACTATCCATTAACTGAGATCATTCTTAACGTCCCTTAAATGGACCCTTGAGGTCCAATACGAGCATTATAATCGAGTCAGGACTTAATCGAAAACTCTAAGAATTTTTCGTGACATTTCAAAAAAATTTCAAGCTGAAGGGCTCCCACGCCCATGTGGTCCAAGGGACACCCCGTGGGACTCTTAGACACGCCCCTGCCTCAGGCCATGTTTGATTTAGGTTGCTCTCTAACTTATGCCACACGACCATGCCATACGCCCGTGTGCTAGGCTATGTGGTTAAATTAATTCAATTCGGATTAAGTGCATGTTTCACACGGCCAAGACACACGCCCGTGTTCAAGGTTGTGTCTCCCACATGGCTAAGACACACGCCCGTGTCTTTGCCCGTGTGTTCAATTCTGAGCATTTTGTTTTCTCAAATTTAATGTGCAGGGGACACACGGCCTGGCTACACGCCTATGGGGTAGCTCGTGTGTCACACACGGTCTAGACACACGCCCATGTGTCTACTCATGTGGACAAAATAAAGCCATTTCTAGCTTCATTTCTAACCCAAAATTTCACCAAGTTCTTGCACCAATTTTACATTCAAATACCAACCAATCCAATCATTAAATTCAAGCCATTTATAATGTCTAACATGGTACATTGATGCATGAATTCATGTTCTTAATCTTACCTTTCATAACCATACTTATTTAACCTTTCTTAATCAATCAATAATTAACACTTATGTCATCCATGGAATAAACTTAAATACATATAAACATGTACCAAAACATAATCATCTCTAGCCATTCCAATGGCTAGATTACAATAACCATTTACATTTATATGCCAACATGGCCAATATAACCTATACATGCCATTCCAACCATAATTGATTTACCATATTGTACCGGCATGGGCCGATGGATAGCGTGAGTGATCTCCGCCAAGCTTCCAATCCAACGAGCTTCCAATTTACTCTAAATCAGGGGAAAATAAAATAGGGTAAGCATTTTATGCTTAGTAAGTTCGTATAACAGGGTACTTAACTTACCATTCATTCTATTTTGAGGTAACTATGTAAGGCACATTCATTCAATTTGACCTCAAGCCCTACGCATATCCTCATTGCCCTTGTTAGTCATATAATCCATAACAACATCACAAGCATATATGAGCTTGACAACAGTCAAGTTTCCATGCACATATGCATTCCACAACATGTATTCATTCAGCACGCATAATTTATCTCATTATTGCAAGTATAATTTCATAATAGTTCACTTCGAGTTTAGATCATTTCATATCAGATCTTTACTCATATTACTCGAAATATCAAGGTCACGATTAGTACACTCAAGGTGTAGAAGTCTATAATAAAAAATGCACATATATTCATCAAATAAAGTCCATGTACAAAAAACATCATCTCATGTTTTTATATATCATTTTTCGTGTAACATTATTTTCTATATTTTAGATGGATACGTATAATAACTAATTTCTTATACATATCTTCTCATATTAAGATTTCTACTCATTGAATTTATCTGAAATATCGATGGTTGCTCAGATAGTACACTCGAGGTGTACAAATCAGGATCCACCAATTCATATTCAATGGTACCCATAAGGTACTATCTCATAGAGTACACTCTTGAGCCACATGTATACAACAGGATTACCAGTCCAGGCTAAATCCTTTTTATGACATATGCTCTAAGGAGCTTGATCTGGATTACCCATCTGAACTAAATCCAATTCATAATATATGCTCGAGAGGACTCACATTAGGATTACCCGTTCAGGCTAAATCCTTTCTGTAATGAAGTCATTAGGATTGCTTGTTCGAGCCTAATCAATTCTGCAACAAATGCAGGACCTCGTTCATTTCGACAATTACATTTATCCATTGATTTTCATTTATTCAAACGGGATTTAAACATTTTTCAAACATTATCAGGCATGTGATTATTTCATACATCTATAATCATCCATATAATTCAAATGATCACATTTCACGTTCATTCCAAGCATAAAAGTAACATTTTCATCGTTTGACCTTTATCATTTATCGGGCATTATCATTTAAATTAGGCATTTTTAATTATCGGGCTTGATTGGATATGTAATTCTTTCACATATTTATGACATTTATACAATTCACATAAACACAATCAATGCAAGCATGTAAGTAAACACAATTTAGTTACGCGAACTTACCTCGACAATGTTCGTATAGGTAAAATCTACAAATCCGACATTTTCCTCTTTCCTCGTTCTAGCTCTAAATTTGGTCTATCCGGATCTATACGAGTAAATTTAACATTAATTTACCATATTTCACATTCAAGTGGACTCAATTTTCATCCTAGGTAAAATTACCATTTTGCCCTTAACTTTTCCATAAATTCCATTTTCTTCCCTAGGCTCGAAAAATGAAACATGTTCAAATTACTCCCTATTCCAAGCCTAACCAAAGACCCATTGCAAAATTTATAGCACATGTATTCATGAAATTTCATAATTTTTCCTTTAATTTTACAAGTTTACATTTTAGTCCCTAAATCATGTTTTCATCAAAAATCACTTTGTAAAATTTGTTTATCTATCAATAATCTTTTATTTTCTACCATAAATTTCTGATTTCCAGCATATACATCCATGACCCATTTTTCATACTTTGATAACTTTTCAAATTAATCCCCCAAATAGATAGTTTAGACTATCCAGATTTCAAAAATATAAAAATCATTAAAAACGTGATTTAATTTCATAGCTTATTGAGCTTGAAAGTTTTCATCCTCTCTCTTAGGGTTTCCATGGAAATATTTGGGGAAGATGATACGAAATTGTTTTCTTTTTCATTTAATTAAATTGTCATTTAATAACTTTTCATCTTTCCAATTTAGTCCTTAGCCTTTTTTTATTTTTCCATGGATGGGTCACCAAGAAATATCTACATAGCTTTTTTAATGGTCTAATTACCATATAAGGACCTCTAGTTTTGAAATTCACAGCTATTTAATCCCTATAACTACTAGAATTCAACTTTCACATTTTATGCAATTTAGTCCTTCTCGTAATTAAGCACTAAATCGATAAAATTTTCTTTTCAAAATTTTCACATGACATTTCTATTATAATATGGACCATATAATAAAATAAAAATAAATTTTATTTTCGGCTCGGATTTGTTGTCCTAAAACCACTGTTCTGATTTCACCGAAATTTAGGCTATTTCAACTCTTTTCATTCAACCACATTCATTTGTACTATAATTCAAACACCGTAGTGAAGTTTATATCAAGTGAACAATTAGCACAACAAGACCATAAACATACTGTAACATCCTGAAAAAGGGCCTATGCATTTTCGGTTTAATTGTACAAAATGACATGTCTTATGTGTTATGAATATTTTTGGAAACCTGGAAATGTATGGAAATGTTAGGTTTAAAAAAGGAAAGTGAACATTTTTGGAAACACTGGAAATGTATGGAAATGTTAGGTTTAAAAGAGGAAAGTGAACATTTTTGGAAACTTGGAAATGTAAGGAAGTGATTTAGAAATGATTCAAAAGAGGAAAGTGAACATTTCTGGAAACTTGGAAATGTAAGGAAATGTCAAGTTTAAAGAGGCAAACAAAAATTTTTGGAAACTTAGAAATGACTTAGAAATGTCGAGTTTTAAAGTTTAAAAGAGGAAATTAAGGCAAGGTGGCCTTAAGAGAAAAAGTATGTGAAATTTGACACACAAACAAAGCTTGGAAAAGTGGCTCAAGATGGCACTTAGGGCCTCTGGAAATGGCGCCACATGCAAGGTGTTGGGCTGAGTTCGAGTCACTTGGGAAGCAAATAAAGGAAGTTTTATTTTTGCTTCCGTAGCTTTGAGGTTGACTGGCACAAGCCTTCTAGAAAGGAGGAGTTTTATTTTCATAAATATTCGATTAATAAGGTGATAAATAAGGGATTTAATTTGGATTATTTTTGAAGAGATAATAAAGGATTATTCTCTAATTATTTTAAGTTAAGGAGATAAACTTATCAATAAAGAAGAGTGGTGGCCAAGTAAGGGATTCGAGTAGTAGTTTCGGCTATAAAAGGAAGAAAATAGGGCTACCCATCAATTTTTCTTCCTCCTCTCTCTCTCTCGTAGAATTTCGAGTGCTCTCTTCTCTTCTCTTCTCTTTTTCTTTTGTCAAGCCGAATCTATAGTCCACCATTGTCAAAATTCTCAAATTTTTTTCTTCCTATTTCTTCTTACCAATCCATTCAAAAGCCGAATCTTGGAAGGGCTTCAAGCATAAGTCTTTGTTGATTTCTTCAAAGGTAAGAACAAGTTTGATTTCCATTCTTTTCTTTTAGATTAGCCGAGAGATAATCTAACCCCATACATATTATGGCTGCCGAATATGGAAGGATCTTTCGGGATTATCAGAGTAGTCGACTAAAAGGATGAGTACTCGGGATTTCTAAGATTAAGGTAAGACATGTGAATATTTGGCCAAAGGCCTTGATTTATGTTTCGATGATTAAGATTAAGTCTAACGTAAGGTTTTAGGGATTTCGACATTCCTAGGGAAACAAGGAACAGTTTCGGGATTTGTTGGTGTTCCAATCGGCAACAAGGTAAGAATACTAATCCTACTAGGATTTGGAATTTTAGCCGAATGGCTTTTTATTAAGGTAATAAGTGATAAATCAATGTAGGGATTAAGGATCTAAAGCGATAGATCGGTTTTTCGGGATTTCAAGGAATTCGTTAAGCTAATCAGGTGTGTACCCACACTATTTCATAATATGTTTTATGGCTATGTCTAATTAATATATGTGATATTAAGAATGTGAATATGGCTAAGGTACCATAATGTGGTACAAAGTACTCAGGTACGTTTCCTACTCCTACTAGGAATATGAAATATGTTATTCGTAACATGAGAATAAGAATGTGAACTTTGGCATATTAATGCATATTACAAAATGGGGCATATGGGTTATTGAAAGGGGAAGTGAATGTGGTGACCTAAGACCACGAACACGGTGACCTAAGACCGTGGTATCTGAATGTGGTGACCTAAGACCATAGTAATCTGAATGCGGTGACCTAAGACCGCGATATGGAGTGTAGCGAAAGGAGGGTCGACTTAGTAGTCCCCACGGTGTACTGGTTGGTACGGGGGAGTGTAGCGGATGGCTTATTAGGTTTGGGTTTGGGAATGCATCATAATTTGTATGCTATGATATGAATGTGTAATATTTGTTATGCCTGAATCTATTATGATTTAGTGTTGTGTACACATTGAGTTTGTTGACTCACCCCGTTGTGGGAACATTTTTCAGGTGACGATCAGTAATGGATCGGGTCGGCAGGAGCTTAGTGGTGGCCATGCCCAGCAAGGAAATTATTATGTGGACTCCTTATTTTTATTTAAGTATTTTAAATTATTTGGGTTAATTTGATGTAATAAGGCCATAGTGCATTATTTTATTTCTGTTTTATTTATTATGTTATTAAATTTTATTTATTAAAGATTAAGTAAATTTCATTTAAAATAAACTCTAAATATTTTGTCACCTGAAATAAATGAGTTTTCAATATAAAACAAACTTGTTTTCAACTCGAGCCCAACCCATAAACAAACTTTCTTCAAAACACACAAATTTTCAAAGTAACATAAAGAATTTTGAACCAATTTTCTTCGAGGAACATACCAGATCCGGTCAAGGCTCGTGGGCCGGGTTTGGGGTGTTTCACATACCTTAGTAGAAAACATGATCACATTTAACACACAATCAAAACATATTCAAATTTCACCTATTACATGACAAGTTCCATTCTATATTTGGATTTCATACCAAACCGTGATTTAGCACATTATTAACAAATCCAATATAGCACCTATGGGTACATAAGAAATGTATTGAATCGATTCATTAAAAAGAATCGATCCGATCGCAACTTCGAATATGGAATTCAAAGGGATCAAATAGGAAATGATACTCTGAATCATAGAACTATAATGAAATATACGATCAACCAACATTTATCACACAAGTATAGAAAATACCACTTGTAATAAGTACTTAAAACATATACAAGATACTCCTATTACATGCCACATCTCAAAATAAGTGTTTAAAAATCTACCAAAATGAATCTGGATAGTGTGATATTTGCGTTGATCCAATCGCCCGATTTCGCAAAATGTTATCTGTAAGAAAATAGGAAAATGACACGAGTAAGCTTTAATAACTTTAGTAAGTTCACAAGTTAAAGCGATAAAACTTACCGAATAAACATAATAAATAATTTAATAACAATGTTAATAGACGTTAGTCTTGCTAACCACAATCAATATCAAGTCATGATATACTACTAGAAATCAAGCAAATAATTTTACAATACAATACACAAGTCATTTAACCAATTTAAATATGCCCGATGAATGATATAACAGATATGGATACACGGTTATCCACCGAAACACACCAAAATGCTCCAATGAGCCAAACCAATCGAGAACACGCCTTGGCACTAAGAGCCTAGCCTATAGGCTAACATCCCTCCAGAACACACATTGGCACCAAGTTTCAAGCCCAAAGGCTTTACATTCGCCCCTAAAAACACGCCAGAAACACAGTAAATATAACACGATAGTTTGCAACAAATGCTGGACTTTGGTATATTTAGTGAACAAGAATAAATCAAGAATCATCACCTCATCTCAAGTTAGACCCGTAGAGCATGCAATATAACCTATTGGCATGCCAATTGTATCCTACCCTATGTTCATTCGGGCTCGATACTAGTAATCACATAATATTTTACAAATCAATTACCTTTCTCACCTTGAATTAACTTTATGATTATAGCATTATATAAATATTCAACAAATCAAAACTCCCAAGCCAATATAATAATACCATTTATTCTAATTTAAACAATATGAACTTACCTGGGTTAAACTACAGAGTCAGTGAAGGTTCAGGGACTACTCGTCAACTTTCCTTTTTTCCACGGTTATCTACTTGTTCTTGATCTATAAAATAATTTATTTCAATTTATTAACCTCAATTTCATATACTATTCAATTTAATACATATGACTTCTTATTTACAATATTACACATTTTCTCAAACTTTTACACTTTATTCGATTTAATCCCTAAACTTGAAACAAAATTATTTTTCAAAATTAAACCTATTCCCATAGAACCAAATTTTTAACTATACTAAATCGATTCACACATGCTAAAATTTTTCAAGAAAACCTTGCTTAATTTAATTTATTTTCAATTAAATCCCTAAACTTAAAATCATACAAAATTACTTCACATAATATTTCTATTTAACATCGAAGCATGGTAATTCACCATTAAACTTCAAGAACACACTAAACACATCAATGACATCTTCCAAAATATATAACAATTCTATAAATTAACCCTCGAATTAGCTAGATAAAATTAAAACGATCTCAAAAATATAAAATTCATAGAAAACTTATAAAAATACAGACTTACATGCAATGGAATGAGCAATGCTGAAACTTTTTCTTCCCTTAACAAAGGTGTTTCGGTTCAACTAAAACAAAATGAAGAAGAAGAAGGCTTCTTACCATTTTTCTTTTGTTTAATTATTATATTAAATTTCAAAAATGCCACCAACTAACAAATTTTAATCCAATTTCCCACACCTACCGTCCACTAAGAAAAAAGATGGCTTAATTTCCATATTAAACCATTTTATTTTACTTAAATACTCAAGTAGCACTAAAACACTAATAGCAATTGACTTTCCACTTTTTTATGATTTAGTCCTTTTTAATTAATTAATTATCTAAATGTTAAAATTTCAAGACCAAATTTCAATTCACTTATAAAATTACTCTGTAAATATTTTTATAATATTTACGGGCTCAATTTATAGAAACGAGGTCCCGATACCTCATTTTCTAAAACCACTTGACTTTAGGGACAAACTACTTAACTTTAACTAATGATTCAAACAACAAAAATTATCAGGTCAAAATTATATATAATATAATATTTGACTCGTAAATATTAAATAATAATACTTACGAACTCACTAGTCGAATTTGTGATCCCGAAATCACAGTTTCTGACACTACTGGAAAACAGACTATTACACCATTAATATCCTAATAGTTCTTATCTTGTTTACTTGGACAAGTCATAACATACACACATCACTTTTACACTTTTTACCATTTAATCCTTATATCAATACTTCGTATAATCATATCTTCCTATTTCATTAACACATATAACTTATCTCAATACTTAGTAATCTTCCATAATTTCACTAATAATTATTATTGTAACACCCCAAACCCGGTCCAAACACCACGACCGAATCTGGTATGTTACGAGGGAAAACGTATTTGAAAACTTTGAGGTTGTACTAGTTAGACTTGATAAAACTTTGTATCTTTTTGAAAACGAGTGGTTGAATATTAAGTCTTAGGAAAATTTTTGGTTTCAAGTTTGAATCCGATTGTTTTTCATTCAATTATGAAAGCGGTGTGATACCCGATGGTATAGTTTAAAAACACTTTTGCGTTATAATTTGAAATCATTACCTTTCCAAGTTTTAGTAAACTTCATGCCAACTTTGTTTGTTAAGGCATATTAAAATTTAAACATAAACAGTATAAAACATAAATTATAAAGCCTTTTACAAATCCAATAAAACCCAATCGAAAGTAAAAATCGAAAGTACCCAAATCCAAAAGTCCAAGCAACACTTTTATTACAAACATGGCATGTGCACCCCGAGTCCCTCCCGGCCCAAGTCGCGTCTACGGGTCACCTAAAATGTCAAAGGAGAGGGTGAGTCGAGTGACTCGGTGTGTAAATCCCGCTCCGAATAAACCACATGCTAACACACATAATACAAAGCAACAAGATTAATGCAACCCGATCCTAACCATCCATATCACCTTTTCTACCGTGTGGTACCAAAACCACCTGGTGACATACTGATCACGATGTGTTACCAAAACACTGATGTCCCAAAGACATAATATCCGTCAATGTGGTCCCAAACCACTGGTGTCCCAAAGACACAATTGTGCTACCAAAGCACTGGTGACCGAAGTCACAAATCCAATGATGATGGGGCCAACCCATCGTGTGTTACCAAAACACTAGCAGACAATCCCATATCTCAAGTGGGGCCAACCCACGGTGGTCAAACCACAGGGACAAGTCGCAATGTGGTGCCAAACCACTGGTGTCCCAAAGACACAATGTGCTACCAAAGCACTGGTGACTGTAGTCACAAATCTGTTGATGGGGCCAACCCATCGTGTGTTACCAAAACACTGGCGTCAATCCCGTATAATCATCTGTGGGGCCAACCCACTGTGGTACTGAGCCACTGGGACGAGACGCTGAGGTACCAAACCTCTGGAGGTGCCAAACCTCTGGTGACCCAAAGTCACAAAGTGTGCTACCAAAGCACTGGTGCTCGTCAGCACAAATATCTCTGCTCCCTCATCTCATATCACCCATACATATCATACTCATGTGCATTATGCAGATCATGTAACTCATGCAACCATGTCCAATATAGCATCTCATAGCATATACATATAGCATAAATCATCATACCCAAAGTATCCATAATAGGACTTGTAATAAAGTAGACTTACCCGGATCCGTGCACATACCCCATTTGGGTATCCAACTATTCATCGTACTGTTTCGATTTTTAACAGGCAACAGGTTTATCAAAAACATTACTAAGTATTAGTGTGTTAGTGTACACACCTGATTATACGAGCCTAGAAATCCCTACGAACGAATGCTAAGTCCCTCGAATCTGACTCCTACAACATTCGGCCAACACAGCATTAGGCACTAAGACCATTCGGCCAACACCCCTTTAATCCAAAAAGGGTTGTCGAACACCCTTACCTTGCTATTGGTTTGATTCTTGATCAAACCCGAACCACAATGATTCCTCCTCCAACAATCAGCACCCTAACAAACCAATAGTTAATCACTACTCACTTTAAACTTAAACTTAATCGAAATCAACTGATCAAAAATATACCCACTGCTTACCCTTCACTTACCAAACACCGAAAATCGATCAACCCAACAGGATCACCCTTCACTGATATTCGGCCAAAATGAAAGCTAAGAGAAGGGAGGTATTCGGCTTAGAACTCAGAAGTACCACAGAGGAAAATATGGTTTAAGAGATGAGAAGAAATCGGCTAGCAGATGAGAAGGGTTCGGCTTGAGTGTTTAACACCTCTTCTTTCGGCTTTGTATGAGAAGAAAAGAGAGTCTAGCTGAAGAGAAATGAGGTTCCGGCAATGGGGTTTGAGAGGGAAAAGAAGAAAGAAATCAACGATGGATAGAGGTTGCACTTTCGGTTTTGAGCAATAAAGAAGATGGAGAAAATGTTTTAGAGGTCAAGTTTTGGCTCAACAAAATGGAAAAGAAAAAAAAGAAGGTATAGGGGAGAGAGCATTCGGCCAGCAACACTAAGTATAGAAACAAATGCAAAAATTCGGCAAGATGGTTTAAGAAAAAGAGAAGAAATCGGCAACAATAGAAGAGAGGTTCGGCTTGAATTTTTGGGAAGAAAAGAAATGATGGAAATGTTTGAGAAATGACTTTCGGTTTGCAAAAGAAAATGAGAGAAAACTCTCTTGAAATTTTCGGCTAGCTAAACAAAAGGAAGGATTTTGTGCATTCTTGCTTGACCGAAACATCAAAAAAATGCCAAATAAAATTTCGGCACCCCCAATCCCCATCCAAGCCGTCATTTCCCCCCTTCCAACTCCCCTAAATTTCGGCCATGATCCCCTAAACAACTCCCATTCACTCATTCAAAAGAGTTGAACAAGTCTCCTTCCTAAATTCACTCTCCACCCATCTTTTAAAATATTTGACTAAGTCCAAAGTGGAGTTTAAATCACACACAACTCCTCCCTCCTATGCCGTCAAAATGGAAGCCCAAAAATGAGAATCTCGCAGCTTGAACTCAGGACTTCTCCCCCTTGCAGATGACGCCACACCAAGCTCCTCCTTTGCCACTCTGCCAGCTCTTCATTTGTGCTATAAAATTCCATTTTATTTTCTTAAGCCCCAACTCTATCGGCTCCCACTCCTAAGGCCAAAAACTAAAATTTTCCTACCTACTCGTGCATACACTTAGCCTATAATTAAGCCCCTAAAACACCGAAATAACAACACAGCATACCAAACACATACAATATCATGCAACACAAAAATAGCCCCTAACCGGGATATTACAGTTCTACCCCCCTTAAGAATAATTTCGGCCTCGAAATTACCTAGTCAAAAGAGTTGCGGGTATTCTTTGTCTCATCGCATCCTCGGGTTCCCACGTGGCTTCTTCCACGCCATGATTCCGCCAAAGAACCTTAACCAAAGGCCACGGACTTTCTCACGTAGAACCTTGACATCTCGATCTAGAATGCGACCGGTTCCTCTTCCATAGTCAAATCTGGGTTTACCTCGATCTCCTCCACCGCTACCACATGCGATGGATCTGAACGGTACCTCCGAAGCATCGAAACGTGAAAAACATCGTGAATCTGGCTAAGCTCTGCTGGCAACTCCAGCTGATACGCCACTGGTCCAACTCGTCTCAATACCTTATACGGCCCAATAAACCTCGGACTTAGCTTGCCTTTTCTGCCAAACCTCAGCACCTTCTTCCAAGGCGAGACTTTTAAGAAAACCCGATCTCCCACAGCGAACTCTATATCTCTTCGCTTAAGATCGGCATAAGACTTTTGCCGGTCTGAAGCTTCCTTTAATCTCGCTTGTATCACTTTAACCTTTTCCTCAGTCTCAGCTACCAACTCAGGTCCTAACAACTGACGTTCACCTAACTCTGTCCAACAAGTAGGTGAGCGACACTTCCTACCATACAGCGCCTCATACGGTGCCATCTTGATGCTTGCTTGGTAGCTGTTGTTGTAGGCAAACTCAGCTAACGGCAGAAACTCATCCCAACTGCCCCTGAAATCCAGAACACAACCTCTCAACATGTCTTCCAAGATCTGAATGACCCTTTCTGATTGCCCGTCAGACTGCGGGTGAAAAGCCGTGCTGAAATCCAAGCGAGTACCCAGAGCCTGATGCAATGCTCTCCAGAACCTCGACGTAAACCTCGGATCCCTATCTGAGATTATCGACACTGGAACACCGTGCAGCCTCACTATCTCTGACACATAAAGCTTCGCCAACCTCTGAAGTGAATAGTCCACTCTCACCGGAATAAAATGGGCTGACTTAGTCAGACGGTCCACGATAACCCAAACTGAATCCTTCTTGCTTGGCGTAAGCGGTAAACCACTGACGAAATCCATAGTTATCCTTTCCCATTTCCACTGAGGAATTTTCACAGGCTGAAGTAAACCCGACGGCAACTGATGTTCCGCCTTGACCTGCTGACAAGTCAGACACTTCCCAACAAACTCTGTCACTTCTTTCTTCAAGCCAGGCCACCAAAACTGCTCCCTAAGATCCCTATACATTTTACTACCTCCAGGATGCATAGCATAAGGACTGCTATGTGCGTCCTGAAGAATCCTCTGCCTCAGCTCAACATCTTTAGGCATGCAAGGCTTACCTTGAAAACACAGAACCTCATCCTTAGACAAGCTGTAACCCTCCAAACCACCATTCCGCACTTGTAACCTTCGCGCACTCAGAACCTCATCTTCCAACTGTTTCTCTCTAATCTGCTCAACCCAAGTAGGCTTAACTGCGATTCGCGAGAATACTCCCGTCGTCATACAAACTCAAATGGGCAAACAAGGCTCTTAAGTCCGTAACAACCCTACGGCTCAACGGGTCTGCCACCACGTTAGCCTTGCCCGGATGATACTCAATAGAACAGTCGTAGTCTTTCAGCAACTCAACCCATCTACGCTGCCTCAAATTCAGATCCTTCTGAGTCAGTAGGTACTTCAAACTCTTATGATCTGTGTAGACGATTGACTTCTCACCGTACAAGTAGTGCCTCCAGATTTTTAAAGCGAAGACCACAGCTGCCAGCTCCAAGTCGTGCGTCGGATAGTTGACCTCGTGTGGCCTCAGCTGCCGAGAAGCGTAAGCCACAACCTTACCTTCCTGCATCAGCACGCAACCCAAGCCCGTGTGTGATGCATCGCAAAGATCTCTTGTGAACTCCTTACCGGCCTCGGAGTTGAATTAAAAGCAGAGCCTCGGTCAAGATCTTCTTCAACTTATCAAAACTCTCCTGCGCTTCTCGGTCCAAATGACGGAACTCCCTTCCTTATGACTTAGTCATCGGTCTTTGCAATTAACGAAACCCTCAACAAACCTTCGATAGTATCTCGCCAAACCTGGAAACTCGAATCCAAAGAATCGACTTAGGAGGCTTCCAATCCAAAACCGCCTCAACCTTCCGAGGATCTACTCTAATCCCCTCGGTGATACCACATGACCCAAAAGCGTCACTTCACTAAGCGAACTCGCACTTTCGAACTTAGCATAGAGTTGCTTCTCCTCAAAACTTGCAACACCACTCTTAAGTGTGCGTCATGCTCTTCTTCCGACCTTGAGTATACCAAGATATCGTCAATAAAAACCACAACGAAACGGTCCAGATACTGCTGAAACACCCTATTCATCATATCCATAAAAGCTGCCGGAGCGTTAGTCAACCCGAACGGCATTACCAGGAATTCGTAGTGCGTGCAGAAGTCGAAAGCGTTTGTCTTATGGATATCCGCTTCCTTAACTTTCAACTGATGGTACCCAGACCTCAAATCGATCTTCGAAAACACCGATGCACCTTTCAGCTGATCAAACAAGTCATCTATCCGTGGCAACGGATACTTGTTTTTAATCGTCAGCTTATTCAGTTGGCGATAATCGATACACATCCGCATCGAACCGTCCTTCTTCTTGACGAATAAAACCGGCGCTCCCCACGGCGAAACACTTGGCCTAATGAAGCCTCGATCCAACAGCTCCTGTATCTGAGCCTTAAGCTCCACCAACTCCTTTGGTGCCATCCTATATGGAGCAATAGACACTGGCGCAGTCCCTGGTAGCAGATCTATCCCAAACTCTACCTCACGATCCGGTGGCAAACCCGGAAGCTCCTCTGGAAACACATCCACAAATTCCTTAACAGTACGAACCTTCTCAACAGCAGATTCCTTAGCCTCCAAGGCATACACATGAACCACATACGCTTCGCAGCCCTTCCTGACCATCTTTACAGCTTTTAGTGCCGATACCACATTGGATAAGTAATCTCTCCTATTACCTATCATAATCACTTCATCTCCCTTATCCGTCGATAGAACCATGCGCTTAGCCGCGCAATCCACTTTGGCCTGGTACTTCACCACCGGCCGGTCCATTCGAGAATCGGATCGAACTCCTCAAGCGGCGGTTCCATCGGATCGGCGACAAAAACTAACCCTTGAAGTTCTAGGGTACATCCTTATACAACTTATCTCTACCACTCTGAGTGACCTAGAGGGCTAAATACGGTCATCCGCCTAGAAGATATCTCGAGTCTAAATCCATGGTCTCAACTATACTACTAGCAACATACGAATCGTGGAACCCAAGTCAATTAAAGCGGTATAGGAGAACCAAAAATCAAAAAGCGTCACGGTGATTACGTCGGTGCGTCGCCCCTCGCGGCGCCTAGCGCATACACGGCATCAGCCGTCGTGCCTCGTAACTACCGTACCTCGCGGTGCTCCACGACCTCGACCAAATCCATTACCACCTCTCGCCATTACCACGGCCCCTCCGTGGTGGCGGTCCATTACCTCTGAGCGACACGGCCCGACTCTCGGATCGAATCACGGCCATCCTACGCGGGACGGTCCCTAATGCGATGCTCGAGAGAACCACACTCAAAGCAACCTTTCCCACCGGTCCAACGGCCACCCCAATGAGATTTCCACACTGACGATTACGCTGCGGTGGTCCCCGCCTAGCAAACACCAAATCTAGCAGATCGATTACGCCCACTCGGTCTAGCCTCTTACGGGGATTACCCGATGAACCGAGAAGACCCAAAGCTCCTCTTAAGCCTACTCCTGTCCATGCTCGCCTCGCGATTCCTTAACACCTTCGGCTACCTTAGCCTTCTCGACTAAGACAAACAAACTCGCGCTCCTGGCGAGGAGCAATCGCGACCTCAACTCGTCTCATGACCCATCCTCGAAAGCGAACACACCTCTCATGCTCGGTGGCTACAATGCCCACGGCATACCTACTCACCAGGAATTCGGCCTGCGTACTCGACCATGATTTACTCCCTGAACAAGCCTCGAAATGCCTTACGGCGAGAGTCGATGTAACTAGCCCCGATGTACTTCTTTTGGTATGCGGCTCGAAATAATCCCATGTCGGATCCTCGGTTTGCCACCTTCGTCCCGAACCGTGAGCCACCACACGGTATGACTCATCCGGAGAAGCGATACAATCCCCTTAAGTTTCTCTCGATCGTCAAATCTAAATCGTCCATGATCCGCTCGGTTGCCTCTAGCCAATACTCGGTGATCTTTGGGAGCACACCGATACACCTCGGAAGAACTTCGCCCCGTTAGCGAGTCGCTCGAGAGCAGATTTCCTAACTCCCGCACCACCACTTACACACGGCTACCCTTTCCAATACCCGCGGCATCGCTGTGACATCGCATCGTCCCGGTCGATCTTGGAACTCACCACCTCGGTGGTGGCGAATCCCAGCATCTCATTTTCCGAACCACCGCCGGATCTCACGGGCTCAGAAACAAATCATTCTACCCCTACCTCTACCACGAGTATTACGACCACGTCCGCCTCGAGTGCTCATGTCTAAACGATCTACGTATCTGATTAAAAAGATTTTTATGCATTAGTATCGTTCCACTTTCTTAACCGCAAAGAAATTTTATGAATAGAGTTTATTCAGGGGTTCTTTCGAGCAATCAAGGTTTCAGTCTTCTATCCTATTCATCCAAAAGAGATTATACATTCATGCCTTAACCCTTTCCATACCTATTCACTCTTGGACATTCTTTGCCCATTTCTAGCCCGAGGTATTTTCGTCATTTTCCTACAGGTATTTTCGTAATAAGCGATATTTTAAAACTTTCGTAAAACCGATCAATTTGAAATTCCAAAAGTTTGAGAGTGTTCTTTGAAAAATTTTGTAAAATACTTTGTTTTGGAAACAGGGTATTTTAGTAATTTTCACAAACTGAGTATGCCAGTAAATTTTCCAAAAATCAAAATTTTCGATTGCTATTTTGTAAAGCAGAGTGTTTGAATTTAGTAACACCATTGAAATTTTGAGGCAAAATCATTGAGTCGATATTTCATAAACCAAGGGCATTTTAGTAAATTTACCCTAAGGGCTTTTTGTAATTTTCCATAAATCGAGTTTTTCAAGAAAATTGTTGTAAATGTGGCATTTTCGGTTTTGAAAGAGTGTATTATAAAAGTTTGAACACATTAGGGTTGTTGTTGTATTTTTGAAAACATGGCTAATTCCTTTTCGGGTTTTAGTCGTTAGGTTAAAGTCATGGTCGAGCCTTCTTGGTCGGGGTGAACTCGAGCTACGCACGGGTGGGATACTGCGAAGAGGAGGTGAGTCACGAGGACCGCTTAAATACCAAGCTCTTAGGATCCTTTCCTAGACATGCGTCATGGAGTTACCACACCCCTAGCCCAGTGGGTGAGTCACGATTGGTTTAGTGCTTTAAGTCTTATGCTTTAGTTCAAGTATTTGAGTAATCTAATCCTAGGGTTCAAGTCCTATAATCTAACTACGTACCATATCACCTACCCTTCTACAAATAGTAATTCACAGAAGAGTTAGAACCACTTACCTGGGCGAGCTGGTGCCGGAGACTCGGTGCCATGCCTTGTAAACCATGTATTCCATCACAAAACACTTAAAACAAACTTTTGAAAATAGTTTGGGCCTCAAAGCCCAGTAGAGCTTTTGAACTTGGCTCACGATACCACAATTGTAACACCCCAAACCCGGTCCAAACACCACGGCCGAACGGTATGTTACGAGGGAAAACGTATTTGAAAACTTTGAGGTTGTACTAGTTAGACTTGATAAAACTTTGTATCTTTTTGAAAACGAGTGGTTGAATATTAAGTCTTAGGAAAATTTTTGGTTTCAAGTTTGAATCGATTGTTTTTCATTCAATTATGAAAGCGGTGTGATACCCGATGGTATAGTTTAAAAACACTTTTGCGTTATAATTTGAAATCATTACCTTTCCAAGTTTTAGTAAACTTCATGCCAACTTTGTTTGTTAAGGCATATTAAAATTTAAACATAAACAGTATAAAACATAAATTATAAAGCCTTTTACAAATCCAATAAAAACCCAACTGAAAGTAAATCATCGAAAGTACCCAAATCCAAAAGTCCAAGCAACACTTTTATTACAAAGACATGGCATGTGCACCCCGAGTCCCTCCCGGCTCCAAGTCGCGTCTACGGGTCACTGAAATGTCAAAGGAGAGGGTGAGTCGAGTGACTCGGTGTGTAAATCCCGCTCCGAATAAACCACATGCTAACACACATAATACAAAGCAACAAGATTAATGCAACCCGATCCTAACCATCCATATCACCTTTTTCTACCCGTGTGGTACCAAAACCTTTGGTGACATACTGATCCACGATGTGTTACCAAAACACCGATGTCCCAAAGACATAATATCCGTCAATGTGGTCCCAAACCACTTTGGTGTCCCAAAGACACAATTGTGCTACCAAAGCATTGGTGACCAGAAGTCACAAATCCAATGATGATGGGGCCAACCCATCGTGTGTTACCAAAACACTAGCAGACAATCCCATATCTCAAGTGGGGCCAACCCACGGTGGTCAAACCACGGGGACAAGTCGCAATGTGGTGCCAAACCCACCTGGTGTCCCAAAGACACAATGTGCTACCAAAGCACTTTGGTGATCGTAGTCACAAATCTGTTGATGGGGCCAACCCATCGTGTGTTACCAAAACACCGGCGTCAATCCCAGTATAATCATCGTGGGGCCAACCCCTTTGTGGTACTGAGCCAGCTGGGACGAGACGCGAGGTACCAAACCTCTGGAGGTGCCAAACCTCTGGTGACCCAAAGTCACAAAGTGTGCTACCAAAGCACTTTGGTGCTCGTCGGCAGACAAATATCTCTCGCTCCCTCATCTCATATCACCCATACATATCATACTCATGTGCATTATGCGGATCATGTAACTCATGCAACCATGTCCAATATAGCATCTCATAGCATATACATATAGCATAAATCATCATACCCAAAGTATCCATAATAGGACTTGTAATAAAGTAGACTTACCCGGATCCGTGCACATACCCCATTTGGGTATCCAACTATTCATCGTACTGTTTCGATTTTTAACAGGCAACAGGTTTATCAAAAACATTACTAAGTATTAGTGTGTTAGTGTACACACTGATTATCTGAGCCTAGAAATCCCTACGAACGAATGCTAAGTCCCTCGAATCTGACTCCTACAACATTCGGCCAACACAGCATTAGGCACTAAGACCATTCGGCCAACACCCCTTTAATCCAAAAAGGGTTGTCGAACACCCTTACCTTGCTATTGGTTTGATTCTTGATCAAACCCGAACCACAATGATTCCTCCTCCAACAATCAGCACCCTAACAAACCAATAGTTAATCACTACTCACTTTAAACTTAAACTTAATCGAAATCAACTGATCAAAAATATACCCACTGCTTACCCTTCACTTACCAAACACCGAAAATCGATCAACCCAACAGGATCACCCTTCACTGATATTCGGCCAAAATGAAAGCTAAGAGAAGGGAGGTATTCGGCTTAGAACTCAGAAGTACCACAGAGGAAAATATGGTTTAAGAGATGAGAAGAAATCGGCTAGCAGATGAGAAGGGTTCGGCTTGAGTGTTTAACACCTCTACTTTCGGCTTTGTATGAGAAGAAAAGAGAGTCTAGCTGAAGAGAAATGAGGTTACGGCAATGGGGTTTGAGAGGGAAAAGAAGAAAGAAATCAACGATGGATAGAGGTTGCACTTTCGGTTTTGAGCAATAAAGAAGATGGAGAAAATGTTTTAGAGGTCAAGTTTCGGCTCAACAAAATGGAAAAGAAAAAAAAGAAGGTATAGGGGAGAGAGCATTCGGCCAGCAACACTAAGTATAGAAACAAATGCAAAAATTCGGCAAGATGGTTTAAGAAAAAGAGAAGAAATCGGCAACAATAGAAGAGAGGTTCGGCTTGAATTTTTGGGAAGAAAAGAAATGATGGAAATGTTTGAGAAATGACTTTCGGTTTGCAAAAGAAAATGAGAGAAAACTCTCTTGAAATTTTCGGCTAGCTAAACAAAAGGAAGGATTTTGTGCATTCTTGCTTGACCGAAACATCAAAAAAATGCCAAATAAAATTTCGGCACCCCCAATCCCCATCCAAGCCGTCATTTCCCCCTTCCAACTCCCTAAATTTCGGCCATGATCCCTAAACAACTCCCATTCACTCATTCAAAAGAGTTGAACAAGTCTCCTTCCTAAATTCACTCTCCACCCATCTTTTAAAATATTTGACTAAGTCCAAAGTGGAGTTTAAATCACACACAACTCCTCCCTCCTATGCCGTCAAAATGGAAGCCCAAAAATGAGAATCTCGCAGCTTGAACTCAGGACTTCTCCCCCCTTGCAGATGACGCCACACCAAGCTCCTCCTTTGCCACTCTGCCAGCTCTTCATTTGTGCTATAAAATTCCATTTTATTTTCTTAAGCCCCAACTCTATCAGCTCCCCACTCCTAAGGCCAAAAACTAAAATTTTCCTACCTACTCAGGCATACACTTAGCCTATAATTAAGCCCCTAAAACACCGAAATAACAACACAGCATACCAAACACATACAATATCATGCAACACAAAAATAGCCCCTAACCCGGGATATTACAATTATTATACATTTCGCCTATCACTTTCACTTACTTTACAATTTAGACCTCATCATGATATTTTATGTAACAATGTCTTTCACTTTTAATAACATATTTCATTTCTTAGTTTAATTTCCATATTTCACCACGAATTCTTATTATAACATTTACATATTATTTTACTTATCTTACAATTTTAGTCCTTAGGTCATTAATACACTAAATAGAACTTTCGTATCATTTTAATACATGTAACATGTTTCACTATTTAATATAATTTCCATACTTCATCATTTATTCATATCTTATCTACCTTACGCTACTTTTACATTTTTATCAATTTTAGTCCTTGTAACGATAGTTTATTTAACAATATTTTCCACTAAAAATAATACATGTATCATATTTCACATTTATTAATCTTCCATAATTTACTATTAATTCTTATTATATATATTTTTCTTATATCACTGTTGCATACTTTACAATGTAATCCCTTTCTTTCTCATATTTTATCATATAATCCAACAACATTATCACATAATTGTACTCATCAATTCTATACATATATAATTTCATACACTCTTTTTATTATTTATATAAAAAAATTAGTTCTATTAACTTTTGTACCTTTTATGAATTAGTCCTTTGTACACTTTTCATCTTTTCCTTACTTTTCTTTTATTTTCTCTATTTTTTTTACTTAGTCAATTCATCATACATTATCACATTTTATTCTTTAATTATATAATATGTAAATTTCTAATTGAACACTATATCTAGATTTATACTCAACTAATTTTACTTAATAATTCATCACATATTTAGAATAAGTAAAACTTTAGTTGTACTTACAACTCAAAGCATGGAATCAAGCTTTCTTCCTATTTTTCTTCCTTTAGCTCCTCATTTGCTTTAATTCTCTACTTTTTTTCTCACTTTCCTTCACTTCTTCTTCATTTTTCCATACCAAAATACACAATATTTAGCCATTAAAATCTTATTCACATATCATATTTGTAACACCCCAAATCCGGCCTAGAAGTTATAGCCGAATCTGATGGTGTCATATTGGAGTGCTTTCTGGAAACCCTTTTTATTTCCTTGTTGAAAAACACTCGTTAGGAGGTTGAAGCCTCTTCGTAGAACTCATGTTAAACCAACATTTTGTTAATCAATTTAAAATGTCATTACTTCTAAAACCTTGTTTGTTTGTGGAAGCTTAAAAATCACTGCGGAAACATAGTGTTTTGAAAACAGTTATCGTTTTGGGAAAACCGCGTTCTACTTCTAACATGTATAAATCATAATGATTAAAACCTCAGATTGAAAACTATAAAATTAGTGAGGCCTTATTACAAATATAAAAAAATCTAGACAAAAACTAATAGTAAATAAAAGCCAAGTAAACGAAAATAAGAGCGATCTTGATGGCCACCCACCTCTCGAGTCCTCGCATGACTCTAAATCCACTAAGTCCGGGGATTTACATGCATGATTAGACGCGAGCGGTGAGTTAGCGAAAACTCAGTGTGTAATACCTTATAATACAAATAGCCAGATATACGGTATGCAAAAACAGACTAGGCCTGAGCCCATCACAGACACAATATCAAGTGGGTCTTAGCCCATAACGGAACCAGGTGGACCTAAGCCCGTTACAGAATCAGTATCATATGCAGATATGCAGACAGAAATCTAGCCCAATCCAACCAATTCACCATGTGGGGATAAAATCGACAGAACGGCTCGGTGCCGTAGATAGAATGACTAAAAGCCATAAATATCGCAGCATCGCTGCCGGTTAACAGAATGGCTAAAAGCCATAAATATCGCATCATTACTGCCGGTTAATAGAACGACTAAAAGCCATAAATATCGCAGAAAGGCTAAAAACCTTGTACAAAACGGCAATGGGTCGTACACTTCCTCTATAACTTTGTCCCAACCCCATGCAATATGTCGTGTATGTCATGCTCAATCATCACAGGTGTATGCAGAATGACCATACTCAGTAACAGTCATTTAAAATATATTACAAGCATATTAGTCACGCGACCACAGTCAAGTCAGTTAAAACACAGTCATACGATCACAGTCAAGTCATGGCACAAAATCAGTCATTTACCCTCAGGGGCAAAATAGTCATTTTACCCTATAAAGGTATTTCAATAATCCTACCCTTCAGGGGTATTTCGGTAATTCCACCCTACAGAGGTATTTCGGTAATATTGCAATCTGGGGGTATTTTAGTAATTTTACAAATTTTGGGCATTTTAGTAATTTTACAAACTAAGGGTATTTCATTAATTTCACAAATTAGGGGTATTCCGATAATTTTGCAATCCAAAGGTATTTTAGTAATTTCACAAATTAAGGGTATTTCGATAATTTTACAATTCGAGGATATTTCGGTAATTTTACAAATCAAAGGTATTTCGATAATTTTACAATCCAAGGGTATTTTGGTAATTTCAAAAATCAAAGGTATTTCAATAATGTTGCAAATCGGGGGTATTTCGATAATTTTCTAAACTTAGGGTATTTCAGTAATTTTACAAGTTAAGGGTATTTTAGTAATTTTATAAACCAAGGGTATTTTGGTAATGTTGCAAATCAGGGGTTTTTCAGTAATTTTACAGGTCGAGGGTATTTCAGTAATTTTGTAAACCAAGGGTATTTCAGTAATTTAGCAAACTAAGGTATTCTAAACAGAGATAACGATGCGAATGAGCCTATGGCCCATTCTCGGTCCAAATGGGCCCACACGCTCGTGTGGCCCATTTAGCCCAAATCTAGCCACAGATATGAGATTCACATAGACCAGTTCAATATCTACTACACAATCATACAATTTATTCAAAAAGGCCCACGGGCCTATTGGGCCCACTTGGCCCCTTTCGGCCCATCGTGGCCCAAACAACCTAAACCCACAGGAACACTCATGATGGCCTCAACTATTACGTCAAAGCCCCCACACGTGCGCTCGTACGCTCGTGTGGCTACCATCATCGTGTGACCAGCATTTCGGCATTTGTCGCTCTACAACTAGAGTAGTGCGAAATACACACTTGATAGGAATATGAAGCTAATCCGTGCTCCGAACACTCCTATGGCCAAATGCCAAACAAGGTATGCTTACTCTCCTCATAATTGCTCTATTTAAAGCCAGCTTCTTGCCCACTCTCATGCTAGCTTCCCGATGTGGGATCCCTCCTTCAGCAGAGTTTAATTCCAACACAACCACCTGTCGCCCCAACTTAGCAAAATAAATATCCCTTTTTGCTTGCAATGGGATTCAAACCCTTGCCCTCTCCCATGCTCCAAATGCTACATGCCACCATAACACAAGATCCATTTTTGACCTAAAACATGCGCAACTAAATATAAGTCTATGGGCCAAAGTCTAAGCTCATTTAAAAAGAAAATCAAAATGAATTGCAAGCACCAAGACTTGAACCTTGGACCCCTTACTTCCTCTATGGCGTCACTTCCTTGTCTCCCATGTGGTGCCATTTGCCACTAGACCACAACTCCTTTTTGTGTCATTTTCTCCACATTTTATTCTTAAAGCCTACTTACTAACTCCCAGGGTTTTATTCACTTAAAACCCAAATTTTCCTAAAGCCCAAGTTTGAACTTGGGACTTCATAGAAGCCCCCTAACCGTCCAAAAGTCACTCACCTAATAGGTCCAACTTGCATTAGTGTCGTTCTCTTGTTCTTAAAAATTTTAAACGCTCCCAAGCCCAAGGCTTAATAGGCCCAATTCTACTAAGCCCAAAAATTAGAGGCATTACAATAAATTTCATGTTTTTCAAATAAAGCTAACATGTATTTCAAGAGAAGTTTAACTTTCTTACCTTAATCACTTGTAATCAACACTAATTCCTATTTTTTCTCTCCTCTGAGACAAGTATGGATGCATTTCTTTTAGCAGTTAGGTAGTTATTACACTTCTCTACTGATTTTACTCACTAATCTTGAAGAAACTTGGAAGAAACTAGCTTAATTAGTTTGTATTTGGCGAAAAAGACTAAATTGAACGAAAAACAAAAGTTGAAAATGGTGGGGACTGGTGACTAACATGAGAACACAATGGCTGATGGCTTTTTATAGCCATTCCATCCATTCTTTTCTCCATTTCTCTAGTTTTTTCCATTAAAAATATCTTTTTTTATTTTATTTACCATTTTCCCCTCATTATTCACACTTTTTACTATTTATCCTTAATCATTACCTTCAATAATTATCTTTTCAATTCATTTACAATTTTACCCCTTCATTTTTTTATAATACTTTCTTTTGGTATATTTTTACCTCTAGTCTCTCATCCTTTTTCCTTAATTTAATTTAATCCCTCAACACCCAAATTTCTTACCTTGCCTCAATACTTTCAATTAATTTAATCGGTTCCCCCAAATAAATTTCTCTTAATATTTATACTTTTCCAAGTACCTTCTGCAGCTGTCTAATTTCCAATTTTTTTCTCAAAATTTTGACTAATTTATTGTATATTTATCACTGTTCAATATTTTCAAAACTTTTGGGGATGTTACACTATACTCAACACAACTATACCAAAATTCTACTCGATAAACTATCATCTCGGTCTCTTTTATCTAGATCTTCAACTAGAGGCATCAACTCTAATGTATTAAGTATTTTGATACAATTGAACAACAATCAACCGAAACATAAATATTAAGGTAGAATGACAATTAAATTATCAATGAACCATTAAGAAAATTCAGCACATAATAAAGCTCAAAATTGATACAATCATTTCACCATACAAGTGATAAACAAAATATAAAAGCAAGAGCTAAGAAATGCTCATTCATAAATGTAGATTCAATGGGGTACTAGAGCTTGAACAATCTCCATTTACAAAGCATCCAACAAGAATGAAGAAAAAGCTACAACAAAATATAAAAAAGGAAACCTATATCTATTTTCTATGAAAAAAAGCTAAAAGAATGTAAAAGATATGAAAAGTCTCCTCAAAGTTTCTTCTAGTCTATCTGCATCTGTGGAAATATACTAAGAAAATGGTTTATATAGGAATGAACCAAAATACCATTATTCCTCTATTAAGAATGCACTTTACAAAGGTTGGGGGGCCAAAAATGACACTCAAGTTCCCTTAAAAACCTCTTCATACCTAGGCTCTACAAAGACGACTTCACGATGTCGCGACTTCCTTCCATCATGTCTCAACTTGACGAGCAATTTTCTCTTAGAAATGGCCTCGACGTCATGACTTCATAAGCAGCTCGATGTGACTTGGTGGCATGACATTGTGACGTTGGGCTCCTCCATGTCGCGAAGTGACCATCAATTGTGCAAACAAATTATTTTCTAAACCGATTTTTCTTACACCAATTTGAGAAAAGTTGTCCAACTCAAGGTCTAAATGTTATTTTATCCCTTTATTTTTATAGAAACTTTACAAATTCTAAATAGTGATGATATGTATGCCATTATAATTTCTAAAATCAAATATTTAATCCTATTTTTTCAAAATAAAATATTAATTATTTTAATTATCATTAACATTAACATTAAAATCCTTAATAAATTAAAATTCCTTAATCAATTATTTTTAATATATTAAATATTTAATTTTTATATTAATTTTCTATTTAAATTGATGAAATAAATTATTTTTAATAAAATTTAAATTATTCATTTTCTATTTTTTTTATTTACAAAACATATATGCTTTTAACATTTAACTGGAAATTAATAAAGTAACTATAATGCCCCAAAAATATAGGGTCTTTAATTTTTCATGTTCTGAAAAAATTGCTTGTTTGCTTCAATGGCTAAGTGTTTTGGGTGTGCATGGGGGTATTTAGGAAGCCTGGGTTTAAGTATGGCCTTTGGCAAAATTTTGATTTTTGCTCTTTTGGGAAACTTGGATGTCAGCTTGAAGGGCATATATTAAGTTGTGGTTGTTTTGTAACACAAGAGACCTTGTGTTGTGGTGGCAAGTGGCATGTTGGGGTATTTAAGAGGGAGTTGGTTCAAATCCCATAGCATGAAAAGATAAAGTTTTATTTTATATCCCTGAGGTGTGAGAGGTAGAGTTTGATTCAAACTCTGCAGAGGTGGTTGGAGACTTGGTCATCAAATTTGAATGGTTTTGAATGGGAGGTTGGGAGCAAATCAAGGAGAGAATTGTGGAGAGAAGAATCAAGAAAATTCAAAAGTGGGTGTGTTGTAGCTGAACAAGGAATCTTGAGCATGCAATTTTGGCAAGGGGGATTTCTGAGTGCTTTTCTCTGCACTTGTTCAGTTTTGGGCACTTTTTGGGTGTGCCAGAATTCCTTGCTGAAGTGTTTCTTTCATTTATCTGTAAGTGCCGAAATAGCAACTTACCACTCGGGCATTTTGTTGCTTGAGTTTTGCACCTTTTTCTGCAAGCTTTTGCTGGCCGAACATTTGCTTCCCTCTCCCTCTTCCAATCTAAGCCGAATTTACTTCCTCTTCCTCCCTTTCCATTCATTTGTTTTCTCTTTTTCTTCTTTCTTTCTTCCCTCTTCTCCCTTTCTTCTCTTAAGCCGAATTCATCCCTCCTCTTTTTGATTTCAATTTCCTATTAGCTTGTGAACTGAGTCTTTTCTCTTGATTAGTTCAATGGTGACCAAATTCTCCGTTTCCTTTCCCTCTCTATTTCAGTTCTACAAGCGTTTTGAAATCGGTAAGTGTTCATATTTTTCATTTCATGTTTAAAACTGTTCTTTCCTATTCCCTTTTTCTCTAAAAGCTGACTATTTCTTTCCTTCATTTTCTTTGATGGCCGAATCATGATCCCTTCCTCTTGGTGTTGTGATCGTTGGGTTTAGGTATTCCTAAGGAGTGGAGAAGTGCAGAAGTTATTCAAGTCATCAAACTCTGTCTCTCGTTAAGGGTAAGATCAATACCCTACTTTTAGATTAGGCCGAATATTTTGGTGGTGGGTAAGTAGCATTTGTGGATTAAGGCTACATATTTGATCACTGTTTTAGTTAGTAAGATTTGTTTTGATATAGATATTTGGCATAGGCGTGTGATCAATCCTGATCGGTGGCCTTAAGGGGTTTAAGTCAGCCGTCAAGCAAGGTAAGAGAGATATTTCGGATTAAGTGCTATTAAGAGGACATTACCCTAACGATTAAGGACTAGCATCGGATTTCGATGATGCTAGGTTGGGTGTCGTAGATCTTGGAAAGACTCCGAAAAAATGGTGTGTAATCACACTACCATTTCTGTGAGTCGGCAAAAGCTGAAAAGCTGAAACTTCGGCATTCAAGGCCTCACGAGTGTGTGATCGTTCGTGTGGAAAAATTGAGCCCACAATAGAGGGCGGTAGAATGAGGAGGACACTATGAGATTTCTCGTGCACTTGGGCCGTATTGGGCGGTAGAATGGGCTCGTGGGCCCCACATGGATAAAATTTACGAAAAGTAGCACAAACTGTTTTGGGCTACGTAGATTGCATAACGGTGATAGAATTTGGGCCAGACGGGCCACACCAGCGTGTGGGTCTATTTGGGTCGAATATTAGGCTTTATGCCCATTTACACTATTCCGACCAAATGGATTATCTGTGTCACTCGAGGCGACTGTAGGCCTTAGGAAAGGTAGGTAAATGACTGAAATACCCTTAATGAGTAAAATGACTGCCCTTACTGAGTAAAATGACTAAAATACCCTTAATGAGTAAAATGACTACCCTTACTGAATAAAATGACTAAAACTCCCTTAATGAGTAAAACGACTGAAATACCCCTAGTGAGTAAAATGACCGAAATACCCTTGTAGGGTAGAATTACCGAAATACCCTTGAGGGGTGAAATTACTATTTTACCCCTAACCGATGGAATGACCATTATTCCCCTAGTGGTAGTTTAGTTGATGTGTGTACGATATCTATTTGACTGGTTATGAATATAACATATTGCATACACATAATATTTATGACACGACATTCTGCATTGGAGTTGGGATTCTGATTTGGAGGAAGTACTGTACTAGTGGCTCTGCCACGTTTTTACTGTTCTAGTGGCTTCGCCACGTATTCCGATTTTAGTGGCTGGGCCACGGTTATTGTTGTTAGCGACTTTCTTTGTGTTACTATGCTAGCGACTATCTTTGCGATATTAGTGTGTTAATTTGGATTGAGTTGGGTTGCATCAACATTACTGTCTTTGTTATTATTTTGGGCTTATACCTACACTGTTACTGTATTGGGCTAAGGCCCACACCGTTCTGTTACTGAATAGGGCTCTAGCCCAGACTGTTACTGTATGATAGGGGATTACACACTGAGTTCTCGTAACTCACCCTTTTCTTTTAACAGTACAGGTAATCCCCAGCCTTAGATGATTTGGAGCTGTGAGGAACTCGGAAGTGGCCACATGTTCACGAGTGTTTAATTTATACCTAATTTTTTTAAATATTTTATTTTGGGGCTGATATTTATATAATAAGGCCATTTGAGGTTTTAACTTTTATTTGGTTTTAACTTCTTACTTCAACCTGCTAGATTAGGAAACACTAGTTTTCAAAGATAATAACTGTTTCCAAAGGAAATCACGCATTTCAAATTTTAGAGTTTACAATTAGAAAAGCTTCCGCAGTTTTTAATCCTGATTAATAAACTTGTAATAAGTGATATGACCAATAAGTGATTAACAAGTTTTGGTTTTACAACCGCATCATTTTCAATAGCAATTAGTTTTAAAAAGGATTTAAAACTTTAGTCACGAATTTTCTTCGACAAGACCAGTTTTTAATCAACACTTCGATGTGACATGTCAGATCCGGTCGTAACGTCTAGGCCGGGTTTAGGGTGTTACAGTAACTATTATATATTGATTTTTATTAAGTAAAATATTAATCATTTTTATTACCATTAAAATTAAAGTCTTTGCAACACCCCAAACCTGGCCTAGACGTTATGGCTGAATTTGGCGGTGTCACATTGAAGTGTTTAGCGTAAAACTTATTATCGTTGAAATCCTCAAAATCAATTAACCATTTTGTTATTTAATGGTGATTCCAAAATGGGTTGTTCATTTCCAAAGCGTGCATCATTAAAAGCTAATCACTTTTAAAACATTATTAATTTTCAAAATCTCATTTATTGCGGAAGTTTTTTTAGAAATGTTGCAAAAACGTGGTGTCTTTGAAAACAATTTCTTTTTTAAAACCCATCTTTTTCTACAGCTAGCAGTTTATATCAAATTAAATAAATAAAAACCCCCAATTTAAAGTTTATAAATTTAAAGAGGCCTTATTACATAAAAATACCCAAATTCAGTTACTTAAAAATCAAAAGCTAAAAACGAAAGCTGAGCGGTTGTGTGGCCATCATTGAGTCACTCGCAGCACCGACCCACCTACGACTGAGTATTACCTGTACAGTTAAACAGAGGGGGTGAGTTTACGAAAACTTAGTGTGTAATCTCCTAACAAGCAAACAGTCAATTAAACAGTAGATAAATACAGTTTGGGCCTGAGCCCGTTACAATAATAGTCCAGTTCAGTGTGGGCCTAAGCCCTTTCCTGTAACAGTAAATGATTGGCCTCGAGCCCAGCACAATGCCAGTAATCAGTAGGGCCTTTGCCTAATTTCAGTATTAGTATCAGTGGGGCCTTAGCCCGTAATAGTAACAGATATCAGTCATGCAGTGAACAGTACGTAATATCATTAATCGATGCAGTAACAGTACATTATCATTAATTAGTGCAGATATACAGTCAGAAATCCTACCCAATCCAGCCTCTACACACCACTCCATCCCGCCAAACACACCATGTGGGGATAAATTCGACCCACCCAGCCAGACACACCAAGATTAGCACCTGTTGCGACACTAAACAGTATTGCAGCAAAGCTGCCAGTAAAATAAATGGCATATAGCCATCAGTACGTCCACAGTCGTCTTGGGCGACCCCTACAACCTTACCAGTAATATGAATGGCACAAAGCCATCAGTAGGTCCACAGTCGTCTTGGGCGACCCGTGCGACCTTATCAGTACAGTACACTTCCTCCAAATATAACAACCCATCCCCATGCAATATGTCGTGACATAATATCATACGTGTATGCAAAATGTCATGCTCAATCATAGTCATACATATCATAGAGCAAATCAGTCATACATAACATAAGACTATAACAGTCATTTCATCTCCTAGAGGTATAATAGTCATTTTACCCTATGGGGGTATTTCAGTTATTTTACCCTATGAGGGCATTTTGGTCATTTTACCCTATGGGGGCATTTCGGTCATTTTACCCTATGGGGGTATTTCGGTCAATTTACCCTATGGGGGAATTTTGGTCGTTTTACCCTATGGGGGTATTTTGGTCATTTTACCCTATAGGGTCTCGGTGTAAATATCGACCTCTCAGAAGGTCCGCAGTCGCCTCGAGCGACTCTGGTAACCTAAATGGTTATAATAGTGTAAATGGGCCCAAGGCCCATTACTCGGCCGAAGTCGGCCCACACGCTTGTGCGGCCCGTTCAGCCCAGATTTTGCCACGGTTATGAGACCTACATAGCCTAGTCAAATATTTGCCACAAATTGTGGATTTCATTTGTGTGGGGCCCATGAGCCTATTGGGCCCACACGACCCATTTCGGCCCAACGTGGCCTAATACGGCCTAAGCCCATGAGAATTCTCATGGAGGCTTCCACAGTCATACGCTCGTAATTCATGGGCTCGGTTTGACCACATGAGCATTCGCACGCCCATGTGACCTCAAAGCCTAATCTTTCGACTTTTCCGCTTTTGCCATTTGACAGTCAAAACAGGGTGAATACACACATGTTTACGCAACCGCTCCAAGTTCAATGAGCACCAAAATCTATATTCATACAAGGCTTTCCATTAGGAGCTGAACAATAGGGTTAATCCCCTTCTTTTACACCCCTAACTAAAACTAAAATTAACACTTGCCTCAATTGACAAATGTGTCTTAGCCCACTTATACCACCGACAAAGGTTGACTACAGTTTTTTTGACGAATATCTGTATTACAAATAGATTTTATTAAACAGGATTATTTATTCATGTGGTTTAAATCCACACATGATAACTTACAGAATCGCAGAAAGCATTCAGTTTACACTTTAGAATGCTAGCCTACATACTTACCTTTGATCGAGTGATGAGAGAAAGGTTTCGACGACTTTAATCTTACCTGAAACCTTTTCACTCCTCGAGAAATTTGAACCGTCAGAGAGTAGTTGTCAAGCCGAAACACAATTGATGAGATGAAGAGGGAGAGAAAGGCAATATTCGACAAATAGTTGACCAAAAGGGGTAGAGGAAGAAGAGCAAATCAGAAGAAAAGTGCAACACGAAACTGCCCAACCAGTTCAGTTAAGGTTTGGGAGAGTAGGGAAAGAAAAGAAATAGCAAAGAGGAGAGGGGATGAGAAAAGAGGTTTTGGCAGAGGTGTAACAGCCCGATTTAGGGGCCAGTCAGAACAGTGATCACAGGATCACTAATCTGAGGTTAGAGAAAATTATTTTCATGATATTTTATGAGTTAGAGCATGTTGGTATAAGTACATAAAAATTTTGGTGCTTTAATTTTAGCAATTTCATGCTTAATTGCTAAAAAGGACTAAATCACATTAAGTACGAAAATTTAAAATTTCCAGCTAAAGGTGCTTAATAGCTAAAGAACATTAATTGGAGGTCTTTAAAGTGCAATCAGACCCCTAAGTATAAGGTGGCCGGCCATAGGAGACAAGAATTATCAAAGTTGGTTAAAGTTGGTAGGTTTGGTGACTAAATTATTGTTTAATATTAAAATAAAGAAAAGATGATATCCATCTTTTTACTCATCTTCCTCCTCCGAAAATAGCAAGCAAAATAAGGGTTTTGAAAGCTCAAAATTTTAGCAAACTCTTCTCCCTACAAGTAAGTGATTTTAATGGTTTTTCTTGATGATAGTTGTACTTTTGGGACCCCTAAAGCTTAAGCTTTCTAAAGAGGTGACTATCTTACAATATGGTGAAAAGTTTAGGGGTTTTCCATGTGAGCTTTTAAGTTGTTTGCTGCATTTTTATGGAAGAAAATGAGTCTTAATTGTTAGATAAACAACTTTTGTGAAAGGTGTCACTATGAAAACACCTAAATGGACTTTGTTGCAAAGGTTATAAAGTTTGTAGTAAATGTGTGAAATGTTGGGTTTTAGTGATAGCCATAAGAGAAATAAATGTTCACCTAGGCTTGTTGAAGGTAGAAGTTTGAATAGAATTAATTTTCGAGCCTAGGGGTAAAATGGTCATTTTACCAAAGTCTAAGGGCAAAATAGTAATTTTACCAAAGCATGATTATTGAAATGCTTTTATTAATGTGATGATTAAAATGAGCTAATTTGCTATTATAGAGCAAGAAGAGCCAAGAATCAACCTCGAACGGGGAAAGAAAAAAATATCGGACTAGACCGACAATCTAGCCTATTTTGAAAACAAGGTAAGTTTGTATGTGATAAATTTAACATTTATGCTAACATGTTTGAGAATGATTGATATTATAATGATACATGATATTCTATGAAATTGAATATTGGTGTTGAATGAGAAAGGTCATAAAAGTTGAGATGTTGAAGTCCCGGTGGGACTATAATCAGTGTGAGAATACTATCATCAAGACATGAGATGGATAACGTCTCATGTAAGACCATGTCCAGGACATGGCCTCGATACCAAATTGAGATCCCGTATAAGACCATATCTGGGATATGGCTTCAGTATTGAGTATGAAAATTGTATAAGACCATATCCAGGATGTGGCATCAATAGTTGATGTGAGATTCCGTATAAGACCATATTCGAGATATAGCATCTACATTCAGAGGTGACCCTATGTAAGACCACATCCAGGATATGGCGTTGGTTTCGTGCTTACGCTAATGATTATGAATATGCATCTTTGAGCATTCCTAGTGATTTATCAGGATGAATAGATCAGCTTAGAAATAGAAACGAGAATTTTATTAAACCTATATGATTGAGTTAACACAGGTACTCGGGAGTAATTCACAAAGAAACATTTACGTTATGTGGCATGGTATGTGCTAAATACGGGCAAGTATGAGTAAGTATGGCAAGAGCCTATAACTTTGTGTATGGTTAATTAATGCCATGGATGGATATTGTCATGATCTTATTGTTGCCATTTATTTCCATGCAAACTTATTAAGCTTTATGCTTACTCCTTTCATTGCCCTTTTCCTTGTAGAATTGCAAAGTTAGCTTGAGAATTCGCGGACGTCAGAGTTGAGGATCACATTATCGACTACTTTTTGGTAAAACCAAATATAGACTTATTTTGAGTATGGCATGTATAGGACTTGAATGTTTTGGTTATGTCATATTTCCAAGCCAAATGTGTTGGCTATTGAGGTTGTTCCAATTCATTTTGTAAATGGTCATTAAAGTTGGGCCAATACTTAACTAGTTCTTATAGATATATATTTATTGATGATAAATCATGAAGTGTATGCTTGTGTGGATGCTTGATTTGAGTTGGTATAAGTATGGTTGCTATGTAGGGTGGCATTTGGCTTGGAATATAGCCTTTATAATGTCCATACGAGTAGACACATGGGCATGGGTCTAGACCGTGTGAGATACACGGTCAGCCCCATGGACATATTGATCGGCCGTGTGTCCCCTTGTGAGCTAGGTTTACAAGTCAGTATGCCCAGTAGTAAACACACAGGCAGGGAAACAGCCGTGTGTCTTAGCCATGTGGGAGGCAGGGCCTTAGATATGGGAGTGTGCCCAGGTCGTGTGAAGTTTGCACCTGAAGTTAGGAATTTAATTTGACACACGGTCTAAGGACACGGGCGTGCACCTTGGCCGTGTGACCTTAGCGAGGTGATGACGTTATAAATATAATGCCAAGGTTTTGGCACACGGGCTAAGACACGGGTGTGTCGAGGCCGTGTGAGGGACACGGGCCAGGAACATGGGCGTGTGTTCGGCCATGTGAAATAAGTCAGTGTCGACCACGGGTGAAGAACACGGACATATCTCAGGGGCACACGGGCGTATCCTTAGAACGATACGAGCCTGTGGCCCTTGTTTGGAAAAAAATATTTTCCTAAGCGCGTGAAAGTTCTCGGTTTAATTTTGAAACCTCTCGGAAGTATGTTTAGGGCCTCGTAAGCCCAAAATGAGCAGGTTATGAATTTAATTGAAAAGTTCAAAGCTACAGCGAAATTTTATAGCCCAGTGTGTTATGTTTAAGCAAGTTAAGTTAGGTAATGCCCCATATTCGATTCCAGCTTCAAACATGGGTAAGGGGTGTTACATTTAGTGGTATTAGATCTATGATTTAGTTGGTTCTCGGACTAACATAGCTTAAGTATGAGTCTAGCTGTACATGCCATACGTAAGAGTAATTGTGTAATGATAGTGTGACAACTCTTGACGATTTAAGTTGTATTTTTTTATATAGTCATGGATCCCGATCAGACTGCAGCTGATGATGCTGCGAGTAATGTGCCGGTTCCCGCGTAAGGGATCGCGCCAGTAGATAGTAGACCCGAGACCTTAGGTCAGGGAGAAGAGGCCCGGGAAGCCTTTCTCCATATGATAAGTGACTGGTACACTTAGTACATTCGAGCAAATCCTAATTCTCAACCCCTCCACCCCCACATATTCCTCAACCCGCTCCTGTAGCTCCTCAAATGGTTGAGGTAGTGAGAAGGGAGAAGCGGTCGATAAGATTCGGAAAAAAGGAGCCGAGGAATTTTGGGCTAGTAAGGATGGTGACCCGGAGAGAGCGGAATTTTGGCTCGAGAATACCATCAGGGTATTCGATGAGTTGTCATGCACACCTGAAGAGTGCATAAAATGTGTGGTATCTCTCTTGAGAGATTCAGCCTACCAGTGGTGGAACACGCTTGTGTCAGTGGTATCAATGGAGAGAGTTAGCTGGGAATTCTTCCAAGAGGAATTTCAGAAGAAGTATATTAGCCAGAGATTCATTGACCAAAAGAGAAAAGAGTTTTTGGAGTTAAAGCAAGGTCGAATGGCTGTGTCCGAATACGAACGCGAGTTCGTAAGGCTTAGTAAATATGCTCGGGAGTGCATGTCTACCTAGGCCATCATGTGTAAAAGGTTCGAGGACGAATTAAATAAAGATATCCGTTTATATGTCGGAGTTCTCGAACTAAAAGAATTTGTAGTGTTGGTAGACAGAGCCTTTAAGGCTGAAGAATTAGCTAAAGAGAAAAGAACAGCTGAGATTGAGTCCCGTGACTCAAGGAAAAGATAACTGAATAAGTCACTCCAATCCTCATCTAAGAAATCGAGGGATTTCACGACTCGATCAGCCACTTCAACCGGGTTTTCAAACCAAATTAAGGGTAAACAGTTCTCGGGGTCTAAAGCGCAGACCACATTAGTTGCTAGTGTGGGCAACGTTTGACCGAGTATACCAGAATGCCCGCAGTGTGGTAGGTGTCATTCTGGTGAGTGCCGAGCAAACGAGATGGCTTGTTTCAGATGTGGGTCCTTAGATCATTTTATCAGAGATTGCCCCGAGGTGGGGAGAAAGATAAGTCTCAAAGTGCAAGACCGGGAAGTGCTGCTAGAGGAAGACCGCAGAGAAACCCGAAAAATGAAATGAGTAACAAGAATCCAGCTAGAGAGTAGAATGAAAGAGTCGAGGGTAGAGCACCGGCGAGAGCATATGCCATTCGTGCTCGTGAAGAGGCATATTCCCCTGACGTAATCATGGGTACATTTTCTCTCTATGATACTCGTGTTATAGCTTTAATTGATCTGGGATCTACCCACTCGTATATATGCATGAATTTATTCTCTAGCATGAGCATGCCTATAGAGTTTACTGGATTTGTAATAAGAGTGTCTAATCCCTTAGGCAAGTATGTGTTGGTTGATAGAGTATGCAAAGGTTGCCCTTTGATGATTAGGGGTCATTGCTTTCCTGTTGTTCTTATGCTATTTTCATTTGATGAGTTTGATGTCATCCTTGGGATGGATTGGTTAGATCCTCATGATGTAAATGTGAATTTTGGAAAGAAGTTTATTGAGTTGAAATGTGAAAATGGGGACCTTATTCATGTTGAACCAGACGAGCAAGACAGATCACCAGTAGTGATATCATCCTTGTTGACTTAGAAGTATTTAAGAAAGGATTACGAAGCGTACTTTTCCATTGTGATGAATACTAAAGAGATTGAATGGAAAAGTGAGTCGGTACCTATAGTATGCGAGTATCCAGATGTTTTCCCGGAGAAACTACCTGGGTTACCTCTGAGTAGAGAGATTGAATTTGGGATTGAGTTAGCTCCGGGCACTACCCCCATTTCTATTGCTCCATATAGAATGGCTCTAACCGAGCTAAAAGAATTGAAAGCACAGTTGCAAGAACTAACGGATAAAAGTTTAGCAAGACCGAGTTTTTCTCCGTGTGGTGCTCCCGTATTACTTGTGAAGAAGAAAGATGGTTCCATGAGATTATGCATAGACTATCGGCAACTTAACAAGGTAACTATGAAGAACAAGTACCCGTTGCCGAGAATTGATGATCTGTTTGATCAATTGAAGGGAGCCATAATATTTTCCAAGATAGACTTAAGGTCTGGGTACTATCAATTGAGAGTCAAGGACTCAGATGTGCCGAAAACTGCATTTCGGATGAGGTATTGTAACAGTCTGATTTTGGCCCTAATCAGAATGGTGGTTTCGGGACCATGAATCCGAGTCAGAAAAATATTTAAATATTATTTTCCGTGTTAATTATATCTGAATTAGCATGGTGAAAGTTTCGTATGAAAATTTGATTGTTTGTGTGCTTAATTAAATAAAAGGGTTTAATCGTGTAAAATGAAAAATTAGTGATTAAATTCAAAAGGGTTGAATAATGGTTGTTCTTTTAATATGAAGGTTTTATGATGCAATTTTACCCTTTAATTATTGAATGGACGACACTAAGGTTACATTATATGGTTTTTATATTAAACATAAAAGTTATAATAATAAATAACATATTATAAAGTTATTATTTCAAAATAAAACATGAAAAAAGCTTGCATGTTCATCTTTCTATTGCCGAAACTAAGAGAAAAATAAAGAAGAAAACCTTTATAAGGTTCAGGACTTTGGAGGGTTAATAGGATCAAGAACAAAAAAGATAGAGATTGGATCGAGGAAAAGCGAAGTTGACCGAATAGTCGAGAAACATAGTCCGTCGATATCCGAGGTAAGTTTTTAAGCAATTGAGTTGAATTGAATTTAATGGAAGTATGTATATATATTATTGATATATCCGAATGTGATATATATATAAGTATAGTATAGTCGAATGTGAGGTCTGTATATGAGCTATTGGTATACCCAAATGGGATGTTGATTATTTGAGATTGAAATAGGCTAATTCGTAAATTTATAGTTGAGGTTTAATTCTTATGTGTGTGTGTATATGTATATAAATGTGTAACAAGATTGAGAAAGGCACTAAGTGTGCGAATTTAAAATACCGAGCACTAAGTGTGCGAAATCGATCATTATGTGCTAAGTGTGCGAATTTAAAATACTGAGCACTAAGTGTGCGAAGTCGGTCATTGCGTACTAAGTGTACGAATTTAAAATACTGAGCACTATAATGGAATATTTCTTTTAAATGTATAGTTTGGATGATATAAGTTGATATGTGCAAATGTTTACAAAATCATATTGATTGTTCTATGAATTACAAAATGTGATTTGGATATGTGAAAATTTGGTATAAGATATAGGTTTGAATAGTTTGGAACTTGAATATATCGATAATGCATGGGAACAAAATATTCATGTTAGGTTCAGTTTGAATTTGAGAGATAAGAATGTTATGTGGTTGCACAAGTAAATAAGTAGTTGATGTATCGTTGCCTATTAAATTTTTAATTAAATTTTTGATATATTGATTTAATGCATTGTTACCACGAAGTTGCTTATAACTTACTAAGCTCTGATTGTTGGAACGCCGGAACCCCATGGCACAGCAAAATAAAATTAGATCCGGCGATCCAAATCAGGAATCCATGTGTGAGGAACGAATCGGGGTGAAATAAAGGTTTCAAAATTACCAAAACTTAAATCTGAGTAGACGGCGACGCCTTGGCAACAAGAGTTTTGATCTACTGTCGAATCAAGCCACAACCTTTTTCATGTCGGCCTCTACGTGATCCACCCGGTTTGACTATGAATGGAAGAAATCTCCAAAACTATTTTGGAGGTTTATTTGCTTGACGGCTGCTAGACCTAACAAGCAATCTATTAGGGTTTTTTTTTCTTAAGCTTTGTCTCTTTTAAATACCTTTTATATTGGGTATCCTTTTAATTGGGCCTTTTATAATGGGTATCTTTTTCATTGGGCCCATTATTTGGTATCCTTTTAATACCCTTTTATAATTGGTATCTCTTGAATGTTAAATTAATACAATAAAGTTTTTAACAGAAAATTATAATTACATTAATTATATCCAGAAAATTATAATTACATTAATTATAATAAGGATTTGATAAACTATATTTATTTAAATTTATATATGAATCAAATTCATATATTAATAGAATTATGTTGTCATTATGTGTACAACATCCTTGTACATATAATATATTCAATATTTGATTGCCCAATTAAATTAATTCTTTAATTAATTTAATTCATGTGACAACCAAAAAAAAAAAAATACCAATTATATTTTATTCCGTTCATTTAAACCATAGGGTGTGACCCTGTAGGTTCTTGCAACGTTAGCAGTAATAATAGAACGATTCTAATGTCACAAACAATGAGTGGCATCTAGCAATGCATCATTGCTACCTAAGTTACAAGAAGTCATGATTTTACATAACTTTTTGTGATTAACCTTTCATGCATTAATCCTTAAGTCCTTTATCTCCGGAATGGACACAAGTCATGGAATAGTCACACTTGTATAGTCCATCCCATGTTTCTTGATATCTTGAGTAGATTATGATATACAAATTAGTATGACATCTCATGTCAACTTATTTGAGCATGGCCATGCATTTCTAGTCTCACTCAATCAAGTGGCCTAAGATATTACTCCCATTATGTAGGAGGGACTTATCCTATTTTGATCAACCATATCCTCTACATAGATTGTGGTATATCCAACATCGCCTTTATAGAACAACCGATTCACGATGTATACGTTTGATTGTATCAAAATATACAACTCACGATGTTGAGATTAATAGTTATCTCAAGTCCGAGGATCATATACATATTAATCACTATGAGTAATGTTGTGACAATTACATAATAATCCAATAAACATACTCATAACGGGTCAATCCAATATGTTGTTCTCTAACACACATATTCATGCATTGATTTTGACAATCCACATCAATGACAACTCTTTATCATCAATCAACTACATGTTAGTCTTAATGCATTCATCGTTGTCCTAGTCAACAATAATACTCGACTAAGGATCTTTTAAAAATAATCATATTATTCTCGTGACATTATTATAAAACAGTTTATTTGTATACGGATGGAAAAGCGAAATAATAATGACAACGCTTTATATTAATAAATATGGTAAATAAAGTATATTATTACAACCATCTCATGATTGATCTTTGGGCATACTCTTACAATCTCCCACTAGCACTAAGACCAATCACTCATATATCTAATACCAAGCGACTTTAGTGTGACGATCATGCTTCACTGTGTGTCGAGGCTTGGTCGAGGATCAGCGATGTTATCATCGAAGGTACTCTGCATATTTCTACATCTCTCGATCGATAATTTCTCGAATAAGATGGTAGCGCCTAAGTATATGTTTGGATCATTGGTGAGATCTGGGTTCTTTAGCTTGTGCAATAGCTCCATTGTTATCACATCGGAGTTCTATAGCATCCGATATGCTAGGCACAACCCCTAGTCCGAAGAATGAACTTTTTGATCCAAACCGCTTCCTTTCTTTGCCTCACTTGGCCGCAATATACTCACCTCTGTTGTAGAATCAGCCATCAGACTTTGCTTTGAACTTTTCCACTCACAAGACCACCATTAAGGCAAAACACAAAACCCGATTGCGATCGAGAATCGTCCTTGTCGGTTTGGAAGTCGGCATCAGTGTAACCTTTTACACTTAACTCTTCCTCACCTCCATATAATAGGAACGTATCCTTAGTTCTTCCAAGTACTTAAGGATACTCTTGATCTATGGTCCAGTGACCTTTCCCGGGATCTACTTGATACCTGCTCGTCATACTTAAGGCATACGAGACATCTGGACGGGTACATAACATAGCATACATGATAGATCCAATAGCGGAAGCATATGGAATTTTACTCATACGTTCTCTCTCTTGTGGCGTTGAAGGACACATTTCCTTCGAGAGTGAAATACCATGTCTCATAGGTAGGAATCCTCTTTTAGATTCTTCCATACTGAACCTTTTTAGTACTTTATCTATGTATGTACTTTGGCTTAGACCTAGTAGTCGTCTTGATCTATCTCTATAGATCTTGACTCCTAAGATATAAGTGGCTTCGCCCAAGTCCTTCATAGAAAAACAACTTCTTAACCAAGTCTTAATAGATTGCAAGGTAGGTATGTCATTTCCCATGATAAGTATGTCCTCCACATATAGTACCAAGAATGTGATAGTGCTCCCACTAACTTTCTTGTAAACACATGGTTTATCTTCATTTTTTATAAAACCAAACTCTTTGATTGCATCGTTAAAACGAAGATTCCAACTTCGAGAAGCTTGCTTTAATCCATAAATGGATCTCTGTAGCTTACATATCTTTCTAGCATCCTTTGGATTTACAAAACCTTCAGGTTGTGTCATGTACACATCCTCTTCAAGTTTCCCGTTAAGGAAAGCTGTTTTAACGTCCATCTGCCAGATTTCATAATCATGAAATGCAGCTATGGCGAGCAAGATCCTGATGGATTTAAACATAGCTACAGGAGAAAAGGTTTCATCATAGTCAACACCATGAATTTGGTGAAAACCTTTAGCGACTAATCGCCCTTTGTATGTTTGTACATTACCATCCATGTCTGTTTTCCTTTTGAAAACCCACTTGCACCCTATAGGTTTAACCCCTTCGGGTGGGTCAATCAAGGTCCATACTTGGTTTTCATACATGGAATCCATCTCAGATCTCATGGCCTCAAGCCATTTCTCAGAATCTGGGCTTGTCACCGCTTCTTGATAAGTCCTAGGCTCATCTTGATCTATAAGAAGAACGTCACCATGCGTTGTAATGAGAAATCCATATCTCTCAGGTGCACGGCGTTCTCTTAAAGATCTGCATGTGATGGTTGTGTTTCTACACAGCAGATTATTTGTTCCTCAATTTCTTGTGGAATTTCTTTGTTGTTCAATCTCTCAGTTGATGGTATCTTGTGATTCTCGAATTTCTTCAAGTTCAATCTTTCTCCCACTTCCTAGTAAATTCTCTCTCTAGGAAGACACCAGTCCGAGCACCAAACGTTTTGTTCTCAGTGGGATTAAAGAAATAATATCCTTTGGTTTCTTTTGGATACCCCACAAAATTACACCTTTCAGATTTGGGTTCAAGCTTAGTAGACGTCTGACGTTTAACATAAGCTTCACAGCCCCAAATTTTCATAAAAGACATACTAGGACGTTTCCCAGTACACATCTCATATGGCGTCTTTTGAACCGATTTAGATTAGTGTAAAAGCAGCTGTCTCAAGTGCATGTCCCCAAAAAGAAGTCGGTAGATCAGCATGACTCATCATGGATCGAACCATGTCTAACAAAGTTCGATTTCTTCTCTCAGATACTCCATTCCATTGAGGAGTACCAGGAGGAGTAAGTTGTGAGACAATCCCACATTCTTTCAAAAGATCATCAAACTCTAGGCTCAAATATTCTCCACCTCGATCAGATCGAAGTGACTTGATAGTTTTGCCTAGTTGATTTTGTATCCATTTTTGAATTCCTTGAACTTTTCAAGGGACTCAGACTTATGGCGCATGAGATAAACATACCCATATCTACTGAAATCATCAGTGAAAGTAATGAAGTAGTGAAATCCACCTCTAGCTTGTGTATTTATTGGTCCACATACATCAGAATGTATTAGGTCCAATAAATCAATAGCTCGTTCACTTTTACCAGTAAAAGGAGATTTAGTCATTTTTCCCAATAAGCAAGATTCACATACTTCAAATTGTTCAAAAACAAATGAATTCAAGAGACCATCTTTATGGAGTTTGGATATGCGTTTCTCACTTATGTGGCCCAAACGACAATGCCAAAGATAAGTTTGATTTGAGTCATTTATTTTAGATCTTTTTAGTATTTATGTTGTAAATGGGATTCATTTGATCTAAAATATAGAGGCCATTAATTAATTGTGCCGAACCATAGAAAACATTATTGAGATAAAATGAACAACAATTATTCTTAATAATTATCTCAAAACCAATTTTGTCTAAACAAGAAATTGAAATAATGTTTTTAGTCAAACTGGGCACAAAATAACAATTCTCTAAACATAAATCAAGTCTACTAGGCAAAGATAAAGTATATGTTCCCACAGCTAATGCAGCAACTTTTGCTCCATTTCCAACTCAGAGGTCCACATCTCCTCTAGCTGCAGTCCTACTCCTTTGTAGTCCATGCACGAAGTACAAATATGAGAACCACAACCAAGATCTAATACCCAAGAAGTAGTAGTTGATAAATTAATATCAATAACATAAATACCAAGCAGACATTCCGCTTGCTTTAGCCTTCTTGACTTCTTCAAGATAGACAGGCGATTCCGTTTCCAATGTCCAATCACACCACAATGAAAAAGCGATTTCCTTCCTTAGACACCCCACCTTTAGGGTTTCAAATGCATGACCTTTCCTTTTCCAAATTTGGGCTTACCTTTGCCCTTGGGCTTTGTTTGAACTTTGGCCTTTCCTTGCCCTTGTTATTACGGACCATCAAGTATGGGCTTGGGTCCAACCTTTTTCAAGTTGCCTTCAGCAGATTCGTAACATACCGAGCAATTGTGGTAGAGTCTTGTCAATTTCATTCATATTGAAATTGAGGACAAACCTGGTCTGTAGCTATCCGGCAACGATTGTAAAATAACATCAGTGGCCAACTCTTGGCTCAATGGAAACCCAAGCTTAGATAGGCTTTCAATATAGCCAATCATCTTAAGGACATGAGGTCCCTCTGGCTTCCTTCACCAACTTACATTGGAATAGGGCTTTAGAGATATCAAACCTCTCTTGCCGTGCTTGCCCCTCGATAAAGTTCTTTTCAGTGCTCGATCATATCATAAGCAACCATGTCCTCATGTTGCTTCAAGTTCGAGATTCATAGTGGCAAGCATAAGACATCCAACATCTATCATGTCATCGAGATACTTCTTGTAAGCGTCTCTATCACCCTCGAGGCATTAGCGGGTGGTTCATTAGGAAGTGGTTGTTCAATGACATATAATTTCCGTTCTTGTTTAAGGACAATCCTCAAGTTACGGAACCAATCAAGAAAATTCAAACCATTCAATTTGTCCTTCTCAAGGACCGATCGCAATGAGAGTGTGCTAGTGTTTATGACCATAATATATCTACAACAATTAAATATGCATGTGAGTAAATTTACCAATTTTATATCAATCATTAAAAAGACTTTATTAAATGATATTCCTACTATTTTATTTCAAAATTAATAACCCTCATATATTAATTTCGGAAAAACTTTCTCAAAAGTATTTCTAGTAGGTTAAGGATCCATATTTCACCACCTCTTAAGTCAGCTTTGGCTTTACTCTTAAGATTATGGTTATTTAGGTAAGCAACATTTGCTAATTACATCATATGTAACTCCTAATATTTGGTGAACAACTCTTGTTCTAATCATCTTATGATTTATCCAATTTACTTGCCTCTAGGTTTCTAATCCTATTAGAGTAACTTAGTTAAGTCATTAACCAATTTTTAACCAGCGAATATCACTTGTTTATTCTTCAGCGTTTAACCAAGATAAATACTAGTACTTTGCTTTTAAGCGGAACCTACATAGTATTGATCGAGGCTTTAACGAGGCAAAATTGGAAGGCCATGTTGACTTAATATTTTAATAGAGGGATTTTTATTAAGATTGTTCCATCTCACCAATTATGGTCTACATTAGTCCATTTAGTCTTTTAATTGATCTCATCAATTGACGGGTTTTATTATTATCAAGTTTTAATATATATAATTGGCATGCTTTAGACATCCATAGCATCTCATACATGAATAAATAAAGCAATAAATAAATGCAATAGTTATAGCCCATAAACTAAGGTGGTTCAACCCAAGCCAATGGGAAAACCAAAAAGAAACCTAAAGGTGTAAGCCATTTCACAAGCTATCATTCTCAATCATTGTCCCACCTTCCTTCTCGTTTGGCCCACAGCAACTCTTGCAAATTACAATATGCAGAAACTCGTTTTACATACGAGGGAATAAGATGAGAAGAGAAATACAAGAGAATAGTAGTAAGGCACGACACGCAGGCCATATTTAAAAAAAAATACAACCTTTTATCGAATGTGTCATTGGGCTATAACTATGCATTTCAAACACCGTGCATGTCAAAAATAGCATACATAGTTCTATATATATATATATATTTAAGGTGAATTATAAAATATCCTTTCAACCTTTTGTGGCCCATCAAGTTTATAAATTTCTTTTATTAACAAATTTTTTTTTGCGAAGGTCTGAGGATGTCGGAGGAAGTGGGTCGAAGGCCCGCGGTATGGACCAGGGGTACGGGGCAGAGCCCCTGCAGTACGAATCGCATACCCCCAGTCAAATGAAACCTTACGATTTGATAACTTTTTATCAACAGAATCGTGTTTTTAGGATTTTAATCCTGGAGGTTTCATATCGGAACAACCCTTGTTCCATTAGCCATTAACACTTACTGGAAACTATAAATACCTCCGTCACATTATTACATTTGTTAATAATTAATGATAATAACATAAAATCAAGTAGGCCACAAAACCATGATTAACATTTAATCAATTACCGAAAGAACAGTTATCGAGGTTATGCTTAAACGATTTAAACAATCGAAAATACAATAAGATCAAAACATGAATCTCATACAATTGCATCACCCAAGTATTTAAACCCGAGTTCGTATCACACAAGTGGCTCTGATACCACTGTTGGAACGCCGAAACCCCATGGCACAGCAAAATAAAATTAGATCCGGCGATCCAAATCAGGAATCCATGTGTGAGGAACGAATCGGGGTGAAATAAAGGTTTCGAAATTACCAAAACTTAAATCGAGAGAGCGGCACGCCTTGGCAACAAGAGTTTTGATCTCTTGTCGAATCAAGCCACAACCTTTTTCATGTCGGCCTCTACGTGATCCACCCGGTTTGACTATAAACGGAAGAAATCTCCAAAACTATTTTGGAGGTTTATTTGCTTGACGGCTGCTAGACCTAACAAGCAATCTATTAGGGTTTTTTTTTCTTAAGCATTGTCTCTTTTAAATACCTTTTATATTGGGTATCCTTTTAATTGGGCCTTTTATAATGGGTATCTTTTTCATTGGGCCCATTATTTGGTATCCTTTTAATACCCTTTTATAATTGGTATCTCTTGAATGTTAAATAAATACAATAAAGTTTTTAACCGAAAATTATAATTACATTAATTATATCCGAAAATTATAATTACATTAATTATAATAAGGATTTCGGTAAACTATATTTATTTAAATTTATATATGAATCAAATTCATATATTAATAGAATTATGTTGTCATTATGTGTACAACATCCTTGTACATATAATATGTTCAATATTTGATTGCCCAATTAAATTAATTCTTTAATTAATTTAATTCATGTGACAACCAAAAAAAAATACCAATTATATTTTATTCCGTTCATTTAAACCATAGGGTGTGACCCTGTAGGTTCTTGCAACGTTAGCAGTAATAATAGAACGATTCTAATGTCACAAACAATGAGTGGCATCTAGCAATGCATCATTGCTACCTAAGTTACAAGAAGTCATGATTCTACATAACTTTTTGTGATTAACCTTTCATGCATTAATCCTTAAGTCCTTTATCTCGGAATGGACACAAGTCATGGAATAGTCACACTTGTATAGTCCATCCCATGTTTCTTGGTATCTTGAGTAGATTATGATATACAAATTAGTATGACATCTCATGTCAACTTATTTGAGCATGGCCATGCATTTCTAGTCTCACTCAATCAAGTGGCCTAAGATATTACTCCCATTATGTAGGAGGGACTTATCCTATATTGATCAACCATATCCTCTACATAGATTGTGGTATATCCAACATCGGCCTTTATAGAACAACGATTCACTGATTATACGTTTGATCAGTATCAAAATATACAACTCACGATGTTGAGATTAATAGTTATCTCAAGTCTGAGGATCATATACATATTAATCACTATGAGTAATGTTGTGACAATTACATAATAATCCAATAAACATACTCATAACGGGTCAATCCAATATTTTGTTCTCTAACACACATATTCATGCATTGATTTTGACAATCCACATCAATGACAACTCTTTATCATCAATCAACTACATGTTAGTCTTAATGCATTACTGTTGTCCTAGTCAACAATAATACTCGACTAAGGATCTTTTAAAAATAATCATATTATTCTCAGGACATTATTATAAAACAGTTTATTTGTATACACAGATAGAAAAACTGAAATAATAATGACAACGCTTTATATTAATAAATATGGTAAATAAAGTATGTTATTACAACCATCTCATGATTGATCTTTGGGCATACTCTTACACTGATAGCTTACTATATGTGTTTAATTGCATTGTTTTATAGATTTTGGGAGGCAAGTTACGAGCTCGGGGATCATCGTCAAAGTCTATCACACTATCGACTAATTTTGGTATTTTATAAGCTGAATTTTTGGAACTATGGTATGTATAGGCTGGGTTAAATTTAGAAATGATTGTTTTGGGCTAAGTATATGTATATATTATGCCATGCGAAAATGGCTAAATCTTAACATTTAGGACTTATGCGAATTTGGTTATGGTGTTGGCTTATTATGAAAGTATATTTCATAGTGTAATTATGCTTGTGTTTGGTCGTATGGATTGATAATGGAGTTATTCATAATATGTACTTGATCAAGTATTTAGCTCATTTTAGAAGTATACCATATAGTATATTATATGGGATGAATGTTCTTGGTTCGATTGAATATTGAATGAGTTAATAGTTGTAAAATGTTGACCATGTTATTTTGCATAATTGGGTAAGTAAGTTTCATGATATGTATGAATGATATTTTGGGTTATATATCTTGATTGAGTAAAGATATGTATGACTTATAAATAGTTCTTTTAGTAAGTCTAAAACATATTCGAATAGAAGATGTAAGTGACTATGAGATTCGGTCTTAGTATATGTATTGTATTGATAAGCTTGTAATGTGTCTTAGTAGTTATAATGGGATATGAATAAATGTATAAATGTATAAATACTGTGAGAAGCTGAGTACATTATTGATGAAATGTTCATTAGGTTTATATTATTGAATATGTAATACTTTGGGCATATTTGGGCTTATGAGTTGCATTGATATTTTGGTCATAATGTGCTTGTGTATTTGGCTATGAGACGTTTTAAAATAGTTTGGTAAATGGCTGGATGATTACATGCATGTGAGGTAGTTTCTATGGTAATGTTTTAAAATGTTCTATGAATGAAATGGTATATTTATATTGATTCTTTTATATGCGAAAGTGAGTGAATTATAATTACTAATAAAATTTTGATTAGCTATGATGTAATGTTATATAATTTTTGTATGTTCAATAATGAATTCACAAGTTGATAGTCATGTGAATGAAGTTCATTTGATTCAAACTTATAATAAAGATGTATAATTTATGTATATGAATGTCTATTCTGGGTTGGGTTTAGATCAATAATGCCTCGTAACCTTAATCCAGCAACGGATACGGGTTAGGGGTGTTACAATTTGATTGGCATCAGAGCTACGGTTTAGTCGGTTCTCGGACTAACGTAGCGTGTGTGAGTCTAGCTATACATTTCATAATTTTTATTGTGATAGTGTGATGACTTCTGACAAGGAAATATGTCTTTCATCTTTCTTATAGTAAATGGATCCTGATCCCGAACGAGCCGTAGCAGATGATGTTGAGAGTGTGGCGCCTGCTCCTGCGCAAGGGACCACGCCGGTTGAATCTCAACCAGCTACGAGTAACCCAGATGAGGGGGCTAAGCAAGCCTTCTTTAGCATAATGAATGATTGGTTTAATCAGTATATCCGGACAAATCCGACTATTCAACAACCCTCGAATCCAAATAATTCACCTGTAGTGCCTGTGTACCTTCGATCATTAATTCTGAGAGATTAAATAAGCCTCCTGTTGATAAAATCAGAAAATACGGAGTTGAAGAGTTTAGGGCCACAGCTACTAATGATACGGAGCGGGCTGAGTTTTGGCTCAATAATACTATTTGTGTCTTCGATGAACTATCTTGTACACCCGAAGAGTGCTTGAAGTGTGTTATATCTTTATTACGGGATTCTGCCTACTATTGGTGGAATACTTTGGTTTCGGTTGTTCTGTAGGAACGGGTCACTTGGGATTTTTTTCAGACGGAGTTTCGCAAAAAGTATATCAGTCAGCGATTCATTGATCAGAAATGCAAAGAATTTCTTGAGTTAAAATAAGGTCGTATGACCGTATCTGATTATGAGCGTGAGTTTGTGAGACTCAGCCGATATTGTAACACCCCCAAACTCGGCCCACGAGCCTTGATCGGATCTGGTTATGTCACTGTGGAAAGACGGTTGAAAATCTTTTTGACCTTAGAATAACACGTGAAAATTTGTTAACTTTTGATAATTATGTCTATTTAAAAATTATAAGTAAAACTTTGTTATTATAAAATGTCCATATTAAAACTTTATTAACTTATATTTTGAATAACAGGTTGCTAGCAATAAAATCGTCTTTATATAGTAATTTAATTTTAATCAAACCATAATAAAAATAATACCAAAAATAATAATAATACCCTTATTACAACCAATACTTGAACAAAATACTTAATATTAAAAATGCATAAAATAATCAAAACATCCTCTTCTGCATGGGCCACCTTGTATCCTCTCCAACCCGGTCCAAACATCACGCTTCACCTGAAATGGTTGAGAAAAATAGGGTGAGTCCACAGACTCAGTGCATAATCATCACACATGCCTCCACATATGGGCTTGGCCCATATCCACACAGATCATACAAATCAATATGCAATTACGAAACCCAACCCATCCTAAGTCCATCCGTTACACCAACCTTAGCAGACTCCCTGCTCAAGGCCGTGGCTAATCCACCACTGATCACATCATGACCCCACATATCCTACATTGGCAGACTTGCTGCTCAAGGCTGTGGCTGAGCCACCGATCACATAAGTGATCCCAATATTAATCCGTCTACGGTGATGCACACAGCCATCAACCGCCGAGATGGGCACCTAGCCAACACCTCCCTTGATGTAGCACACAGGTAATCATCAAGCGCTAATGTAGCACGAGGCTATCATTAGACCACGTACATAAATATGTACACCCCGTCCTTCCTTGGTCACATCCAATCCCCCATACATATATGTTAATGTATCATGCCAAATCAACATATAAAACAAGTATAAATCACATGCTCATTACCATACCACACAGGCACCACAAATAATTTAATAACACAAAATACTAACCTGTTAACCGATTACCCCAAACATGGGTATCCACCACTTTAGCCTTTATTGCCGGCTATTACACATCATACACCAAATATATATACATATATATTAGTACACAAATCAGGAGAAACAGTGCGATAATTACGCACCTGTTTGGTACAGTCGGCTAAATCCCGAAATCACACGTTGCTCTTAAAAGCCTTGAAGAATAGAATCCCGAGAGCTCCCTAGCACCCTTAACGCTTGCTAAAAGCAAAAGACCCTCAACCTAGCCCTCCATGATTTCGGCCAATCAAAAAAACACATGATTAGCTTCATGATTTCGGTCAACCAAGAAAAGAAGAGAAAAACGGATAAAAAGATAGGAAAACCTTACCACCTTACCAACCCAATTCGGCTTGGTAACAACCTATGAGAATCAACGCTCTAGAAAGGAATAAAGGAGAAGAAATAAGGGTGAGGATCAAAAAGGTTCGGCTATTGATAGGAAAAGAAAAGAAAGCAAAGAGATGTTCAAAGGAGAAATGGATTCGAAAGAACAAGTAGAGGGAAAGTTGCGTTTTTGGTGTAGGTAGTGTTTGAGAAGAAAAAATGAAGCTTAGAAGTAAAGGGCTAAAAATTTGGCTAAAGGAAGGCACACCACCCTTTTATAACATTCGGCTACTTCCCCCCCTAACCATTATGGCCAAAAATAACAACATAAGAACCCCTCTAGCCGTCCAACTCCTTTTCCTCTCACCCAATCCCTTATTTTACTCCTAGTTTCTCTCAACACCAACCTTTCAAACCAATTCAAAATTAAATAAAATAAAACCCACCTTTTATCCATTACCACCTCTTCAAATAAAATACAAAATAAAATAATAATAATCCATTCTTCCAGCCGAATTTAAAAGCTAAACACCAAGCTTATCCTTATCTTTCCAATTGCCCATGTGCCGTCCAATTTCCACCTCTCTTGGCGCCAGCATGAAAAAAAATAAAACACCTACCTGCAGCCCCCAAGGTTCGAACTCTAGTCCTGCTCCAGCAAGCTGCAAATCATGCCCCAAGCCACTCTGCCGTGGCGGTTTCTTGTGATATAAATTCGCCCTATTTTCTTTTAAGAGCTCTTTCCTTTACTCCCTCTTGCCTTAACGCCCAAAACAAAAATAAAACACCCATTTGCTGCTCACACCATTCAAACCTAGGACCAGCTGGAACTATCACACGCTGCCAGCCGCTTTGCCAAGGCGCCGTTTGTGTCATAGACTCGCCCCAACTTCTTTTAAGGCCTCCCTTGTCTCAACGCCAAAAACCAAAATAAAAACACACCTTGCACTTCCCTCATGGCTCGAACTTGAGTCCCTTGCCAAGACCCTCAAGTGGCGCCCCAAGCCACTCCACCAACCCATCGTTCTTGTCCACCAATGCCCACAACATCCTTTAAACCCTCCTTAACTCAGCCCCTTCCTTTTTAACGCCAACACCCAAAAATAAAACACCACTTGCTGCCGCCGTGCCTCGAACCCAGGCCCTTGTTGGCGCTATAATCAGCCCCCTTAAGTGGCGCATGGAAGCCACTTTACTAAGGCATTTCTTATGCCATAAACCCCCAACAACTTTTCTTAAAGCCCCCTTAGCCTAGCTCCCCTTAATTAACACCTAAAAATAAAATTTCTCCTATAGCTCGGGCCTTCCCTTAGCTTATCACTAGCGCCTAAAATACCTCAATTAACACCATGATGATCACACTTACGCAAAATAATTTAAAAAAATTTTACCCCTATTCCAGGGTATTACAGATATGCCCGATAGTGTGTTGCAACCGAGGATGCTATGTCTAAAAGATTCGAGGAAGGACTGAATGAAAACATAAAATTGCTTGTCGGCATACTTGAAATAAAAGAGTTCGTAGTACTTGTCGAGCGAGCTTACAAGGCCGAAGAGCTTCGAAATGAGAAAAGAAAAGCTGAGTTCAAAGCTAGAGATTTTCGCAAGAGATCAGCAAGTAAAACTTCTCAGATGGCATCAAAGAAGTTCTGAAATGATAGTAGCAGATCTAAGACTAATGCTAGGATTTCCATACGAGAGCGACCACCAGTGAGTTCATGAGCCACCTTGATTGCTAGTGTTGGCAATACTCGACCAAGTAAACCTGAGTGTCAACAGTGTGGTAGGCTACATTTTGGTGAATTTTGGGCAAGTTTAACAACCGAGTTTGCTACAACTGTGATTCGCAAGATCATTTCATTCGAGACTGCCCAAAAGTAGCTCAGAAGGATAATGCTCAGAGTGTGAGATCGAGTGGTGCTGCAGTTAGAGGTAGACCACCCCGAAATGCGGGAGGTAGAAGCAGTACTCAAAGAGGGACTTCAGATGCAGCTGTTCGATCCGAGGCTCGTGCGCCTGCCAGAGCCTATGCCATTCGTGCCCAAGAGAAAGCTTTATCTCCAGATGTTATCACTGGTATATTTACTCTCTTTAATACTAGTGTAATTACTCTGATTGATCCTGGCTCAACTCATTCCTATGTGTGTGAAACATTAGTATCCAGTAAGACTTTACCTGTTGAGTCTACTGAGTTTGTGATTCGGGTTTCGAACCCCCTGGGCCAGTGTGTGCTAGTTGACAAGGTGTGCAAGAATTGCCCTTTGATGATTCGAGATTCATGTTTTCCGGTTGATTTGATGTTACAACCATTTGATGAGTTTGGTATCATTCTCAGTTTGGATTGGTTAACCGTACACGATGCTGTAGTGAATTATAGACGAAAGACTATTGATTTTCAATGCCAAAATAATGAAATAATTCGAATTGAGTCTGCTGATTTAAATGGGTTACCAGTAATGATATCTTCGATATTGACTCGGAAGCTTATGAGAAAGGGTTGCGAAGCTTACTTTGCTTATCTAATTGATAGTAAGGTGAACGAAAAGAAGATTGAATCTGTACCGGTTGTATGTGAATATCCGGATGTGTTTCTAGAAGAATTGCCGGGTTTGCCACCTATTCGGGAGGTAGAGTTTGGAATTGAGTTAGTGCCAGGGACGACTCCGATCTCGATAGCTCGATATATAATGGCACTGACTGAATTAAAAGAGTTGAAAGCTCAGTTGCAAGAGTTGACAGATAGAGGCTTTGCTCGACCGAGTTTCTCTCCTTGAGGTGCACCAGTGTTATTTGTGAAGAAGAAAGATGGAACGTTGAGAATGTGCATCGACTATCGACAGCTCAATAAAGTGATCATAAAGAATAAATACCCGTTGCCACGCATCGATGATTTATTTGATTAGCTAAAAGGAGCCTCAGTATTTTCGAAGATCGATTTAAGATCAGGTTATTATCAACTGCGTGTTAGAGACTCTGATGTGCCTAAGACTGCTTTTCGGACGAGATACGGCCATTATGAGTTCTTGGTGATGCCGTTCGGACTCACTAGTGCCCCTGCAATTTTCATGGATTTGATGAACAGGATATTCAGACAGTATTTGGATCGGTTCATGGTTGTGTTTATAGATGACATTTTGATCTATTCGCGTAATGAAAATGAGCATGCTGAACACTTAAGACTTGTGTTACAGATTTTGCGTGATAAATAGTTGTACGCAAAATTTAGCAAATGTGAGTTTTGGTTACATGAAGTTAGTTTTCTGGGGCATGTTGTTTCAGCATCAGGTATTCGGGTTGATCCGAGTTAAGATATTGGCTATACAGGATTGGAGACCCCCGCGAAATATTTCTAAAGTTTGGAGTTTTTTATGGCTAGTCGATTATTATAGACGTTTCGTGAAAGGTTTCTCGATGATAGCAAATCCGATGACAAAACTATTTCAAAAAGATGTTAAATTCAAGTGGATGGAGAAGTGCCAGAAGAGTTTCGATCGGCTGAAAACCTTGTTGATTGAAGCTCCAGTACTTGTTCAGCCAGAGTCGGGTGAAGATTTCGTTATCTTTAGTGATGCATCCTTGAACGATCTAGGCTGTGTTTTGATGCAGGAGCGTAAGGTCGTAGCATATGCTTCGAGACAGTTAAAGCCATATGAAAAGAACTATCCGATGCACGATCTTGAATTAGCTGCTATAGTTTTTGCTCTGAAGATATGGCGCCACTATCTGTTTGGTGAAAAATGCCATGTTTAGTCTGATCATAAAAGCCTAAAGTACTTAATGACTCAGAAGGATTTGAATTTAAGACAACAACGATG